>JAPFRF010000003.1:123891386-124628886 GCA_029282475.1 Phrynocephalus forsythii | reverse complement strand
GTTATTGATGACCTTGCATTCCGTTAGTTGGCGGGAGAAAAACCAATGGAGGAGATGATCCGGGACCGATTCATATGGGGTATAAACCTTTGCTGAGACCATCACCTTGAGCGCGGCCTACAGCGAAGCTTTGGCCACACACACACACACACACGCCAACAAGAAGGCAGCGAAGTCCACACACGGACAGGGTCGGAGGAAGAGGATACCAGCGGCAACCTCAGCAAGTCAGTCTTCTGGGGCAGCCGAGGAGACAGGTCGAGTCGCTCCTGCCCGTTCCGGGATGCCACCGGGCACACCCCACCCCAAGTTGAAACCCCACTGAGACGGGAGGAAGAGGAGTTGCAGTCCCTGGTGCAGGTCTGGTCGACATAAAGGTCAAGTTGGAAGTCAAGATAGAGGGGGCCCCTTGTGTAATGGAGATGGACACGGGCTCCATGTATTCTATTATCTGGCTAAGACCTTCCGGCGCCTGTGCCCCAGGGGTGGCCCCCTCTTCGCCCCTCCCGGTGATCCTCAAGGATTTTCAGAGGAATATAATAAAGACTGTGGGGGCCCCAGGTCCAGTATGGAAGGTTTCCCGACTGGACCGCACCAGGAAGCCCTTTTACCAGCCTCCCCGTGGCTGGAGCCTTTGGGAATTGGGTTTACAGGCATTCATAGTCTCCCCCGGAAGAGATTTGTCGGACTTCCCATCCGTAGGGGTCCTTGGGACAGAGGGAGCCGCTTGAACCCAGAGATTAGTCCCATCCGGGTGAAGGAGTGCGGGTCCCATTCGCCCTCAAGCCCAAGATTGAGGCGGAGCGCCCGAACGGAATGAACCTGGGAGACTCCCATAGTCACCCGGGCCCGATGGAACGGTTAGGATTTGTGGGGGCGCACTCTCAACAAAGCTCTCCGCGACCATGCGTACCCGGTCCCGGTCGGGAGCATGAACCGGCGCAGGAAAGTTGGATTTCCGCCCAACTGTCGCAGCCGGCAGTCGCAGCCCATAAGGGGGCCGCCTCTCTTTGTAGCCCCAGGACTTTTCTCACCCGTTTCCATTTGACGGACTTTCTTCGACTTTAAAGGCACTTAAGGTGAAAAAATCAAAATGCCTGTTTAGACAGCGTGGATTTCCTTGGGTTTTTGCAACGGGCATACACCCAGCCCGGGACAAACTTCGCGCCATCCGCAAGGCGCCAGAGGGGAAAAGTTACAGGCTTTTCTAGGACTTCTAAATTTTTATCACGCCTTCCTGCCACATAAGTGAGCCGTTGCATCGGCTCCTGGACAAAAAGGCGCCCTGGGTGTGGGGTAAGAGACAAAGGAAGGCTTTTCGCGGGGTGAAGGACCTGTTGGTGTCAAATTCTGTACTGGCCCACTTTGATGAGTCCTTGCCGGTTTGGCTTGTGATGCTTCCCGTATGGAGTGGGCGCCGTTCTGGGTCATCAACTCGGAAGAGAAGTTCCGGTGGCGTACTTCTCTCAAACCCTTTCGTCCGCGGAGAGGATTTACGCCCAAATTGATTTATTTATTTAGTTTATGAAACGGCCGACCCTTCACAATAGTCACAGACCACAAGCCGTTGTTGGGCCTGTTTGCCGCGGACCGCCAGACCCCCAAGTGCTCTCACCAAACTGCGGTGGTCCATCTTTCTGGCTGGATACAATTATGAACTGCAGCACCGGCCCGGGAAGGCGATGGGTCATGCCGATGCCCTTAGCCGTCTGCCGCTACCGGAGTGTGGCCCGGACCCTGCTCCCGCCCACCAAAGGATCCAGGACCTGCCGGATTGTCCCTTGCACGTCCAGGAATCGCCGCCTTCGACGTGATCGAGTGTTGGCTCGTGTTTTGGATTGGGTGGGGAGGGGGTGGCCCAAGCAACCGGGCCCGGAATTTGCGGCTTATACGGCCCGGAAAGACGAAATCACACAGGGGTGTGTGCTTTGGGGTGGTCGGGTGGTGGTCCCCCCTCTTTGAGGACTAAGGTATTGGAATGTCGCCCACCCGGGCATTGTAAAACTTGCCCGGAGTTATGTTTGGTGGCCGGGCATAAAAGAAATGAATCAGGCGTCTCGGCCCGAAATCTAATCAGGCCTGGGAATCCACACAAGCCCCTTGGTCCCGATTACAAACTTTGCCGGGCCCTTCCAGGGCCAATATTTTTTTAAAGTAGTGGATGCAAGGTCCAAGTGGCTAGAAGTGGCCCCTGCCTCCACTACATCCACAAAGGCGACAATAAATGTGCTGAGGCGGCTGTTTGCCACCCACGGTTTGCCCGACACAATCGGTGAGTGACAACGGAACAGGGCGTTTACTTCTGCCGAATTTCAGGAGTTTGTTGCTCTAGCGGGTATCAGGCACATTAGGTCCGCCCGTTTCATCTCACGACCAAGGACGCGCTCAGGCGGATCATACAGGGGACTGGCGTCTTTCACAGTTCTTGTTGGCCCAACATGTCACCCCTAGTGCCGTAACGGGGCGTAGCCCTGCAGAGATCCTCATGGGAAGGAGACTGACGACACTCCTTGATCGTCTCCATCCCGACAGGGCACTCGATAACCTTGAGGCATAGGGAAGCTCCGAGAGGATTTGCCAGGCGACCCTGTATATGCCCGGTTATGGTCTAAGATGGGTTCCTGGAACGATAGTGGCCTGCTCGGGTCCCACATCTTATGAGGTGGGTTTAGAGGGGGTTGGTGTGGCGGCGTCACATCGATCAGATCCGCGTCAGAACAACTGTGGCGCTGGAGCCCCGGAAGATCTAGCCGAGCCAGAGCCCGAGGAAGCTCCGGATTCTGAGCCGGAGCAAGTCAGTGACTTTGAGTCGGGGAGACCAATGAGGTGCCGCCCAGACGGAATGCCGAGTCTCGGTTGCTAACGGGTACCTGCAACCCGGAGGCACAGGCACAGCCTGATATCCGGGAACTAGCGGTCCCCGTTGTTCCCACTCACCACCTAGTTGCGGCGGTCCCAGCGAGAGCGTAGAAGACCGGCACATCTGGGGGATTATGTATTGACTAAAATAGTAGGGTTGAAGTGTTGGTTGTTACTGTGTTGAACCATGGGGGAGGAATGTTGTGTTTTCGAGATTGAGGCGTGGGCGGAGCCACAATGGAGTCGTTCGAGTAATTGTGGGAACGCGGCAATAGCCAATGAGGTGCACGCCGGGGAAATTATGCGCCCTTTTTAAGCAGGGGGTTGGGCCGTCAGCGGCAGCGTCGTTTCAAGAAATAAAGTTTGGAAGCGACCAGATTGTCCTGCGTTGTTCCTAGACCCCCGTATTTAACAAATCATTATTAATTTAACCTATATGCTGCTTTACCCTCGGAATTGGTTCCCAAGGCAGCTTTTTTACAGGGCAATTTAACACAATAGAAGATCACTTTATTCCCCAAAGGCTTTCACGGCTGGGATCTGATAGCTGTTGTGAGTTTTTTTGGGCTGTTTGGCCATGTTCTGGAAGTTTTTCTTCCTGAAGTTTCGACAGACTCTGTGGCTGGCATCTTCAGAGGGCAAGGAGTTCAGGGAACTAGGAGTTTCTCTCTGTGCTCTCAGTGCCCTGTGTTCTCTATACCCCAGAGCACAGAGAGGCACAGGAACATCAGGAAGAAAAACTTCCAGAACCCAGCCAAACAGCCCGAAAAAAGTCACAACAGCTAAGAGAAGATCACATCAGTCACATTGGAGCAAAATTAAATTTAAATATGCGAGTAAAATGCTAACCTGCCAGGGTTGAGCAAGCACTACTGTTCAGTTTTCTGTCTGCAGTGAGTTAGACTGTAAGGAAAATCTCCCAGGAAGAGTCTAAAGCCTAAACCAACAAACAGATTTACCAAGCACCATTACTGCTATAAACACAAGAAGCATGACTGCCAGAATAGTATTGGTGATGGACACTAGTGTAAAGGAAACTGCATATGTCTCGGGAATATATTTTTGCTCATCAATGAAATTCTGATTGCCTTCCTGGGCTTGGATCCAGCTGCGCAGTTGGGCTCATTTGCAGAAACATAACGAGCATCTTGTTGTAGCAATTAGCCACCAAAACCTATGCAGGTTTTTTTTTTTTTGAAATGCTGGTATAAGGAGCCCGTAGGATTCTGGCCAAATAACTAATGTGAAGGTCAAGTAGCTACAAGTTGCAGTGTCCACAAATGCTGAAGGTGCTAGGGTCAATGGGCTATGGCAGGGAGTACACAATGTTAGTGAGCAAGCTTTCCCTGGTCTGTACCCTCTGTAAACCACCTGCTGAATTTAGAGAATACAAGGAGGCAGGTCTCTACCAGAAAGCAAAGGCAAATGAAGCAACATCACCACCTGCTGACAGTTAAACAATTGCAGGTTTTAGCATCTTTAAGATCCACTTGTGGGCAATACAGTATTCATCTTGCCATGTACTTTTGGACTTGAAGTTTTGGACTCTTAAGTTCCTTCACGTTGGTACAAACCTGAGGAAGTGGTGTTTAATCAGCAAAAGCTTGTTTATTGTATGATTTTTATAGTGGTCTATAAAGGTATCACCTGTTTTTGTATTTTATTTTGTTTGGATCGCAGCTATCCTTAAACTTGAAAGCGATAATCATGTTCACCTTCACAGATGAGAGTTGGGTCAGGATCATTATGAGCACCACGCAACCCCACTTTTCCAGCCCCAAATTACAATTTTACAACCACACGGTGGGTCCTCTCCTTGTCTTCTGTGTATTAGACGACCCTCAGTTTTTAATCTAACAATTTTAGAGGAAAATATAGTTTTATACAGAAGAGCATGGTGGCTCAGTGGACTAAAGCTTCCGAAGACTGTTGGTTGCAAAGTTGGCAGCTCAGAGGTTCAAATCCCAGGTGCCACACAGCAGAGTGAGCTCCTGCTGATAATGGCAGCTCCTAGGAAAAGGACCCAAGGCGGCTTACAGTAATGAGGGACAATATACAGTCCAGCACCATTAAGACATATTCAAGTTTTTGAAGAGGGAATTGAGGGACATAAGAACATAAGAAGAGCCATGCTGGATCAGGCCAAAGGCCCATCTAGTCCAGCTTCCTGTATCTCACAGCGGCCCCACCAGATGCGTTTGGGAGTACATGAGGCTAGATCTCTGTCTCCTGATACACCACTCCCCTGCATCTGGCCCTTGAAGGACCCTGGTTTCTCCATCATGGTTTGTAACCTGTGATGGACTTTTCCTCCAGGAATCTGTCCAATCCCCTTTTGAAGGCATCCAGGCCAGATGCCATCACCACATCCTGTGGCAGGGAGTTCCAAAGACTTACAATGCGCTGGGTGAAAAAATATTTTCTTTTGTCAGTTCTTACTCTCCCAGCCTTCAATTTGAGTGTATGTCCCCTAGTTCTGGTATTTTGGGAGAGAGAGAAGAGCTTCCCTCTATCCACTTGACTCATGCCCTGCATTATTTTGTATGTCTCAATCATATCCCCCTCAAGCGCCTTTTTCCAGACTAAAGAGGGCCAAATGTTTTAGCCTTTCCTCATAAGGGAGGTGCCCCAGCCCAGTAATCATTTTAGTTGCTCTCTTCTGCACCTTTTCCAGTTCCACTATGTCTTTCTTGAGATGCGGTGACCAGAATTGTGCACAATACTCCAGGTGGGGCCTTACTATTGTTTTGTATAATGGCATTATAATGTTGGCTGTTTTATTTTCAATCCCCTTTTTGATAATCCCTAGCATGGAATTGGCCTTCTTCACTGCTGCCACACATTGGGGAGACACCTTCATGGAGCTGTCCACCAACACACCAAAATCTCTTTCCTGATCCGTCACGGATAACTCAGAGCCCATGAGTTGATAGATAAGTTTGGATTTTTTGTTTGCATTTGATTTCTTTTTGCCTTTATTTATTTATTTTTATTTAATATTTGTATTACTTTACATTTGGCAAATCACATTAAAACATATATTTGCCTAAAATTTCTCAGCCCAACACGTCTCCCCAGTTTGGAGAGATCCAATAGTTCTGGAAAGCTCTTCACAATCTTCTCTGGTTTTCACCACACGGAAAAGTTTTGTGTCATCGGCAAACCTGGCCACCTCACTGTTTATCCCTGTCTCCAGGTCATTTATGAACATCTTACAGTATTAGAAGGCAACATTAAAACCAACAATTGATCTATTGACTCATTGATCTTATCTCTATTATATTTCTATCAAAACCATTCCTCCATTCCCCCAAAGCAAAGGAAGGCCTGCTACTTCTATATTGCTCCACAAGGCCCCTTAAACCCTGGGGGTGGGGGGTTGCAAGATCATTATTTCTGTGAAGATTCTCAGACGTCCAGTGTCATGGCAACTGGACTTTTTGTTGTTGTGATTTTTTTGTTGTGAGATAGAAACGTTTCACTGCTCATCCAAGCAGCTTCGTCAGTCTCCATCCATCTCAGGCTGAGATGCAAGGGGTTCCTGGAGTCTGCTGCTTTTCTTGCTGTCCTTTCCTATTCTGGCACCAACTCCAGGGCCTGTGGCCCCCAAATGGCATAGCAATATGTCTGTGGAAGATTCCCAGTCCTCCAGGTGAGTTTATCTGGAAGTGGAGTCATGGCTACTCCTGGGCTTCCTTTTTCTGGAGAGACAGAAACGTTTCGCAGCTCATCCGAGCAGCTTCGTCAGTTTCTCTACCTCTGCAGAACAAAAAGAACCCCCCCCCGTTGCCATGACTCCACTTCCAGCTAATTATTATGCAGGCGGAAGCCCCGCCCCTCCCTCCCTCCCTCCCTCCTTTCTCTTCCTGGGAGGGGGAAACAAGCCCCTCTCTCTCTTCTTCTCCCTCTCCCTCTCCCTCCCTGCGCCGGAAGCTGTGGGCGGGCACATCCGGCGGCCGCTCTAGGCGTCCGGGATGGGGCCCCTCTCTATTCCTCCTCCTCCTCCTCCTCTCGCTGGTGTTCGCGCGCTTTTGTGGGGCTTTGTTGTCCGGCGGCGGCGGCGGCGGCGGCGGCGGAACCGAAAGGCGGGCGCACCGGCGGAAGTGGAAACGGAGGGGGGGGAAGTCGTCGTCCTGCCGCCGCCGCCGCCGGGTTGCTCAGCAACGGGGGGGGGCCCTGCGGTCGGTCGGTCGGTCGGTCGGCCGCGGCCGAGAGGCGGCGAGGAGGAGGAGGAGGAGGAGGAAGGAGGAAGGCGGCGGCGGCGAGCGGTGGGCGCTCCTCCTCGGAGGGAGGGGGGGCAAGGGCCGGGGGTGGGGGTGGGGGTGGGGGTGGGGGTGGGGGGGTCCGGATGGGGGGAGGTGGCTCTCCCTTCCCTCACCTTCCTTCCACCCACCCACCCATCCATCCATCCATCCTTCGGCGGGCGGGCGGGCAGGCAGGCAGGCAGGGAGGCAGGAGGGAGGTCGACCCCCCCCACACACAGACACACTCCAAGAGGGAAGGGATGCGGGGATCCCACCCACCCCCCACCCCACCCCCCACCCCGTTAGCCGTTACTTGGCTCCTCTCAGCACCAGGGGGCATCGCCTCGTCCCGGAGTCCGGGGTGGGGGGTAGGGGTGGGGAAAGGAAGGGCAGGCAATCCCCAAAGAAGGAGAAGAAGAAGAAGAAGTAACTACTTCTGCCCCCTCCCTGCCCTGGAACCCTCACCCCCCCCCACCCCAACCCCAACCCTCGCCCCCGCCCGAAACTGAGCTCCAGGTCTGGGAAAGTAACTTCTGCCTTTCCCTTCTGCCTTGTCAACCCCCCACCCCCACCCCCAAGGAATTTATTATCTGTTTTGCTTTAGAGTATTTTCACCCCACCTTTCTCCATGGAAAAAAGGACCCAAATCGGCTTGCAGGAATGCCCCCCCTACCTCCGCCCCCCCGCCCAAAACGGAGCTCGAGGTCTGGGAAAGTAACTTCTGCCTTTCCCGTCTGCCTTTGTCACCCCCCACCCCCACCCCCAAGGAATTTATTATTTACAGCGGACTCTTGTATAACAAACAGCTTGTATAACATAAAATTTGTACAACATAAAAAATTCTGGAGATAGGGGACAATTTGCTTAACAGAATCTCCTATGGGGAGAATCCGTACAACATAAAAATGGGATTACTCCGTTTTCAAGGCCTTCCTATGGGAATTTGTATAAAGGAAAATTTGCTTAACATAATTTCATTTGGAACGATTTAATTCCTTTATACAAGGTACCACTGTATTTTGCTTTAGAGTATTTTCACCCCACCTTTCTCCATGGGAAAAAAAGACCCAAATCGGCTTACAGGAATGCCCCCCCCGCCGCCACCCCTGCCCGAAGCTGAGCTCGAGGTCTGGGAAAGTAACTTCTGCCTTTCCCTTCTGCCTTGTCAACCCCCCACCCCACCCCAAGAAATTTATTATTTGTTTTGCTTTAGAGTATTTTCACCCCACCTTTCTCCATGGAAAAAAAGACCCAAATCAGCTTACAGGAATGCCCCCCCCCGCCACCCCCCTGCCCGAAGCTGAGCTCGAGGTCTGGAAAAGTAACTTCTGGCCTCTCCCCACTCTGTACTGGACTGTGTATTGTCCCTCATTCGGTTTGTTTATTTATTTTTAAAGATTATTTCTACCCCACCTTTTCTCCTTGGAAAAAGGACCCAAGACGGCTTTTACAGTCATGAGGGATAATATAGAGTCCAGTACAATTAAGACATGTTGAAGTACGTGAGAACAAGGAACTGAGGGACATCTTTCAGCATTAATAGAAAAGGTTATAAGTACAGTGGTACCTTGTATAAAGGAATTAATTCGTTCAAAATGTTAAGCACATTTTCCTTTATACACATTTGCCATAGGAATGCATTGAAAACAGAGTAATCCCTAATCGCGACCATTTTTATCTTGTATGGATTTGCCTCATAGACGATTCTGTTAAGCCAATTTCCCCTATCTCTGGAATTTTTTTATGGTGTAGAGATTTTATGTTTTACAAACCATTTGTTATACAAGGGACCGCTGTAGTTATAAACACAAGGTCTATGTGAACCTATAGATTCATATGAAATACACATGTTATTTCATGTAAGCCGCCTTGGGCCCTTTTTTCCAAAGGAGAAAGGCCCCAGCCCAAGGGATGTCCCCTTCCAAGATTTATTTATTCCAGAGGTATTTATTTATTTTAAAGATCGGATATAGTTGCAGAAATGTAACTGTCTCCCCTCACTCCAACCCCTGGCCCTCCTTGACAGGGTCTGGACATGGTGATTGATGATCTTCAGGGTCCCTTCCGGCTCCGCCGTTTGAAGGAGGAGAGCGACTGGGTGGGGTGGGAGGCGTCCAAAAGGCCCCTACTCAGGTCTTGCAAAGGTAGCTTCCTCAACTTGAGTTGACCCATCTCGCACGTCCCGTTTTCCTCGATCCCTTCAAGATTTTCTCCTTGGGAAAACAAGTGGATTTCCCCCTCCCCTCCAAGGTCCCAACAGTTGGCTCCCGCAGTGACCCTTAGTGTCTCTTATCAAGGGAGGAAGCCCCCTGGACAAAGGAGGGCATTTGAGATTGGCCTCCTCCAGGGCCGGGTGGAAGGCCAACGTGGCAATGCTTGCAAGCAACTTTGAAGTTCTTTTGGGGGGTGGCGGGGTGGGTGGGATATGTCAAAATTGAGAAAAAGCAGCTTCTTCCCTCATTGCTCCCCCCCCCCAATTTTCTGGAAATTTTGCATCTCAACCTGGGCTGTGTCTAGACTGGACCGCTGTAGATGCAGGACCCTGGACAACCTTTGACAGCTGCATGAGAACCCCAGTTAGCTGAAGCCTAATAACAGTTGGATCTCTTGATGGCAAAACACAAGGGTTAAGCTGCTAACAAATTGGTTAAAAAGACCACCTTTCAGCTTTACCCCACCCCTCTCTTCCCCATAATGTTTTGCTGCTCTGGGTGAGCTCAGGGTGCCTGAAAAGCCATATAGTATCTTGGAACATGCAGATGCTAGTCTCCTGCACCCTCTGATTTAGTCTTTTGATGATTAAAGCAAGGGCTTTTTGGGTTGTAGAGTCTTTTGCTTAAAACACTTTTTCCCTGAGAAGCTTGCCTAAGCATCCTGTCTAGTGGTCTTTCTGTTACATAATTTTTTGAATTGTTTGGGCATTTTGGCAGGTCAGATGATGTTTAATGGCTGTTTTGAGCATATTGATGCTGCATTGTGCTTTTTTAGGGTAGTAAATGGCTATGGTTCTGCTCTTCTAACTAAGACAATGCCCTGAGGAACTATAGTGTCCAAAGAATTCTCTAGCCTTGCAGTAGAAGGCACATAAATTGGAAAGCACGGTGGAACTATCCATCCCAAACAGTTCTCTGAGGTTTAAGCCTTCCAACAGTGGCTTCTGGAGCCTAGGAAGTATTTAGCGCATATGAAATATAGAGGTGTGGATAAGAAACTGGACAGCACTTCTAACATCACGTAGTAACCTGGAATAACCTTTGGTGTTTGCCTGCATCTCCTGCCTCTTCCAAATCCAAGACATGATGAGCTTGCACTGGGCTATTCATTAGAATGGAAATAAAAGCTTCTCTCCCAGGCTCAGCTAATCATGTCCCCAGTTCGATTTTATTTGCAAAGGGGCAAAAAGATCTGTCCATTGGAAGAATTATACAATTGCTGTGCATATGAAATTTGAATTGGAGGTGTGCCTGGTTGGCATAAGAACTGCCAGCCTGATCCTCCTCCTCTGAAACCTCCTAGTGGAAAATGAATATAAAATGCACCTTGTGTGCTGTCCATGAAGCTAGGGAGTCCTGCTCACCTAACCTTGAACCTCAGCCTTCGACTTGAGAGAGAACAACGGAGCTATAGAAGAAGACTAAGATGCAACACGCGTATTACAATTACAGTGGTACCTTGTATAAAGGAATTAATTTGTTCCAAATGAAATTATGTTAAGCAAATTTTCCTTTATACAAATTTCCAATAGGAATGCATTGAAAATGGAGTCATCCCATTCTTATGTTGTACGGATTCGCCCCATAGGCAATTATGTTAAGCAAATTTCCCCTATCTCCGGAATTTTTTATGTTGTACAAATTTTATGTCATACAAACTGTTTGTTATACAAGGGTCCACTGTAAATCTGAGAGTAGGGAGAGAGACATTTTACTGCTAATATGCATTTTGTTTTACTTTATGTGTTCTTTAACTAAAAGCAACTGAAGAGCTCCTTCCCTGCTGTCATTAAGATGCCTGAACAGTGGCCACAAGCAGTGGTTTCTGACATCTTTCATTAGTAGCTTCCACCCATTCCTGGGGGAAGATGATACCTTGCCAGTGCAGTGCTATTTGTATAGAACACATCTCATAGCTCCCAGAAATCTTGGATTTCACTCCTGTGGAAATCTCCATGCTTAATCCTAATCCTTGTATTACACAGGAGGCAGGAAAATACATTCATGGCTTGCTCCATGCTCCAGTTGCTTAAATTCCGTATAACTTGTATACATCTCCTGATGCCTAATTATAGAGCATTGTACACTTTGTGTTTTTTTATGGTGCTTTTGCAAAAAGCAAAGTCTTCTGCTTATGTCACACCCCAGAGCACTTAAAGTATTCTCTGGGTGGCTTGCAATTTAATTATGTAGAATGTATACTTACACCCCCCCCCCCGTGAGCTGAGTCCTCAAACTATCAGTCTGGGAAGGATGGAAGGATGGGTGAACCTCAAGCCAGCTACCTGGGATTATACCAGGTCATGAGTAGATTTTTGATTGCAGTTTAACCACTGCGCCATGAGGCTCCTTTTCAAATTATTTTGAAATTACTGTTTAAATATTGTTACATATTTAGATATTTTAATTTCTTAATTTTATTGGTCAGAGTCCTTTGTAGCTTTGCTAATGGCTTAACCTTTGGGGTCATACATTACAACTCTGCGCAACTGATAACTGATAATACAATAATCTCTTCACTCAGGGCAACTTGCCATCAAAGTTATGCTGTTTGTGTTACACCAGCATAACTAAGCAAGAGGATTTTGGCCACTGTACTTTTAGGGAGTGTCTGTTTGTTAACCATTTGTGAGCTTTTCTTGTTCTGTATACAGTACTTAGAAAAAGGCTATAGAGTAATAAACCAAGTAAGAAGCTTTGTAGGATCATACATTAGAGTTTTAGTGGACCCTTGTATAACAAACGGTTTGTATAACATAAAAATTGTACAACATATAAAATTCAGGAGATAGGAGAAATTTGCTTAACATAATCATCTATGGGATGAATCCATACAACATAAAAATGGTCCCGATTAGGGATTACTCTGTTTTCAATGCATTCACATGGGAAAATTGTATAAAGGAAAATTTGCTTAACAGAATTTCATTTGGAACAAATTAATTCCTTTACACAAGGTACCACCGTACGTACTTTGACTTGCTTATGCAAAGAATCAAAAAAGAGATCTTCAAATGGCGGTCCATGAACTCTCTGTAGATTTCCTGTTTAAATGTAAGATGAAAGTGAAAAGAGAACCCTGAATCTTATTAGGCTTATTATCTTTGAACTAAAAGAGTACTTTTTGTTCAAGATTATTTCCTCCCACAAAATGTAAATATTAGAAATCATCAGCCAGGCCGATGTTGCAGTTTATGCATGTAGTTTATGTACTTAGATGAGCAATGGACTTGCTGGCTTTTCAAAGTAGTTCATCTTTTTGGAGACTGAGGGAACCGGTTAAGTACCCATTTAACTTGTACACCTTCCCCTCCTCTCTTAGGATGCGATCTTTCAGGGTCTCCTGGTGGGAATCTGTGCTTTAAGTCAACCCAATGGATGCGGAGAGTGATGTTGCCTTGGACATTTTAATCACCAACGTTGTCTGTGTCTTCCGAACAAGATGCCATTTAAACTTGCGAAAGATTGCGTTAGAGGGAGCCAATGTGATCTACAAGCGTGATGTTGGGGTAAGTGAGGACCTCTTTCTGTTTCACGGTTGCAAAGGAGATTCTGGCCTACAGGGTGCAGTTTGCATTCAGAATCTCAGCCTCTGTATTGCAAAGCACATTAGGATTTCAATCATACTGGTCTTTGGGTCAGCTCTCTGTAACTTGCCATGACAAATGGTGGCACAGTACTGCAGCCCAAACTGCTCAGAACCCAAAGTTCAGTTCCAGATAGCTGGCTGAAGGCTCACTCAGCCTTCCATTCTTCTGAGGTTGGTAAAATGAGTACCCAGCTCTCAGGAAGGGGGCAATGTTTTGCCTACGTAATTACTTGGAAACCGCCCAGAGAGTGTGTTGAGCATTATGGGCCGGGATAGAAGCAGCACACTTTGCTAGGCTCACGTGCATCACTGTTGTGCCGTTGTGAATGCACACCAGCGCATGACCAAGAGGCCACTTTGTCAATCAGGTTCAGAAAGGTAGTTCAGACCTTGCAAGAATATTGATGGGATTTGAGCCAGAGTTATCTCAACTGGTGCCAAAATGCCGGGACTAGAAGATGCCAGCTACAGGACATTCTTCAGGAGAGGGATCTGAAAAGGCATAGTTCCATGTGTGTGTGTGTGTGTTGTGTTGTTACAGTCGTGACTGACTGTTCGTGAGTCCATGGAGGTTTGCTGGGAGAAATCCCAGAAGGTGGTAGTTTTACGTGTGTCTTCTCAGATGTCTGATCTGCTGGTTAGCTCATTGGCTTAGGCAGCTGAGCTAGTGGTTGGGAGTTCAATTCCCCACTGTGTCTCCTTTTTGCTGGAACCCACAATCTCTACTTTCCCTTTCAGTCCTGCAGTTCAAAGGTGTTTAAGTCACTGAACAGAACTCAGAAGGGTTGTCGTTGAAGGTCAGTGTGAGGGTTTGCTTAGGACCAGTAACGGTTCCTACGAAGAATGACCATTAGGGTCCAGAGGTTGTTCCCAAAGAGCCAACCTTTTATTCACGCCATAGGCTGGCACTTTATCTTTAACATCAGTTCCAACTTCTTCAACATTAACAACAGAAGAACTTCGAAACATCTCGCCCATAACTGAAAGGTCCTGTATTTCTCCGTCATTAATAAACGGGTTGTTGCTCACTTGTGGGAATGGGGACCCTTCGGCAACATGGGGCCATAACATATGGTCCCACAGCAATGATGTTTTACCGCATTCAGCTGGGTCTCCCAACCCAGCCAGGAATCCAGTTGGATATCACTCCTCCTCCCCGGGCTATCGTGACAGTATTTTGTCCCTCTCAAGGGACTAGCAGTCGCAGTTACCGGGTCAGGTAAAGGCAGCCCAACATCTACAGATGGTTTTATTTCCCTTTCCATCTGGGAGTCCTTGTCTATATAATGACAAACCCGTCCCTCTCCCATTTGGGTTTTGACGTCTCTGCCTCCCAGTTCCGTCTGACACCTGACGCTCTTGTGTCCCCTTTTTATACCTTTTTTTCCTCCCTCATCCTCCTTTCCCATTCGTCTGGGCGCGTCTGTTATCCAGTAACTTTCAGCTATTGGCTCTTCCCTCACTATCTGAACCCTTCTACTGTCATTCACCCTTTTTATATCAATCTTTTCCTGTGTCTCCCCTTCTTTCGCTTCTTTCTTCTCTTCCCTCTTCCCTCTGCCCATGTCTGCAGATGGCACACTCCTGCTCTCCTTAGTCAGTTTTCCCATGAGTAGATTATGAATTTTGATAGCATGTTTTGCCCACCTTAGCTTGGAATTGTTGCCACATGTCTATGGGGGAGCCTGACAGTTCCCCCTATAGGCATTGCTTAGTTTATGTTGCTTATTTATTTGATTTATTTATTTTAGAGTATTTTTACCCCGCCTTTCTCCTTGGAAAAGGACCCAAGGCAGCTTACAGTAATGAGGGATAATATACAGTCCAGTACAATTAAGACATGTTCAGGTATTTGAGAACAAGGAATTGAGGGACATCTTACAGCAAGTAGTTATAAACACAAAGTCTATTTGATCCTGTATATTCAAATAAAAGACACATAATAGGTAGACCATCCTTCAGGGAAAGCTTGCCTGAAGAGAAAGGTCTTTGCCTGTTTCCGGAAGGACACCAGAGATGAGGCAGTCCTGGCCTCTAGTGGGAGGGAGTTCCAGAGTCTGGGTGCAGCAGTTGAGAAGGCCTTTTCATGGGTTCCCACGAGACGTACTTGTGAGGGTGGCGGGATGGAGAGAAGGACCTTTCCTGATGACCTTAGCACCCAAGTTGGTTCATACTGTGAGATTCGATCTTGGAGGTAGTTAGGACCCAGGTTGTATAGTGCTTTGTAGGTCAAGGTCAGCACCTTGAATTGTTTACCATGTTTTACCGAAGGAAAATGTGAATTGCAGTAACTTATAATGAACAGTAAATATTTCAAGTGCCTTGTTTGCAAGAGAATACTATTCTGTGAATGAGGCTACCACCATGTATATGCTCCTATCCAGAACATGTTGGATCTTGTCCCGGTTAATTAAAACAATGGCCAGCGGTGGTGGTGGGGCAGGGGGTTGCTCAAGGGCTGAAGTAGCCTCCTGACCCAAAGTGCTTTGGGCAGTAAAAGAGCCTTGGCCATGTCTTCCAGGTGAGACTTTTGCTGTTTGTTTCCTAACCTGTCCGAAAGGAAGGAATGTCAGTAGCATGAGCCTTCTGCATGACATGGTCCTCCTGACTTGATCCAACACCAGAGCAAAGGAGCAGCTAGTCAGTCTTCCCTTCCCTGAAGGTCTTGTGTGCATCTGCAGGAGAGAGATCCCTTTTCACCCGGAGGCCTCCCGCTCAAGCAGGAACCCTGAGATTCAGGGGGAGAACTTTTCCTGGTCCTCGGGATGGATTCCATTCTCCCCTGGAAACACCAGACTTCCAGTCGGCTTGCCCTCTCTGACGCCAGTTTCAGCTTTCTCCGCATGGAGAGAGGCCCAGAGCCTGGTCTTGCTTGTAAGATGAGACTTCGCTGGTACTCGAAGGAGACACAGCCTTCTGGGAGAAGGAGGACACAGCCTTCTGGGAGAAGGAGGACTGTGGTACAGGCACTGGTCATGTCGAGACTAGACTACTGCAACGCTCTTTACATGGGGCTCCCCTTGAACCTTGTGCGGCAGCGGGTCCAGAAGGCCAGGCTGGTGGTTGGCGCGCGCCCGTTTGACCACGCCACCCCCATCCTGGCTTTGCACTGGCTTCCCGTTGCCTCCCGGATAAGGTTCAAGGTGTTGGTTTTGGTTTACAAAACCCTCCATGGCTTGGCCCCTGCCTATCTGGCGGAGCGTCTTTCCCGACAATCAGATCTAGCCAGACCCACCCGTTCATCGATGGCCCTTTCACTGAGGACTGTCGCCCCGAGGGAGGCCCGTAGAACAAGAACCCGAGGACGGGCCTTCTCGGTGGCTGCACCAACTATGTGGAATAAGCTTCCCGGTGAATTACGGCTGGCTCCTTCGTTGGCATCATTTAGGAAAAACCTAAAGACCTATCTTTTCCGTGACGCCTTTGGAGATCTCTAAGGATCCAAATACGTTTTTTCTTTTTTTTGGATCTATTTATTCTTGGAAACCACTGTTCTTAACTACTGTATTGACTTGTTGTTTTATCATTATTGTTGTAAACCGCCCTGAGTCCTTCTTATGGGAAATAGAGCGGTATATAAGTGTAAATAATAAATAAATAAATAGAGTCTTTAGTCTGTAAAAAAAGGCGCCTGAGGGGGGATAAGATTGAGATGTACAAAATAATGCACAGAGTGAGTAAAGTGGACAGAGGGAAGCTCTTCTCCCTCTCACAAAATACCAGAATTAGGGGACATCCACACTCAGATTGAGGGCTGGGAGAGTAAGAACAGACAAAAGAAAATATTTTTTTACCCAGCGTGTTGTTAGACTGTGGAACCCCCTGCCACAGGAGGTGGTGATGGCATCTGGCCTGGATGCCTTCAAAAGGGGATTGGACAGATTCCTGGAGGAAAAGCCCATCACAGGTTACAAACCATGATGGAAAGATGTGTCATCTCAGGCTTAAAAAAAAAAAACAGGGTACTTCAAGGGCCAGATGCAGGGAAGTGGTGTCAGGAGACAGAGAACTAGTCTCGTTTGCTCCCAAACACATCTGGTGGGGCCACTGTGAGATACAGGAAGCTGGACTAGATGGGCCTTTGGCCTGATCCAGCAGGGCTCTTTTTATGTTCCTATGTTCCTTCCTGGAGATGTGAAGGTCATGGGAGTGGGAGGTGGAGAAATCAGAAATACAATATTTCTTTCTCTCAGTGGAAATACCGGCAGTGTTGTGCCTCTTAGAAAAGGCATTTCATGAAGTTATTTTCTTGTGAAATGAGTTTTAAGACAAAGGTTGACTCACTCAAAATGCCACAGCTGAAAAATGTGAAGAAGGCCGCTATACACTTGTCTGCAGAATTAGGGAACAGTGATTCCTGTGGACGCTGTGGGTGTAAACAGTGCACAGATCCAACATCTCCTGGGCACTACCGTTTTCCTGAGAGAAGCTGAGAGGGAAGGGGTTCAAATTGTAGTCCTCCTAATTAAAGTGTAAACCGCCCAGAGAGTGCTTGAAGTGCTATGGGTCGGTATATAAGCAGAACACTTTGCTCTTTTTGCTTTCATTGCTTGTGGATTGCTGCTCGTCTTCTTCCAGTGACTTTGGTTCTAGTTTGAAGGCGATAATAGAGGCAAGGCTATTCCTATGCAAATAATGTATTTTTGGTTTTTGTTGATGACAAAATCAATGGCTTTCATCGTCACATTTTCCCTCCTCCCGAGATGACAAAAACTAAGATACACTTGCTTAGTCTAGCATGCGGTACTGCCATTTGTCATCTTCTCTTCTTCATCTATAAGTATATCTGCAATTTCATTTGCACAAAAGTATTTTAAAATTTCATAAATGTGCCAAATAGTACAGTTTGTATACTATCAACATTATGAAGGAAGCATTTCACATTGCTAAAACGTTGTAAGAAGTTTAGAATTAGTAAATAAATTAATGCTGCATCTATTCCTACTTTCCAAAAATATCTTCCCTCCTGCCCTCCCTCAAAAAACACTGGAATAAAAACTGTTTTGTTCCTCCATGGCTTTAAAAGAAATCTTGTAATTTTACATCTCTATATTGGTTAGCTTGGAAAGTTGGGGAAAGGGCACGGCACAGAACCCCTACAAGGCAGAGTTTACTTGCAAAGTTTCTTCCAGGTGAGATCTTGTTTTAGAGTGGTAGCATGAATGTAGCAGTACAAAATTTGTGGTGAACATTTATTAAAATTGTACATGTCAATATGTCTTAATTTCATAGTCTCTTCTGCTTTTACGTTACGAAGTTTAAAAATCACAGTTGTTTTTGTTTCTCTGCCTAATTTCAGAAAGTATTGATGAAGCTTAGGAAGCCCAGAATCACAGCAACCATTTGGTCGTCAGGGAAAGTAATTTGCACGGGAGCTACAAGGTATGATTCACTAGCAATTTTCCGGTTCATTTCCTTTAAAAAAATAAACCACCCTTACTGCCTCTTGAATGTTCAGCCTTTGATGTCTTCATCTGTGGTTTATTTTCCATCTGTAGTGAAGAAGAAGCTAAGTTTGGAGCCAGGCGATTAGCCCGTAGCCTTCAGAAACTAGGCTTTCAGGTAATTTTCCTCAGTGGGGAATCAAATCCTGATTGGGTCATGGGTAGATTTGTGTTTCACGGTGTGTCGGTCTCATTGCCAGGAAATGCCTACTGAATTCCGCTTGTAGAAATCCAGCTGATTGAGCTCACTGTTGACTAAGTTCTCGATACCTTTGCTTTCTACTAGCCACCCCGCTTCTGTGGGGAAGGAAAAAGAGGCATGCAGAAGAAAACCTTGATTGGTTTCTTCTGTTCTTGGGAACATAAGAACATAAGGACAGCCTTGCTGGAACAGGCCATCACAGCCCATCCAGTCCAGCATTCTGTCTCACACAGCGGCTCACCAGTTGCTTCAGAGTATTCCCGAGCAGATGTCTTCACCTGCTGACGATTCCCCCCAAATGGCACTGAGAGAGATCCTGCCTCTCTCTCCAAACCGGAGGTTGTCCTTAGGCATCCATAACGATAGCCATGGATACCCTTGTTCTCCATGAACTTGCCTAATACCTTTTTTAAAGCTGTCAAGGCTGACAGCTGCCACCACTTCTTCTGGCAGGGAAAGTGTGTGTGGCACTACTCTCCCTTCTTGGAGAAGTTCGATGGAAAAGGAGAAGGCATGCTTCTTTTTAGGGATGCTCCTTTTTCCAAAGAGGCTCTTCCTGTCCCTCACCCAATGGTGTTTTTTTTATTTTATTTTATTGCGGGGGGATCCACTCCCTTGAGCAGATGACACTTGCAGGAAGTACCAGCCACTCCTTAGGAAGCGTTGGTGCAGTTCCCCCAGTAGCTGGGGCCTCCAGTCCATTGTAACACTGACCCAACAGGAAGGCCCTTCTCCTGTCACTTCACCCAGCTCGTCTCTGCCATTTGCACCTTTCGCACCTGCTGCAGACCCAGAACTGGCAAAAAAGTGAATACATTAAGAAGAGTGGGGATGGTCATTTCCCATTTGAATTGTTTGAGACTTGCCTCCCTGAAGCAGAAGTTTTGCTCCCGGAAGCCTCTTGCAGCACAGAAGATGTTTCTGTCCCATTAGAACAAAATTAAAAAAAAAAAACCCTTTGCCCCCTGGGCTGCAGAAATGAGCTTCGGGGCCCTCAGGTTGTAAATGGGGCTGTGCTCAGCCCTGTTGTAAATGGGCTCCAGTCCCTGCAGTGGACTCAGGATTTGTAACCATTCTCCCATAACCCTTTTTGTGCCAGAAAGCCTCTAGAAGATGTCCCAGTCCAGAAACAACCAACAGGAGCCCACACATTGGGGTGTTCCATGTAAGATGGAAAGGCCCCGATTAGGGACGGAGATTTTGTTTAGGAACCAGTAGGTGACAAAATGAAACACGAGAGCCCAGGTGGTCCTCGGAACCGGCTGAAACATGCAGATCTAATTGCTTTACCTCTCTCTGTCTCATGCAGGGTTCAAATCCAACAAGGAAGCTTGCTGTGACGTCAGAGTACCTGTCGGAGCGTATCTGCCAGAGGTCAACTGGGGTCAGGCCCACAAGAATGGCGCAGGCACGCTCACTTAGGGGGGGCACACCCAGGGAGGCGCAGCAATCGCTCACGCGTAACTGCACCTTCTCTGTGGTAGGCCCCATGCTTTGGTATCACCTCCCTAGTGAACTGCGCCTAGCACAGTCCCTGTCCGCCTTTAAAAAGGCCTTGAAAACCTACCTTTTCAAAGAGGCATATGGCAATCTTTTTATTTAATTTTTATTTAATTTTTTTTCTTCTTTCCCGCCCGTGCCATCTTCTGTGGAGGGCATTGTCCCTCATTATTTTATTAGTACTTCTCCTCCTTGTATTTTTCCTCTCTTTTTGTTTTGTTTTAATTGTAAACCACCCAGAGTTCCATTTGGAAGATGGGCGGTCTAGAAATTTAACAATAAATAAATAAATAAATAAATAAATCTTTCCTGCTTGTGCTGCTAGCCAATCAGAGAGGGAGGTGGGATGATCCCTGTCCCTGCCAAAAGATTGGCCAGCATCACAGTTCTAGCACAAGTGACATCGCAGCATGCTTCCTTGTTGGGTTTTAACCCTGTGCGAAACAGGGAAAGGTAAAGCAATTGGATCAGCAGGTATCAGCTGGTTCCAAGGAGCACCTGGGCTCTCGTGGTTCGTTTTGTAGCCTCCTGGTTCCAAAACGAAACGCCCATCCCTATCCCTGATTGGATGGGGTGGTTGCGAGGTCGCAGGCGTCTTCTTCGAACTTGCCTCACTCAGAAACACCCCCAGCAGCAAAGCAACTGCAATGATTTTGGGATGTTTAGCCTCTCCTGTCACAGGGCTCCAGAGCAGAACTTGAAGACATGCAGGAAACTGTCAGCATTTATTGATTGATTGATTTTTGGATCTACATACTGCCAAGCTTAATTCAGAGAACAACCCCAGGCAGCGAAGTAAGGGAGACGCCTTCCTTCTGCTTCCTTTGATAACACTAATGTATAGTATATGTTACCCAAAAAGTCACTTGAAAATAATGTGTTGCTTTGTTGGTTCTAACATTCAAACTACTGTGAGTCTGAGGAGCCTTTGTTAATTTACAGAGTATTTTTATTTGTTTAAACTTATGCCCTGCCCAAGTATTTATTTATTAATGTATTTATGAGCATTTTACCTTGTTTCTCTCTCTCTCTCTCTCTCTCTCTCTCTCTCTCTCTCACACACACACACACACACACACACACACACACACACACACACACACACACACACTTAAAATTAATCATATATTAAAAAAAAACTTTGGTAAATGATGGGCGGCCTAAATGGTAAAATTGTTCTGCTACCTTGCAGCTGAAAGGAGGCCAAATGTATGCATGCATTCTGTTTTCAGAAGTACTGTCTTCCACATGTGTTCTTTTTTTGTTTTGAAAAGGTGATTTTTACAGACTTTAAAGTGGTCAACGTTTTAGCAGTATGCAACATGCCTTTTGAAATCCGGTTGCCAGAATTCACAAAAAACAACAGGCCACATGCTAGGTATAGTAGAATTTAAATGGATTATTTTATTTACTTCCTTATGCAACACAATTCTCTTTATTTTACGCTGTGATTTTGTTATTTGTTTTTAACAAACATTGCTCTTCCGCTTTCCTAGTTACGAACCGGAGCTCCATCCTGCAGTGTGTTACCGAATAAAATCTCTCAGAGCGACTCTACAGATTTTTTCAACAGGAAGTATCACCGTTACAGGTACACACTTTTTGTGGATGAGCAATGCCTTTTGTCGTGGACGCGCAGGTAATTTAGTGTTATTACAGAGGGAGGTCAGCCCTTCGGTGTCTTCCCACTGGAATTCTGGCCGGCGTTCTTTGTGAACAGTTCCATCCGAGTTGCGCATCAACTTCCAGCAGGTGGGAAGCATACATCAAATTCTAATTGGTTATGAGGCAGTCAGCCATGAGGACCTACTAACTCTTTAGCAAATAGCATTGTCGCTCATTATAGCTAGGCAGCTGGGCTGAAGCTGTGTCCGCTCGTCAAAGCCAAGGGGACACCTGCAAATTTAAACCCTTTCAGGGGTGAAGATCTGAGTTGAAACCAGTTTGCTGGGACTTGTACATCCCTGGAGTAGCAAAAGGGTTGATCAAAAGAGTTACGGCTTATTTGCAGTGTGCAATTATGCCTCCACTGCTAGACAGGACAGCGGTTTAGGGATCTGGCTTACGGAGCCAAAGTTTGGGAGTTCAGTTCCCTCCTGGGTGTCTTTGACAGGGGCTGAACTGGATGATCATAGAATCATAGAATCCTTGAGTTGGAAAAAGAGACCTCAAGGGCCATCCAGTCCAACCCCGCCTTGTAGGAACCCCCATCACAGTATTTCCGACAGGTGGCCATCCAAACTCTGCTTAAGGGACAGGGATAAACCCCCAAAGCCAAGTTTGCAGATGACACAAAACTTTTCCATTGGTAAAAACCAGAAGATTATTCCAGCTCCAGAAGGATCTCTCCAAACTGGGGGAAGTTCTTGGCAAATGTTTTAATTAACCAAATGTAAAATCTCCTTTCCTTTAGTTTCTATCAACCATTGCTCTGAGTTATCCGTGACGGATCTGAAAGAGATCTTGGTGTGTTGGAAACAGCTCCATGAAGGTGTCTCCCCTCAATATGACATCCTTTCAATTATTTAAAATGGATTGAAAATAAAACAGCCAACATTATAATCTTATAAAGGCAAAACAGGCCCCACCTGGATTGTGTACAATTCTGGTCACCGCATCTCAAGAAAGACATGGTGGAACTGGAAAAGGTGCAGAAGAGAGCAACTAAAATGATTACTGGTCTGCAGGTCTTATGAAGAAAGGCTAAAACAATTGTTGCCTTTTTAGTCTGGAAAAACATGCTGGGGGAGTGATTAAGACATCAAAATAATTCAGGGTATGTGTAAAGTGGAAGAGGGAAGCTCTTCTCCTCTCTCAAAATCCAGAACTCCAGACATGCTATTGAGTGCTGGGAGAGTAAGAATGAAAAAGAAAATATTTTTCACCCCGTTGTAAGTCTATGGAAGGCACAAAATGGTGATGGCATCTGGCCTGGATGCCTTCAAAAGGGGATTGGACAGATTCCTAACCTGAAAAGTCCATGGGTTACAAACCATGATGGAGATGTGTTCTCAGGCTTTAAACCAGGATACTTCAAGGGCCAGATGCAGGGGAGTGGTATCAGGAGACAGAATGGGTCTTGCGCTCCCAAAAAATCTGCTGTGAATTAGATACAGGAAGCTGGACTAGATGGGCCTTTGGCCTGATCCAAGGCTCTTCTTATGTTCTTATGTTCTTTAAAAACCCCCAAAGAAGGAGACCCCACCACCCTCCTTTGTGGCAGCATATTATTCCACTGCCAAGACATCAGGAAGTTCTTCCTAATGTTTAAATTGAATCTCCTTTCCTTTAGTTTGAAACCATTCTGGTCCTCCCATGGAAAACAAACCAGTACCTTTCAATGTGACATCCTTTCAAATATTTAAACATCTTCATCATGGTTTGAAACCAAACATGGACTTAAGCCGCCTCTAAGATATTTCTCCAGGATCCTTTTTCCAGGTCTGCAGGTCAATGCCATCATTACATGTTGTTTTCAGGGAGTTACATGCTGGGTTAGTGGTAATCCATCCACTACTTCTGGGGTGGGGGAAAAATATTTTCTCCCTCCTGCCTCCAGCCATGCTAGTTGTTAAGATGAATTCTCCCAGCACTCAATGTTGTTGTTGTATGTTCCCTAGTTCTGGTATTTTGAGATGGACCAGAGAAGAGCCTTCCTATCCTCCACTGCCTCCCGGAGTTTTGTCAAATTCATTTTGGTTGCATCTATGACACTGTCCAACCATCTCATTCTCTGTCGTCCTCTTTTCCTTTTGCCTTTTGCCTTTTGCCTTTTTCCTTTTGCCACGACCCCTTATTGAAGGCAAAAATGTGATAGCAGATGCATGCCGTCCATTAAGGGAGGGTCTGGCCCTAACCTGAGTCCTGGGTTGGGGTTTCGATGTTCTCATTCCCTGGCGCCAAGCGTTTGTGTTTGTTTTGGGAACGCCAAAGAAAATGGGTTTGGGTAAAAAAAAAAAAAAGCTGTGAATTGCAGATGATGCTCACGTTGGGTGAGCTGAGGGCCGTTTTAAGGGGATGCTTTCCTGCGTGTCTTGATGGTTCCTCAGGTTTGCCCCTTTTTTATTTCTCCTCAGGGCCAAACGTAAAGGCGGTTGCCACCGCAGTGGAGCAAATCTACCCGTTTGTGTTTGAAAGCAGGAAAGAGATTTTATAAGTGGCCCCTTCAGGGTTCGGTGAACTAACCAGGCGCCTTTTGGATTGCTTGCACGTTGGACTAAAAGCAGCAGAGAAGGTGGCGCAGGAAAGGAGGACTGGACCAACGCAGCCGAGACAGCGTAACGCTCGGCCACCGGGATAAGCTCCAGTCCCTTTCGGATTTTATTTTGACGAGTGCTGTATTGTTAAAAAAACAAACAAACCCACAAACGTTTACAAGATAACGAAATTGCTGCTTTCTACGAGACATTCTATTTATTTCTGCAGTGATTTCTGTGTATTCGTAAGCAGAATTGTCATGATATGCACTAACTTTGGAAACATTTCTTTAGGTTGAGCTCGTGTTTTTATTTGTGAATAATCTTTTACATTTTTTATGCTGTCGGGCACCAAAGAAGCTGTGGACGTTACCTTTCTCACCTGTCGAGGGTGCACAGATAAAATCCAAAAAAAAAACCCTTTCTTCATACCTGTTCCGTTACATTCCTCCCCCCCTTTTTTTAATTAAGAAGTGTATATTAGCAAAGTAACTAGAGCGATGTTAGTGTACTCTTTTGCTCATATTTTGCTCCGTTTTTAGAGTGTGTGTATATATAAAGTCATCAGTAGTGGGCTAGGCAGAAATGGATGACAGATATGTACATGTTCTAAGGGCAGAACTTAGTTTGCTGAAATGCATTTGTGAGTAAATGCAGAATTTGGATGACCTTCCTTCCATGCTAAATCAAGCAGAAGTTGGAAAAGACTGTGCTTGGTGAAAAGACCAGTTCCCATGCTGAAGCACTTGGAGTTAGGAAAATCAGCTACCCTGTTGGCAGTTCAAATGCAGGGTTTGTTTTTTTAAAGCGGTGTAGTGAGTTACTTCCAGTGACTGACCTTACTTTTCTGGAGAGAGAAAAATAAGTATTTTTTTCAATGACACAGTCCGAAGCTACTTTTAAAGAGCTGCTCGTGTTTTTGCCAAATAGCGCTACAGAACTGTTATATTTAAAATGAATGCTAACAGGCAAAAAAACTTGGCTTTGACATATTATTTTAGGACCGGAAAAAGCCATGCTTCGGTGTGTCAGTACCTCTGCATATGGAATGGATGAGAGCAAATCAAAATGAATTGAAATTGCAACTATTGCTGTCTATAATATGTAAAAATGCAGCAATGTCTCTCTCCCTCCCCTAGCCCTTGTATATAAGCCTCTAGAGGTGAACAGAATGTGGAATTAATATTGCAGGTGATATGCATTCAGCTGCCAGATTTTGCACTTCAGATTGAAATAAACTCAGTGGAGTCCTGTAAATAAAAATCCTATTGAAAGCTTGCCGTGTCTTGTTTTATGTTTTCCCAAATATCAGGAGCAAATGTTATGGGAAAAGTGAGGGAAAGGATGCTGAGGAGCTGTTTTCCCTGGGTGTGCCTGGGGGAGGGGAGAAATAGACAAATGGGTAAAATGGCAATGAGGAAAACCTAAGGACTATATTTTTTGTCTAAAATGGTTAGAATAAAAATTGAGGGTCATCTTATATATAGATACACGGAAGAGAGCTGAGGAAAGAACCATGTCGCGAAACTGGAATTTTGGTTTGGAAAATGGACAATATTGTCTTATACATAGGAGCGTCTTCCAGACGGAAAAATATGGGTAGATGACAACGGATATTCATAGATAAGCTGGAATTCTGGGGACATAACCTGGGCGAATTACTACTGAATACCAGTGGGCCAAATAATGGACTTTTTCTGATCCCTTGGCATCAACCTGTCAGCCAGCTGCACACAGCAGCTGAGGCTGAGGTAAGTGTTTGTACCTTGAACCCCACAGCCGAATATGGAATGGCAATTTGGAAGATGTTAGCTCTTTGGCTACCTTGATTTTGCGTGCAATATTCTCCGTATTTGAGGTCTTGAGTATTCCATTTTTCCGTTTCTCTCCCGTTAGCTCTAGTATTGTTCCACCATTTGTTTCTCTTTTTTGTAATTTACATTTCTGCATTTGAGATGGCCACTGGTCATGTTGATCAATTTCTCTGTGTTCGAAGCCAATAGCATGGTGTAGCTTCAGCTGCTATGAGCCACCCTGGGTCCCCCTATGGGGAGGAAGGTGGCAGATGAGTAACAAAAATATATATAATGTTGATATTTCAGCTATCTGAAAGGGTGGTCTTAACAGGGCCTTCACAAATGCTCTCCTTAATGTACAAGGTTGGGTTGCTGAACTGTTGAATTTCTGTCTTTTCTTTCCACCTGAATGTCACCCAAGAAGTCTATAGCTTCTTTGTCTTAATTCTCATCACCATGACTTCTACAAAAATGACAATTCCCCCCCTCCCCCAAAAAAGGAGATTTGAATGTTTTAGGGATAGAATAGTAATTCCATTAGTATCTGAAAATGTTCCAGATTATAAACATTACTATTGATAACTCAAATATAAGACAGTACACGTGTCTGTAATTTTCATGGAAACGATCCTTCACAGACTTGATTATGCACTGCAGGCCACAGCTGATGAAATTTCCATTTGTCCACAAGTGCTAAATATCTAAGAGTCCTCTCTTCTTTTTATGGACTACCTTTTTAAAAAAAGGTTTATGCGCTGAAAAAATTGTATAGAGAAATGTGGAGCATGGCAATAGTAAACTGACTTGTGATAGGAAAATTTGGAGAGGCATGTAAAAGGATAATGATAGACGGAATCAATTTCTAGAACATGACCTGACTAAGGGGAAGGAGTATATGCCAAAAAAAAAAAAAAAAGGAACCACTACTTCTGGAATGAGATGGGTTGGCATGAACTATAAAATTTTGGAACCCAGTCACTTTCCTCCCCACAAGGATGCAAGGTGGCAAAAGGGAATGGAGTGGTAATTTATAGCAACCACATCAGAATTGCAGATCTCAAATGACTGACTGTAAAGTAATGCATATTGGGACATAAAACCCAAAACTTGATCAACTCATGGGCTCTGAGCTATCCGTGAAGGATCAGGAAAGAGATCTTGGTGTGTTGGTGGACAGCTCCATGAAGGTGTCTCCCCAATGTGTGGCAGTGGTGAAGAAGGCCAATTCCATGCTAGGGATTATCAAAAAGGGTATTGAAAATAAAACAGCCAACATTATGATGCCATTGTACAAAACTGGAGTATTGTGTACAATTCTGGTCACTGCATCTCAAAAAGACATACTGGAACTGGAAAAGGTGCAGAAGAGACTAAAATGAGGAAAGGCTAAAACATTTGGGGCTGTTTAGTCTGGAAAAAAGGTGCCTGAGGGGGCATATGATTGAAATGCACACAATAATGCAGGACATGAGTAAAGTGGATAGAGGGATGCTCTTCTCCCTCTCCCAAAATACCAGAACTAGGGGACATACACTCAAATTGAGGGCTGGGAGAGTAAGAACAGACCAAAGAAAATATTTTTTCACCCAGCGCGTTGTTAGTCTATGGAACTCCCTGCCACAGGATGTGGTGATGGCATCTGGCCTGGATGCCTTCCAAAGGGGATTCGACAGATTCCTGGAGAAGTCCATCACAGGTTACAAACCATGATGGAGATGTATGATCTCCAAGCTTTAAAAAACCAGGGTACTTCAAGGGCCAGATGCAGGGGAGTGGTATCAGGAGACAGATATCCAGTCTCCTGCGCTCCCAGAGGCATCTGGTGGGGCCACTGTGAGATACAGGAAGCTGGACTAGATGGGCCTTTGGCCTGATCCAACAGGGCTCTTCTTAGGTTCTTATGTAAGGAAATAAAACTTCCAGAACACAGCCGAACAGCCCGAAAAACTCACAACTATCAGATCCCAGCTGTGAAAGCCTTCACAAATATATTCACCTTTAAATTATCGCAACCCGATGGATGGATTGTCCTGCCCTCAACAGCCCTTGCAAACTCCAGTCTGTGGTTTCCTTTTAGGCATTTGCTCTATCTCACATTCGCTCATCCTCTTTTCCTGCTGCATCTGCGGAGCACAAAATGGAAACAGTGGGCTGTTCCTGATAGGAACCTAGGGATTCTCTCCTGGCAGCCGCTCCCTGTCTTGGGTGGTGGATCCTGACCAGTCCCTTGCTGGAGCCACACATCCCCCCCCAACAACAAAAAAGTTACTATTTCTGGAGAATGGGGGGGGGGCAGCTACACCTCCAGGACCCCTTCCAGGCAGGGCCAGAGAGGGAATATTTCCCCCACTACACTGGACCCTCGTATAACAAGCGGTTTCTATAACATAAAATCTGTACAACATAAAAATTCCGGAGATAGGGGAAATTTGCTTAACAGAATCGCCTATTATGGCAGTGGTTCTCAACCTGTGGGTCCCCAGATGTTCCTGGACTGCAACTCCCAGAAACCCCTTCCAGCGAGGGGTGGAGGCTTCTGGGAATTGCAGTCCAGGAACATCTGGGGACCCACAGCTTGAGAACCACTGTATTATGGGATGCATCTGTACAACATAAAAGGGTTGCAATTAGGAATTACTCTGTTTTCAATGCATTCCTCTGGGAAATTTGTATAAAGGAAAATTGGCTTAACAGAATTTTATATGGAACTAATTAATTCCTTTATACAAGGTACCACTGTACAGTACTATATTTCCCCCTGGTTGTTATATATCTCCCCACCACTTCCATCCTCTCCCCCCATCTCTCTTCTCCTCTCCCCTCCCCCTCCCCCCTAGGAGGAAGTGGCGTCATTGGGATCCCGGAAGTCCCGCCCAGCCCTGAAGCCCATGGTAAGCAGCCCAGGAAGGAGACTTCCGGGTTCTCTTCCCACCGTTCTTCCCGGTGGGGGGGAGGGGGAGGGGGAGGGGGGGCTGGTTAGGTGAGGAGTGTGTGTTTGTGTGTGTGTGTATGGGGGGGTCCTCTTTCGTTGCCCCTCCCCTTTTTGTGGGGGGGAGGGGGAGGACCAGAGGAACTGGGGCTGGGGGGGGGATCCTTTGCAAACAGCTGGAAGGGGGGGCGGTGGCACATCTGGCAAGCGTGGGGGGGGGAAGGATTTGACCACAGCTGCCTCCTCCTGGGGGGACCCTTGGAGGTCCAGGAAGGGGGAGGGCGCGGAAAAGTTACTTTTTTTTTGGAACCGCACCCTTTCCAGGATAGTGGGTGGGGAGTTTTTTTTTTGGGGGGGGGGAGCTGGGAGACCAGGAAGCCTTGCCCTCCTTTAGCTGTCTCTGGATGGCCGGACGGCTCAGTGGTTAGAGATCCAGCTGCAGAGGCGGAGGTAGGGAGTTTGGGGCCCTCCCCCCCCCAACTGGGGCTCCTATGGGGGGGGGGAAGAGCCAGTCCTGGGTGGCCTTGGATGCACCCCAGAAAGATGGGGATATCCTAAAAGACCCCCCCAAATTGGGTCACCCTAAGTTAGGGTTGACACACCATAGAAGTAGCTGGGGAGCTCAGTGCTTTAGGCTGAGGAGCCAGAGGTTGGGGTTGGGGGTCCCACGCTGGGCCTCCTTGATGGGGGGGGTCCTGGACTGGGTGATTCATAGGGTCCCCCCCCCCACGGCTCTGTTGGTGGTGGGCAGCTCAATGATTTAGGTCTCTGGCTTTGGAGGCAGACGTTGGGGGGTTCAGGTCCCCAATGCCTCCTTGACCAGGTGTGTGTGTGTGTGTGTGTGTGTGTGTGTGTGTGTGTGTGTGTGTGTGTGTGTGTGTGTGTGTGTGTGTGTGAACATGATGATCTATAGCTCTGCAGTTCTATGGCAACAACGATGACAATGATGATGATGGTTGTTGTTGTTGTTTGTGACCACTGGTTCTCAACCTGTGGGTCCCCAGATGCTCCTGGACTGCAACTCCCAGACGCTTCCACCACTCGCTGTGCTGGAAGGGGTTTCTGGGAGTTGCAGTCCAGGAACATCTGGGGACCCCACCGGTTGAGAACCACTCACCTAGATGCGGTTGGTTTTTTGATTCCAAGCACCTCGCGGTTTAGGTATCTGTGGAGCCAAAGTCTGGGAGCCAAAGTCTGAGAGAAGAGCCAGCCAAGGTGGCCTTGAGCAAGTTGAATCGTCCCTAGACATCCCCCAACAAGTTGGGAAAAAGGGAAACCATTTCTGAATGTTTCCTACCTGGAAAACCCTGGAGAGGTTCACCGAGAGAGACAGGGTTGGCTGGATAGCTTAAATGGTTTAGTTTTCCTAGAGGAAAAGTCCATCACAGGTTACAAACCATGATGGAGATGTGTAATCTCTAGGCTTTAAACCAGGGTACTTCAAGGGCCAGATGCAGGGGAGTGGTATCAGGAGACAGATATCTAGTCTCATGCGCTCCCAAACACATCTGGTGGGGCCGCTGTGAGATACAGGAAGCTGGACTAGATGGGCCTTTGGCCTGATCCAGCATGGCTCTTCTTATGTTCTTATGTTCTTATGTAAGGATCTGGCTATAGAGCCAGAAGTTGGGAGCTGAATTGAGCATTGAGCAAGGGGTTGGGCTCCATGGCCTCAGAAACCCCCATCCAACTCAATTATCCTATGATTCTGTGATCCTGCCCTGGGACTGTAGGGAGAAGAGCCAGCCTGGGTGGCCTTGGACAAGCCGCACTTTCCCAGGACACTCCCGGAAGAAGGGCAGGGGAAATGATTTTTGAGGATACCTGGAAGACCCTGCAAAGGATTGCCATAAAATTTGATTTCTCAGCAGATGATTATTATTAGTGGAAGCTTTCTGGGGTTTCAGGACTGTTTTCCCAAGGGACTGCCTGAGTGCTTTCATGGACTCTTTGAGTGACGATTGACACATGTTGCCTTCCCATCGCCTGCCTGCCTCCTCCTTCTAGCAAGTACTGACTTGGGAAAGGCCAGAGTAGAGGAATTCCTGTTGACATCTAGATATGGATAGATACTGTATTTGGGTAGATGGCTTTTGTTCACAGAATTGTGATGCATATGTGTGAAACATTTTTCTCCCCTCCCCATTCCCATGCGAGTTGAGAACAGCAGTCTTGTTAGTGATAGAAATGTCCTGGTTTTATATTTTCCTGAAAATGTAACTTTTTTTTAATTAAGAAGACTAGCATGTCTTCAAAGTGTAGTTCAGCACATGACTGCTGTTCTATGCAATTTTTTAAAATAACTTTTTTTATATAATTATCCCTACAACAGGGTGGGGGTTCTAAGGATATAAACAGGAGAGCTCAGGTAGTATGCTTGCAGTGTTTCTCTTGTTTTAGTACTAATAGCTATCAAATTCATAATATGTACAACTGGAGTTATTTAGTTACACATTTCTCTTTCATAAAAATTGTAGAGTCCCTTGCCTTCCTTAGCTCTCTGTCTTTCATCAGTTCCAACGTTATGTCCATGGCAGGGGGTTGGACTAGATGGCCCTTGAGGTCTCTTCCAACTCTATGATTCTATGATTCTATGATTCTGCTGCTTCAAAGAATTTGTTTCCAACTATTTACCTGGTAGGGGAAATACCATGATCACTGCTGTCTGTGCAATTGTGTTCCACTCAGCATGGCTGAATGATTTTTGGAAGCCAAGATTTTTTATTTGTTTGTTTGCTTTAAAAACAGTAGTTTCACAGCTAAGAGTCTGCCTCAGATTTACAGAAAAACAAGGTTTCCAAATATTTAATGAAGCCTTGAACAAATTTGCATTTTATAAAATCCTTTTTGTTCTCTCTCTTTTAATTCAGTTTTTCCCAACTGGGTTTAGTATTATTGATGGGCTGCTGACTTCAGAAGAGGAAGATGTCTGAAGATGAGGAAAAGGTTAATCTACGTCGCCTTGAACCGGCTATCCAGAAGTTTATTAAAGTTGCTATTCCAACAGATCTGGAGAGACTGAGAAAGCATCAGATAAATATTGAAAAGGTTGAGTTGGTTTCCTTAACTTGAAAAAAGAGCTTCTGCCTGCCTGTTGGAAGACATTCAGCCGATGCCAACCAAATTTAAACAAAGCTGAAAGCAGTGTATTTTGATTTGTAATGGAGAGGGCATGGACAAAAACATAACTTTTCTCTGTGTAGAGCAGGGGTTGTATCCAGTCCAAAGCACTGATGACTGGATGGATAGCCCTGTTGATTTCTGTGTTGTATTTCAAATGTGTTCAGACCAAGAGTTTTGGTAGCTTCAAGCGGTGTTGCTACAGAAGCCAGTAAGTGCTGTCATCTTTTGCAACCATGGGTCTTTCTGGAGTTAAATCTTGCCGTGTACTACATGGCCTTTCGATCTTTACGCCAGGTTGTTAAAAAGTTACCTTTTTTGGACTACAACTCACAGAATTCCCCAGTTAGTATAATCCCTAGCCCTGCTGGCTGAACGATTTGGGGAGTTGTAGTTTTTTAAAAAAGGGAACGTGTCTGGAGTCTTGGTGGACCACAAATTGAACACGAGTCAGCAGTGTGACGCGGCAGCTAAGAAAGCCAATGTGATTCATGGTTACATCAACAGAACCATAGTGTCTAGATCAAGGGAAGTGATAGTACCACTCTATTCTGCTCTGGTGAGACCCCGCCTGGAGTATTGTGTCCACTTCTGTGCACCTCAATTTAAAAAGGATGTTGACAACCTCGAGCGGGTGCAGAGGAGGGCGACCAGGATGGAAGAAATGTCTTATGAGGAATGGCTTAGGGAACTGGGGGATGTTTAGCCTTACAAAAAGAAAGCTGAGAGGGGATATGATAGCTGTGTTTAAATATTTGAAAGGATGTCACAATGAAGAAGGGACTAGTTTGTTTTCCATGGCTTCAGATGGCTTCAGAATGGTTTCAAACTATAGGAAAAGAGATTCAATTTAAACATTAGGAAGAACTTCATGACGTTTAAAGCTGTTCGGTAGTGGAATAATATGCTGCCACAAAGGAGGGTGGTGGAGTCTCCTTTGGAGGTTTTTAAGCAGAGGCTGGACGGCCATCTGTCGGGAGCACTGTGATGGGGGTTCCTGCATGGCAGGGAGTTGGGCTGGATGTCCCTCAAGGTCTCTTCCAACTCTGATTCTGTGATTCTATGGTTTAAGCTCCTTTGCAGGCAAGAGAGGAGTTCCCGCATGTCCAGGCCTTGATGCATTCCTCTGGGAAATTGGTATAAAGGAAAATTGGCTTAACAGAATTTCATTTGGAACGAATTAATTCCTTTATACAAGGTAGCACGGTACAGTACTATATTTCCCCCTGGTTGCTATATATCTCCCCACCACTTCCATCCTCTCCCCATATCTCTCTTCTCCTCTCCCCTCCCCCCTCCCCCTAGGAGGAAGTGGCGTCATTGGGATCCCGGAAGTCCCGCCCAGCCCTGAAGCCCAGGGTAAGCAGCCCAGGAAGGAGACTTCCGGGTTCTCTTCCCACCGTTCTTCCCGGTGGGGGGGGAGGGGGAGGGGGAGGGGGGGCTGGTTAGGTGAGGAGTGTGTGTTTGTGTGTGTGTGTATGGGGGGTCCTCTTTCGTTGCCCCTCCCCTTTTTGTGGGGGGGGGAGGGGGGAGGACCAGAGGAACTGGGGCTGGGCTGGGGTTGGGGGGGGGGGGGAATCCTTTGCAAACAGCTGGAAGGGGGGGCGGTGGCACATCTGGCAAGCGTGGGGGGGATTTGACCACAGCTGCCTCCTCCTGGGGGGACCCTTGGAGGTCCAGGAAGGGGGAGGGCGCGGAAAAGTTACTTTTTTTTTGGAACCGCACCCTTTCCAGGATAGTGGGTGGGGAGTTTGTTTGTTTTTTTTGGGGGGGGGGGCAGCTGGGAGACCAGGAAGCCTTGCCCTCCTTTAGCTGGCTCTGGATGGCCGGATGGCTCAGTGGTTAGAGATCCAGCTGCAGAGGCAGAGGTAGGGAGTTTGGGGCCCTCCCCCCCCCAACTGGGGCTCCTATGGGGGGATAGAGCCAGTCCTGGGTGGCCTTGGATGCACCCCAGAAAGATGGGGATATCCTAAAAGACCCCCCCAAATTGGGTCACCCTAAGTTAGGGTTGACACACCATAGAAGTAGCTGGGGAGCTCAGTGCTTTAGGCTGAGGAGCCAGAGGTTGGGGTTGGGGGTCCCACGCTGGGCCTCCTTAATGGGGGGGGGTCCTGGACTGGGTGATTCATAGGGTCCCCCCCCCCCACGGCTCTGTTGGTGGTGGGCAGCTCAATGATTTAGGTCTCTGGCTTTGGAGGCAGACGTTGGGGGGTTCAGGTCCCCAATGCCTCCTTGACCAGGTGTGTGTGTGTGTGTGTGTGTGTGTGTGTGTGTGAACTTGATGATCTATAGCTCTGCAGTTCTATGGCAACAACGATGACAATGATGATGATGGTTGTTGTTGTTGTTTGTGACCACTGGTTGTGCTGGAAGGGGTTTCTGGGAATTGCAATCCAGGAACATCTGGGAACCCCACCGGTTGAGAACCACTCACCTAGAGGCGGTTGGTTTTTTGATTCCAAGCACCTCGTGGTTTAGGTATCTGTGGAGCCAAAGTCTGGGAGCCAAAGTCTGAGAGAAGAGCCAGCCAAGGTGGCCTTGAGCAAGTTGAATCGTCCCTAGACATCCCCCAAGAAGTTGGGAAAAAGGGAAACCATTTCTGAATGTTTCCTACCTGGAAAACCCTGGAGAGGTTCACCGAGAGAGACAGGGTTGGCTGGATAGCTTAAATGGTTTAGTAAGGATCTGGCTATAGAGCCAGAAGTTGGGAGCTGAATTTCTGCATTGAGCAAGGGGTTGGGCTCCATGGCCTCAGAAAGCCCCATCCAACTCAATTATCCTATGATTCTGTGATCCTGCCCTGGGACTGTAGGGAGAAGAGCCAGCCTGGGTGGCCTTGGACAAGCCGGACTTTCCCAGGACACTCCCGGAAGAAGGGCAGGGGAAATAATTTTTGAGGATACCTGGAAGACCCTGCAAAGGATTACCATAAAATTTGATTTCTCAGCAGATGATTATTATTAGTGGAAGCTTTCTGGGGTTTCAGGACTGTTTTCCCAAGGGACTGTCTGAGTGCTTTCATGGACTCTTTGAGTGACGATTGACACATGTTGCCTTCCCATCACCTGCCTGCCTCCTCCTTCTAGCAAGTACTGACTTGGGAAAGGCCAGAGTAGAGGAATTCCTGTTGACATCTAGATATGGATAGATACTGTATTTGGGTAGATGGCTTTTGTTCACAGAATTGTGATGCATATGTGTGAAACATTTTTCTCCCCTCCTCATTCCCATGCGAGTTGAGAACAGCAGTCTTGTTAGTGATAGAAATGTCCTGGTTTTATATTTTCCTGAACATGTAACTTTTTTTAATTAAGAAGACTAGCATGTCTTCAAAGTGTAATTCAGCACATGACTGCTGTTTTTTATATAATTATCCCTACAACAGGGTGGGGGTTCTAAGGATATAAACAGGAGAGCTCAGGTAGTATGCTTGCAGTGTTTCTCTTGTTTTAGTACTAATAGCTATCAAATTCATAATATGTACAACTGGAGTTATTTAGTTACACATTTCTCTTTCATAAAAATTGTAGAGTCCCTTGCCTTCCTTAGCTCTCTGTCTTTCATCAGTTCCAACGTTATGTCCATGGCAGGGGGTTGTACTAGATGGCCCTTGAGGTCTCTTCCAACTCTATGTTTCTATGATTCTATGATTCTGCTGCTTCAAAGAATTTGTTTCCAACTATTTACCTGGTAGGGGAAATACCATGATCACTGCTGTCTGTGCAATTGTGTTCCACTCAGCATGGCTGAATGATTTTTGGAAGCCAAGATTTTTTATTTGTTTGTTTGCTTTAAAAACAGTAGTTTCACAGCTAAGAGTCTGCCTCAGATTTACAGAAAAACAAGGTTTCCAAATATTTAATGAAGCCTTGAACAAATTTGCATTTTATAAAATCCTTTTTGTTCTCTCTCTTTTAATTCAGTTTTTCCCAACTGGGTTTAGTATTATTGATGGGCTGCTGACTTCAGAAGAGGAAGATGTCTGAAGATGAGGAAAAGGTTAATCTACGTCGCCTTGAACCGGCTATCCAGAAGTTTATTAAAGTTGCTATTCCAACAGATCTGGAGAGACTGAGAAAGCATCAGATAAATATTGAAAAGGTTGAGTTGGTTTCCTTAACTTGAAAAAAGAGCTTCTGCCTGCCTGTTGGAAGACATTCAGCCGATGCCAACCAAATTTAAACAAAGCTGAAAGCAGTGTATTTTGATTTGTAATGGAGAGGGCATGGACAAAAACATAACTTTTCTCTGTGTAGAGCAGGGGTTGTATCCAGTCCAAAGCACTGATGACTGGATGGATAGCCCTGTTGATTTCTGTGTTGTATTTCAAATGTGTTCAGACCAAGAGTTTTGGTAGCTTCAAGCGGTGTTGCTACAGAAGCCAGTAAGTGCTGTCATCTTTTGCAACCATGGGTCTTTCTGGAGTTAAATCTTGCCGTGTACTACATGGCCTTTCGATCTTTACGCCAGGTTGTTAAAAAGTTATCTTTTTTGGACTACAACTCACAGAATTCCCCAGTTGGTATAATCCCTAGCCCTGCTGGCTGAACGATTTGGGGAGTTGTAGTTTTTTAAAAAAGGGAACGTGTCTGGAGTCTTGGTGGACCACAAATTGAACACGAGTCAGCAGTGTGACGCGGCAGCTAAGAAAGCCAATGTGATTCATGGTTACATCAACAGAACCATAGTGTCTAGATCAAGGGAAGTGATAGTACCACTCTATTCTGCTCTGGTGAGACCCCACCTGGAGTCCTGTGTCCACTTCTGTGCACCTCAATTTAAAAAGGATGTTGACAATCTTGAGCGGGTCCAGAGGAGGGCGACCAGGATGATTAAAGGTCTGGAACAAATGTCATATGAGGAATGGCTTAGGGAACTGGGAATGATTAACCTTTCAAAAAGAAGGCTGAGGGGGGATACGATCGCTATGTTTAAATATTTGAAAGGATGTGACATTGAAGAAGGGACTGGTTTATAGTCCATGGCTTCAGAGACTAGGACACAGGGCAATGGTCTCAAACTACAGGAAAAGAGATTCCATTTGAACATTAGGAAGAACTTCACAGTTATAGCTGTTCGACAGTGGAATAATATGCTGCCACAAAGGAGGGTGGTGGAGTCTCCTTCTTTGGAGGTTTTTAAGCAGAGGCTGGATGGCCATCTGTCGGAAATACTGTGATGGGGGTTCCTGCATGGCAGGGAGTTGGGCTGGATGGCCCTCAAGGTCTCTTCCAACTCTGTGATTCTATGGTTTAAGCTCCTTTGCAGGCAAGAGAGGAGTTCCCGCATGTCCAGGCCTTGACTTCTTTGGTAAATGTGGAATGATTTGTATCCAAAAATACCTGTTTTCTAATTGATGGCGGGAACTCCTGTGGTCTAAAGCTTGTGCAAATCAGTGCTTGGAAAAGTTTCTTTTTTGACTCAAGCTCTGAGAAGCCCCCTCCCCCCTGACTCTACTTAAGACTGCGCAAAGTCCCAGAGATGAAAAATGAGCAATCAGATTATCTTTCCTGTCTTTGTTACCATCTGGTAATGAGAACAATGAATGATGCCTTTCCCCCGTTCTTGTTATGCTTGCAGTACCAGAGGTGCCGACTTTGGGAACGGTTAGATGAAGAGCACATCAACGCCGGCCGCACCGTCCAGGCAAGTGTTGCATTTTCGTGGGATGGGGGGGTCCTTGGGGCAGGAAGCCCTTCCCTTCCACTTGATAAGCTGTCCAGCATGTTGCAGTCGCTATAGGAACCATGCAAGGATGCAGAGAGGTGCTGCATTTACTAGATTAAAATTTGCCTGATGTAAGCGACATCTTGTGTCAGGTGTATTTATTTATTTATTTATTTATTTACTTATTTATTTTTCACACTTATATACCGCTCCTACCCAGCTTGCTGGGGGGGCAATGTGTAGCCTGCACTCTGTAATTAAAAAATTGTAAACCACCCAGAGACTACTTATAGTAGTATGGGGCAGTATATAAGCAGAACACTTTGCTTTGCTTTGCTTTACTTCCCAAACGGGAACTCAGGGTGGTTCACATAAAAAGCAAAAGGAGCAGAGACAGAGGCAATGGCAGGGGAAAAAAATGTATACACAAGAGTAACACAAAGCCTGAAAAACAGGGTGAAATGGGAGGTACGTGTGAATGATTATATGATTCTAACCTCTCACATTAGTTTTTGTATGTAATGTAAACATTTTCCACTTCTGGTATAAAACAAAGGGTCTGAATTTGAGTTATGTCATGGTGGGGAGGACAGATCTGTTCAGACATGCTTAAAAGATCCCTTATACAAGTGGACCCTTGTATAACAAACAGTTTGTATAGCATAAAATCTGTACAACATAAAAAATTCCAGAGATAGGGGAAATTTGCTTAACAGAATTGCCTAAGGGGAGAATCCGTACAAGGGATTACTCTGTTTTCAATGCATTCCTATGGGAATTGTGTATAAAGGAGTTAACGTAATGCAAAATGCTTAACATAATTTCATTTGGAATGAATTAATTCCTTTATACAAGGTACCACTGTATATCCAAACACCTGTCTACGCAACTGTAAAGGATCTTTGTTAACAAAATGTAACTTCGTTTCTACCTCAGAGAGAAAAACAAAAAATTAAGCTAGTCTGTACTTGCTTCTGAGCCAGTACACAGTCACTGTTTAGAAACACTGTGAGGGGTATTTGTATCTACCTCCTTTGCATTTTAGTATGAGTTGTTTTGAAAGATGTAAAGGAAGAAAACAAGGGTGGGGTTTGTGTGTGCATGTGCGTGTGTGTGTGTGTGTGTGTTGTGTGTAGTTTTCGCTGTGTGATAAATAGTCCTTCTGAATTTTCCCAGCAACTGCGAGCGAATATCCGAGAGATGGAGAAACTTTGTTCCCGGGTCCGGAAGGAAGACGTTCTGGCTTTGCAGAGAATGATTGACCCTGTGAAAGAGCAGGCCTCACTTGCCGTAAAGCAGTTCCTCCTGCTCCATTCAGCATCTGCGGAAGAGCTTAAGAAGCAGTTTAGCGAGACAGAGGGGCCTTTAACCAGATCGACCACCGGGGGAGCAGGTATAACTAACTGGTTATCTACAGAGGTCAGCCTAGTTGTAGCGTCAGTCATCTGCCGACATTTCTGGATAGGGTGAAAACGGAAGAGTTGAGACTGCCTGTTACGATAAGATGGGCTGGGGCACCTCCCTTATGAAGAAAGGCTAAAACAATTGGGCCTCTTCAGTCTGGAAAAAAGGCGCTTGAGGGGGGATATGATTGAGACATACAAAATAATGCAGGGTATGAGTAAGTGGATGGCTCTTCTCCCTCTCTCAAAATACCAGAACAGGGGACATACACTCAAATTGAGTGCTGGGAGAGTAAGAACTGACAAAAGAAAATATTTTTTCACCCAGCGCGTTGTAAGTCTATGGAACTCCCTGCCACAGGATGTGGTGATGGCATCTGGCCTGGATGCCTTCAAAAGGGGATTGGACAGATTCCTAGAGGAAAAGTCCATCACGGGTTACAAACCATGATGGAGATGTGTAATCTCTAGGCTTTAAACCAGGGTACTTCAAGGGCCAGATGCAGGGGAGTGGTATCAGGAGACAGATATCTAGTCTCATGCGCTCCCAAACGCATCTGGTGGGGCCGCTGTGAGATACAGGAAGCTGGACTAGATGGGCCTTTGGCCTGATCCAGCATGGCTCTTCTTATGTTCTTATGTTCTTATGATGTTGCGAATGAAAACTTCTCCCAGAGAGGAAAAGTAAAGGATGTTTTTGTTTCTGCATAAGAAAACTTCAGGTGGGACTTTGCCTTCATGTGACAGAAAACAACAACAGCCCGAGAACCTTGCTTAAAATGACAACTGTGGAAGGATTTCAGTCCAAACTTAATGTGTGTGTGTTGTGTCGTTACAGTCGTGGCCGACTCTTCGTGACTCCATGTCCATGGAGTTTTCTTGGCATGAATACTGGAGCGGTTTGCCACTTCCTACTCCAGGCGCCTACAACACCTGGTGTTCCCTGGTGGGTCTCCCATCCAAGTACTAACTAGAGCCGACCCTGCTTAGCTTCTGAAATCAGGCGAGATCGGATGTGCTTAGGGCATCGAGGCAACTCCAAACTTAATATCGAAATGCAAAAGATCATATCTCTATGGTGCTATACATTCCCCCATGTACATGGGCTGGCTTTTTAAAGCACGTTTTATCTGTAAAGCATAGCTGGCATTTCAGATTTTATTGTAAAAAAATATTTGTGGTGGACGTACAAAGTTGAATTTGCAGGTGGGACTAATTTTGCCCCCCCCCCGCTAAATATTTTGCCATTTGTCAATATGAGTAGATTGTTCTATGTGGTGCATGTTTATTATCTATCTTTTCAAGATCATTGCCAATCCACAGCACAGACGCTACATGTTTGCCAAAGGTTGCTCTTTTAGGGACACTTTAAAAAAAGTGCACTGAGTTCAGGGCGCCTGCCTTCCCTGGAAAGTGTTTAATAGGTTGTGTGTGTGTGTGTGTGTGTGTGTGTGTGTGTGTGTGTGTGTGTGTGTGTGTGTGTGTGTGTGTGTGTGTGTGTGTGTGCGTGCGTGAGCCTGTGCATGCATTCGAGCGTGGGGGGGGGAATAACTTCAGTCAGGAATTGCAAGCATTTTTGTTTTAGCACAGGCATACCTTAGTTTGCAAAATTAATGCGTTCTCTGGGACATTTCGTATTAGAGAAAATTACAGAAAAACCCATGGGAGCTCAACGCATCCTGGAAAACTTGCTCCCCCCAAAATTGTAAACCTAGGGGTCTTTTTTTGGGGGGGGGGAATTCATTAGATTTTCAATGGATTTCCTTTTGTGAACCGAAAATTACATTAACGGAGGCGTTCATAAACTGGGGTACGCCTGTATTTGCAGACCAGCTGTATATTCTGGGGCCTGTGAGTTGAGATACACCTGAAGACTTAAGGTTCCAAAGTAGAAGTGATATTAGACTTGATGGAGCTCATGGTTGGTTTGTTGTGGAGTGTTTAATCTGCACCTGCTTCCCCCTGGTTTCTTTGCTGTTTGTTCCCGGCTGCCCCGTGGACAGGCCCACGTAACAAAGAGGCAAGCTGGACGTAGAAAAGGGGCTCTCAGAGGTCACGGGAGGGATGTGGTTGGGGGCCGTAGTGTCCAGAATGAACAGAGGGAGTCGTGGAACCCAGCTGGCAAAGGTAGAAAAGAAATCAGTGACCATTGAATGACCTCGGCTACCATTAGTCTAAGCCATTTCTCTTCATCTCGGTTGGTGCACAAGCTGTACCCCCTAGAGTCCTTGACGTGGGGTGAGCGAGTGAGTGAGTACGTGAGACAGAGTGCCTTCCATAGACTTGGAGGTCTCGCATGGAGCATCTCTCCTGGGCCTGGATCCAGGCTGCCCCGACCTCTCCTTCTAATCCCAGTTCTGCTAGTTCTCAGATTTAACGTGCACGATTTTAAAGGAAGAATTCTGCCCGGCGTTCACAGCTGCTTTCCAAGTGCATGCTTTGTCTGCGCAACCCTATTCAGTTATTCCAGCCAAGGATCACCCCTTGCCTGGACTGATTTGAATGTGGTTTAAAAGGAAGCCGCAGCTTACGTTGACATGAACTGAACAATGACAGGAGGTTGTGGAGATCACTTACTCATTCATAGGGTCATCGTGAGTCGGAATGTGAATAGCGACGGCAGCGACCACAGTGAACTTGTGTTCTTATGGTGGTTTAGTCTGGGGCCAAGAAGAGAAAAGTCTTTTTATTTTATTTTATTTTATTGTGCTGCCGGATGGTGGAGGGCAGCGGTCATCCCAGAAGTAAATCCCACCCCCCACCAGGCTGTGTTGCTAACTCTGGCTGCCAGCTCCATAGCTGCCTCTCTTGCTGCCTTTGAGCTCTTTTCTCCACCCAGGAGGTACGAGTTCAAAGCTGCCCTCGTCTCTCATAGCTGAGATCCTGCTAAATTTTGGGCTGCCGTTATTGATTTTCCATCTCGGCCAACGCGCTGAGCCATCCGGAGGCCTCCTGCGGATTCCCCTGCCAGTCCTCCCTTGCTGCCCTGTATGCTTCAGCCTTCCTGAGTCCTGCCTCCTTGCTTCCTGTTTATATTTTATAAATTGCCCTTTTTAAATGAAGCCTTGGGCATCCTTCTCCCACTCCTGTGCCTCGCTGTAATTAAGCCTTTTCTACACCCCTCTAATGAAGTCCCGCTCTTCCTTGGAATGGCCCTTCTACGATTGTTCTCCCTGTTGCGTCAGTTTGTGGATGGCAAACTCTTGGGGGGTGGGTGGGTAGGAAATTGTCCTCTTGTACTGCATCAGGGCCTGAGCATGGTGATGATGCTACACAGGCAGGGCAGAAACCTACTGGCTATTTATTTATTTATTTATTTATTTATTTATTTATTTATTTATTTATTTATTTATTTATTTATTTGGATTAAGAAGAAGCAAAATTAAATGGCGTTTTTAGTAAAGTGATTTTAACTGGTATAATAAATAAATTTCTTTATATTTTTAAATAAATGAATAAATAAATAAATAATCATTTGAACATTTTATTTATTTATTTTTTATTTATTTATTTATTTATTTATTTATTTATTTATATTTATATTTATATACTGCCCAACTTTCCAAAGGAACTCTAGGCGGTTCACAAGAATTTACACTGGTGTAGTACAGGTAAGGGTTAGGGTTAGGGTTTGGGCTGCAAAGTCAGGAGCTCAGCTATTCAAATTCCAGATGCAAAGCGGGAAGGTAAACAGTGTTCCCTTGCAGCCACGCCCGGCCACATGGCCAGGGACTTGCACAACACTGGCTCTTTGGCTTGGAAACAGAGATGAGCATCACCCCTATTGCCAGACATGACTAGTACACATGTGTGTGTGTGTGTGTGGGGGGGACCTTTACCTTTTTAAATACAGTGCTGTATATCAGAGTGGCCAACTGTTGCTAGTTAACAAGTCATGGCCGGTATCCCTCACGTTGCTTCCTTCCTGTGATGAAGAATACAACTCATTTGTAACATAACACTTAGAAAACTGCAGAGCTGGAAAGGGGGGCACCACAGCCAGAGACCGAAAGCACTCAGCGGGTGGCCGGTCTGCTTCTGCCTTTAGGCCACTGCAGTTCCTCCGGTGCGAATAACCCACAAATGCTATACTCCGCAGCCGCTGACATGGATCAGGTGTTTGAGAGGAGAGGGTTGCTTCACACGACCATCTTGCTGTGTCCCTAAGCGTTTTTTTTTTTGCCATGTTTTCACTCAGAGACGTTTTACCGTCCTGGAGACGAAGACCCTTCTCAGAGTTTCCGCCAGATGTTTTCCCCTCTCCCTGAAATCCCCCAGGACCAAAACGCGGCCGAGTCTTGGGAGATGCTAGAAGAGGTAGATATGATTTGGAAACCCCCTCTCCTTGTCATCCTTTCCTTTCTGGCAATGATCTCGGCAAACCTGTAGCAACACTTTGGGGCTTTCGTTGCAGGACTTCATCGGACTCAGCCACCTGGTGACTGACTTTTCCCTGCTGGTTAACGTAAGTACAGCAAGAGTTCCCGCTGCTCGTTTGCTTCTGGATCTTAAACGAAGTGAAAATCATGTGTGGTTTCATGGCGGAGAGTTTTAATATGGTGAATGAGCTTAGCTATCATTACCGCCCTGGGTCTGTCTTCTAGCTGGCCCTCCTTTTGTCGTTCTTCCCTTGTTCCTCTTGTTTCCTGGACCACCGTGAGTCCCAGCCCCCTGGGGCGAAAGGAAAGAGAGACCGTTGAAGTAAATGCCGGTTCCTTTGCCTCCAGGCCCAGCAGGAAAAGGTCGACAGGATTGAAGACAACGTCGGCGTTGCTGCTGCAAATGTGGAAGAGGGAACCAAGCACCTGTCCAAGGTGAGGGCTTTCTCTGATTGGCCAGCCTCAGTCTCTTCTTTCGATGCCCACTGTCCAAAGGCATCTCCTTGGAAACAACCAAGCCCGTGAAAATAACGGAGAAATCAGGGCACCCGACGAGGGAGGAGAAAGGGGACGTGGGCAATATTGCCACCTCAAAAAGCAATGCTTAGTTCCCAAAGCCCGATAGTTTGTTCCTCTTCATCAGTCCTACCAGAAGAGAGGAAATTAAGAGACCTTCCTGGATGGTTTGATCAACAAACAACCATTACCTCCTACTACACCATTTTGCAACTGAGAAAAAAAGATTTTCTGCCCCTAGATTACATCTCCCAGAATTCCTGCTCCGACATGGCTTATTCTGGGAGTTTTCTTCAACAAAAAAAAAGGTGACTTCTAAGCTCTGTCCTTGATTTTCACCCAGTTTTCTGAGGGCCTCTTGACATTTCTCCCTCTTGTCCGTGAGTCCCGTGAGTGTGTTTCATTTCTGTATCGGTGCCTCAGGAAGGGCCCTCCCTCCTCCCTCCTGCCAATGTCTGTGGTTCCTCTTCAGTCCCCCAACAAAGCTTCTGGGTCCCATAACCCGAATGCCCTCATCCTTTCCCCTTTGTTGGCCAACTGCCACCTCTGTCAGCGGAAGAGACCTTGGGGATTTATTTGGGTGTAGTCCAGCCAGTGTCTCTTTTCCTGCCAACGGACGCCTTCTGTCAGCAGTGGAAGAGAAGGGAGGCAGTTCCCCCGCCCCACCCCATGGTTTCTAGAGCATTCGGAAGCTCCGTGGAGCAAGTGACAGGCATAAAGATGTGCCAGGAACCCTAAAAGCATCTCTGAGTCCCAAAGTAGCTTCTCCAGACAGGAAAAGCTGCTTTTTAATCCATCATTTTAATTCTTCGGGACCTTGGCGGGGTTTTATCAGTCCCAAGTGCCTTTGGGTCTGGCGAGGGAAGATGAAACAAGGAAGTGTCATCTTCATTCCAAAGGAAACTCTTAAGTAAATGCTCGGCTATCTTTTTAAAAGTTTTACCCTTCCCCGGTTGCCCTGTTCATTACTGGAGTATTGGTGGTCATGAGATTATTCTTCTCTGCATATTGGAATGCGCCAAATTGCTAAGGCTTCTTTCTACTGCCCTGGCTCATGTGTGCGTGAGATGGGGAACATCTCCCTGTGCGTGAAATGAGTGAGAGACCTGCTTCTTTGAAATTCCCCCTCCCTCTCTCTCTCTCTCTCTTTCTCTTTTTTTTTTTGGTCCAGGCTGCCAAATACAAGCTAGCGGCTCTCCCTGTGGCAGGGGCCCTCCTTGGCGGCGTGGTGGGGGGCCCGATCGGACTCCTGGCAGGTTTCAAGGTGGCCGGCATTGCCGCTGCACTGGGCGGTGGAATCCTGGGCTTCACTGGTGGAAAACTGATTCAGAGAAAGAAGCGGAAGATGATTGAGGACCTCTCCTGCAGCTGCCCGGACTTCTCCAGGGAAGCTGAAAAGAAAAGCAGTTGAAAAGCACGTGGGCGTGGGAGTCTGTCTGCCTCTCTCTCTCTCTCTCTCTCTCTCTCTCTCTCTCTCTCTCTCTCTCTCTCTCTCTCTCACTACCTCTGCCAGGCCAGAACTGTGGCCCTCGCTTTTGGATTTAGCCTGAGCCCGTGTGAACGGAGGCAAGCCCTGGCGTTGTTCTCCAGCCAAGGAGGTGGAAATGATGACCCTGAAAGACTTCTGTAATTCAGATGGAGGATCCATTTTTTTTCTTGGACTAAGAAGAATTCTGACTCCCTTCTGCCTGTAATGTTGATGAGAAGGAAAGGCTCATCTGAGGGTGGCTTTCAAAGGAGCGCCGTTAAGTGTCTTTTATTATTATTTTTATCCTCTCATGCCAGATTTTTCATGTGATCGCACCGTAACATGCCTTTTCCCAGTAAAATGGAAGGGACGCCAAGACAGTATTTCGAGACATAACACGGTTTAGTGCCCGGGCATCCTTTTCATCAAATATGTTATTCTGCTCTTGGACACAGAGGTCAACTTGGTTTATTTTTGTACTTTTGGATCCTTAGAGGTGGCAGTTCGTTATTTTGATGTCTCTTGCACCTGTGACTCCCGTCAGGTGACCCTCTTCCTTCTCCCGTGAGCTACATGCGGAGGATTTTGTTTACAACAAGAGAGATCCCCATGTTTTAATTTTGGTAACTCTGGGGCAGGTGGCCAGCTCTCTGGTTAAAAACGAGAATGGGCTTTGCGAAAATATCAGAACCGGAATGTGTGCAGGAATTTTCACAACTGCAAACTTATCTTTCAAGCTGTCTTTATCAACCTAGCCATGGGAGTTTTGAAAGTGTTTGTTTGTTTGTTTGTTTGTTTGTTTGTTGACTGCACCCCGATTACCCTCTGAAACCCTTCTCTCCTTGCTACACCAGCCAACCAGTGTTAAGGGAGGAATAGGAAATAGCCAAAACAGTGCTGTGCCAACTGGAGCCCTTATTAGCTCACTGGGATATTCCAAGTGACTAGTTTTACTGGAATATGAATTCAGGGGGGGAAAGTGTGGGTTGTGGCTTTTAAAGCCCCCTCACCTTTTATATGAAAGGTTTTGTTATACACAACGACAGGTAGTTCCCACTTTCCCCCTTTTGGGGCAGGCGTGGGCCAGAGTCCCGTGGGTGCACTGGCACAAACATGAATTGCTGCTACATTACAGGCCACCGTTTGCATCCCATCCCTTGAAGTAGCAGCAGCTGGAGGGCTTTTACAAAGGGACACCCCCATTCCACTCCAGATGGCTTTTATTTTTTGCTCCTCCAATACTGCCTTTGGACATGTTCACCTTGCCAAAAGAATGGGAGCCAAGAGTAAGATTTTGATTGGGAGTGTTTATATGACCCACCATTGCTGGTTCTTGGCCTCTGGAAGGCCTAGTGGGTGGGAGGGAAAATGTACCTTGTATGCAGACAATGAAGCAAAGCAAAAACTATTTTATTGAATACTTTTTATCTGTGCTGGTTTTCTAAGTGACATCAAAATAAAAAAAAAAACAAAAGAAAAACATAAATCTTGATCGAGTGCCATTGCTTGGGTTTCAAACACTGAACATAAGAACATAAGAAGAGCCCTGCTGGATCAGGCCAAAGGCCCATCTAGTCCAGCTTCCTGGATCTCACAGTGGCCCCACCAGCTGCTTTTGGAAGCACATGAGACTAGATCTCTGTCTCCTGCTACCACTCCCCTGCATCTGGCCCTTGAAGGACCCTGGTTTTAAGCCTGGAGATTACACATCTCCCTCATGGTTTGTCACCTGTGATGATGGACTTTTCCTCCAGGAATCTGTCCAATCCCCTCTTGAAGGCATCTAGGCCAGATGCCATCACCACATCCTGTGGCCGGGAGTTCCACAGACTAACAACACACTGGGTGAAAAAATATTTTCTTTTGTCTGTTCTTAACTCTCCCAGCCCTCAATTTGAGTGGATGTCCCCTAGTTCTGGTATTTTGTGAGAGAGAGAAGAGCATCCCTCTATCCACTTGACTCCTGCCCTGTGTTATTTTGTACATCTCAATCATATCCCCCTCAGGCAGCTTTTTTCCAGACTAAACAGCCTGAAATGTTTTAGCCTTTCCTCATAAGGGAGGTCCCCCAGCCCAGTAATCATTTTAGTCGCTCCCTTTTGCACACTCGGCTTAAGAATGGGTTTTGTAGTTTGGCTTGGCATTACATTATGGTATAAAATTAATTAGTCCAAATTAATTTTATGATCCAAAAATTTGGCTCATAAATTTTTAGTCCAAAATTTTAAAATTTTTAGTAGCCCAGTAATCAATTTTACCTTTTCCAGTTCTTCACAGGTATGTCCTCAGCCTAGTTGAGGGAAAAGTTTAACAGGTGAATCCCACAAAGATGTGGCTGCATTTCTCCGGAGGGGGCTGGAGAGGGCAGTAGGACATTGTCCAATTTATTTATTTATTTTTTTACTGGATTTCTATCTGGGCAGTTTACAAAATACATAATAAAAACAGAACAATATACAATGTAGAGCAAATAAGAAAATACACCTGATTAAATCTACATGAAAATTGTAAACACATATTCAAAAAACAAAAGATCGGCAGACAGCACAAGAATGAAAGAGCGGCCAATGAAAAGAGCAATTAATCATCAAGGAAAGCAGATTTATAAAGCCATGTCTTCAGGTGTTTTTTTAAAGACAGATCCAGTCGAATCTCAGGTGGGAGTTGGTTCCACAACTGGAGCCCTGCTACCGAAAAGGCACGGTTCCTTGTTGATGATTTCTGGCCTTCTTTTGGTAGAGGATCCCTCAAGTGACCTGCCTGAGACGAGCGGGTGATGCGGGCGGAATTCTGTGGAAGGAGCTGGTCTGACAGATAGGAAGGTCTTAAACCGTTTAGGCAGGGATGTCCAAACTTTGGCCCTCCTGATGTTTTGGACCACAACTCACAGAACTCCAAGTCTGTATTTCCAATGGCAAAGGACTGTGGGAGTTGTAGTCCAAAACATCTGGAGGGCCGAAGTTTGGGCATGCCTGGCTTAGGGCTTTGCATGTCACAATGTTAGCACCTTGAAGGTGATGTGGGGACCTATTGGCAGCCAGTGTAGGGGAGATGTGTTTGATGTCTTCTCAACCCCATTGTTAATCTGGCTGGATGCACCCAGGAACCCAGTCACAGCCAAGACGGTGGCGGCATCTCAGAGAGGAGTGCATTTTTCACAGGTGTAGAGAAGACTGTCATGAACTACAGTCCATGTCAACAGATGCACACAGGTTTTTTTTCCTTGGGGTGGACACAAAAATGGAGGTGGCAGAAGACTGAGAAGATGAAACTGCAGTGAAATGGAGAAGGCACCAACTTGTGATAGTTCAAGCCGAGTGGAAATTTATTTATTTATTTGATTTTTATACCGCACCATCTAGCAACAATAGCCACTCTGGGCGGTTCACAACATTCACAAGTACAAATACAAAATGCAGAATAATATGCAATATATATGAATACAATGTAATATAAGGGCACTATCCCATGTCCCTTTAAATGCAGATTAAATATGTAGATAAACTGTGTTCAAAAATGTTGTCCCTAGGCCACTGGGCTTTTTGAAAAAACAAAACAAAACAAAACAAAACCTGGTAACGCCCCCTTAAGGGAGGTTTCCAAGACCTACCGGGAGGTAGGGATTTTTTTGCCTATTCAGCAAGTGTGCAGTCTTTTGAATCACACAGAATCCCCGGACTGGTGAGGAAGAATCTGATGCAGATACCGGCAGTATCTCTAGCTGCTATCTCACCTGGGGAAGATCCTGATCTTCTGAAGGTCTGGCTTTTCCTCTTCCTCCCGTCACGTGTCTGAAGATGTGGGATAGCAGTTCCCACTATAAAGGTGGTTTTTTTAAAAGTGCAGTTCAGCCCCATGGCCAGCAGGTGGCACTAGGATTTTAAAAAGGACCAGCTGGCTGGCGGTAGAGCTTGGGGAAGTTAAAAAAAAACAGCACCAGATCCACCTTCCTGGTGCTCAGATGGTGGGGGGAAATTAAAAAAAAACATTAAAAAAACAGCACTGATTGGCCCCAGGAACAGCCGCTATGGGGGGGGGGTAGAAAACTGGATCATCTACGCAGTCCCACCAGGTCTGCCTCTTTAAAAGGTGGATTTTTTAAGTGAGGCAAAAAATTCCCTACCTCTCTGGTAAGTCTTGGAAACCTTGCAGAAGGGGGTATCTCTCCCCCAAAAAGCCCAGTGGCCGTGGGGATGGCATTTTTGGACACGGTTAATCTACAAATTTAATCTGCATTTAAAGGGATGTGGGATATAAAGAGAAGAAAAGTAGGTCTTGGATATCTGGAAGTTGAGTCATCAGATTGATGAAGGTGTTTGGATGAGCAGCGAAACATTTCTGTCTCTCAGGAAAAAGAAGTCCAGTAGCCATGACTCAACTTCCAGATAAACTCACCTGGATGACTGAGAATCTTCACAGACATAGGTCTTGGATAAACTTTCCATATATGTTCTGAATAAGTTCACAGCTTTACATACTAAACTCACTTGAGTATTTGTCTCTTGGCATCTGTATTTATTTCTTTGGCCACATTTTGAGCTCCACAAGGGTATAGCACCCATCTGGTTCATGGTAGGCTGCTGTGTGCTGCAGGTTACATACAGACTGTGAATATCTCACGTAAAACGGGCCAGGCAGAAGCCAAAATGTTACGTTGTCCAGAGCTTTGCTTGAGCTGCTTTGAAGAATTGCCAGTAGGCGAAAAGAAGAAATTGCTCATTGCACAGCACTTAGCTTTAATTAGTCACATGACAACAAATAAATACCCTTGGTATTGTTGTGCACTATAGCATTATGATATTATAGATCACTCCCACCCACCAAATTCCCCAAGCAATTTGTGTGTTCTTTGTGCAACCGTTTCAATGCAAGCTACCGAAAACATTTCTGAAAACTCCCCACCCCACCCCCCAGCATCCTTGGCGGTCAAGTCAGGAATGGCTCTCACCCACTTTCCTACATGGTGCTGCCTATGAAGTTAATGCGGAGACTCCAGCTAGTACAGAACACAGCAGCCAGATTGCTGACAGGGGTTTAAAAGGTTCCAGCATATCACCCCTGTTCTGGCTGCTCTGCAGTGCTGTCCGATAGGTACTGCATTGATTTTAAGGTTTTGATGTTAACAATAACATACAAGGCCCGAAACTAGCGGTGGCGAACCTTTGGCACTCCAGATGTTTTGGACTACAACTCCCAGAATTCCAAGCCTGTATTGCCAGATTTTGAAGCTGAAGCTCCAGTACTTTGGGCACTTTATGAGAAGAGAGGACTCCTTGGAAAAGTCCCTGATGTTGGGAAAGATTGAAGGCAAAAGGAAAAGAGGACAGCAGAGAATGAGGTGGTTGGACGGTGTCATCGATGCAACCAATATGGATTTGACCAAACTCCAGGAGGCAGTGGAAGATAGGAAGGCCTGGAGAGCTCTGGTCCATGATGGGGTCATGAAGAGTCGGACACGACTGAACGACTGAACAACAACATTGCCAATGAGACAGGACTCTGGAAGTTGTGGTTTAAAACATCTGGAGTGCCGAAGGTTTGCCACCACTGCCCTAAGCGGTTTGGGACCTCAGCATCTGACAGAGCAGCTCCTCCCAAGAAGAACTGCCCGGATCACTCATTCGAGCCAGGCTGGCCATCTGCAGGTACCGACCCCCAGGGAGGGAGGCCCAGGAAGTGGTAAGAACTTGGAAGCGGACCTTTTCATTCGTCGCACCCCACCTGTGGAACCAGCTGCCGGAAGAAATTCGCCTGGCACCCTCACTACAAGCCTTTAGGAAATCACTGAGAACACAGCTCTATAGGTTGGCCTCCCTCAATTTTTCAATTTCTTAATAAATAAATAAATAAATAAATAAATAAATAAATAAATAAATAAATAAATAATGCCACTGTTCTTTTCCTGCCCCAGGGCAGATCTCTGTAAGTTCTTTTCTTATTCTGAATTTTATTTGAATTACTGTATGGTTTTGATCTATTCTTATTTGTTTTCTTTTGATTGATGCTATGTTGGTTCGATTAGTTTTGTTTATTGATAATTTCATGATGTATAATTTGTGTGTAATTGTATTTTTTTATTTGTGCTGTAAACCGCCCAGAGTAGCTTTCTGCTTGATGGCTGCAGTAGAAAAATCAAATAAATAAATAAATAGATTTATTTCCTGTGTAAGTGGAATCTAGACACCTGGAGGGGATTTTTGCTGTCCAGCGTGCAAGAATCTGGTGCGTCCGGGTGGCTGCAATCTGGGCCACATGCCATTTTCCATGGAAGCAGATGCCAACCTACTCTGGTAAATGAAGGTGGCAACTCCAGTGGAGGAAGTGGGCTCCACCACCACCACCACCCGGGCACCTGCCATTGAAAAGGCACAAAAATCAAGACATGGATTGACTGACGAATGTTAGGGCACCTTCTGGTTTTGGGAGAGGTACCGCAAGCTGCTCCTCTTCTTTCTGGGTATTTGCATCTGCGCATGTGTGTGTCTCAAACCTATTAGGATTCCGTGGGGGTGGGAGGTGGTACCAATTACCCTGGTGCCAAAATTGCTCGTTGACAGTGCTGATTCTCCCTTGGAGACAAGGCAAACAAATATACTCTTTCCTCTCTGTTTAAGCTTCCCACAAGAGTATCATGTGAAGGAAGTGCCGTTGGAGGGCAGCATCGCCTCGCTCTTGCAGGGTCGCTCAGCCCTGGCACCAGCAAGGGTTAAAAGCTCCCTTCTCGGTGCCTCCAACTTGTGCTCAGTCATCAGTTTTTGAACAGCTACTGGGGGGGGGGGGAATGCAACCCTGCTTTCTTTGCTTGCAGCGGTGTCTATTCTGTGCAAACATGAGCGCGCAGGAGTGCGATTTCATCCGGCCCTTGGCGCCACTGGATTGGAAAAGCAACCAAGGGCACAAGACTGGGCCTGGGTTGGACGGCTTAGATGGCAGAACTAGCCAGGGCGTGCCTTTGACCATTATGATGACGCTGTAGCACCGGGAGTAGGTCACCTAATTCTGGGCACAAGATCTTCCTTCCAGGCAAACCTAAAACTCCCAAGAACTAGAGGCCACATTTAAATGGACCCATTCAAGTCTGGGGGATTTTTGCCAGCAAAACCCTGCAAGTTATCGCACAATCAAGCTGTTTTGAAAGCCCCCTTAAACACACGAATGGAGACTCTTGAGTCGTAGAATCATAGAATCATAGAATTCTATGAAAGACCTCAAGGGCCATCTAGTCCAACCCCCTGCCATGCAGGAACCCCATCACAATATTTCCAACAGATGGCCATCCACCATCTGCTTGTAAACCTCCAAAGAAGGAGACTCCACCACCCTCCTTTGTGGCTGCTTATCCCACTGCTGGACAGCTCTAACTGTCATGAAGGTCTTCCTGATGTTCAAATGGAATCTCTTTTCCTGTACAGTAGTTTGAAACCATTGCCCCGAGTCCTAGTCTCTGAAGCCATGGAAAACAAACCTGTTCCCTCTTCAATATGACATCCTTTCAAATAGTTAAACATAGCTATCATATCCCCTCTCAGCCTTCTTTTAGAGAGGCTAAACATTCCCAGCTCCCTAAGCCGTTCCTCATAAGACATTTCCTCCAGACCCTCAACCATCCTGGTCGCCCTCCTCTGCACCCGCTCGAGGTTGTCAACATCCTTTTTAAATTGAGGGACACAGAACTGGACACAGGATTCCAGGTGGGGTCTGACCAGAGCAGAATAGAGTGGGACACTATGGTTCTGTTGATACAACCAAGAATCACATTGGCTTTCCTGGCCGACGTATCGCACTGCTGACTCACTCTCAAGTCCAACTTAGGTTACACTAGTGAATCCACTTGTAATCTGCTCGGAGTATTTAAAAAAATACTTGGACTCGATATGTATGGGTGTGGGTGGGTGTGGGGGTGTTCTTTGACATCAATTCAGAACCAACTTGTAGCAACTATTTCAAGATACGTGAGCACTAGTGGTTTTACCAGTTCCATTCTTCCATTGAGTTTCTGTGGTGGAGCAAATACTTGAACCCAGGGCCCCTGAGTCTGAGTAGGCCACTCTATCCACTACACCACACGTTTTAGAGATACATTTGGGGTCAGCTTTTGAACAAGCGACTAGAATTTTTGTCGTTTGAAAATGTTTGAACTCCAGAGAAGATTTTTTTTTTAAAAAAAATGTAATGTCATTCCTTCAAGCGATACAATCCATGGTGTTTATATACCGCCCCATAGCACTTCAAGCACTCTCTGGACGGTATACAATTTAATTTAATGTAGGGAAGAAACAGATCAAATCAGTGTGTGTGTGTGTGTGTGTGTGTGGTGGGGGAACTGACTGAATAAACGGTGAGGTATTTTTAAGTGCTTTTTAAGAGTGACTCCCTGAATCTGAAGCTTCCCTGACATCCTGAAGTACAAGAACCAGCCTCCCCAGACAGCAATCAGATGGTGGTGGTAGTGGTGGTGGTGGTGGTGACTGAATTCATATGCATCTGAAAGGTTTCTTCATGATATTTGCTGCTCTCATTATTTTTTTAGCTTCGGCACTGGAGAGGCAAAGAATTCATCCTCGTGAGACCACGGGTTGTAGGAGGACTTGTTACCGGTGGCCTGCAATTAGAGCTGAGGACATATGAACAAACATACAAACAAACACACAAACATGTGCTGGAGAAATCTGATGCCAGAGGCATCCTCAGGACCAAATTGGCAACGGCGGGGGGGGGCAAATCATTCACCCCATGACTTGGCAGAATGCCCTTAAAGGGTACACTTTCAGGGTGTGCCCCTTAAAATAATCCTCCGTTCCGTTTTTGGTAAGTGCCGTCATCACCTCCGACTCATGGGGAGTCCAAGACTGAGGGGTCTTCCAAGATCTCTTGGTCCTCACCTGGCCGGCTCATCATTTGCAAACTCAACCGCTGGAAGCTGTCTGGGGGTGGGTGGGTCAGAGGCCACAGCCCTCTCCCCTGCTGATGACCCCCGGGGCCAGCATCTGGAGAACATAAGAAGAGCCCTGCTGGATCAGGCCAAGGGCCCATTCTAGTCCAGCTTCCTTTATCTCACAGTGTACCCACCAAATGCCTCTGGGAGTGCACGAGACTAGATCTCTGTCTCCTGATAGTCACACTCCCCTGCATCTGGTCCTTGAAGTACCCCGGTTTTAAGCCTGGAGATGACACATCTCCATCATGGTTTGTCACCTGTGATGGACTTTTCCTCCAGGAATCTGTCCAATCCCCTTTTGAAGACATCCAGGCCAGATGCCTGGATATCCAGTGGAGATAGATGTCCACCGGACCGGGGTGTGTGTGTTCCATGTAGTTCTTACGGCCGGACCCCCACGAAGCGCACCTGTGACGATGGTGGGACCCAGAGGAGAGAAAGCTCTCCTTGGATGAGCGTAATTCCAGGACAAGCTCAGAAAGAGAGGTGCAGCCCTTGAGATAATTTGGACCCAAGCCATTTAGGGCTTTTATAAGCCAGAACCTGCACTTTGAATTGTGCCGAGAGCTGGATCGGCAGCCACTGGATCTGCTGCAGCGGGTGGGGAAGGGGAGTTACGGGATCCCTCTGCCCAGCCCCACTTCCTCTAGTATCCGGTCACCTTCACCCTCAGCCCCTTCCTTCCTCCCTTCACTCCTTTAATGGAAGGGACAGGGACAGGCTCGTGGTGGTTGTGTGTGTGTGTGTGTGTGTGTGTGTGTGTGTGTGTGTGTGTGTGTGTGTGTTGGTCTTAGAGGATATGGGTTCTTGAATCTTTAATAAAGAAAACATTGGCGGGGCCATAAAGCTGGGAGGATGACAGCAGCCCCCACAGCAGTCAGAAGCAACAACGTGGGGATGGAGAGGCTTTCAGTCTTATTACCTTACCCCTCCTCACACCCCCACCGGCTCGGCCACCGACCCACTGCCCCCCCTTTCCTCTGCCCCAGTTCTTTACTTAACTCTGCCATAATGGCTTTAATAGCCCAAGAGGGAGCTGAGGTGAAAGTCATATTAAAAAAATGTATTTCCGAATTTAATTGAGGCCTCGTCTGCGGGAAGGGGGAGGAGGGGAGAGGTCACCCCACAGGGGGGCTGTGAAAGCCTCCTCCAGCGAAAGGGGGAGGCGAGAGGGAGCCAACGCCGGTCCAGCGAGGCGGGGAAAAGAGGAAGGCCTGCCTTGTGCCCCAACCCGGGGAACCGTCCTGGCTTTCTGGCTCTACTCATACATGCATCTTGTTCCCCACCCCGACCCCCGAGCTTGGGAAAGTTCATTTTCTTGACACGACATATGCCAGCATCCCCAGCCCGCAGCCATTCTGCCATTGCCCCTGCAGGCTGGAGGGGTTCCTGGACCGGTAATACCAGAAATTAATTTTCCCGAGGTCTGGGTTTCATGCACAGGGTGTGTGGAAAAAGCATTGTTCTTTGTGGCTCTCGGTGGTGCCCCTGTCGATGCCGCTTTTTTTAGAGGGGGGGCAGGTTGAGTGCACCTTGTACACTGTGAACCCATTCTCTGGGATGCACGTGGCCTGATGAGCACTCTCTGTTGCCATGCTTTAGAATATATTATCAATGTCGGCTCGGTCCCTCAGCTGGGCTGGTTCCGTTAAATTCTGTAAGAAAGGCGATCTGTCTCCAAGGATTTCCACTCCTGCTGCTCAGCCTTCCAGGAGCCTCTGACTGTGGCATTCCACTTGAACATGAAAAACAAAACAGCCTGAAATGATTGAGACATACAAAATAATGCAGGGCATGAGTCAAGTGGATAGAGGGATGCTCTTCTCCCTCTCACAAAATACCAGAACTAGGGGACATACACTCAAATTGTGGGCTGGGAGAGTGAGAACAGACAAAAGAAAATATTTTTTCACCCAGTGCATTGTTAAGTTTGTGGAACTCCCTGCCACAGGATGTGGTGATGGCATCTGGCCTGGATGCCTTCCAAAGGGGATTCGACAGATTCCTGGAGGAGAAGTCCATCACAGGTTACAAACCATGAGGAGGTGTGTAATCTCTAGGTTTAAAACCGGGGCACTTCAAGGGTCAGATGCAGGGGGGTGGTATCAGGAGACAGAGATCTAGTCTCGTGGGCTCCCAGAGGCATCTGGTGGGGCCACTGGGAGATACAGGAAGCTGGGCTAGATGGGCCTTTGGCCTGATCCAGCAGGGCTCTTCTAATGTTCTTATGTTCACTTCTCCTGTTAAAACAATCTCACATTGTGGATGCCCGTCCACCAATCCAGATGGAAGGAGCATCTATGAAGGAGGGCAATGCCGTATCCATAGGTTTTGTTTGGGATGCCAAATAATTATTATTTGAGGAGAGAGAGAGATTTTGGTGCAAAAATAAAGACCCCTTTCCCAACTGCTTGTCAGAGAGACCTGTTGCCACTGTTAACACTTGTTTTAATTGGCAGCCAGAGGGATGGGTGTGTGAAGGGAAGGAGGGAGGGAGGGAGGGAAGGATTCCTCCAGCCTTTCTCTCCGGTCGCCTCCTCTGTGCCCAGTCCGTTGGGTTCCCCTGGGGCCCTCTTTACCCTGAGTCAGCCCATCTGCAGGGATCACGCCACCTGTTTTATTAATTTGATTAATAACAACTCGCGTCATGGAGGTCATTACCCGCTAATCGGTGATGACAAGCTTGTCAGAGTGTGTCCCTCCGAGGGACAATTTCACATCCTTCCCCAGTGCACTCGTGGCTTTCAATGGCGTTAATTAAAGAGCAGAGAAAATGGCCCTGCCCTGCTGGGACCTCTTGAATATGACCAGCCAGGAGTTTCCAAGCAAGAGGTAAAAGGGTGCTCCGAAGATGCTCAGATCCTGTGTTTGCCAAGTATCTTGTGCCGCTTCTCCTGGTCCACCTTCTCTTGCCACCTCTGCTTTCTGGGCATTTTGAACAACTTCCATCTGTGGCTTCTGCTTCAGTGCATCGTCGTTTGGTGAATTTGGGACAGGGCATTTTGCTTGTCCCCACACCACGCCAAAAAGCAACATGGCCTGTGGCTCAAATGAGAAGAAGCGGGTTCCCACGTGGGTGTCTGGAAACATACATCCATTAGAGATGCCATCCTGTGTGGATTTTGCAAAAAAAAAAAAGGTGTCAGCAAAAGCTTGAAGAGCAATAGGCTGGATTCCTGGATTTATTTAAAATATTTCTGTCCCGCCTTTCTCCCCAGCAGGGCCTGCAATGCTCTTAAAGAAAGCATCATGTTTCCAAAGCAATTCTGCAAAGCGTCCTAGGACCATTAGAACAGGAAGCCTTTCCCTTCAGTAAATTCAAACAAGAGAAAGTGAAGGATCCTTGTCGGACAAGACCGAAGTCTGGATTTTCAAAAGGCTTTTGACACAGTCCCTCACCAAAGGCTGCTGAGAAAATTGCAGTCAGGGGATAAGAGGGCAGGTCTCTTATGGATTGAGAACTGTTTGAGATCCAGGAAACAAAGAGTAGGTGTCAATGGGAAATTTTCACAAAAGGTGTGCCCCAGGGATCTGTCCTGGGACCGGTGCTTTTCAATCCGTTCATAAATGACCTGGAGACAGGGATAAACAGTGAGGTGGCCAAGTTTGCAGATGACACAAAAATTTTCTGTGTGGTAAAAACCAGAGAAGATTGTGAAGAGCTCCAGAATGATCTCTCCAAACTGGGGGAATGGGCTATGAAATGGCAAATGCATTTTAATGTAGCCAAATGTAAAGTAATGCATATTGGGGCAAAAAAATCCAAACTTATCAACTCATGGGCTCTGAGTTATCCGTGACAGATCAGGAAAGAGATCTTGGTGTGTTGGTGGACAGCTCCATGAAGGTGTCTCCCCAATGTGTGGCAGCAGTGAAGAAGGCCAATTCCATGCTAGGGATTATCAAAAAGGGGATTGAAAATAAAACAGCCAACATTATAATGCCATTATACAAACAATAGTAAGGCCGCACCTGGAGTATTGTGTACAATTCTGGTCACCACATCTCAAGAAAGACATAGTGGAACTGGAAAAGGTGCAGAAGAGACTAAAATGATTACTGGGCTGGGGCACCTCCCTTATGAGGAAAGGCTAAAACATTTGGGGCTCTTTAGTCTGGAAAAAAAGCGACTGAGGGGGGTTATGATTGAGACATACAAAATAATGCAGGGCATGAGTCAAGTGGGTAGAGGGACAGCTCTTCTCCCTCTCTCAAAATACCAAAACTAGGGGACATACACTCAAACTGAGGGCTGGGAGAGAAAGAACTGACAAAAGAAAATATTTTTTCACCCAGCGCGTTTTTAGTCTATGGAACTCCCTGCCACAGGATGTGGTGATGACATCTGCCCTGGATGCCTTCAAAAGGCGATTGGACAGATTCCTGGAGGAAAAGTCCATCACAGGTTACAAACCATGATGGAGATGTGTAATCTCCAGGCATAAAACCAGGGTACTTCAAGGGCCAGATGCAAGGGAGTGGTATCAGGAGACAGATATTTAGTCTCATGCACTCCCAAACGCATCTGGTGGGGCCACTGTGAGATACAGGAAGCTGGACTAGATGGGCCTTTGGCCTGATCCAGCATGGCTCTTCTTATGTTCTTATGTTGTTAAATGTAGTACTGTCAGAGGGCCCAAAGAGTGCACCAAATTCTAGTTCTTTCTGAACGGAACTCAATGAGTGCAGGACCGTCCAGCGAGTATCTCCACCTCACTGGGCCAAACAAAATTCTTCACGAGGGTTACATCCCTGCAAAAAGGCACAAATGGCGCTTTTACATGACCTCTAAAATCTGGTGTCAATTTAAAATGGACCAGAGATCGTGGGGGTTTGTTGCTCTTCCTGTGTTCCCACCCCTCCGCACTCCATTGCTCCTGTCTGCGTGAGGGGAGGGAGAAAAAAAGGGAGAAAAAATGCAGGCTCACCTCCCAGTGGAAGCAGCCCAAAGCAGCTCCGTCATGATTCCCATCTCTTAAAGGGGCGGCGGGGACAAAAAAACAAACAAAAAAACAAACAGAAGGTGAGGGAGCCCGGCTTACATTCCACATTGGAAGATTTTTTACCTCTTGGAGGCCAGGTACTTGAAAAGTGTGCTGGGATGCACTTAGGTGGGCATGGTTGTACTTATATTTTTTTTAAAGTCTGGAGCTGGTGGGAAAACATTTTTAAGCTCCGGATCTGGGAGCCCTTTGCCTCAGATTTTAGGGGTCGTGTAAAAGCGCCCAAAGTTGCCTCCTGGTAAACGCTGACCCACCTCCGGAGTTCCCTCAGGCAACAGGGGCTGGCAGGTGGCAACAACCTGTTGGAAGGGAGACCCACCAGGCATGGGTTCCCTCTCATGTTCTCAGTGAATGTGTGGCGTCCAGATTCAGGAGGGGCCATGATCCCATTCAGAGTCAATCAGAATTCCTTCCTTCCTTCCTTCCTTCCTTCCTTCCTTCCTTCCTTCCTTCCTTCCTTCCTTCCTTCCTTTTTTGTTCCTTCCTTTTATCCATCTTCCTTCCTTCCTTCATTCCTTTGGTCCTTCATTCATCCCTCCCTCTGTCGTTTTTGTTCCTTCCTTTCTTCCATTAGCTCCCTTCCTCCTCCTTTCCTTCATTCCTTCTATCTATTATCAGCTCCTTCCTTCCTTCCTTCCTTCCTTCCTTCCTTCCTTCCTTCCTTCCTTCCTTCCTTCCTTCGTTCCCTCCTTTTTTGTTCCTTCCTTTTATCCATCATCAGCTCCCTCCTTCCTTCATTCCTTTGGTCCTTCTATTCATCATCACTTCCCTCTATCGTTTGATTGTTTCTTCCTTCCTTCCTTTCTTCCATCATGAGCTCCCTTCCTCCTCCTTTCCTTCATTCCTTCTATCCATCATCAGCTCCTTCCTTCCTTCCTTCCTTCCTTCCTTCCTTCCTTCCTTCCTTCCTTCCTTCCTTCTCAGTTCCCTCCTTTTTTGTTCCTTCCTTTTATCCATCATCAGCTCCCTCCTTCCTTCATTCCTTTGGTCCTTCTATTCATCATCACTTCCCTCTATCGTTTGATTGTTTCTTCCTTCCTTCCTTTCTTTTGTTCCTTTCCCATTCCTTTATCCATCATCAGCTCTTCCTCCTTCCTTTCATTCCTTTTTTGTTCCTTCCTTTTATCCATCATCAGCTTCCTTCATTCATTCTATTCATCATCACTTCCCTCTATCGTTTGATTGTTTCTTCCTTCCTTCCTTTCTTCCATCATGAGCTCCCTTCCTCCTCCTTTCCTTCATTCCTTCTATCCATCATCAGCTCCTTCCTTCCTTCCTTCCTTCCTTCCTTCCTTGATAATTTATCTGCAAATAGGAGCCCACAGGGCTATACTGTATATACTGCAGGCCAGCTGCCCCACTGGATCCAGCCTCCCTGTCCCCTCATGCTGCATCTGGATACCTTCTTGCCCAGCAGGCAAGCTTTTGACAGGGCTGTGTGCGCCACAGTTCCGTGTTTGGTCTGACACTGTGGTTTGTTTTTTTTAACCCATTAATTTTGTTTTTGCTGGTTGGCAACACCCAGCCCTTCCTTTGCCAATGTGAAACCGGGGATGAGATGTCATCCCTGCCTTGTGACGCCAGGGAGAAAAAGATTCAAGCTGGCAGCCTCCACAGCCTGAAAGAGATCGAAAGAGAAGGAGCCAGGGCCATCTGGGAAGAGATGCCGAGGGCAGGGCCAAAATTGCTGGCTCAGCAGAACATTCTCTGTGGAAGAAGGAGGGCCAGAAGGAGAGCCCAGAGAAAGGGAGGCAAGCAGGCGAAGGAAGGAAGGAAAGAAGGAAAGAAGAAAAGAAGGAAAGACAGAAGGAAGGAAGGAAGGAAGGAAGGAAGGAAGGAAGGAAGGAAGGGCGGGAGGGAGGGAAGGAGGAAGGACAGAAGAAAGGGAGGAAGGAAGGAAGGAAAGACAGAAGAAAGGAAGGAAGGAAGGAAGGAAGGAAGGGAGGGAGGGAGGGAGGGAGGGAGGGAGGGAGGAAAGACAGAAGAAAGGAAGGAAGGAAGGAAGGAAGGGAGGGAGGGAGGGAGGGAGGGAGGGAGGGAGACAGAAGGAAGGGAGGAAGGGGGGATGGAAAGACAGTAGAAAGGAAGGAAGGAAGGAAGGAAGGAAGGGAGGGAGGGAGGGAGGGAGGGAGGGAGGAAAGACAGAAGGAAGGAAGAAAGGGAGGGAGGGAGGGAGGGAGGGAGGGAGGAAAGAGAAGAAAGGAAGGAAGGAAGGAAGGAAGGAAGAAAGAAAGGAAGGAAGGAAGGAAGGAAGGAAGGAAGGAAGGAAGGAAAGACAGAAGGAAGGAAGGAAGGAAGGAAGGAAGGAAGGAAGGAAGGAAGGAAGGAAGGAAGGAAGGAAGGAAGGAAGGAAGGAAGGAAGGAGAGAGAGAGAGAGAGAGCAGGAGCCAGGTTGTGGCAAGTGCTTTTGGAGGGAGCGTACATGGCCAGTGTTAATGTCTGCCCAGAGTGATACTCAAATGGATCTCATTATCATCCCTGCTGGGAAATGTCCAAGATGCACGGACATTCGGTCTGGGAAAAGCCCTTTCATTCATGGAAAGCAGGTCTATATGGCCTTTATTTTTATTTCCTTTATTTTTTTGAGCATATTTACCCTGCCTTTCTCCTTGGAAAAGGACCCAATTCGGTCACAGTAAGGAGAGACAATATACAGTTCATTACAGTTAAGACACGTTCAGTTTGGTAAACAGGGGATTGAGGGGTATCTTAGAGCATTAGAAGGCAACATTAAAACAGTAGTGTCAATGCAATCACACAAGGAGAGATATAAACACAGAGTTATATACGTGGCTATAAGCACAAAGTCTGCGTAGCCATGTATGGTAGATTCATATAAAGACACAGTAGGTAGTCCATCATTCAGGGAAAGCTTGCCTTTCTGTCCAGCAGGGCTTTCGAGGTGAGGCAGAGTTACAAAGCATTCCCCAAAGCCACCAAGGACAATGGGAAAACCAATGAGCAACTTTAAAAAAAAGCAGATGAAAAACCTGGCAGAAAAAAAGAGCAGCATTTATTGACCCCCTCAATAGAGCTGTTTTCCTTTCCTATAGATTGGTCTGTGCTCATGGCTCCCCTGGACAAAGGGGAGATTAGGGATGGGCACGAAATGGAAAAATAATGTTTCGTTTCGTTTCGTGCTCACCCCCATTTTGTTTTGCTTTGTTTCTTACAAAAATGTTTAATTTTTTTTTTTGTACAAAATGAAATGAAACAAAACGAAATGGCTCCCCTGGGTCCTAGAGGCACCACATCCGGTGCCCAGGATTCTAGGAGCCATTTTTAATGGGCTCCTGACGAGTGGTCAATGGCTGGAGCCCATTAAACCTGGCCCAGTGGGTACCAGAGGGTCCTCCTGGTACCGACTGGGCCAGGTTTAAAGGGCTCCAGCCATTGACAGCTTGGCAGGAGCCCAAAGATGATGGAATGAAATGGTTTGTTTCAATGGGAAGACAACCGTTTTGTTTCATCTATAACAAAATGCTGCTTCCTCGTTTCGTTTCGTTACATAACAAAATGGTGAAACAGCATTTCATTTTTTGTTTCCTGCCCATCCCTAGAGGAGATATCTTCCTGTGCCTGCCGTCGGAGGTCTCTTTTAACACACGGTGGCTGATGGCACTGCTCATCATGCACGCAATTCTTTATCTGTGTTGTGCATAATTGACATGTGTTGTTCTTACCAAGGGCCTGGAAAAATGCCAGGGGGATCACATTCTCTGGTGGCCAGTTCTGATTTAGTACTGGAAGTACTTGGAAGCACAAAAGGTGAAACCCAAGAGTAGATCTCTTGCTGATTAGAACTGCAATGCAAAAGTCCTTCGGAAAGGAACTAGCTATTGGAGATGTAAAATTTCCAGAAATTTTAAAGCCATGGAAAAAGAACAGATCCCGCCGCTGGCCCACATTTTCCCAAACATTTCCAGAAGTTTCAACATCTCTTGATGTTAACCTGCTCCTTTATAATGACTAGTTACAAAACTGGTTATGTGAAAAGTAACTGGTTAAGTAATGAGTTGCTTCCAAGCTGTAACCAAGAGAGATGTCAGGGAAGGTATCGCCTGTAACCTATTTTTGCAATTATGTTAGGGAACTGTAGGACTGTTTGTAGGACCACGCCAGTTTTGAATGAGCTGCTTCCTGAAACAAGTAGCATCTCATGGACACGATTACTCCCAATGGCTGCTGTTCTCCAACGCGGCTGCTGGTCTGGAAGCAGAAAGACAGACGGACATGCCTCCCGCTCTGCCGTTTCCTGCTGGCTGGAACAGTCCTCCCCCTCTAGCACAGGACCCACTTAAATGCGCCTTTTTCTTTTACTGAATTTAAATCTAAAGATTGTGCCCCCACGGCCAGCCACATCTTCTGAACACCCCTCTCGACCAGGCCCCCTGAAGCGCATCTCAAGCGCATCTTCCAGCACCACCGCTAGGAGTTTGACCAAGTGACTTCGCTTGCGGATGTGCGTTTTGGTGCGAAGCCAAGGTTGTGTGAACTCCGAAAAACCACATCTTCTTCTGGTTTCACCCGTTTCGCAGCAAACAGCTTTTCAAAACAGCGCTTTGATGCGCATTTGGCAAATGGAGACACACAAAAAAGGTTCAAAAACATGCTACCGTGGGGGAGGTAACTGCACGTCTAATGTCATGTGACCACTCTCGGGAAAATTGCACATTTTATTATCCTCCACATTTAGTGGTCATGTGGCCATGCTTTCTTCAGCAGGAACAACTGGGCCTTTATATATATATTTCTCTTTGAGGGGATTGCAGTGCTCAGTTCTCCTTGGATGGCTTTGCTGGACGCCTGTCCTTCCTTGGTTGATTACTCACACCCCAACTGGCGGAAGGAAAGGAGCTGCCCCCCCCGGGTCCGAAGGGTTCAGAGGAGACGTAAATGGCCTTGCTGATTCTTCAGAGGGACCCATAGGAGGGCCGCCTGACTCTAGAACTGATTGCAAAGCCCTCTGGCAGCCTTCCTTAAACAAAGCAGAGCCTTAGGTGACCAAGCAGGATCTGAGCCTTTCCTGGGAGCAGCATCTCATCTGGGCCTCGTTTGCATTCAGGAGTGGTGGCTATCCCACGACAACTAAAAACCGCTTCAAACTGCTCGAAGATGCGGTTAATAAAATTGTGTCCCCACAACCAGCAAACTTTAAATGGGAAAAAAATGTGACCCCGCCCACAAGCACAACCCAGCAAGTTTTACAAGTACCTGGTCTCAAAGGGCGTTTATACACGACCCCTAAACTCCGGGGCAAATGTCTCCCAGTTCCGGAGATTAAAAATGTTTACCCACCAGCTCTGGAGTTAACAGGAAATTAAGTGCGACCCCGCCCACTTTAGCGCCTCCCAGCGCAGCTTTCAGGTACCTGCTTTTTGGATGTGACAAATATTTGATCCGGTGTAAAGATAGTGGGTGCGGGGCTCTCCTGGCTTCTGTTTGTTCTTTTTTTGCGCCCCGCCCCTTTAAGAGATCTGAATGCTGCCGGGAACAGAACGGAGGTAAACCGGCATGCTTTTCTTTCTTTTTTCTCCCTCCCCTCACGCAGCCAGCAACCAGGAAGTGCGGAGGGGGGTGGGGACAGAGGAAGAGCGACGAACCCCTAAGATCTCTGGTCTGAATTTAAGTGGCCAGTGGATCTTAGGGGTCATGTAAAAAGGCCCAAAGTGGTACAAAGCTCGTCTCAGTTCCGATGCAGATTTTAAACCAGTACTTGAGCCCATGGGGACTCAGAAAATCCACATCAAAACCTTTTCGATCAGATTCAAGGTCCTGGTTTTAGTTTATAAAACCCTCCATGACTTGGGACCGGACTACCTGGCAGAGCGTATCGCTCAGCGGTCAAAACGGCAGGGCTCCAGTCGCCACCTTCTGAATTCCATCCCCAGTGAAGTGCGCCTGCAGAGTCCCTGCTGTGCTGCAGTTCCTGCTCATGGGGACACAAAATATGTGGTTCTTTAAACTGTGCCTGTGGGGACACAGGATCCGTGTTTTCAAGCATGTGACCATTCCATGGGAAAATCCGCATTTTACTTTGATCTGGATTTTCCAGCCGTGGGTCTTTCAAGCCTCACATCATTGGAGGGAGGATGTGCAAACATACTTGAAATTGTGATGCAAGTCTTTAAAGAGTCTGATTGGATTGGGTTAGTGCAATTTTGTTTTTTTAAGCTACGACAACGAATTTGAATTTCTTTTACATTGTTTATAAGGTTTTTGCGTTTGGAAACATCGCTTTCCAAATTAGATGGGCTCACAAACCAGCCTGGTTTGCTCATTTTTAGATGGGTCTTTCAAGCCTCACATCATTGGAGGGAGGATGTGCAAACATACTTGAGATTTTTTTTCAATTTTGTTTTTTTAAGCTACGACAACGAATTTGAATTTCTTCTTCCAAATTGTGAACAGAATGAATTCCTGCCTTGTGGGCCTGCTCAGGAATGTTGCTTTTCTGGATTGCAGGACCTAGAGTCTTCCCTCAGAAAATGTCTGTGTGGATTGGGGATGCTAGGACCCGGAGTCCCAAAGCAACTTGGCCCACCTTTGGCCCCTTTCTTTTTCTATAGGGAATCTGGAATTGGACTCAAACTTTTTATTTTATTTTTTGAAAACCCATGGAATCTAGACAGTGGTAACAATCTGGTACCATCCTGGGATTTGTGGTGTGAAATCTTTGCTTCGTTGCTCTTTAACTGTGCTTCTCAACCTTAGGTCATCAGATGTTCTTGGATGGCGACTCCCAGGCATCCTGGCCAGTACAGATTTGTTTAACCTTATTTCAAGAGGAAGCCCTTGTTGGTGCCATTTGGGTCTCAAAGGGGAGGCACTTCTACAACCAGGGCTAAGGGAGACTCTTCTGCATCTCTGTGTGTTCCCAAGGTGGAACACAGAGGAGGCTAAAACCAGTCGATCTTAGCAATTGGGCAGTTATCTAGGAAGACGGGACATTGTCATTGTCCCCAAGACGGTGAAGGTCTTGAGAGCCATTGTCGGTCTAAATCGGCCAGCAGATCTCATGGATACCTTTCTATCTTCTGATTTCCTCCTCTCCCACTGCATATCCTCAGTTTCCAAAACGAAGAGCAGCCAAGAGGAGCCAACACACCCTGAAGCCAAAACCAGGTGCTTTCCGGTCGAATTGAAGGTACGAAAGGTTTGCCTGCCTTGCCCGGAAGTCTGGTGAAGCTTGCAGAATAGAAAAGCAAGGCGTTTCCCCTCCCTAGAGCTCTCTCAGCCCCTCATACCGCCTCTGTTACAGGATACATTTAATTGCATAAACAGTAATTAAGAATGCTACATGCATCTAGGGTGAGCAGGGTTAATATTGCCGTGGGGACTTTGAATTATTAATTTCCCTAATTCTGTGCCTCCGTGTCTCTGAGTCTGAGAGAGAGAGAGAGAGAGAGAGAGAGAGAGAGAGAGAGAGAGAGAGAGAGAGAGGCTCTCTTATCAATAAGGTTGCTTTTCTTGACCACTGCTCCCAGCATTCCTTTAAGCCATTGGGGCAGGTTTGCATTTCTTCTGGAAGTTGTAGTCCACACAAGGCAATGTCGCCCAAGCTCTGCTGTCATGCCCAGGGCTCCCACCGGAGCAGGCCTGGAGAAAATAAGGCACTTTCTGCCCCGTTCCTTCACTGCAACGGTGCCATCCTTGCCATGCAGGTGCAGCCTTCGATCTGGCCTTCTGAAACGCTGACCTCTCAAAAGCCAAGGCCCTCCTGGGAGGCGTAGAGAGCCCGGCTGGATGCAGCCTGTGTCCTCCTGCGCAGTTCTTCCTCAGCTCCCTCCATCTCCTCGTGTTCTGCGGAGCAGCTCGGATGCCTTGCATGTTCTCTTCCTTTGGGCCATCTTGGGGAAAAGAAGAGGGAATCTTCTGGCCACCGGCTGTCCTTCTTTGCTGCCTTAATGGAGAAAGAAGTGCCCCTACTCCCCCTTAAGGTGGTCCCTGGACTTTCCATGGCAGGAGATGGGTATATTTCAAACAAGGATGAATCTATTGAACCCAGGGCAGAATAATACCTATTACCACCTGTAGACACAAATGCTTATGAATGCTGTGATAGTAACATTGTGTTCTGCTCTGGTCAGACCCCACCTGGAGTGCTGTGTCCAGTTCTGTGCGCCTCAATGTAAAAAGGATGTTGAAAATCTTGAACGAGTCCAGAGGAGGGCAACTGGGATGATTGAGGGTCTGGAGGAAATGTCTTACGAGGAGTGACTTAGGGAGCTGGGAATGTTTAGCCTTTCAAAAAGAAGGCTGAGAGGGGATATGATAGTTATGTTTAAATATTTGAAAGGATGTCACATAGAAGAGGGAACAGGTTTGTTTTCCATGGCTTCGGAGACTAGGACTCAGGGCAATGGTTTCAAACCTCAGGAAAAGAGATTCCATTTGAACATTAGGAAGAACTTCATGACAGTTAATGCTGTTCGGCAGTGGAAGATGGTGGAGTCTCCTTTGGAGGTTTCTAAGCAGAGGCTGGAGGGCCATCTGTCGGGAGTCCTTTGATGGGGTTCCTGCATGGCAGGAGGTTGGACTAGATGGTCCGTGATGTATTTTCCAACTCTATGATTCTATGATTCCATAATTCTATGATTCAATGATTGAAGGCTAAATGTCCATTACAGAAAGGCACGCAAGAAGCACTAGATAATGCTTTCCTTTCTAGTGCCGTCTGTATAACGAAACACCCCACCCTGGAACCTACATTTTGGGTTCCTCTCCGCGTGGCATCTCTGACACCATATCTTGGGAATAGTCCTCGGTTGTCCTTGCCCAGGGAATTTCTGGGAGATTTGATCCAGAACCCTGCAGAATTCCAAAGTCACCCCACCAGGATCATTTCAAATACCTCACTTTAATTAACGAGGCCTCCAAGCTTCAGACTGATCCTCAGCAGAATGCTACTCCCTTGGTAAAGCTCAGCTGGTTTTGGAAGGGTTGTGGGCTGATGCAGAAAAGGTGAAGGGCATAAACCTAAGAGAAAGCTGTGGTGCAGAATCTTGAAAGAAGGATGCTGTAATAGAGGAGCAGTCAAGTTGCTGGTGGGAAACTGCCTGAAAGGGCATAAATGCAACATTTGGGCAAAGGCAGGACAGTGTCTTCTGATGTATTGTGTCCTTGCCATGCATGACTTGATCTGCCTCTGACATGCATCTCTTAGAGGGCGATTGGATAAACATATAGCCTGCCCTTTGGTTGGCTTTTGGTGTGATGTGGTTTGCTCTATTTTCAACCACTTGCGGGCACTTTAAATAAGGGCAATCCATCACACACCCTAGAGCTGGAGTTTACTTCTTACAATTATCAGTCCTGTTCTGCACTTTGCATGGTTGCTTAATTTGCTCCCAAACAGATTGTGGGTGGCATACACTTGGACAACCCTGTGACGTATGCAGTGGGTTTTGACAGCCAAAAAGATGGCAGAGAAATCCTCTCCCCTGTTTTCCTTTTAGAATTTTTCTTGTTGACATAGCACTCTTTTATTATGTAAGGCAGTGCTCCCCAACCTTTTTGTTTCCAGGGACCGGTATTTATTTTATTATTTTCCCGTGGCCCGGGGGTGGGGGTGGGGAGGGGGAGATGGGGTGTGGGGGGCAGGGGAGGGTGTGGGGGCGGGGAGGGTGTGGGGGGCGGGGAGGGGGAGGGACTAGGGGGAGGGGGAGGTTTGCGGGGGCTTGGGGTGTGTACCTTGGGGGCCATGACAGTTAATGCTGCGGCAGTGGAAGATGGTGGAGCTCCTTTGGAGGTGGCGGCAGAGCGCTGCCGGCTGGGGCCATCTGTCGGCGCTCCCCCCTTTGATGGGGGGAGCCCTGCATGGCTCCTGGGCTAGATGGTCGTGATGTATTTTCCAACTCTATGATTCCTCCCTCCTCATGATTCAATGATTGAAGGCTAAATGTCCATTACAGAAAGGCACGCAAGAAGCACTAGATACTGCTTTCCTTTCTAGGCGGTCTGCGGCGAAACACCCCACCCCGGAACCTACATTTTGGGTTCCTCTCCGCGTGGCATCTCTGACACCATATCGGGGGAATGGTCCTCGGTTGTCCTTGCCCTGGGTCTGGGAGATTTGATCCAGAACCCTGCCTCCTCCAAAGTCACCCCACCAGAATCATTTCAAATACCTCCCTTTAATTAAGAGGTGCCTCCAAGCTTCAGACTGATCCTCAGCGGAATGCTACTCCCTTGGTAAAGCTCAGCTGGTTTTGGAAGGGTTGGGGCTGATGCAGAAAAGGTGGAGGGCATAAACCTAAGAGAAAGCTGTGGTGCAGAATCTTGAAAGAAGGATGCTGTAATAGAGGAGCAGTCAAGTTGCTGGAGGGGAAACTGCCTGAAAGGGCATAAATGCAACATTTGGGCAAAGGCAGGACAGTGTCTTCTGATGTATTATGGGCGCCATGCATGACTTGATCTGCCTCTGAGTCATGCATCTCTTAGAGGGCGATTGGATAAACATATAGCCTGCCCTTTGGTTGGCTTTTGGTGTGATGAGGTTTGGCTATTTTCAACCCCGCCCAGCACTTTAAATAAGGGCAATCCATCACACACCCTAGAGCTGGAGCCGTGCCTTACAATTATCAGTCCTGTTCTCCGGCTTTGCATGGTTGCTTAATTTGCTCCCAAGGAGATTGTGGGAGGAAAAGGGGAGGACCTCCCGGCCTCCCCAGGCGGTTTGACAGCCAAAAGATCCAGAGACCGGCACCTCTCCCCTGTTTTCCTTTTAGAATTTTTCTTGTTGACACAGCACTCTTTTATTATGTAAGGGACTAGCCATGCTAGATTGATTCCATTTGAACATTAGGAAGAATTTCATGACAGAGCTGTTTGGCAGTGGAATATGCTGCCACAAAGGGTGGTGGAGTCTCTTTCTTTGGAGGTTTTTAAGCTGAAGCTGGATGGCCATCTGTCAGAAATGTTGTGAAGGGGTTCCTGCATGGCAGGGGGTTGGACTAGATGGCCCTTGAGGTCTCTTCCAACTCTATGAGTCTATGATTCTATAATTCTATAATTCTATGATTCTATTATCTATTGCTGTAGCGCTATGGCACTAACTGAATTTTAAAGAAAGAGAAGTCACCATGGCCTGTGGAATGACAGCTGTGCCAAAAATTGGTTAAAGGTGTGTGTGTTAAAGGTAAATTGAAACGAGGAGAAATTGGAGGAATCTGAAGTGCTGGATCTTTTGCATGGAACAAGAAATATCTCCCATGCGAATGAAAGGATCGCTCAACTGCGAGATAAAATAGATCACACCAAAAAGAAGAGCTTTTAAAAATGTGACCCAGATCGTTCCAAACTCTCCCATCTAGTCATACCCTTACTCACCCCTTCTCTATACCAATCCTCTTCCCCTCACTCCATATAAAAATCTGTCCTTAATTCAGAGTGGCTTCTGGCCCTCAACCGCTCCGCTCCGTTAATCAGCTCTGTAAGGTCATTTTTCAGGTGCTGCTGTTCAAGTTAAACTGCTGATGCTCATGGAAACTCTTGTTGACTGCTGTGAAATGCTTGACACAACTGCCACCTGGCCAGGCAGGTGTATATCTGGTGGTGAGTGGATTTCTCTGACCAGGCTAAATCTATTTGTTTCTTTCCAAGATGTCACATGATTCTTCCTTCTGCAAATGAACTAGAGACTTCCCTCAGTGTGGAATTTGGAGAGGGGTAGGGAAGCAGGATTCAGTTCCTAAACCCGGGTCACAGAACAGGGTGCAAGAGCCTTCTAGTGCAGTAGTTAAACTTCAGTACTGCAGCTAAAATTCTGCTCACAACCTGGGGTTCAATCCCAGGTAGCTGGCTCAGGGTTCACTCACCCTTCCATCCTTCTGAGGTTGGCAAAATAAATACCCAGCTCACGGGGGCGGGGGGCGGGAGGAATGCAATGTGTAGCCTGCATAAATAAATTGTAAGCCACTCAGAGAGTGCTTTAAGTACTATGGAGTGGTATATAAGCATTAAAGTGTTCTGCACTTTGCTTTTCATTACTAGATTGCACCTTCCATTAATCGCAGTCTATCTCACCAGTAATCAGGAATTAGGGAGACTGTAGTCCAAAACATTTGGAGGGAACAGGGATAGATGGCAATGGGCTCAATCTGAAGAACTCATTGTTCTTATGACTGGTACCACACTTTAGATTTAAAAGGCCTTTTCCTTAAAGACAAATCACCTTAAAAACCAGTCTGCTTTTCAAATAGCTTTTTCTGAAGAGCCCCCTTGGCCACGCCCATTTTTGACCGCTGTGTCGTTTTTTCTTGCGACGGCCACTGGGGGTGGTGTTTTTTTTTTAAATCGGTTCTTGCACCCCCTTTTAAAACGATTTGGTTGTAGTTGCGGACATACGACGCCTTTTACTGGTTTCCCCACCGTTTCTGCCGTTTCCCTGTCGTAGTTTAAAGCGGTTCAGCCAAGTGCAAACGGGGAAGCTGATTGCTGAGCAACCGCTGAAGTGCGGACTGCCGATCTGCTGTAGAGACCACATGATTGCGGGAGGAGATAAGGTGATGCAAAATAAAAAGCGGCTGCTCAAGAAGTGCGGTAGCTGCCTATGTCTGTCCTCCAGGTGAGTTTATCTGGAAGTTGAGTCATGGCTACTGGACTTCTTTTTCTTCAGAGATAGAAACGTTTTGCTGCTCATCTAAAGACTGGTGTGGTGAAGCTGTTTGGATGAGCAGCGAAACGTTTCTCTCTCTCGAGAAAAAGAAGTCCAGTAGCCATGACTCAACTTCCAGATAACCCATTATTCCATCACCTGAGTATTGTCCGGGTATTGTTGTTGAGCACTGAGCTATTTCCTTCAAACCAATATGAAAAAAATATTGCTTTTTTGTGAACTGTGTTGCCCACACATTCTCCTTATTTGTTAACTTAATTTTAAATATTTGTAAGCTGGCTGTATCTGAAGATTATGGGGTATAACAAATAATGAAAGACAGCGTTTATTTGCATTGGTTTGGTTTCTACAGGAATCATCAGCAGTCCTGAGAATCAGGCTACACTTTACAAAAGCTTATACCGAATAAAACATGTTAGCTTTTAAGGTGCTGTAAGGCTTTTTATTGATCTGTGATGAACATTCCACCATTGAGCTGTTTGTTAATATTCCCCAGCTGAAAAACAGGATGTTGGCGAATCTATGGCACGGGTGCCAAAGGTGGCCCTTGGAGCACTTTCTGTGGGCACCCGACATCGCCCCTTCACAGCCACTTGTATTCAGGTTAAATTGCTGCATTGGCACTTTGCAAAAAAAAAAAAAAAAAAGAGTATTTTGAATCACAGTTTGGGCACTCAGTCTCTAGCTGAACAGAGGTGTGGACTTCGCTCTGGAATTTGGAGTATCCAGGAAAACCATCCCATTCTTTTCCTACTTCCAATCTGTACTTTCCCCCTCTGCCATTGGGGGCTTCTGCTTTTTGCTAAACACACAGTTCAGCCAGTGTTTTGCCTGTGTAGTGGTTGTTTTGTTCTGCAAAAGCACAGTGTGTGTCACTTTGGGTTCCTGGCTGTGGTCCTTTTCCACCCTGCCTTTCCCTTCTTCCCCTATTAGGGATCAATAGGCTCCCTCCCTTATAAGAACAAAAGAAGAGCCCTGCTGGATCAGGCCAAAGACCCATCTAGTCCAGCTTCCTGTATCTCACAGTGGGCCCACCAGATGTGCCTGGGAGTGCACAAGACTAGATATCTGTCTCCTGATACCACTCCCATGCATCTGGCCCTTGAAGTACCCTGTTTTTAAGCCTAGAGATTACACATCTCCATCATGGCTTGTGACCCAATCTCAAAAACTCCTCCCTATATGTTTACTGCCCTGCCCAAGGTGGACATAGGTTTCCTTCTTTGTTTGGGAAAAGGTAACATTTGTAGATAATACAAATGTATAGTGTGTTACTAGCACCTTATCCATGAACCAAATTTTAAAAAAGGGATATTCAAAAATATATATTATTATGAAATTGGACCTCGAATCAGCACCAATTTAATTCATTGGAGTGCAGCAGACTTGGTTTTTACCTTCTCCTGTAGAGCTGGTTGACATCTCAGAACAAGAGTGTGGCGGGTATCAATTTTGGCAGAAGCACCCAGAATCCCCCTGCAAGCCCATCTTTGGTAGGGGATTCTGGGAAAGGTAGTCCCCAGAATCTCTGATTAGAAAAACAGAAGAAAGGTGTGTGTTTTTGTGTGGGAATTTGAGTTTTTGTTTCAGGCAGCTGTTTCCCTCTGCCTGCCCACTTTGTGTGCGCTGGGAGTCTGTGCTGCCAGGCCCTTGGCTTCTATGAGGGTACTCTGGACCAGAGGGGAAAGGAGGCAGCCCACGCGGCCCTTTAAGAGTAGAGTAACACTTGCTTTCACTGAGCTGGCCCTTCAGCCCTGGCACGTGATGTTCTAGCCATCATTAACACTGGCAGAATAGCGGAATGTGACAGTTCGTCTACTGAAAATAAAAGCTGTGGGGGGAGAAGAACAAGGCAGCAGCTGTTGCGGGACCCACTGTACAAGTGCTTCTACGACAATGCTCGAAGCCTCCGAGCAAAGATGGGAGAACTTGAACATCTGGCAGCTAGGGATAATATTGATATAATAGCCATAACAGAAACCTGGTGGAATGTGGAGAACCAGTGGGACACAGCAATCCAGGCTATAAACTCTATAGAAGGGATAGAGAGGGGCGGGTTGGAGGAGGAGTGGCCATCTATGTCAAAGAAGGCGTAAAATCCAGCAGAATGGAGATTGACAGAGGGTCTGACTCCACCATAGAATCACTGTGGGTTAAACTACCAGGTCCAAAGAGTGATGTGATAGTTGGAGTATTCTATCGTCCACCAGATCAAAAACTTGAGGGGGACCTTGAAATGAGGAGAGAAATCATGGAGGTGACTAAGAGGGATAGGATAGTAATCATGGGGGACTTTAATTATCCCCACATTGACTGGGCCAATGCGAGCTCTGGGCAAGAAAGAGAAACTGGGTTTCTCGACTTGCTGAATGACTGTGCCTTAGAGCAACTTGTCATGGAGCCCACCCGAGAACAGGCAACTCTAGATCTAATATTGTGTGATACTCAGGACCTCGTCAGGGATGTGAATGTCACTGAGCCTCTGGGGAACAGTGACCATGCTGCAATTACTTTTGCCATGCATGTCGGAGGAAGAGTGTCTACCAAATCAGACATAAAAACCCTTGATTTTCGAAGGGCAAACTTCCCTCAGATGAGGAAACTAGTTAGAGAGAAACTGAAGGGGAGGGTTAGAAGAATCCAATCTCTTCAGAGTGCATGGAGCCTGTTTAAAACAACAATAATAGAGGCCCAGCACAAGTGCATACCACAAAGAAAGAAGAGCTCATTTAAGTCCAAGAGGACACCGGCATGGTTAACGAGTGGAGTTAGAGAGGCTCTAAAGCACAAGGAGAGGTCCTTCTGTAAATGGAAATCCTCCCCAAACGAGGAAAATAAAAAGGAACACAAACTCTGGCAAAAGAAATGTAAAAAGATGATAAGGGAGGCAAAGAAAGACTTTGAGGAACGCATGGCTAGCAATATAAAGGGTAATAATAAAAGCTTCTTTAAATATGTTAGAAGTAGAAAACCTGCCAGAGAACCAATTGGGCCTCTGGATGATGAGGGAGGAAAAGGGGAGGTTAAGGAGGACTTGGACATTGCAGAGAAATTGAACGAGTTCTTTGCGTCTGTCTTTGTAAGGGAGGACATTTGACTAATTATATATTTATAAATATATATGGCTGCTTCACTAACCACAGGTATGGACAAGCCCTCATGTATTCAACAACAATGTATTCTAAGCAATACATATATATATATAGCCACACTAGTGACACGAATAATGTAGTTATATTCACTTAAGCACTCCACGTATATATATATATATATACATATATGTATCACATACACATGTATCTACAGTTGTATTCTTGTAAACTTAGAATCTTTGGTCAAGCCTTTCCGGCTAGAATAGAGAAAGGAACTTCCGCAAAGTCAGCTAAGGCAATTATGAATTCAAGGATCCAATTAAGTTCCTAAGCTTTAAGGATCACACACTAGCAATTAACGTGTGTCCAAGGCGTACCAGGGAGGCCTTATCTCAGCGTCTGGTGTTCGTAACTGTCAAATGTCCAAAGACATAAGGATGATCCTACCCTCCCTGCCTGTGAGGGGAGGAGATCAAACGTACCAGTTAGAACTTTTAGGCAAGTGTCAGGAATACAAAATAAATGACCAAAGATGTCAATTAGTGTTTGATGCATGTAACAAAGGTATATGACGTAAATTCGGATGGGCGGAGAGGAAAAGAGTGCTGGAAGAACCTTATAAAAATATCTCCTTTCGTTTTCTGGGTGGACTTCTCACCACCAAAAAGTGTGGAAGTGCCCTGATTGATCAATCAATAAATTCTTTTCTCGTCTCCTGAGACTCAGACTGGTCTTTTGCAGCCCATGAAGCGCAGGCACGCTGGCACGGGACCCTCATAAATTTAAATTCCTTACATTTCTGGTGGAGATGCCGGGGAAAGTGCCACTGCCCCAGCGCTCTTGGGAGTCTGACTTAAATCACAGTAAGAATTCATGCTGACCCTGGAACAAATCTAGTCCGGACCCTCTGATTTTGAGAGGAGACTTGTTCTATCAGCATTGGACACAATACTGTTATTTAAGGAGAAAACAAAGCCGGCAGAACAACGGAGGAACTGTAAGAGGACTGCGCAAAAGAAATCTGGTAAGAAGAGAAAACTAGTTGTGGGGTGGCGTGAGTTCGAATCTAACAGCTCTGTGGAGTGGAGAAGATTGCGGATTCTTATGAGTCGGCCCCGGGGAGGGAGGAAGACGAGAAGAGACACTTGTGTGTGTCTCTAGCATCCCGTGGACCAGGGAGGACTCAGAGTTGAGAGACTCTGAGGTCCCCCGAGGGTGGAGGAGAGCTCCTCTCGAATAACCCTAGTGTCCCCCTCCCCAAGTGTTTGAAGAATTAGAAGCAGAGCACTGCTCTGGCTTCCTCAGAGGATTTACTGATGTTTAAATATATATGTGGGTGTTAAGTTGAGTTCTTTTTGGTAACCACAGGGAAGTGGCCATTCCCTGTGTTTTAAGCAGGGGCAAAGACTGGCAATCTTTGCCCCACAATACCAACGAAGTTCCACCATCTTCGTTTGATTTTAGAGAAGTTAGAAAGATCTATTCTTAGGCAAGGGATCGCAGTTAACTGGGGAAACAGAAATGTGGGAGAGTTGTGTATGGTTGCTGAATCACATGTTGGCGTGTATGATGTGCATTTGATTGTTGAGGTGTGAGTCCGTTTGATGCTTGTGTGGGAGAAATCATAGGAACACAGTTAGACCTTTAAAGTAAACCTATGGGGATAAATTAGTGCAGTTTATGCACCCCCTTTTTGATGTGCGATGTGGTAACATTGGAATTCTGCCACCAGAAGTAATGATTTTGGTATTAAATGGAACATGAGTAAGCTTTAAGAAGAACCCCTCTAACTAGGATGAGGCAGGACTTTACCATCTCAAATTAAGATTCTAGCCCTCAGGGAGGACAGACCAATTATGACCTGCTAGCAAGAGGTGTGTGAATGTACAAGGACGTGCTTAGTTAATTAATATAAGAGACTAAAAACTCTGCCAACTAGGAGACCCCTCCAGCAATTTTGATAATACCAGGGGAATATGGGCAGTGAGAAAAATACTTTTGAATACTCAGGGATAAACAACATCCCGCATATTTTGTGACTGGCTGGTCACGCAACAAAATTTACCAGCTGAAGGGATATTTTACAAGGAAAAAAATAGTAGAAGGAAGGCAGCAAGACAGAAGTGGGATGGATAGGTATGATGTTGAGGGAACGGGAGGAGAGCACGGAGCATTGAGGGGACAGGAAGTGCTAGATGGGGATGCGTACCCCTGAATTGCCTTATTCAAGCATTCAGGAGGTACTTCCATCCCGCTACGCCAATGCCCAACTCCTTGGATATGGAAGCTTTAAACAGAACTAAGGGTTGCTATGCACCACATGAGGAGACAGGTAGGGACGTTATTTCTGAACTATTAATAGTCAAAAGCAGGAAATCAAATCTTAGTATCAACTGTTGTGTGTGCTTGATGTGTAATTAATTGAGTGTGAGTCCGTTTGGTATGCGGGAGAATTTATGAGCATACTACTAAACCTTTAACAAAAAGGTAGATGGGCATAACTTAATTCAGCTTCTGTGCCCTTTGTTAAGGAACCCTGTGGCAAGATTGGCACATTGCCATAAGGAGACCTGATTTTGATATTGAATGCAACAAATGTAAATTTCAAGAAAGTCCCCTCTGACAAAGGCAGGACTTTAACATCCCAAAGATTAAGTTTCTAGCCCTCAAAAGGGGAGGGTGGCAAGCCACGTATTGCCTGTTAATATGTCCAGAAGCAGTAAAAATCACCCAAAATGAGAAGACCCCAATTTTATAAACCAGGGAAGTATAGACACTGCAAGAAGATATTTTTGAATACTCAAGCCGCATGTTTTGTATAACTTAGCCTGGCTTGTTACACAACATAATTCACCACCTATAGGGACATTTTAAGAAGAAATCATCACAGGGCGTTTGAGAAATACGTTTTTTTAGCACGGCCGGTCCCATGGGTGAAATGAACATCCACCCCTTTTCAGACCGACTATGTGCTCTGAAAAGACAGCTAGCATTTTTGTACTCATAGCCCAGCGAGCTAGAAAGAAAAAAAAAAAAAAAACCAAGTGATAACATCATTCCTTAAGATTTTGCACCTAAAAGGCTTAGGGCAGCCTTTCCCCCCTCCCCTTGCAAGTAAGCCCTGGCTGGAACCATAAGACAATTTAATTTGGAACAAGGAGATTCTTAGGAGCAACTGAAAATAGAATTCCCTCCCGTCTCCTACCTAGATCAGGACCTTGGAGATGCCATTAGAACGGGAGAGGAAAGGAGAGAAAGAGACAGAGAGAGAAGGAGGGAATGAGAGAGAGAGAGAGAGAGAAAAGAAATAGTTAAAGGAAACGAGGTAGAAGGAAAGTGTAAGTCAGGGACGAGAATGGGCAGGGTTCATGATGGGCAGACTGAGGCAGCAACCCACAGAACGCTCCAGCAATTGAGAAGCAGAGGCTCTATTTGTATCCCATTACATTATTTAATCCAAGCTTTTAGACAGTCCCTATTTCCCCAACAAAATTTGTCTAAATCTCTGAATATGGAATCTTTATCCAAATCCCTTGTAGTACGTCAGCTCCATGAGGAAAACGAAGGGCCTGAGACTTCTGTGCTGGAAGTGGTCCAAAGCAGGGACTCCCCTTCCTCTTTTTAAAGCAGCTGCTAACAGGTTTTTGAGAGCAGGACAAGGTTTTTTTTTTTTTTATTATTTAGAATACGAAGGGGTTCTTAAAAGCCGCCAAAAAGGTAAAAATAACATAAAATAAAATCATTTTTCTTGTTCTCACACTCTGGCTGGAAACGCCTGTGACATTTTTTTTTAAGGCGTATCAATAACGCGGGGTCTCACACTCTGGCTCTTGTTTCTTTGTACGAGAGCCATGCATCCCAAATTAGGCTTAAGTAGATAACTTCACAAACCACAGGGATAATAGGTTGCCTTAATTAGTTTAGTGCCCTTTTTCACCTAATTACAGGGTAATTGAAGGGGCTCACCTTCCTGCCTCAGGCTGTGTAATGCAGCCTGCGGGGAGAATTCAAAAGTCCATTGCCCCGCCTTCCTTTTTCTGCCTTCACCCCCCTCCTTCCCCTTCACAAAGTTGACCCCATCCCTCTTCCCTCAGGAATTTCAAGCATGCTGGCAACCAGCCTGATTTTTTTTACACCTCTTTCACATCCTATATTCCTAAAAATCTCGAGCAGACGTTCTCCTTTTTGACTTAATAATGCTCACCTAGCCTTATTTCCGTCTGAGTTTTTTTTTTTTTAACCCTTTCCTTTCCAAGTAGGACACCTGCTGGAAATAGACTCTTAGTTACTTGATAGCTATTAAACTACTATCAGCCTTTTTCCTCTCTTTCTATCTATGTGTGGTCAAGCAGTTTGTGCCATGGCATGTGTCACTCCTAACCAGCCAGCAGAGACACTAGGAGAGGGCTTCCTGCTTTTCCCCCCCCCTCTTTTTCTCTCTATTGTTTTGTGGGGGGAATGGGGGCTTTTGTAAGCACCTGACTTTTACTTTGAGGTGAGGCTGACAGGCCAGCAACTTCACCCTTTTTATACCCTTTTGCGCCAGCATGGAGAACTAGCTGTTTTTGAACCTGGTGACATCGTCACTATTTTTAAACCCATGGCAGATGCCAACATGTGTGAGGCTGTGTACTCGTGGGTGTTTGCATGTATTTTTTCTTGAGTGACGAACCAGAAGAGCTCGTCTTGCCTCACACACACACACACACCAGCCCCCGACACGCACTAGGACAGATTGGCGCCTTTGCAGCCTTGCAGAGAGACACTAATTCTCTTTTTTACCATTTTTTTTTTTTTTTCGCCGTGCCCTTGGGGACTTGGTAGTAATATGAATGTGGTGCCTGCTCCTATTTTTTCCCCAATCCTGTATCAGCCGTACTTTTCCGAGACTATACCACGCCACATTCCAAGCCCATCTCCCCTGGCGCATTTTGCTTCATGCTCAGAGATCACTTTGCGACCCTGGGACATTTTTGCCTGCTCCTTTTTTGATTGTCCCCATGTAGCAGAGCTATTTGACTTTGGGGCTGAGATCTATCTCAGGTGCCTGTTTGGGAACGCCTGAGCCCCTCGCTTGTGAGATCCTGCGAGATCATCTTGCAAGCACTCATCATACACTGCCGACTACAGATGCGTCCTCACCATAAACTTTGGCTTCCCCCATTCACAGACTGGTTCTACAAAAACGGAAGCCTTATCCTACCTTTTGCAACATTTTTTTTCTCTCCTTCCTGTTTTTAAGACTGTCAGATAGACTGTGCCACCCTGCCTTGCAGCACAAAGACAGCTGCGGGGGCATTTCGTGTGTGTTTGTGTTCTGTGTTTGTCTGTGGTCGTGTGTCTGTTCTTCCCTTACCCAGGTACATCCTGGAGGTCGGGTTTTGCTCTGGGAAAACGCCCACCCGTTCTTTATTTTTGGATCACGGAGTCGGTCGGGTTTGGAAAACTGACGCCGCCGGTCGTAGATGCTCAGATGGGGACCCTCCTGCCCTCCATTCTGCTATCCCTCCTGGACCTCCCCTCCCCGCCTTTGATGCCTTTGATGATGCCATCTTCGTGATGACTTCGCTCCGTGAGTTCGATCGATGTGGGCTCCAGGATCCAGTGATGTCAGCCTTTTCACCCAGCCTGACCCGTACCCCGCGACCGAGAGGGAGTGAGGCCTGACCGGTGACGCCTTCTGCCCTCTGCTGTAGATTGCCCCTATGCCTTAGATGACTTCACCCTGGACGGCGGGCGACAACATGAACCTGACCTGTGGTCACCGCATCCTTGCCCATCCTTCCCCAGATGACAGCGTGCGTTTGATACTTCGGAGGGTCCCAAAGCAGCCTGCGGATTCACTTTCAACTCAGGTTGACAGATTAAAATCCTGTCTTCCTGTCTCTCATTTCCTTCTTTTCTTTTCTTTTCTGTTTGTTTCTGGGGGGAGAGAGTGGGTCTGAAACAGCCACTGACTCTTGTTTTGGATTGCGGCCAACAGACTTCACGTCTGCAATTTAACCCCCTTTTCACCGGGACAGAGACTTGGGGTTTAAATACTGCTTTCAGACCTTCATTGATGCCTGTGCGCGTGCCCTGGATCACCATGAACTTGTGTTGCCACACACGCACACACCAGCCTCCCAGCATCCGACAAGTGAGCGCTTATTTTTTTTTTTCTCCTGCGCACGGTAGGCTCCAGAGCAACTTTAAATATTTACATTACCCTGGGCTCTATTATGATAGTGTTTATTGTCTATTATTGATAGTCACTGTGAAAACTCTTACTGAAGTGCTTCTCTGGATGTGCCTTTTTATGTAATGATCATGCTTGGCCACTGAAAATGCTTTTTACTCACAAAGCATTGAGTGCCAGAGATTATGACTTGCCTTTCTATGCAATTTGTATTGAATGAGAGACATTTTGGTGCCCATGGGTGTTCACGAGCCTTTATACCTAAAAAAAAAAAGTGGCTTTATGAAGTAGCTATATCTACATTATTTTCTTCACCAAAGACACTGATGAACTAATCTTGGCCCCATGTTTATGGGGCAGATTTTTGTGTGTAAACTATCAGCCACAGAGACATTTCTGACCGGATTTCAACGGCTCATTCATGACTTTACCATGAGAATGTATGGCGCAAGATGGGTTTTCTAAGCACCATCTAGATGTGTCTTATGCCTTTTTCAGCCTTCATGATATGTATATTACCTTTATTTAGTATCATTGCAAATGTCTATCAATTGAGAATGCACACACAACTGGGTGATTCTGCACAGCCTGCTATTATCTGAATTTGAATGCACATCACACACACCTAAATAAGGTTGGAAAAAACCTAGCAAAGTAGCCTGGCCCACATATTTCCTTGGTGGGCTAAGAAGGGCATATTTTCCTTATAAGTATTTGGTTTGCAAAATGAACCTACAGTGTGGTGCTTTGTTAGAATTCAGGGTTCTCAGCCTGACTACCAAACACACAAACACGATATCTCACATGTGCACTGCTGTGGCAGGCAAATTAATTTGGGTTTCATGATTGTCCTAAAATAAGGTAATGAACAAATCTGCTGTTTAAAGCATGTTTAATTATCGCTTTGGGACGGGGATCGTGCTTTCCAAGTCTATCACAATATTATCAAAATTCTTATGCCAGCCCCCTTCAACAGTTGAGAATTTGGGATCCTTGAGAAGTGTACAACATGGCCTGGGAGGTTACCTGATACTGCTGTGACCACGATGCATTTCTCCAACAGGGAAACTTAAATGCTGTGGTCCATGGAACATATCCATCCATTGCAGTCTGTGGGTCCGACCAGGGGGGAGTCTTCTTACATCCCAAGCATGGCAACACTTCATCTGTTAACTTAACATTTTACTCTAGAAAGTGCCCTAATGAATTAAGGGGTATTCCCTTGGCCTTCACCTATTTGATGCGTCCCCTGACTTGAGACGCCACAAATCATTTTATGATAATTCATTTTCTTGAACTGTGCCTATAAGCCCCTTGGGGAAAAAGGACTGAGAATGTTTTTCTGACTGCCCTGCCTAAATTTTTGTCAGGAAAATAGAAAGTCCTTCCATGAGCCATGAAGACCATCTCACCCCAGGAATGACATAGGGGGGGCTCACGCAATGTTCACACTTTTGTACATATACCTTTGATATGTTTTGTTCGTCCCTTACAAGTCCATGACGTTTTCTGGGAAATTTACTGGCATAAATTTCCAGAAATCCGTTCAGGGCCGAGTGTAAGGGAGGACATTTGACTAATTATATATTTATAAATATATATGGCTGCTTCACTAACCACAGGTATGGACAAGCCCTCATGTATTCAACAACAATGTATTCTAAGCAATACATATATATATATAGCCACACTAGTGACACGAATAATGTAGTTATATTCACTTAAGCACTCCACGTATATATATATATATATATATACATATATGTATCACATACACATGTATCTACAGTTGTATTCTTGTAAACTTAGAATCTTTGGTCAAGCCTTTCCGGCTAGAATAGAGAAAGGAACTTCCGCAAAGTCAGCTAAGGCAATTATGAATTCAAGGATCCAATTAAGTTCCTAAGCTTTAAGGATCACACACTAGCAATTAACGTGTGTCCAAGGCGTACCAGGGAGGCCTTATCTCAGCGTCTGGTGTTCGTAACTGTCAAATGTCCAAAGACATAAGGATGATCCTACCCTCCCTGCCTGTGAGGGGAGGAGATCAAACGTACCAGTTAGAACTTTTAGGCAAGTGTCAGGAATACAAAATAAATGACCAAAGATGTCAATTAGTGTTTGATGCATGTAACAAATGTATATGACGTAAATTCGGATGGGCGGAGAGGAAAAGAGTGCTGGAAGAACCTTATAAAAATATCTCCTTTCGTTTTCTGGGTGGACTTCTCACCACCAAAAAGTGTGGAAGTGCCCTGATTGATCAATCAATAAATTCTTTTCTCGTCTCCTGAGACTCAGACTGGTCTTTTGCAGCCCATGAAGCGCAGGCACGCTGGCACGGGACCCTCATAAATTTAAATTCCTTACATCTTCACTTGAGCGGAATCCTTGAGCGGATTCCGCTGCCTGAGCCGCCCCTCTTGACTAAAGAATTAAATCAAATACAGGTTAAAAGAGAGGAGGTTTTAGGACTAATTGATAAATTGAGGATTAACAAGTCACCGGGCCCAGATGGCATCCACCCAAGGGTTATTAGGGAACTGAGAAATGAAATTGCAGATCTCTTAACGGTTATATGCAACTTGTCTCTTAAAACGGCCACAGTGCCGGAGGACTGGAGGATAGCAGATGTCACACCAATTTTTAAAAAGGAAGGAGGGGGACCCAGGAAACTACAGGCAGTTAGCCTTACATCTGTCCCAGGGAAGATGGTGGAAGGCCTCATCCAAGAGAAAATCTTAAAACACATAGAAGAACAAACCTTGTTGAGAGAAAATCAGCATGGCTTCTGTAAGGGTAAATCTTGTCTTACAAACTTTTTAGAATTTTTTGAAAAGGTCAACAGGCACGTGGATTTGGGTGAACCGGTGGATATAGTCTATCTGGATTTTCAAAAGGCTTTTGACACAGTCCCTCACCAAAGGCTGCTGAGAAAATTGCATAGTCAGGGGATAAGAGGGCAGGTCCTCTTATGGATTGAGAACTGGTTGAGATCCCGGAAACAAAGAGTAGGTGTCAATGGGAAATTTTCACAATGGAGAGAAGTGAAAAGCGGTGTGCCCCAGGGCTCGGTCCTGGGACCGGTGCTTTTCAATCTGTTCATAAATGACCTGGAGACAGGGATAAACAGTGAGGTGGCCAAGTTTGCAGATGACACAAAACTTTTCCGTGTGGTAAAAACCAGAGAAGATTGTGAAGAGCTCCAGAAGGATCTCTTCAAACTGGGGGAGTGGGCTGAGAAATGGCAAATGCGTTTTAATGTAACCAAATGTAAAGTAATGCATATTGGGGCAAAAAATCCAAACTTCATCTATCAACTCATGGGCTCTGAGTTATCCGTGACGGATCAGGAAAGAGATGTTGGTGTGTTGGTGGACAGCTCCATGAAGGTGTCTCCCCAATGTGTGGCAGCAGTGAAGAAGGCCAATTCCATGCTAGGGATTATCAAAAAGGGGATTGAAAATAAAACAGCCAACATTATAATGCCGTTATACAAAACAATAGTAAGGCCCCACCTGGAGTATTGTGTACAATTCTGGTCACCGCATCTCAAGAAAGACATAGTGGAACTGGAAAAGGTGCAGAAGAGAGCGACTAAAATGATTACTGGGCTGGGGCACCTCCCTTATGAAGAAAGGCTAAAACAATTGGGCCTCTTTAGTCTGGAAAAAAGGCGCTTGAGGGGGGATATGATTGAGACATAAAAATAATGCAGGGCATGAGTAAAGTGGATAGAGGGAAGCTCTTCTCCCTCTCTCAAAATACCAGAACTAGGGGACATACACTCAAATTGAGTGCTGGGAGAGTAAGAACTGACAAAAGAAAATATTTTTTCACCCAGCGCGTTGTAAGTCTATGGAACTCCCTGCCACAGGATGTGGTGATGGCATCTGGCCTGGATGCCTTCAAAAGGGGATTGGACAGATTCCTAGAGGAAACCATGGGTTACAAACCATGATGGAGATGTGTAATCTCTAGGCTTTAAACCAGGGTACTTCAAGGGCCAGATGCAGGGGAGTGGTATCAGGAAACAGATATCTAGTCTCATGCGCTCCCAAACGCATCTGGTGGGGCCGCTGTGAGATACAGGAAGCTGGACTAGATGGGCCTTTGGCCTGATCCAGCATGGCTCTTCTTATGTTCTTATGTTCTAAGGGATTTGTTCTCTGATATTGAATACGTCAGAGAACAAATCCGAAAACTGTTGGCTGCAAAGTCGGCAGCTCGGCGGTTCGAATCCCGGGTGCCCCGCAGCAGAGTGAACTCCCGCTGTGAACCTCAGCTCCTGCCAACCTAGCAGTTCGAAAGCATGTAAATACAAGTAGATAAATAGGTATACAGTACCACCGTAAAAAGCGGGAAGGTAAAACAGTGTTTCCTTGCAGCCAGGCTGGCCATGTGGCCACGGACATGCTCTTCTGCTTGAATACGGAGATGAGCACCGCCCCTAGAGTCGGACACAACTAGCATGCATGTGCGGGGTGGGGGGAGGACATTTAGCTTTTTATTGAATACGTAAACGAAGCACGGGTCTGCTCAGACAAAGCTTACACATGTGGATGGCGAGCCAGCCCCCCAGCCCAACGAGCTGGGGTTGAAGGCACATGGCACATTACGGGCAGCCCAGCAAGGTTTGTGGGGCGGTGCTTGGGCTCCCTGTCAAATCACCCCATTTCACACGACCCCTAAGATCCGCTGGCCACTTAAATTCGGACCAGAGATCTTGCCGGTTCGTTGCTCTTCTTGCATTCCCACCCCTCCCCACTTCCTTGCTCCTGTCTGCGTGAGGGGGAGGGAGAAAAAAAGAGAGGAAAAAATGCAGGCTCACCTCCAAAGCCGCTTGTCGTCGTCCTGATTCCTTCTCTTAAAGGGGCGGGAGGCAAAAAACCAAACAGAAGCGAGGAGAGCCCGGCACTCACCAGATTACATCCGGATCTGGGGATTTTCACCTCCGGAGAGCAGGTACCTGAAAAGTGCGCTGGGATGCGCTTAGGTGGGCGTGGTCGCACTTAATTTCCTGCAAACTCCAGAGCTGGTGGGGAAACAATTTTAAGCTCCGGAGCTGGGAGCCATTTGCGGCGGAGATTAGGGGTTGTGTACAAATACTGAGTGCAGGGAAAACACATGTCCCAAGGCTGGGGATTTCAAATCAGGTTGCACGTTTTGCTTCCGGACACCGGTGGCCCCAATGTAGGGTCTGGTGTGGGCGTGGAGCATCACCCCAGCTCACACTTGGCATCTCGAGTTCCCCGGGCAGGGGGGGGGAGGTCCCTTTATCAGATTCAGGAGAACAGTGCCTTGTAAATAAAGCCGAATAAAATCCAGCAGCCCTCACTGAGAAATCAACTGTTTCTGTTCTGTTGTGTTTATAACTTACTTATTGTAGCTTTAATGTCATGTTGTCTATCAATGCTGTAAGATGTCCCTCAATTCCTTGTTCTCAGTTCCTTGAACGTGTCTTAAGTTGTATTGGGCTGTATATTATTCCTCATGACTGTAAGCCGCCTTGGTTCCTTTTCTGTGGAGAAAGGCAGGGTAAAAATACTCTAAAATAATAAATAAACAAATAAATAAATTCTCCTCGCGCCTCTCCCCACTTTTCTAAACCTTTCCAAATCGTCCTTTGCCAAACCGCCATCATTCTCTGGAGCTGTTTGGGATCAATTTCCCCCCTTGGAGTCATACCGCCCTCGGGAGACGACTGACGTCTGGCCCTGCCTCTGTGGGGAGCAGGGTGTTTCCTTGGGCATCCCTTTGGCTCCTGCCCTGTTCCCTGGATGAAGCTGTCGGGCTGTCTCCATGCCGACGTTCTCTCCCCACCCTACTCCCAGGGCTCATCCTTTCCCAATTTGGACTTGCCGGTGGATATTGCAACGGCATTTCCACCCCCCCCCCGAAGGACGCATTTATGGCCTTATTACTGTAAGCCGGATGGCTATAACAGCACACCAGGTAGCTGTTACTCCTGCGTGTCGGACAGCTTAACGGTGTCTGACCCGAGCAGGTTTTCTTTGGAAATATTAGAAGGGGGAGGAGGAAATTCCAATTGTTATTTTTTTAAAAAAGGAGAAAGAAAGTGCCGCTAAAAACTAATTAAGTCTTTATTATGGGGAAAAGAGGAACCCCAGGAACACTTATAAGTGAAAAACAGCATGGGACCTCCCTCACTATTACCTGGACTTTGTAGTTTGCAGTTATCTTTTTAAAAACAAACAAACAAACAAACATGAACCTCTGTCTTGTCTCAGATGGTGGTGCAACACTTTGAAGTTCTATGAGGCCATTTGTTTGCTATTGATGAATCTTGCAAATGCAACTTCACAAAAACAAATCTCTTTTTATTCGCATTTGTCGAACAGACAATGTGAACAATTGTAACAAAGACAAAATTCTACCATTTGTGCACCCAAGGCTTTGGCCACAGCACCAACGCGTGTAAGAGAAGACTGGTTCCGAATACCAGCTCATTGCATGGTGCAATAACTCTAGTTTGACCAAATGGCTAGAATTCCATTACAGTGGTACCTTGTATAAAGGAATTAATTCATTCCAAATGAAATTCTGTTAAGCAAATTTTCCTTTATACACATTTCCCATAGGAATGCATTGAAAATGGAGTAATCCCTAATCACAACCATTTTTATGTTGTACAGATTCATCCCATAGGCAATACTGTTAAGTAAATTTCCCCTATCTCCGGAATTTTTTACGTTGTACAGATTTAATGTTAGACAAACCATTTGTTATACGAGGGTCCACTGTATTTGGTCATGAATCCTTCACTCATGGACAGGTATTTAGTGACAATCTTGTTCTGCTGGGGCTTGGCCATGTTGCCGTTTGGTTACTAGCCACTCTGAGCGAACCTGGGAGTGGTAGTCGGAAAAAGGCAGCTTTTCAAGCTTTGCCGTGACTGAGAGAGTCCTGTTTCCTTATTACGTGCATCTAATCTAGACCAAATTTTAATAGATTTGCTTTACTCCCTTTTGTTTAAGACACCACTGACCGTTGTCACACACAGCGTACAACAAGGGTGTCCAAACTTTTTGCAAGGAGGGCCAGATTTGGTGAGGTGAAAATGTGTGGGGGCCGACTATTCAACCTGATTGGGGGGGGGAGGGCATGGCCCATACACATCTGCAACAGCCACAAATGCTCTAGTTTCAAGGCACCCAAGGGTCCGGCAGCTGTCGCATGGCCCAGGAATCAGCCCACGCGCACCCAAGACACACCACTGCTTGCATATGCTGCCCTCTCTCACAAGGAGGTGGGGAGGTCACTTCAGCAATGGAGTCAGGAGCAGGTAGGCAGGGTGGGTGGTCGAGGGGATGGACGGGGGCAGGGAGGGCAGGCAAACCATAAAACTGCAAGCTGACATATCCAGTCGACACGGGGAGAGGCCAGCCAGCGGGGAGAAGAGGCTGATGGCCACTCGAAATTTGAAAACAGACCATATTTGCCCCCCCCCCCGGGCCGGACTTTGGACATGCCTGGCCTAGAAGGACTTCCTGCCTCACAGGCATAACTTCATAAATCTTGATCGCGTCCAGTCCCCAGCCAATGTATTATGAAGTGCTTTCAGATTCTTTCGCCTTTAGGAAGGTGCTGCAGCCTTTCTCTAATCGTCTTGATTATCCGTTGCCCGCCATCGGTGTTGATGTCAACTGCAGTGCAGAGTTCCATGGCAATTTACTGGATGGTGTCTTTGCAAACTCACAGGCAGACTGCCTCCCAAAATCCCAACAACTCAACTCATGCAATCCACCGAGACCAAGACCTTGGTCATACCTGCGTTTTCTGCATAGTTTCCTGTCAGCGAACGATGCAGTAAAAGATCGCGTGCTAACCAAGAAGAGAAGCAAATTCTGCCCACCCCCGGTTGACCACTCCCCTCGAACAGCAGTTTCAGCGAAGTTTCCTAAACCACCGCCAGGGGCTGGATTTAGAAACTTCGCTCGAAAATGCTTACTTTTTTGCTTCTGTTGCAACGACAACACACTGAAAACACGCAGTAAATTCAGTTTTTCCCCTTTCTACCTGGCTTAAAAGACGGAGCCTTGGAAAATGGAGCCGGAAAGTAGGACAAAATGCGTAGTACACAGGTTAGGACAGAACCAGAATAGGAAGGTACGACGCAGAGGAGAGGACACCAACTGCTCATTAAAAACCACGTGACCGCTCCCCCCCAAAAAAACCCACAGGAAATTTAAATACGAAGGAAACCCAGGTATGACTGCAGTCCAAGTTCCCACTGATAGGAATCAGGAGGACTGCAAAACAGAGAGTTCGGATGCTTTTAATCTTGGAGGGACTATTTATTTTTTGGCTTATTTATTTGAAAGAGAGCCCCCATCCCTGAAACAACACAGGGAAAATGCCTTCCTCATCAAAAGGGGTCCCATAGAAGACTGTCTCCAGACGGACACCCTGGCGCGCATGTTCCCGGAAAGAACTGGAAAGAGAGGAGTCTCGTTGCTCTCTCTGCTACCTGCCCGTCGGTTGGTGAGCTCCGGCTTTGGAGAGTCAGATAAGGACTCTCCCTGCTGTAACCTATCAATCACAGGCACCTGTCAATAAACTCCTGACAGGATCAATGGCTGGGCCCCTGGTAATTACATTTTCGAGATCAAATGCATATATAAATGTTTCATTTGGGTAAATGTTCTTTTTGGAGAATGGGGTGTCTGAGAGGGTCCCATTGATTGTGTAAATGGCCGTAGATAAAGAGGACTCCACGCGAAAGAGCTCAAGCGAATTTGTGGTGATGGATAGGTGGATTCCAGACCAGCCACCTCATGTCATTCCCTGCCTTCTTCCGCCCCAGAGACAGCTGGGCCCGCCTTCTCTTTTAATCCTGGTGGTCCAGAAATTCACCTGATTCTTTGGCAGCCGAAATATCCCCATCTCTGGCCTGATGTAAATTTATTTAGAGAACAGTCACGCCGGCAACATAAAATCCAGGGTGATCCTTCTACATAAGAACATAAGAACATAAGAAGAGCCATGCTGGATCAGGCCATCCAAGAAGGCCCATCTATTTGTCCAGTTTTTTCCTGTATCTCCCCACCAGAGGCCCCACCAGATGCTTTTGACCTTTGATGCCAATGACAATAGATATCTGTCTCCTGATACCACCCCTATTTACATCTGGCCCTTGAAGTACCCTGGTTTTAGACTCTAGAGGTGACATAAATTCATGCACCGCACCTCCAGGGAATATGAGAGTGTAGCTAACCCATGGATCCTATGCTCCACCACCACCGTTGGGTGCCTGAAAGCTCTGGGTTCCCTCTGTTGATCTGGGGTGAGCCCAGCTGTTTGCCCCACCGGAGCGATCCAGCCAGCAGAAGGACCACAGAGAAAATAAACACAGCCCTCATTTGTCCAGGGTTGTGTTTTTGTCACCCAGGTCAACCCGAGGTCTGCCCCAAGGAGAGCTGAATTCTGTGACCTGTGACCTTTGATGCCAATGACAATCACTTTATTCCTTGTGTTTATTAGTTTCCTGTCCATGTGTCGCTCAAGGTGATGCACAATTGGACCTCATACAGCTGGTAACGATGAACAATTCTATTTACTATTTTCCCAAAAACAAAACAGCAGAAAGTGGTCCAACGCAACGGATATTTTAATAGCACCTGCTCTGCTACGTCGCATAAATTCATGCTCTCTGCACCAATCCAGGGAATATGCAAAGGAGAATAAATGATACAGAATTCCACCCCGGTAATCTTATCCAGGGAATCCTTGGCTTTCGTGAGATGCCGTCCCAAATATTTAGTGATGGACTTAACAGTCAGGATGCACACAGAAGGACACGCTCCTGATGTATGCAAAGTGCCTTTGTACACAAAGGAGTGCAGGTGTCCCCTACTTTTTACAGGGCAATGGAGCCAGTGTGATGGAGAGAAGGATGGCCCAAGCCGTAGGGCATCCCAGTTCTAGTTTTCAGTATGCTGTGAAAAGCCATGGATCCCTGTGGAGCCAGTAACTCTCTTTCCGCTTTGCAGGTGCTTGCGAGGAAGAGAGTCACATGGGCTGCGTCAGAAGAGCAGTGGCACTGGCTATAAAACCTCTTTTCCGTGGAGTGGAAGGAAGAACTCATTGGGAATAAAGGCATGCACAGAAAAATGCAAGAAAGCTTACCTGTGCCCATCCTTTTGTCTCAGATAAATCAATCCTCCCTGAATCCCACTTCTCAGCATCGAATTGTGGAGAACCTTTCTGTTAAGAATTCGTAAGGAGGGGTATTGCAGGTTTAGGAAAGTGCCTAGCCAGCACTGACCAGGAGAGACACATAAAAGTCATTCTACAACAACAAAATAGCTATACACAAAAGGCCATAAAACAACTAATGCTTTGAACTTTCTTTCACAGGAAGCTCAGGATATTTTCAGGAGCCTCCTTTAGATCTTCCTTCAGGAAGATCCTAAAGTCATTGGATGGTTTTTATCATACCTTTGAGCTGCCTGGATGCCCTAAGCACATCCAATCTCGCCTGATTTCAGAAGCTAAGCAGGGTTGGCCCTGGTTAGTACTTGGATGGGCAACCACCAGGGAATACCAGGTGCTGTAGGTGCCTGGAGTAGGAACTGGCAAACCGCTCCAGTATTCCTGTCCTGAAAACTCCATGGACATGGAGTCACGAAGAGTCGGTCACAACTGTAACGACACAACACTCACACCATACCTTTGCTAAAGACAGGAAGGGCAGCAGTCTCTAGGCCTCTCAAGCCATGGATGGCTGTGTTCCCGTGGTCCGTTGACAGGTTCTGTTACTGGAATTTTGCTCTGTCCATGAAATTCATTGGCTATATTTATATAATGGCAAAATCCTAATATAAGAACATAAGAACATAAGAACCGCCTTGCTAGAACAGGCCACAGCCCATCCAGTCCAGCATTCAGTCTCACACAGTGGCTCACCATTTGTTTCAGGGTATTCCCAAACAGATGTCCTCACCTGCTTACTATTCCCCGCAAGTGGCATTGAGAGATATCCTGCCTATCTCTCCAACCCAGAGGTTGTCCTTAGGCATCCAGAATGTTAGTCATTGATACCTTTGTTCTCCATGAACTTGCCCAATCCTTTCTTAAAGCTGTCTTCTGGCAGGGAGTTCCAGAGATACAGTATTGATGGCCAATGGCCATATTTCAAAGCTGCAGCAAGGGAGATCTTCACAAACAATACACTTCTGGAGCCCAACCAGTTTCAGTTTCCTTTTATCGGCGTGCGAGTAGAATCCCATCCAATCTCTACCCAGGTCCTCAATCTCAGGCATAAATTTCAGAGGCATCTAATCCCATATGTCTTCTCCTTCCTCCTCCTCCTCCTCCTCCTCCATCTCTATGGGTGCCTGTCCTTGCAGCTTGCTGATCCACCAGTTCTTGAGGAAAAGTGCTGGACTCCAGCTGACGCGGCATCTGCCTTCAGGAGGGAGAAGCCGACCTGTGTAGGTTTCCCCACCTGGCTGAAATCGGAAACCTGGCTGAGCCCTAAAGGTGTGTCTGTGTCCTTGTTCGGGGTGTCTGTCAGCCCCCCTTTTCTGCCAGTGCACTTTTGGGGACTGTGCCATCTATCAGACCTTGGGGTGCTCCTGTCGTTGTGGAGGTGCGCCCATCCTAAAATGATTACTGGGCTGGGGCACCTCCCTTATGAGGAAAGGCTAAAACATTTGGGGCTCTTTAGTCTGGAAAAAAGGCGCCTGAGGGGGGGATAGGATTGAGACGTACAAAAAAATGCAGGGCATGAGTCAAGTGGAGAGAGGGAAGCTCTTCTCCCTCTCACAAAATACCAGAACTAGGGGACATTCACTCAAATTGAGGGCTGGGAGAGTAAGAACAGACAAAAGAAAATATTTTTTCACCCAGTGCGTTGTTAGTCTGTGGAACTCCCTGCCACAGGATGTGGTGATGGCATCTGGCCTGGATGCCTTCAAAAGAGGATTGGACAGATTCCTGGAGAAAAAGTCCATCACAGGTTACAAACCATGAGGGAGATGTGTAATCTCCAGGCTTGAAACCATTGTACTTCAAGGGCCAGATGCGGGGGAGTGGTATCAGGAGGCAGATGTCTAGTCTCATGTGCTCCCATAGGCATCTGATGGGGCCACTGTGAGATACAGGAAGCTGGACTAGATGGGCTGTTGGCCTGATCCAGCATGGCTCTTCTTATGTTTTTATGTTCTTATGTTCTCCCTTACCCCTCCTGGAGGTGAGAGAAGAAGACCCCCACTGACCGGAGGTGGGTTGGTTCTCTGGAGTGGGCCTTGGAGAAACCTACAGCCCCCAATCTGTGAAAAGGGCCTTGTGATCTCACACATTTCAGCACCAGTTTGCTGCTGGAGTCTCTTGAAGCTCAGGTCCAAAAAAGAGGGTAACTTTTCCAGGGTTCAATGATGGTTGCAAGGAATGATTCCCCTGCACAGCTTGTCAAGGTGTGTGTGTGTTAAGGGGTTGTGTGAATCGGTCACCCAGCCTGGCGGACAAAAAAGCACTGAGACATGGGCATGTTTAACGCCCCCCCCCAACTCCGTCCCAACCTGCCCAAGCCCTTGCAATGGTAACAAAGCCACAGGTCCCACAGGGATCTGACCGCACATCCAAGCTGTAATAGAGGCTCCCATAATTACAGGGAGGGGTTACGCCCTCCAGCCGGAGGGAGCTTGATCACCACCGAGAGCCTTACGTAATGGAGGAGGAGGAGGGATTAAAGCAGGAAAGATGCTCGTCTAAGGCTCCCGGGGGTGGCGGGTGGGTGGCGGGGGCTGCTCTTTGCACTCTGACCATCGAAGACGGGCCTTTATGGGTTTATGCAATATTCAATAAATGGAAGTCGCGCCCGCCTCGCTGATGCACAGGAAGGCAAGCGAGACATTACTTGATATTACATTACAGGATGCGCAGAACCGGCTCCTAGCCTGCGTCGCTGAGGCCTTAAATCCCAGGCAGGGGCTTCTTTCAACCCAACGGCCCCATTCAGTGTGAAGGAAGTGCCCTTGTGTGCAATGGGGGTGGGGTGGGGCACATGCCAATGGCCCCTGGTGTCAAAGGGGCTAAAGCCCCAATGTTTGCCTTGTCTAATTAGAGGGGAATTCCTACTTCATCTCTGTTGTCCTTCCGGAAACAGGCAAAGACCTTTCTCTTCAGGCAAGCTTTGCATGAATTATGGACTACCATGTCTATTTATATGAAACTAGGGTTCCCATAGACTTTGTGTTTATGACTACTTATGACTGTGTTGCTTTAATGTAATGTTGTCTATTAATGTTGTGAGATGTCCCTCAATTCCTTGTTCTCAAGTACTTGAACATGTCTTAATTGTACTGGACTGTATATTATCCCTCATTACTGTAAGCCGCCTTGGGTCCTTTTCCAAGGAGAAAGGTGGGGTAAAAATACTCTAAAATAAATAAAATAAAATAAATAGGAAATGGTCAACCAGAGATATAATGAGCTAAGTGTTTGCAGGGTCCAAGACCCAGGATTCTGAGCGACACAGGGTTATGTGTCAGCCTTATGCTACCTCATTTTCTCTGAGCTGAGTTATGGTCCTCAAAGCAGACGGGGAAGAAGATGGTTGCCAAGATATATATATTTTCTAGCCAAAAAGGGTCTCACCCTGGAGGTCAGTGGATCCTGTCCGAGGGGGAGACCAAAACAGCACTGGATGACCACCCTTGACAATGACATGAAATTGTCTTGGGTTCACCCAGACATAACCCTCAGCCTCACCACATTTCTCACAGGGAAGGAGAGAGCAACTAAATTGGCTGAAAATAATGTGAAGGAGGCAAACTCATGGGTTCTCCTATAGAGAAGGGCATCTCTACTTCCCTTGATGATTTCCCTCCCAGGATGTGTCTTATGTAGATTAAATTTGTAGATAAACCATGTCCAAAAATGCCATCCCTACGGCCACCGGGCTTTTTGAAAAAAAAGAAAGAAAAGAAATTCCCCTTAAGCAAGGTTTCCAAGACTTACCGGAGAGGTAGGGAATTTTTTTGCCTCGCTTAAAAAAATCCACCTTTTAAAGAGGCAGACATTGTGGGACCCCGTAGATGATCCGGTTTTCTTTCCCCCTTCCCCATAGCGTGACCGGCTGTTCCTGGGGCCAATCCGCTGTTTTTTAAATTTATTTTTTAATTTCCCCCCACCCTCAGAGCACCAGGAAGCTGGATCAGGTGCTCTTTGTTTTAATTTCCACCAGCCAGCTGGTCCTTTTAAAAAATCTTAACGCCACCTGCTGGCCATGGGTCTGAACTGCGCTAAAACCACATTTGTTCGTGGGAATTGCAATCCCACATATTCAGTCACATAACAGGAGGAAGAGGAAAAGCCGGATCCTCAGAAGATCAGGATCTTCCCCAGGTGAAATAGAAGACTGCTACCACACTTTAGATTTGAAATGCCTTTTCCTTAAAGACAAATCGCCTTAAAAATCACTGGCCGCTTTCAAATCGCTCTTTCTGAAGAGCCCCCTTGGCCATGCCCATTTTTGACTGCTGTGTCAGTTTTTCTTGCGATGACCACTGGAGGTGGTGTTTTTTTAAAAATTGGTTCCTGCACCCCCTTTTGAAGCGATTTGGTTGTATTTGCTGACATACTACACCGCCTTTAGGTTTAAAGCCTCTAGGTTTAAAGCGGTTCAGCCAAATGCGAACGGGGAGGACGATTGCTAAGCAACCACTGAAGTGCAGACTGCCGAACCACTGTAGACTGTGGAAGGAGATAAGGCGATGCAAAATAAAAAGCAGCTGCTCACGGAAGTGCAGTAGCAGCCTTAGTGTCTGGTAAACAAATTTCTCATCTTATTGATATGTATATGGTACAGAGCTGTCAAGTGTACCATTTTAGCCAGGACATTACCGGTTTTCAAGCTTTGTCCCACCGCTGCCCCAGAACATATATTTTCCTGGAAAAGTCTCAGGGCGGCGACAGTTGTCAGGTGGTGCAGCTGCGGCTCAGTGGGGTGGGAGGGCGAAAATGGGTGGTGTGTGTGTGTGTGCATGTGTGTGTGCATGTGCAGGGCAGGTGGGCATGCTTGCGGGCGCGCTTGTGTGGGCGGTCGGTGGAGTGTCTGTGTGTATAGTTCCCTGCTGGGCTTTTATGTTCTGACCATTCCTAAGAGGGGCACTGGAAGGGTGAACCGTGGGTGAACCATGGGTGAGCCGTGGGTTCTTGACTTCTTGACCAGTTCTACAGGCTAACGATACATAAAGGAGTATAGCATAAAGAAAGGGGGATCAGGTCTTTTGTTCTATGATCTGGCCAGGATGAAGTTACTTTGGGTCATATCCAGGTATCCTAACCAACTGGGGAAAGTCACAGGGCAGGATCAGCCCTCAGGCCGGAGGTCCCTCTCTCGTCCTCTCTTTGCCAATTAGGTTTTACTGCAAGCAGGAGGCAGCTTCTCCCCTGGTGGTTTTGGAAACAGAGGTTCGTCATCACCCCCACCCCCCCCCAGCCTGCTTTGCTCCAGCCTTCTCGGCCTGTGTGGTTCTGAGACAGTTGTCAGCCACACCTGGTCCTTGTTCTCTACCTGCTCCTCTTTGGTTCCCTTCGGATGATGAGAAAAGTCGAACGCAAGGGTTTCGCTCTGCGACACTGACCACCCTGTGTCCTCTTCTGCAGAAGCAGCCTCTGAGGCACATAACACAAATCTCTGGCCCCTCTTCCTTTCTTCCTGCAAGATTCCCCGAATCTAACCCAGGGAAGGATTTAGCCCTCTTTCCCCGTTAGATGAACCCGAAGGGCTTTTCAAGCTTCCCTTGGTGGGATGTCTGCGTTTGCCCAGTTTGCACCGAGGTCTCTGCCGTGCAGCCTGAGCGTTCACTATTAATCTTGTCCCTGTTGCTTCGGAGATGAAAACGATTCTTCTTGGATTCTCCTTCTCCGCTGGCTCCTTCGCCCGTCATCCTGTCACCCAATTACACACTTGTTCCCTTGGCCCTTGAAGGGTTCCTGCCGCCCCTTCGTTCCCCCTCTCTGTGGCACGTGTTCTGCCTGCTCAGCATATTAACCCACACCTCTCTTTCCCCACATAATTTTTTAAAAAGCCATGCTTCTTGTGAGCGGCATTGGCCCTTGTTTGCGGAACAATCAGCTGGGGGATTTACTTGGCATTTCTCTGCTTTGACTTCAGATTCTCACTTTTTCAGGCAAATTATCTCAGGAACACACGGTGTGGGGCCTTCGCTAGAATGCCATTACAAAAAAAAAACAACCCTTAATGAACTCCTTCTCTACTGGTCACCATGTTCAAATCTGACCAAAGTTTCCTCCAAAAGCTTCCGCTGAATTGATGCTGAAGGTGGCAAAAAAGTTGGTGCAGCTTTGAGTTACTCAAAGACCCTCCGGAAGGAATTCGTTTTTTTCTGTTCTGCTTGGGAGCCGATGGGAAGACAGGCCCACAGAGTGCTGAGGTGGCGTTCTCTCTTTCGATTAAATTATTGTAGCCCATTTGCTGTTTATTATTTGTCGGCGTGGATCTTTCACAGTGTCAGGATTCAGATCTTTCTTCTGGGGATTTAACAGCCTGCACCAGCCCAGAGGGAGGCAGGAGGAGTGAGGCCGATGTCATAAACAGGATACGTTGATGGGGGAAATCCAGCAAAGGCCCTCCAGTCATCTTAGAACTTGAGCCAAGTCATAAGATGGTAGGGGTTTTGCCATTGTGCCTGGGAGTATGGGCAATTTAATTCCAGAAAAGGGAATTCCACAGCTGTCATCTGAACGCCAAGCTCAGTGTAAGGGCAAAGCTAAAAGAATATGCCACCTGGTTCCATTTCTCTCTGACAACCAGAGAGCATGGAAAATGAAACGGGTTCAAAAATCACGTGACAGTCACGTAGCATTTGAATTGTGGTTTGAATTTGGGCGGTATATAAGTATTAAAATCAAAATAAATAAATAAATCAATCAATCAAAATCAATCAATCAATAAATAAATTCCCAGCTGGAAGGCAGCCCCTTCCCTAGTAGTTCCAAGAGCAGGCTAGCTTCCAGTAGCAGCAGGGTTGACCACCAGCTGTTTGGCACAGCACTGGGTAGCCACTAGAAGCCAAGGTGCTGAATTCTGGATCATTCCAACAAAGGGCTAATGGCAGGGAAGAAGCTGGCCTCAAACAGTGGCTGGGCTGACCATCAGCTTCTGGGCATGGTGCCCCACTTATCAGCTGATTGAAATGACAGGGAAAGCATAACTAAATCCTGCTCCAAAGAGGCTGGCTTCAGCAAGTGGACTGCAATGTTTTTTATTTCCTTTTAAAAAATGGCTGCTATGTGGCATAGCGCTATGTCAGATAACCAGATTTTTTTAAAAAATGCAGGAAAGGGAAATTCACATATGTGGGATTTGTTTCAATGAATTGATTCCACTTCCATGGTAAAATAAACAGGTCTCTGGCAGAAGAGTAAAAAATCTTGCTGCCACACACAACCCTACAATCCCTTTTAAATTAAATTAACCTGTCTTGTACCTGGCATGTACCTGGCAGAAACACCCAAATTTAAATTGATCTAAAACATACAAAGTTGATTTAAATAGGGAAGGTTTTTAAGTAATGGAACCGGGTTCACAAATATTAACCAAGATGTAGGCAATATTTTGTGATCTGAAAGAGAATATCTTCAAAAGAAGAAGGAACTTGAGATGGGCACAAAGCACTTTGTCTTGCTTCGTGGTGGGGCATCACAGATGCTCAGCATAACTTTCCCTTCTGGCCAGCTGGCCCATTCACCATGCGATGCATGCCGCCAGAGTCCTCCTTCTGTGATGGCTTAGGGCTTGGTCCCACGTCCCTTTAAAAGCAGTTTAAATTACTAGATAAACCGTGTCTAAAAATGCCGTCCCTACGGCCACCGGGCTTTTTGAAAAACCCGGTAATGCCCCTTTAAGCGAGGGTTCTGTGACTTACCCAAGAGGTAGGGAATTTTTTGCCTCGCTTTAAAAATCCACCTTTTAAGAAGGCAGATGTCATGGGACCACGCAGATGATCCGGGTTTCTTCTTCTTTTTAACTCATAGCACTGACCGGCTGTTCCTGGGGACGATCGGCACTGTTTTTTTTTTTTTTTTTATTTCTTTTCACCTTTGGAGAAACAGGAAGCTCCATGCGGTGCTCTAAGTTTTCATTTCCCCCAGCCAAGTGGTCCGTTTTTTTAAAATGCTAGCGCCACCTGCTGACCAAGGGGGCTGAACTGCACTTTGAAATTAAAAAAAGCCCAGCTTTGGGCGTAGGAACTCCTGTCCCACTTATTCAATCACGTGATGGGACGAAGAGGAAAAGCCGGACCTTCAGAAGATCAGGATCGAAACCCAGGTGAGATAGCAGCCTTAGACTGCCTTTCCCTGCCTCCTCCCACAGCTGACTTGTCATCGGCTATACAGAGGGAATCCCTGTCCCACCTTCTCCTCAGAGCAGTTGGCTGACCGAGGAGGCGGAGAAGGGCAGCCCAAGCTCCTGCCCGGATTGGCACACCACCAGAGAAGGAGGACACCAGCAGCACACCACAAATGGTGAGTGGGTCAACTGGCTAGGGCAGCTGCAGGGAGCGGGTACTGTGCGTATGAATTAGCACGCAGTGTGCCCATCTCTGAAAATCCATCGGAAGTATAGTGACAACATCATCCACTATGCGACTACTCCCTTCATCACCCTCTTTGCAAAACTTTTCAGGGAAACATATTAGATCATGAGACAAGATGTTCTGAGGAAACAAGATGTCGCACCAGAAGAGGCCTGCTTGTCATCAGGTGGCATTATCTTTACCTCTATGTTTTGCGTTCAGTGAGCTTGGTTTTGTGATTGGTCACAGGAAGGCAAACCCAGGTTTAATCTGAATGTCTGATTGTTTAGGCCTGTGGCACTGGACAGAGAAAACGAATTAATGCCAAGAAAGAAGAATTTCCTTTCATGTTTGCCTGGGAGGTGTGGATGTGTATTAGAGCCAAAACTGATTTGACCTGACTCAGGATACAGCAATCGGGTGTGGGTTTGATATGTGGTAACATATTTTTTTACTTGGACAGTAATTGCCTTCTGAGGAATTTCCCCAGCCTCACCTTCCAACATTCAGACCATTGTCTAATTTACAATTATTAAGCATTTTATTTATTTTGATATATTCTCGAAGGCTTTCACGACCAGGATCTGATAGCTTTGTGAATTTTTCGAGGAACATGGCCAAACAGCCCAAAAAACTCACAACAGCTGCCATTTATTTATTTTTAAGTTTATATACCACACCTATTTTCCCATAGGGAACTCTGGGCAGTTTACAAACAGGGCAATACAAATAATTTATTTATTTATATGCATATATTTATGGTATATTTATTTATTTATTTATTTATTATTGCACTTATTAACTGCGCTGACTTTCCCAAAGGAAACTCTGGGCGGTGAACAAACATATGAATAAGAAAATGTTGTTGTTGTTCAGTCGTTCAGTCATGTCTGACTCTTCGTGACCCCATGGACCAGAGCTCGCCAGGCCCTCCTGTCTTCCACTGCCTCCTGGAGTTTGGTCAAATCCATCTTGGTTGCATCGATGACACTGTCCAACCATCTCATTCTCTGCTGTCCTCTTTTCCTTTTGCCTTCAATCTTTCCCAACATCAGGGACTTTCCCAAGAACTCTTCTCTCCCCCTCATGAGGTGGAGGCTCAGCTTCAAAATCTGTCCTTCCAGTGAACATTCGGGTGTAAGAAAATACAGAGATTCAAAAGACCTGAGATGGTTCAATTTTAGTCTTAGGAAGGTGGAAATATTCTCTTATTTACTGGTCATGTTTAAGGGGGTGGCAGAAGCCCTGTGTGTGTGTGTGTGTGTGTGTGTGTGTGTGTGTGTGTGTGTGTGTGTGTGTGTGTGTGAGAGAGAGAGAGAGAGAGATAGCTCCTGGTTTGTGCTGGAAATAACCCTTCAGAGCAACCAAGGGCGTTTATACACGACCCCTAAGCTCTGCTGCAAATGGCTCCCAGCTCCGGAGCTTGAAAAGGTTTCCCCACCAGCTCTGGAGTTTGCAGACAATTAAGTGTGACCCCGCCCACTTTTACGCGACCCAGCACACTTTTCTTGTACCTGCTCTTGGGAGGTGAAAAATCTTTGATGCTGTGCAACGATAGTGATTGCGGGGCTCTCCTCGGTTCTGTTTGCTGCTTTTTGGCTCCTGCCCCTTTAAGAGCTACTTTTACAGAGACGAGGGGGTTGGACTTGATGGCCTTACAGAGGCAGAACAAGGTGAGCGGCATGCTTTTCTTTCTCTTTTTCTCCCTCCCTCACGCAACCAGCAACCAGGAAGTGCGGAGGGGGTGGGGACAGAGGAAGAGCGACGAACCCCTAAGATCTCTGGTCCGAATTTAAGTGGCCAGCGGATCTTAGGGGTCATGTAAAAAGGCCCCAAGATTAATTTAGAAGGAGAAAGACGGCAATATGCATTTTTATTACATTATTACAGTACAGGGGTATTACAGTACTGGCCTGTCCCAGGCAAGTACCGGTGCAATTAATCAGCGCCATCATCAACACACAGATGCAAAAGTGCCAAGTCAGGCAGAAACTGGGAGGACTCAGCCAGACTGGCATTTGGATTATTGCTGTCTCTGGGATCTGGCGGGGTCTTTTCTCCTTTCGGTTTTGTTTGCCCGGCGTCCTTGGGACCCCTGTTGGCGGCTTCCCGCTGCCCTTGTAGGAAACCACATGCCCTTCCTCTCCTTGGGGGGATGTCCACGATGTGGCAGCCTTTTTAAAAAGATGAACAGTCAGTGGGTGGACAGCTGTGCTTCACATAAGGTGGAGAACTGGACAAGTTGATGTCCTTCGTGGCTTGACCAAAACATTTCTGTAATGCTTGCGCCTCTTAAAAATGTTTAGCAAATGTGCCCCTAGGAACACGGGAGATGGAATCCTCCCTGGGTGTTGTTTGTCAGAGTTTTATTTACACCCTTGCTTGCTGTCTGTGGTTTGTGTGACTGGGAGGGACTTTTCTTTTTAGGACGGTCCTAAGGGAAACCAGGTGGCCGTATTTGCAAAGATGGCGGCTGCGATGGATGTTTGAGCAGCGGTAGTAATGACAATTAAGGTAGGGAGGTGATGGGCAGCTTTGGAGGGGCTGCTGGGGATCCTTTTTTAAAAAGCCATCCATGGGCTATTATGGGATGTATAACAAGGGGAAATACTCACCACTTAAGACTCAGAGGGTCTCTAGACAAACATTAAACGAATCAGTAATATTCGTTGAATATTGCAACTTTTTAAAAAATTACCTCCCCATCTTTAATTGAGACATTAAGTGACAGTTAATGAGAAAGGGGTGGAATATCTGGGGAGCTATTCTTCTCTGTGTGACTTGGTACATCAGTGGTGTAGCAAAAGGAATTTCCCCAGAAATGCAAACTTGGAAAAGTTTCAACATTCAGTTGCCAACATGGCCTGCGGCTGTAGTCCAAAATTCTGAGTGTGCCAGTAATAATAATAATAATAATAATAATAATAATAATAATAATAATAATAATAATAATAATAATAATAATAATAATAATAATAATAATAATAATAATAATAATGCAACTTCTGTACAGTAGGACTCTGGTATCGGCTGGGGATCGGTTTCAGACCTTCCCAAGGATAACGAAAAAGATGGATAAGCGAGAATGCTAACCCCCCCACTGCCATTTTGTGACATTAACTTGCTTTACAGCTGCTGTTTTGTGACAGTAAAATATACCTCAAGGATTGAATCTCACAGTATGAACCAGCTCAGGTGCTAACGTCATCAGGAGAGGCCTTTCTCTCCATCACGACACCCTCACAGGTGCGTCTCTGTTGCTGCTCCCAGACTTTGGAACTCCCTCCCACTAGAAGCCAGGACTGCCCCATCTTTGCTGTCCTTCCGGAAACAGGCAAAGACCTTTCTCTTCAGGCAAACTTTTCCTGAATGAGGGACTATTTAGTATGTGACTGTTTTGCATCTACCATACATGGCTACGCAGACTTTATGTTTATAACCACTTATAACTTTGTGTTTATATCTCTCCTTGTGTGATTGCATTGACACAGTGTTATCAATTGTTAGTTTTAATGTTGCCTTCTAGTGCTGTAAGATACCCCTCAATCCCCTGTTTCTCAAACTTGAATATGACTTAACAGTACTGGACTGTATATTATCCCTCATTACTGTAAGCCTCCTTGGGTCCTTTTCCAAGGAGAAAGGCGGGGCAAAAATACTCTAAAATAAAATAAAATAAAATAAATCATTTGACTTAGGAGCCAATAACCTCCTCCATTTTAGGCCATGGCTGGACATGGATGAATCTGAATTGAAATCCGGTGAGGACAGAAGGAACAGCCGCTGTGAAAGCAACTATTTTCAAGTACTTTCACAACAGCACTCTGATGAATTTAAAGCAAGGCATAGGGGTGAAAATGGCCAATTAGCAGTTGTTAGCACCTTTATGCAATCTTTGGAACTTCACAGATGAGGCGAGACACAGTTTCACCTTTTTCTTGGCCGAGCTGACCTTTGCTGTTAGCACTCATGCCTTGAATCTTGGTTTTCATCCTATCAGTTTGGAATGCTTGTTTGTTATCCTTGTCATGATAATCGCCATCTGTACCTTGGCAACCTCAAGACTTATCTACGGGTTTCCCCAACCAGAAAAAATCTGAGTTCGTCAAAATACAGTGAATTCAGCCACGTTGTTCTACATTCATGGCTCCCAAGGAAGACATGCAGGATTGCGTGTGAACGAGACAAATGTATGTTTGAAGACACAGATATTACAAATGCACCAGCATGAGAAAGCCAGGATTGGCTATTGTTCTGTGTGAAATATATATTTAAAAGACCTTGGATGTATTTGCCCTATCGCATGGGAAGGAAGGCATAGTTCATTGCAGCTAAATTGGCTTACTGCGAGTTTGATATCAAATAAGGAACTCATTAGTGTTTCCAGGGCTCACTTTTTACACCTGTAAAATGGAGCAAATGCAGCTGACAAGCCTGGGTCAAGTATTCATGTTTGCAAATGAGCAGCTGCCTGGTTAGGAGGGAGATTGCGCCTCTCTGCGTTTGCCCCTCCATTGGGGAGTTCTGCCATGAAAGCCTCTGGAGGAGGTGTGAAAGTTGGCACCCAGTGACTTTGTTCAAAAAGTCCACCTCTTCAAGGTTCTGGAGAATGGAAATTTGCTAAACCCAAAAGGGGAGAACTTGTCCTTTCAATTTGATAAGGGCTGATTTGACTTGCATGAGGATCTACTTAATTTCTTCTTCGTCGTTGTCTTTTTCTCCTTCTCCTTCTTCTTTTTTTTTGAAGGGGTGGGGAGATCTCCCACATGGAACGGCCAATGCTGTAAAATTAGGTGTGTGGAATTATTTTATCTCAAAAGGCAGAAAGGTTGTTTGACATTGCCTGTGAAATGGGGGGATTTGCTTCTCTTCCAAAACATCGGGAAAAGTGTTTGATATTGCCGGGGCCCGTTTGCCTTGACAATATCTGAAGAAGCTTTCTTTAGAACGAAAGAGAGAAAAATCTTAAGAAACCTGACTGGGGCTGGGAAAAAAATATCAAAATGTGGATTTAACACACAGAGAAAAGGCAGCACCGTTACAATGCCCATCTGCAACTGTTCCCATCAGCGTTGCAGCGCCGTACCTTACTCCACTTGGTCATGGTGTCCTGCCAATGACTTTTTTGCCCTCTTAGATATGGATGGTTTAAAAAAACAAACCAACCAAAAATCAACCAATTCATGCATGCAGTTCCTTTAACTTCTGGTTGTTTCCATGATAGGGAGATACAAATATGACTGTGAAGATTCTCAGTCATCCAGGTGAGTTTATCTGGAAGTTGAGTCATGGCTACTGGACTTCTTTTTCTTGATAGAAACATTTCACTCCTCATCCAAACGGCTTCATCAGTCTAAATACAGCTAGAGCGAATCCTCCATTTTATTGTCCATTTTGACCTCTTGTCACCCTGGTCTGAAATAGGCTCTTAAGATGAACAATGGCCTGAATAGGCTCATTAGGTAGACAATAGTATCCATAGCCTTAAGGTGAACAATGGCCTAAGGTGCTGAAACCTATAAAGTAGAGATAGAAGAGATGGTCTAAAACCTAAGTCACTTGCCTAGTGAATCTTATGAGATATCTGTGGAAATGCCAGTAACATTGTGAGAACAACCTACCTATGTGCTGAATGATTGCTGCATGGGTGGACATGCAGATTACTTGTCTTAACCTCGTGCACCACGATTTGAGTCCCCAAGGGTCAGGTTTTATCTCTGAAGCTGCACACTACCAGACCTATTGTGTCCAGGACCCTACTGGTTAGTAATCCTGGTGTAAATATACCATCTCAGCAAAAGATGCAAGCAGCCATATGTTACCCACCGGCAATTCAGGCTGTGTGCTTAGCCTGGTGTAGCAAACCCATACAGATCTATCTTTTTTGGCCTCTTGACTACTTATTTATCCCAGTCAACGCAGCATCAGTGGAAGAAGGTACCACAAGGATGGGATACAAACAGACGAGTTTCCTGTTGTCAAAGATATTGGACAAATAGTGTAATTTGTTTCCTTATCAGTTCAATTTGCATATAAAAACCCCCATGGATTTGATTCAGATGACAAAGGAGTGAAAACCAGTGAAAGAAACATCAGTAATTGATTTTTTTTCTTTTCGCGTGCTCTTTGTAGCTTTAATGTTACCTTTGAATGCTCTAAGGTGCCTCTTCCCTGTTCTTAACTTGAATATGTCTTAAGTGTTCTGGGCTGTATTGTAAGCCGGCTTAGGTCCTTTTCCAAGGAGAAAAGTGGGGTACAAAGTATTCAAAATAAATAAACAAATAAATACAGTGGTACCTTGTATAAAGGAATTAATTCATTCCAAATGAAATTATGTTAAGCAAATTTTCCTTTATACAAATTTCCCATAGGAATGCATTGAAAACAGAGTAATCCCTAATCGCGATCATTTTTTATGTTGTACGGATTTGCCTGTTAACCAAATTTCCCCTATCTTTGAAATTTTTTATGTTGTACAGATTTTATGTTATACAAACCTTTTGTTATACGAGGGTCCACTGTAATTTAAGTTATTTATTTATTTATTATTATTTATTTATTGTTATCACAGATGACACCACCAGATTCACAATTGGCACAACAAACAAAAGTGTCTTCTAATAAAAATGAATGACCATGGAGGAAAGTTAAAGGGTACTTGGATGGGAGACGAGTACTCGACTCGAGGAATACCAGGTGCTGCCTGCCGAACGGGACGGGCCGAGGTGGGCACCTGCTCTGTCAGGTAGTCCGGAAGCCTGGAGGGCTAAAACCAGACCCAGTATTCCAGTGCAAGCGGGCCAGGACTGGCGCCAAGAAAACTCCAATCGACAGTCAAGGGGTCACAGATGACACCACCTTACTGGCAGAAAACAAAAGTGTCTTTGAATGACCATGGAGGAAAGTTAAAGGTGTACTTGGATGGGAGACCACTAGGGAATACCAGGTGCTGTAGGCACCTGTAACGACATTCAGAAAACTCCATGGACACACAATACTTGACAATATTGACTATGGATGCTACGGAAATATGGTTCTGGAAGAAGGTTTTACAGATAGCACAGACCATGAGAAAGACAAATGCTCCCTGCAAAGCTTTCCTCCAGGGATCACATTTGCATAGCATTCATGATCACTGTTAAAGCCACGTAATTCTTGTTCACTGGAAAAGATCATTCTGCAGACAAAAGTGGAAGGCGGAAGAAAAAGAGGAAGACCAAAACATGAGATATCTTGAATCAGTAAAAGAACCCACAGCTTTTGTTTTGCACCATCTGAGCAGGGCTGTTAACGAGATATTTTGGGAACTGACTTGAGGGCACTGAAGCGACAACCGCAAATGGACAATTTGCTGAAGATTCACCTGTGACAAACAGGATCTCTCAGCTCATTGTCAAGCCTGGGTTTCAGTCACATTTTTATTGATCACTACTAAAACAAAAACAAAAAAAAAATGTAAGCTAAGCTTTCAATAGCAACTTGCTATCTTTATCAAAGCATTGTACCAAAAATGGAATCTTGATAGAGGAAGTAGTCTTATCAGGCGATGAGAATCTTTTTGGGGAGGTGGAATACACCAGATGATGGTATCAGGAGGCAGGGCTGGTGTTAAGACTGCTTCAAAGTCCCGGATACAGTTTAACACCCAGCATATCAAACAAAGCAGCAAGTTGCTATCGAAAGCTAGCTTACATTTTTTGTTTTTAGTAGTAACCAATAAAGGTATTACCTAGTGAACTTTTAAATTTGTTTTTCTAGTCACACGGCTCAACCCACAATTTTTTTTTACAGTCAAATTTTTGTATTTTTCCCTCTGTTTCAGGAGCCTGGGAGGAAGTCTAGACACCAGGGAGAGGAGAAGGAGCAGCCAGGCTCCACAGGGCGTTAAATCAAACCCTGCTGGGACAGAAAACAAAACAGATGGCTTGATCTCAAATTGAAACGGACAAGTTTATTTGCTACTTTGATACAGCCGGGTTGCTGGCTCCTTCCTGTGCCTGAGTCATCGGGAGTTTTTAAAGCATTTGAAACAGTTGCAGAGGTAAATTCATTCTGTGATACATCCGACCTTTTATATTTGCTGATACTTCAGTTGTCAATACCCTCCCTCCCCTGCATTTAAGATTTCGAGGCCCCCATCCTGTCCTCGGAGACTGAAGAGGCTGCCTTGTCCTGGGCCAGACTTTTCCTCGAGACCCCTATGGTCACCTCCAGGGTGGTTACTTCACGTCCTTCTTTGTTCCACAACTAGTTTTGTACCGTGACAGTGTTGGTCGTGATCACATGTTTTGTCCCTGTTTCAGTGTTCCCATGGTCGTGATAACTTGTCTCGTGACAAGTGTTACCTCACGGTCTCGTACCGTGACAAACACTGAATTTGTCTAGCTTCCTTTTCCCTTTTGTGGGGGGATTAAAGAATTCTTTTTCAATAGTTTGCTTCTGAAAAGTAAAAAAAAAAACAAAGACAAAAACAAAACAAACAAAAAAAAAACAAAACAAAAAAACCTGGACACAGTTTTCTGAGAGAAACGAATGTTTTGTTTTGTGCGCAGATCTGGGCGGTGGTTGGGGGGAGTGGGGGACCTTGCCGTAGCCCTCCCACTCTGAATGCCCCACTAGCCAGCATGCTGATCATCTGGGTGGTAGTTGGGGGGAGTGGGAGAAGCGACATAGCCCACTGCTTTGAACTGCCTCAGCAATAGAAGCAGCTGCAGAGGATGGCTTGCTTGCAAAGCAGGGGTAGGTGGGGGAGGTTGCAATTGGTCCCGGGGGCCGGATTCAAGACCTTGGGGGGCCGCATCCAGCCCTGTGGCCTTAGATTGAGGACCCCTGTTATAAAGCATTAGAAAGCAACATTAAAACTAACAATTGATAACATCGTAATGTAATGTAATGTCAATGTAATCACACAAGGAGAGATATAAATACAAAGTTATAAGTGGTTATAAACACAAAGTATGTGTAGATTCATACAAAAGACACATAATTGGTAGACCATCATTCAGGGAAAGCTTGCCTGAAGAGGAAGGTCTTTGTTTCTGGAATGACAGCAGAGATGAGGCAGTCCTGGCCTCCAGTGGGAGGGAGTTCCAGAGTCTGGGCACAACAGCCTGGAAGCCCCTTTCATGTGTTCCCACAAGATGTACGTACCTGTGAGGGTGGCTGGATAGAGAGAAAGGCCTCTCTTGATGACCTTAGCACTCGAGCCGGTTCATACTGTGATATTCGATCTTGGAGGTAGCTTGGACCCAGGCCATACAGTGCTTTGTAGGTCAAGGTCAGCTCCTTGAATTGTGCCCGGTAGGTGATTGGCAGCCAGTCAATAGGGGTGTAATGGGTCTCTGTAACCCATCTGGCTGCTGAATTTTGGACCTGTTGAAGGTTGGCATTGTTCAAATACTTGGAAAGGCTGTCCTACAGAGGAGGGGGCTGGATCTGTTCTCAGTTGTCCCAGAGTGCAGGATGTGCAACAATAAACTCAAGTTACAGGAAGCCAGATTTAAGCTGAATCTCAGGGAAAAGTTCTTAACTGTCAGAGCAGTACGACAACGGAACACATTACCTCAAGAAGTTGTGAGTGCTCCAGCACTGGAGGCATTCCAGAGAAAGTGGGACAACCACCTGCCAGATCTGCTTTGATTTGGATTCCTGCAATAAACAGAGGGTTGGGCTGGGTGGCCTGGTAGGACCTTTTTCACTTCATCATTATTTGATTCTAGGATTCCTAGGAATAAAACCATTTTGGTGTGACTTTGGGTGCCCCCACCCCAGTTTTGTTGAGAAGAGAAGAGGAAAGTGGTCCATCGCAAACAAGTTAAGGAAAGTTTGGAAGTTGAGTAATGGCTACTGGACTTCTTTTTATTGAGAAAAATAAGTCCAGTAGCCATGACTCAGCTTCCAGATAAACTCACCTGGATGACTGAGAATCTTCATAGACATAAAGTTAAGGAAAGTCACGGCAGATCCAGGAGGGTCTCAGAGACATGCTGGCATATTGGCGCTGCATTAAGGCCTAAAGGAAGGGGGACCTAGGAAGGGAGAGACCCATGTCATTTTCTAAAGTAAACATATGCAGCCTAATGAATGAGTTATATCCCAGATGCTCCGTTCCAGAAGTATTTAACAGGCACTATTGGATTCTGTGGTTTCTATCTATCTGTAACCAGTGCATTATGGCCACTAATGGATTTTTGAGGCCAGATTGATTTTTCATTAATTTGGTAAAAATCTTTTCCCTCTCCAATATAGTTCTGCCTTAAAACGCTCCTTCTGACAGCTCGATAAGTCACTTGCCTCATAATGCAAGCCTGCCCCGTAAATCTCAGACGGGACATGGTGGTGGTTGGGGGTGGGATGAGGAGCATGGTGGGGGCAGAAAAGAAGGCTTGGTTTTGTGGGGTGGAGAGGGGTGGGGTGGGGGTGGAGAGGCAGGGAACCTGACTCTGGGTATCAGGAGGCTAGCCTGCCAAACCACGGTCCCCATCCATCATGTTTGAAAAGCCATTGTTTGAATTATTAACCGGAGAGTTAAGGAGGGGGCCGTGGAAGTTAAGAGCTGGGGCAGCTGCTACTGAGTTCAACCTAAGCGATGTTGCTGAACACCTTTTGGGGCTTTTAAAGGAGGCGGTGGTGGTTTTCTTAATGCTTAAAACCAGAGCCTTGGAGGCAGGGATGGGGGATGCCCTCAGCTGCAGAGGTACTGCAAAGTTTGGAAAAGTTGTGTTACAATCTGAAAAGAGAAAGGAAAAATTTTTTCCTGGCCCTGATAGTGTTGAGCTGAAGCTGGCAAGGTGAAGAGGTTGCTACAGTGGGCAGTGGGCTTTAAACAGATGGGTTGTCCATCGAGGCCAGAACAAACCCATTGATACAGGGAGTGGGATTTCAAATAACCTGGAGAGCACCCATAAGAACATAAGGAGAGCCATGCTGGGAGCGCACGAGACTAGAGATCTCTGTCTCCTGATACCACTCCCCTGCATCTGGTCCTTGAAGTACCCTGGTTTTAAGCCTGGAGATTCCACATCTCCATCATGGTTTGTAACCTGGGATGGACTCTTCCTCCAGGAATCTGTCCAATCCTCTTTTGAAGGCATCCAGGCCAGATACCATCACCACATCCTGTGGCAGGGAGTTCCACAGACTAACAATGCGCTGGGTGAAAAAATATTTTCTTTTGTCTGTTCTTACTCTCCCAGCCCTCAATTTGAGTGTATGTCCCCTAGTTCTGGTATTTTGTGAGAGGGAGAAGAGTGTCCCTCTATCATCCACTTGACTCATGCCCTGCATTAATTTGTACGTCTCAGTCATATCCCCCTCAGGCACCTTTTTTCCAGACTAAAGAGGCCCAAATGTTTTAGCCTTTCCTCATAAGGGAGGTGCCCCAGCCCAGTAATCATTTTAGTCGCTCTCTTCTGCACCTTTTCCAGTTCCACTATGTCTTTCTTGAGATGCGGTGACCAGAATTGTACACAATACTCCAGGTGCGGCCTTACTATCGTTTTGTACAATGGCATTATAATGTTGGTTGTTTTATTTTCAATCCCCTTTTTGATAATCCCTAGCATGGAATTGGCCAGGTTGTCCACTCTTGTTGTACATCTAATGTATAATGCTGAGGGCAGAACAGCTTGATTCAAACAAACCAAAATCCACCCCCACACGTTTTTTATCACATATGGGAGCTTTGTTGGTGGCTTGGGAGAAGAAGCCCTCAGCCCTCAGCCTCCTTAACGTTTTGAGTTCTATAGGCAAAAAGCTCCCCCAAAAGTCTTTCTTTCTTTCTTTCTTTGCCTCACAGTGGCTGGGAAGCATCCTTCTCCAAATGGCTCCACTTAAGGAGCTTTTTAATGCCTCTTTAACAACTCTGCAATCACATGTTGATTACCCACCAATTTGCTTATTAAAACCATATTTAACAAGGGTTAACAAGTAAATAATCAATACGTGGTCCGGTCACAGAGGAATGGCTGAAACCTCAATAAACACTTTTATAATCAACTTATCCACTAAACAGACAATCTTGGCTGTTAATAGCTAGTGGTGCAGTTTAGAATTAATGTGGCCCAACTGTATCTGGAATAAATACTAACCGATTAGCCAAGTCACTGATTGGGATCTGCAGAATCTGGGCAAGGAAGAGATTGGGTTGAATGCAGAGGGATGAATGATCATGATGAGAAGCAAAAAGTTTCTTTCCTGGCTATAAATATTCCGGGTGAAATAGATCAGAAGTGGTTTATCAGAAAGTAAAGGGATATAGATAATGGGCAGGTACTTGCTCTGAATTTCCAAAAGGCTTATTTTAAAGTTTCATCTGTTATGAGCTGTTTTGGGTCCCTATGGGGAGAAAGGTGGCATATAAAGGAAGGAAGGAAGGAAGGAAGGAAGGAAGGAAGGAAGGAAGTGTAAATTCAGTTTTTCATTAACAGAAATCATGGCATGCGTGAAAGCTATTAGATACAAGTCCCATAAGAAGATGATTTTTAAAGGAAGGAAGGAAGGAAGGAAGGAAGGAAGGAAGGAAGGAAGGAAGGAAGGAAGGAAGGAAGGAAGGATTGGGCAAGCAGCACCAGGGTTGTTTTCCACTCCTTGAAGCTTCAACAACATGCAACTTCTTCAATCTCATCTTAATACTACATTTTTCTTTTTAATTGTCCACCATATTTTGCAAGCCCCATTGGTTGCTTCTCTTAGGAGAAAACTGAAATGAAAGACATGCAATGAGAGAAGGATAAGCAGGTTGTCCTTCAGTTATTGTTGCAGATAATAAGAATAAGAATAAGAATAAAAGTGCGGTGCCTAAAGAGCTAGGCAAGTATTTAGAAAAAATTGGAGTTGATCAAAAAAGTCACCATCAGTCAGCTGCAGAAAGCCACCTTACTGGGATCTGCTCTCATAATTCGCCGCCGCCGATACATGATATAGTCCTAAATGCCTGGAAAGCGTTCGTTAGTGATTTGTAATACAAAATCCAGCATAGTTATCTAGTATGCTGTGTGATAATTTGATGATGATGATGATGATGATGATGATGATGATGATGATGATGATGATGATGATGATGATGATGATGATTGGGAACATCAAGTAGAGAATGCATCAGAAAATGACAAAGTCAAGACTTTTGTTGTGGGACTTCTAGTTCCAAACCAACAGGCACCTGGAACATAACACACCAGACACAGAAGTCATAGAACAAAGAAATGTCTGGATCATTGACCGTGCAATTCCAGCGGATGCCAGAGTTGAAGCTCAAGAGTTGGGAAAGCTAACAAAATACAGAGACCTGGGCATCAAGACACCTCGCTTGAGGATGCAACACATTTTAGTGGTCCCCACAGTCACTGGGGTTTTGAGAACGTCAAAAATTTTCAGACAATATTGCAAAAAATTGCAATATTGCATAAATTGCACCATCAAAGCTACCAAAGGGGGGGCAATATTAGGCTGTTCAGTAGCAGGCATACAGTCTCTTCATCACCGTCCCTTTTGATAAGTCCCTTGCTGTTGTTCATATTGCCAAGTCTAGCTTCCGGGTGAACTGAAATCCCCTGGAAATACCGTCTTACTTCCTCAAAGCCTTCGCAGGCTTTGCCCATTTCATACTGTTTGCCAGCTTGCGGCATTCGGTATCGACCTGCCTCACCCTTCTCGCTGATCTCCTCAGGCAGGTTGTTCCTCCTCACAATGAGGATGGACCCAGGATGGGACAAGCCGGCCTTGAGACATAATTCCAGACGTGAAATGACCGGCGGAAGCGTAACCCTTGCAGCTTGCCAGGGCTGCTACTTCTGCCAATGACTTATGTGGCGAGAAAAATCCATGGAGTTAAAATCCTTCCCAATCAATGTGCATTTCCTTCTCCTTGAGAACATTTTAAGAAGTCATATCCTCCTTCAGCCCCATCACGGGGTTGTAACTCACGCCAGCTCGTGCCCCCCCCAACCTTGCACTCCCCCCGTTCATTTTATGGCCGCCTGTGTTAACATTTCTTGCCGAGCACGAAGGTAATTTTTCTGAAGAGAATGATCAGCTTTTTAGTGACTCGTGGTCATTAATTACATGCCTCTTCTTAACCGTTTGCTAAAACAAGCGCTCTCCAAAGTAGAGGTGCTTGGCTCCTGAGGAGGCCTGTGTCCTTTCTGATGGAGTGGCTCCGTGGAAGGCCTTCTCCTTCTGAAAACGAGGGGTGCCTGGGGAAAGGATAATGCGTCCAAGAGTACAGGAGTTTCTCCTTCCAAAGTTATATCTAAAAGACCGTGTATTCTTCTATGGGCCTTTTCACATGACCCCTAAGATCCGCTGGCCACTTAAATTCAGACCAGAGATCTTGGCGGTTCATTGCTCTTCCTACGTCCCCACCCCTCCGCACTTCCTTGCTCCTGTCTGCGTGAGGGGAGGGAGGAAAAAAGGGAGGGAAAAATGCAGGCTCACCTCCGAACCTGCCCGTGGTCGTCCTGATTCCTTCTCTTAAAGGGGCAGGAGGCAAAAAACCCAAACAGAAGCAAGGAGAGCCCGGCACTCACCAGATTACATCCGGATCTGGGGATTTTCACCCTCCGAGAGCAGGCACATGAAAAGTGTGCTGGGACGCGCTTAGGTGGGCGGGGTGGCACTTAATTTCCTGCAAACTCCGGAGCTGGTGGGGAAACAATTGTAAGCTCCGGAGCTGGCAGCCATTTGTGGCGGAGTTTAGGGGTCGTGCACAAATACCCTATGAGCCTGGCCAGGTGTTAAGATCCTCAGGGGAGGCCTTTGTCTCAGTCCCACCACCCTTACCAGTGTACTTGGTGGGGACACAGGAGAAGGCCTTCTCTGTGGATGCTCCCAGACTCTGGAACTCCTTCCCACCAGAGACCAGGCGGGCCCCATCATTGCTGTTAGAGATGGGCACGAATCAAAAAAATGGTGTTTTGTTTGTCGTTTAGGGGGTCCGTTTCGGTTCGTTTCCAGTTTTTGTGAATTTTTGCAAAAAATTCATTTTCGTTTTTGTTCGTTTCGTTACTGTTTCGTTACTGTTTTGTTGCCATTTATTTCAATTTTTTGTGATTTTGTGATTTTTTTAAAGCAATTCGCTGTATTGCCGTAACGAAAACGAAACGCACCATAAAGTTTCCGGTGTTTCTGTTCATTTCGTTTCATTTTGGAGACAAAATTCGTTTGTCGTTTCATTTCGTAACGAAACAAAAAATGAAAACGGAAATGAAAAATTGTTCGTTTCGTGCCCATCTCTAATTGCTGTCCTTCCACAAGCAGGCAAAGGTCTTTCTCTTTATGCAGCCATTTCCCTAGTGTCTGAGAGGGATTTTTCAAGTTGGATGGTTGTATTGTGTTGCTTTTAAATGTGCTTTTAGTACTGGTTCTATTTACCATTTTTAATATGATGCCTGTTTAATTCTTTTTAAAATATTTAAATATTGTCCTCTTAACAATGTAAGCTTCCTCTACCAGATAGTTACCTTGAGGGAAGTCCCATCCATGTCTCCCTCTAAGGTCACACACAGACCTCTTTCCTCCTCTGTGCAGGGCCTTTCCTCCTTCGATCACCTGCTGCAACCATTTTTGGTCTGGTTGCAAGTGAACCCATGCGGGGAGTGGGGCTGGGGAGCTGCGCGGGCACGTGGGACAGAGCCCCATGCAGTGGGGCCAAAATCATACCTGTCAAGTTTTGGATCTGAAAATAAGGGATCGTGGTCACAGTATCCTCTCCCCTACCACCTAATGAGCTTGACATTCAGAGGATTTTTTTAAAAAATATATATAATCTGGGACATTTCTGGGAAAATAATATATCCAGGAAGACAGCAGGAGATAGGGGTCAAAACAGGATTTCCCGGTGAATACGGGACACTTGACAGTTATGGCCAAAATGCAGAGGTGACGTTGATCCCATCGGTGGCACTGTTGTTCTGAAGCACAGATGTAACCATGAGGACGCCGTGCTTCAGCCCAGTCAGTGGGGAAACCCTTCAGAAGGGACTGTGATTTATTTATTTATTTATTTATTGTTATATTTGTATCCCGCTTATCTCCAACAGAGGACTCTAAGCGGCTAACAACAAGTATCACAAAACAACAGAGCACAAATCACTAGTATAATAAATTAAAACATATATCCTCCTAGGATCCTAAAATCCTAAAATCCTAAAACCTCCAAATGCATCCCAACATGTCTAAGACGTGAGTCTTGATAGATAAAATTGGAGGCACCAATGGTCATACTACTACTACCAATAGTAATAGCGATGGCGGAAAGGGCAAAAAATAAAAAAAATAAAATTAAAATTCGCCAAAGGCCTCTCGAAATAGAAAGGTCTTTAAGGATTTTGAAAGGCCTGCAGGGACTCTGCTAGGGATGGCATTCCATATGGATGGGGCTGCCACAGAGAAGGCCCGGTTCGGGTGACCGACTTCCGGGCCTCTCGGGGAGTGGCAACCCGGAGCGAGTGCGCTCGCACCTGCCGAACTGGGCGGGCCGAGATGGATCGCTGGACGATACGCTCTGACAGGTATTCCGGTCCCAAGCCATGGAGGGTTTTATAAACTAAAACCAGGACCTTGAATCTAATCCGGGCTGCAACGGGCAACCAATGCAGGCGAGCCAGGACTGGGGTGATATGGTTAACGACGCACACCAACCACCAGCCTGGCTGCCGCATTCTGTACCCGCTGCAGACGCCGGAGAAGAGTCAAGGGCAACCCCATGTAGAGCGCGTTACAGTAGTCCAGTCTCGAGATCACCAGTGCTTGGACCACTGTTCTCAGAGAGTCAACATCCAGGTACGGGTGGATCTGGGCGATTTGGCGAAGATGGAAATAAGCGGCCCTGGTCACCGACGCCACCTGGGCCTCCATGGTTAGCGCCGGGTCCAGGACCACGTCCGCACCCTCTCCACAGGCTGGGAGGAAACCCCCAGCTGCGGAAGAGGGCCACCGTACCCAGATGGTGAGCTCCCAAAGAACATAACCTCCGTCTTCTCGGGGTTGAGCCTAAGCCTGTTCGCGGTCCAAGTCAGGACCGCGTCCAGGCACTCATCAAGGATCCTCACAGCTTCCACTGCAGAGGTGGAAAAGGAGAGATAGAGCTGCGTGTCATCAGCGTACTGATGACAGCAGACTCCAAATCTCCTAACGACCCCAGCCAGCGGCCTTACGTAGATGTTGAACAGCATTGGGGACAGCGACGACCCCTGTGGAACCCCACAAGGGAGTATCCAAGGAGCCGACAACTCCCCCCCATGCAGAACGTACTGTGGACGGTCCTCCAGGAAGGATCGGAGCCAGCTGCAAGCAGTGCCCCCGATACCAACCTCGGAAAGCCGATCCAACAGGATACCGTGGTCGATGGTATCAAAGGCCGCTGACAAATCCAGGAGAACCAACAGGGTAGAGCAACCCCTGTCGGCCGCCCGGATTAGGTCGTCTTGCAGCGCGACCAAAGCTGTTTTGGTCCCCCGACGAGGCCTGAACCCGGACTGGCAAGGATCGAGGCACTGCCGATCCTCCAGGTATGACTGCAACTGAACCGCCGCCACCCTCTCGATCACCTTGCCCATGAACGGGACGTTGGCAATTGGACGATAGTTGGTTAGATCGTCCGAAGAGAGGCCAGATTTTTTAAGAATGGGCTTTACCACCGTCTCCTTCAGACGGGAGGGAAAAACCCCCTCGCTGAAGGAGGCGGTAGCAATAGCCGAGGCCCATTCAGCCATGGTCCCGCTGGCAGATTTGATAAGCCAGGCTGGGCAGGGATCGAAAGGGGTGGACGCCGGTCGGCAGTGAGCCATAGCCTTGGAGGCCTCGACAGCGGAAACAGGCCCAAGCACATCCAACCGAGGCGACGAAGGCGGCCCAGCAACCGGAGATGCCGGGGCAGTGCTACTGCAACCGGAGTCGAAGCCGGCCCGGATGGCCTCTATTTTAGAACAAAAAAAGGCTGCAAAATTCTCACTACTGAACTCAGTAGGAGGAGGCCTAGCCAGACTAGGATTGGTGAGGTCCCGAACCACCCGGAAGAGCTCCGCTTGGCGGTTCGAGGCCTCACCAATTCTCAGGGAGACAAAAGATCTTTGGGCCTCCCTGATCGCGTTGGGATAGCGCCTAGTCTGGGAAACAACAGCAGCCTTACTAATAACCGTCCGGGTTCTTCTCCAGCTGCGCTCTAGTCTTCTCCGCACCTGCTTCATCGCTCGGAGCTTTTGGCGAGGGCCGAGCTCGACACCGGAGAAGATATAGGGGCGATCCGGTCGATGGTCTGGGCAGCTGTATCAAACCAATGGTTGGCCACAACCTCAGCCGGCGCACCAGTCAGTTCTCCAGGAAACGCCCCAAAGACTTCCTGGAACCGATAAGGGTCCATGAGTCTTCGGGGCGGGCTAAAAACAGGAGGCCGATGGTCCCCGCGAGGAGGGGCCGGAATCGCCAAAGGGAAAGTAAGCAGGTGGTGGTCTGACCATGACACAGGAAGGGGGACAACGCCCCCAACCTCCAGACTCGAAGTCCCCGACATGGAGGAAAAGACCAGATCCAGGGTGTGGCCAGATCTGTGGGTGGGGCATACAACATGCTGGGACAGACCCATGGAAGCCATGGATTCCATGAACTCGAGAGCTGCCCCAGAAAGCCCACCGCCGGCATGCACATTGAAGTCACCCACAACCAGAAGGCGCGGGGACTTCAATAGTGCAGCCCCGATGAACTCGGAGAGCTCCGGGAGGGATTGTGCTGGGTTGCGGGGAGCACGGTAACCCAGCACAATGCCAAATCTGTCCCGCTGTCCCACCAGCAGGTGAAGGCACTCTAACCCCTGGCTAACCAAAGTCGAGGCCCTGCAGACATAAACAGAGTCCCGATGGACGATGGCGACCCCACCTCCCTTCTGGCCCTCCAGCCTTCCCACACCCTGAACCAGATACCCGGGCGGGCACAACAGGGAGAGGGAAGCCCCCCCCTCTGCACCCACCCAGGTCTCGGTGATGAGAGCCAGGTCAGCCCGCCCATCTTGGATGGTATCGTATATGATGGGGATTTTATTATGGACTGACCTGGCGTTCAACAGAATGCAGGAAAGGCTGGAGGCGCTGGAGAAGTGACTCCCGGACACGTGGCAGGGAGCCGAGGGGTCAGAACGCGGGACAGGCACAAGATGCCTGACCCGGGTTCTTCTGATCTGACGAACCCCCTGGCTACAAGCGTACCGCCCACGGTCCGTCACAGTTGGTATATGAGTCCCTGCAAACATGGCGAGGGAAAAAAAAAAACTAATGATGACTTATATTAGGTGGTTTATAAAGTGATGTTACTCTATGTGTGGCCAGTTCAACCATCAAGATTTCTGTTGTCTTCAGTCTAGTCCGATCAGTGGACTAGAACACCTAGCCTTACAAAAATGCCCCTTCCATCTTGTTTTTGGGGCCTTTAGGCAACTAGACACCTTTCGGTCGACAACACTGATCAATTCTCTGCGAGTTTCTTGGACGCAAAGGACTTTGTGCTTTGATCATGGCAGAAGTGAAGCTGAGAGTTCCTCTTTAGTTGAAGAGATGCCCTCTGTATTGGGGGCAAAAAGCAAAGTGTGCTGCTTATATGCCACCCTGCAGTACTTAAAGCACTCTCTGGGCAATTTGTACTTTTAAATTATGAAGGCTACCCGTTGCCCCTCTTCCGGTACTCGTTTTACTGAACCTCAGGAGGATGGAAGGCTGAGGGAACCTTGAGCTAGCTACCTGGGAATTGAATCAATTGTGGTGATTTTTCTTTTTTCTTTTTTCTTTTATGTATTTATTTATTTTTACAACTTACATGCTGCCCACTACCCAAAGGTCTCTGGGCGACTTACAATCAAAGAATTAAAACAGTTAAAACATCAAATATCAATAAATAATTAAAACAATAATAAAAACCTTACACTAAAATCATTACACTAAAATTGCCATCAGAGGACCCACAGTCTATATTGTATCAATTAAAAAACTTCTGGAACAAGAAGGTTTTTACCTGGCATCAAAATGTAATCAATGTTGGCGCCTGGCGGATCTCACTTGGGAGGGCATTCCATAGTTTGGGGGCAGCTGCCGAGAAGGCCCTGTGTCTACAAGCCATTCCTCTCACCTCCTTGAGGGATGGTTCTTTCAAGAGGGCCCCCTGGCTCAATCTTAATTGCCGGGTAGGTTCGTATGGAAAGAGGCAGTTTGTATGGAAGGTTTTTCTTTTGTCTTGTATATTTATTTGCTGTACACCACCGAGAGCTCCCTTTGGGAAAGTCGGTGCAGTTAGCAAGTAGAAGAATAAACAAATAAATAAATAGGCAGTGAGCAGAGTTTTGTCTGCAGTACTGCAGTTTTAACCACTGCCCCATGAGTGGTTAAAGGAAATTATTGTCTTTTGTGTTCCTAAAGAGGACCGTTGGGTCATTTTGCTCACTAGCAGACTTGTAGCGCAGCCCTTCTGGAAGGGACAAAGACTGAGTCTCCCTGTGCCTGTAAAACAGAATCATGTTGCAGGTACACTTGGGCATTCTCTGGGCAACAATGTTCCGCTGGCCAATCCTTTATGTCCAGGCGCTGTGAGGGTAAAACATGCATATTTTGGGAAATTTGTATTTTGAAATCGGAATGAATGAAAGAACTGTCTCAAAATTCTCCCTCATCCTAGGCTGAGGCATCATTACCCACCTTGCTATTCTGGAGAGAGAGAGAGAGAGAGAGAGAGAGAGAGAGAGAGAGTACGTGCATGTGTTGGACTCCCAGGGCTGCTAATGCGTGGGATGATGACTTGGCACACCTGCCAGGCAACCTGGAAAGGATAACGTCTCCTTTGCAGTTTTCCTTTTTTAAATCCTTTCCTCAAACAAACAGAGAAATATATATATTTTTTAAAAAGCGGGGGTGGGCGAGAGGGAGAACGCTCGTGTCAGGCATTTCCCCCCCTTTTGCAGGGGATGAAAAATCAATAGCGAAACATCCACTTCAAAACCAGCTCCTTGATACCTAAGGAGTGCAAAATTACAGCTGCTAAAAAGATCTCTTTCCTTGTGGCGGTGCCGACTTTGGGAATCATGTCAGAAACGGCCAACTCTGGGGTCCCTCTTGGGATATAACATCTTGTTATCAGTTTTGCTCGGCAACTTTTCGCTGACTCCGGGCTTCTGAGGAGGCTGGATATGTGCTGACGAGCAAGTTCAGCAAAGGGGGAGGGAGCCAAGCACACATGTTAACAACAACACTGCTGCCCCGACCCAGAAATTTGCACACAGACGCACAGAGACACACAACCACAACACAAGGCACCACACTCCCAGCTAAGCCTAGGAGCTGGTTGCACCAAGATGCCTGCTCAAAGACTTCTGACCTGCATGGACTGGTGTGATGCTCTGCTTGTGTTGTTGCAAGGTGTGTTTGCAGAAGGGAAGAGGCCATCTTGTAAATGCCTTTTCTTCTTCTCTGTCATTCATCAACTCAGTGACTAACAAAAATTGTCATTTTCTCTGGCAATATGTCCCTTGCTTAGTTTGTCAAGTAGCTCGAGTGAGGTGGGGGGTGGGGCGTGGGGATGGTGTTAAGAACATAAGAACATAAGAAGAGCCATGCTGGATCAGGCCAAAGGCCCATCTAGTCCAGCTTCCTGTATCTCACAGTGGCCCCACCAGATGCCTCTGGGAGCGCACAAGAATAGATATCTGTCTCCTGATACCACTCCCCTGCATCTGGCCCTTGAAGTACCCCGGTTTTAAGCCTGGAGATTACACATCTCCATCATGGTTTGTAACCTGTGATGGACTTTTCCTCCAGGAATCTGTCCAATCCCCTTTTGAAGGCATCCAGGCCAGGTGCCATCCCCACCTCCTGTGACAGGGAGTTCCACAGAGTAACAATGCGCTGGGTGAAAAAATATTTTCTTTTGTCTGTTCTTATTCTCCCAGCCCTCAGTTTGAGTGGATGTCCCCTAGTTCTGGTATTTTGTGAGAGGGAGAACAGCTTCACTCTATCCACTTTAGTCGTGCCCTGCATTATTTTGTACGTCTCAATCATATTCCCCCTCAGGCGCCTGTTTTCCAACCTAAAGAGCCCCAAATGTTTTAGCCTTTCCTCATAAGGGAGGTCCCCCAGCCCAGTAATCATTTTAGTTGCTCTCTTCTGCACCTTTTCCAGTTCTACTATGTTTTTTTTGAGATGCGGTGACTAGAGATGGGCACGAAACAAACTTTTAATTTGTTTCATTATTCGTTATTCATTTCATTACATAACGAAACGAATAACGAACCTCAGAGTGGATTTAGAAGGAAACAAACCAAACTGGAAAAAAATGATTTGTTTCATTTCGTTTCGTTAATGGTGGCGCTGGAGATGTCTCCTACCTGCTGGTGCTGGCTGGTCCTTCCTGGAAGGTCCGACTGGTCCTTCTGGCTGCGACCAGAAAAAGAAAAAAAGAAAAAAAGCCAACCAGCCCGCACTACAGCTCTAGCGCAGGCCACGTGGTCGGCAGTAAAAAAAAAAATACAATAAAAATAAAGTAAAAATAAATCAAACATAGGTGTATATACTCGAATATAAGCCTAGTTTTTCAGCCTTAATTTTGGGCTGAAAAAAGAGGCCCTCGACTTATATTCGGGTCAATACTTTTAGCCACTGAGGCAAATGCTTGGGTCGGTGGCTAAAAGTCATTTTAAACATTGCGTGCCGCTTCTCGTGACCCCCGTCTGCATCAGCCGCTTAGAGTTCAAATTGAAGATAAGCGGGATATAAATATAATAAATAAATAAATAAATAAATAAATCACAGGAGAGCAGTGCGCGATGTTTAAAATGACTTTTAGCCACTGACCCAAACACTTGCATCAGTTCCTAAAAGTCATTTTAAACATCACACACCACTCCCCCAGCTCACAAAGGAGGAGCTGCCAGGCCCTGCTGCATTTCCCACCCAAGACTTATACTTGAGTCAATACGTTTCCCCAGTTTTGGGGGGTTAAATTGGGGGGCCTCGACTTATACTCGGGTCGACTTATACTCGAGTATATACGGTAAATAAAAATATATAAAAAAATAAAACCAGCGCCGATCCGGCCCCAGGGGCCCCAGAGTCTTTGCTGCAGTGCTGCAATTTAATCACTGCATCATGAGGCTCAAAAACCTGACCTCTGGACCAGTAATTTAGGTGGTATTTAATTAAAACTTTGGAGCTGTTTCCCTGTAGCTGATTTCACAGTTTCATCTGGCTCCTCTGTCCGGGAACGGCGTGCCACCCTGTAATTGCCTTTTCCCCTTAAAGGTCTGGAGGCTGATACCTTTTTGAATCATACAAGAGGATCAGTCAGTCAATCCATCCCTTTCCTGAATGAGGGTGCTGTGAGGACTGAATGAGGACTAGAATTTTTTTTATAAGCCTCCCGTGGCCTAGTGTGGCAGTGTGACTGGATCATTTTTTACTCATTTATTTCCTGGAAAACCAGCAATCCCTCGAGACCCAGTGTTTTCTGAAAATTTGATCCCGAAGAGGGTCCCCTACAGAAGGAAACATCAGGGTTACACAATCCTTGTATAGGGCCCTTGAAATGTCATTAAAACTGGCCTTTTGAGTCCTCCAGGACTCTTCCCTGCACTGGTTACCATTAGCACAAAGACTGAGAAGAGGTGGCAAGACAGTTATGAAACGGAGGTGTGGGTAGATTTGGGACAATGGCTTGTGGTTACTTCAGTACATTAAAACCAGAAACTTGACACAGAAATAAGTGTGGGTGTATGTGCGTAAAAATCTGAGGAACATCAGTTTCACGTGTGGCACAGGGTATGTGGAGGCTGCTGGCAGAGGCTACCTGTAATGGGGAAAATTAACTCTCTACATGTACAGAGAGCTCCCAGTGTGGTGTAGTGGGTAGAGTGGACCTCACCACCAAGTGGGGCAAATGGGAAGAAGAAGAAGAAGAAGAAGAAGAAGAAGAAGAAGAAGAAGAAGAAGAAGAAGAAGAAGAAGAAGAGAGGAGGAAATCAGCAAGAAATGTGAACTTGAAGTATTTGTTTTTGTTTCAGGAAAATTATAAACATTTCTTCCTCCACCCACATAATCACTATTTAGTCTCAAGGGCGAGCACAAGTCACATAAGTGCTCTCTCTCTCTCTCTTTCTCTCTCTCTCTCTTCTTTGACTTGCCTTTTTTCTTCCCCGCTTTCCATTTCCTATAAATGAATGTTATGTTGGACATGTTTCACTTATTGTTTACCATATATAATTTTCTTTGTAAAAATTAATTTAAAAAGGAAACATTCAAAGTTTTTAATTATTAAAATATAATTCATATATAATTATAATTAATATAATATTGAATGATTAATAATATTAATAATTCTTAATTAATGCTTTTTACAAAGACGAATATTGCAGGAAAGTCACCCATGTATACCATGGCATGGGGTTCTGTCCTGATCCTGCATGTGTCTCTTTTTCAATGTGGTAGAGAGGATAACTGTGATAGTCTGCATAAACTTTAGAGGTGAAAACAAAATGAAAATGAAATTTAAAAAAGACACAAATGTGGTGGCACTTTAAATACTAACTTCTATAATTTTTAAATGTCTGTGAAGATTCCTTTAAAGACTAACTTCTATAATTTTTAAATGTCTGTGAAGATTCTCAATCATCCAGGTGAGTTTATCTGGAAGTTGAGTTGTGGCAACTGGACTTCTTTTTCTTGAGAGTCCTCATCAGTCTGAGGAAAGCTAGTTGTGAGTCCTCCATTTTATAGTCCACTTTGACCTCATGTCACCCTGGTCTGAATTATGCTCATAAGATGGACAGTGGCCTGAAGAATAGGCTTGTTAGGTGGACAATGGCCTAAGGTGCATGAAAATCCCAAGACCCATTAAGTATGGGTCGTTAGTCCTGGCCCTGCTGGTGGAGGCATGAAGTATTTTTGATTTGTCGGGGGATTGTTGAAATCACTGCCTGATAAGTAGCAGATAGACTGTGCCTGGCACAGACAAATCTAACATACTTCACACCTCCACTCGCAAGGCAATACTTTGTGGGTGTTGGGAAGATTGGAAAGGTGGGCCATTGTACACCTAACGAGCCTATTCAGGCCATTGTCCAAACTTATGAGCCTATTACAGACCAGGGTGGTGTGAAATCAAGGTGCACTATAAAATGGAGGACTTGCCAACTAGCTTTCCTCAGGCTGAGGAAGCTGTTTGGATGAGGAGCAAAATGTTTCAGTCTCTCAAGAAAAAGAAGTCCAGTTGCCATGACTCAACTTCCAGACACCTCCACTCCCTGGAAACTTTTCTCCTCTTTAATGGTGTTCCCCAGACATCCTTTGCTCCTGGCCTGGGTTATCATTTTCTGGTCACTATTTACAGTATACCCTTATTTATACCCATCAATAACCAATAAGCCTTTCTGCTGGGTCAGGAGCTCCAAGGACCTGGTGCACAAACAGAAATGTCAAAATAGGAATTGTATAGACTCAATAGATTTGCTGTTAGCTTTCTTCAGACTGACGAAGCTGCTTAGATGAGCAGCAAAACGTTTCGATCTCTCGGGAAAATAAGTTCAGTTGCCATGACTCAACTTCCAGATATTTTTTCAATGTGAGCTTTCATGACCAAACCCACATATCTGGTGAAGTTGACTTGTCCAAGTAACCTCCCTCCTCCTTCTCCCTGTGAAATGAAAGCAGAGTTTGCTAAGGTTCCATTGGTGAGCAACAGTTGTCCGATCTGTTGGAACTAAAAGCTGGCTTTCTGGAGGAGCAAAGATCTTCTTGAGAGAAGAGAGAGAGAGAGAGAGAGAGAGAGAGAGATGGAGAGGGAAGAGTGATACACCTTACTAAGGGCAGAAATGATTGATTTTCAGAGTCCACTGTTTAAAAATTTGTTTTTGTAATGGACTCTTAAGTCTCATTGCCGATTTTGTCCAGCTCAGCAGGCCCTGCTGGGGAAGACAAAAGCCAAGCAGGGAGGGAGCCAAGGGGGGAAGAAATAAGAAAAACACCAGCGGAGAAAGGAGGCAGAAGGAGGAGGAGGAGGAGGAGGAGGTGTTTGGCATCTTGTCCATTTGAGATGCGGCCTGCTAAAACGGGAATTATAACTGTACCATAAATACTAATGCATTAGTTACTCCTTCACACTTTGCTGCCTCCGGGCGGTCTCTCCATTTGCCAGCCGGATAATCTATTTGAATATCAATGCAGGGTTGATGTTAAACTGCTTCCCTCGGCATTTCAGATAAAGGGCGGCCGCACGCCGAGGCCTGGCGCTCAGGGGAAAAATGGTCCAGGGCGCATGGGTGCATCGTACCCGAGGAGGAAATTGCAATTCTTGTGATCACAACCCTCTCCCCAATGGAACCTTAGCAAACTGTGCTCATCCAAGCAGCTTCGTCTGTCCGAAGAAAGCTAACGGCGAGTTTATTGAGTCTATAAAATTCCTATTATAATTTTTTTTATAAAAGACAGACAGACAGACAGACAGACAGACAGACAGACAGACAGACAGAGGCTCCTGGGCAGCTTTCCTAAATTTGTGACCCAGCATCCATGTTTCCTCTTCAAAACCAAACGAAACCATGTGGCGCCGGGAAGGCACACTATTCTATTTTCACGTGAGCACGTCCACGAAAGCTCACGTGGAAATGGAAAAAAGTCAGCCTGGAAGATGCCACGTGTGTTTTGCTTTCCTTCATTTCGTTCCTTTGGATTTTTCCTGACATGCCTTCACAGGCTAACACGGCTACCTCTTCTGATACATCCCCTTCAAAGGGTCTCAGAAATAGGGTTGGAAGCATTTTGTCGCGCTAGCTCAGTGTTGGCGAATTGATATGGCACGGGTGCGAAAGGTGACGTGTGGAGTCCTTTCTGTGTGCATGTGGCGTCGCCCCCTCACAGCTACAGCACTTCCCCCTCCGCTCGGAGCACGCCACTTTGCCCCATGCAGAGAGCCGGGCGAAGGGGAGGCAGCAGCTTGTGGGCTCCTTCGTAGCCCCAGTTTAATCTCCAGCCACACCATTTTTGGGATGCGTTCTGGCTGGAGAGTAAACTGGGGCTACAAACGAGCCCACAAGCCGCCCCTGGCTTTCCCGATAGTGTAGCACCCCATTCATCTCTCTGCCCAGATGGGGTACTACTCTTCAGGATAGCAAGGATCGAAGAGCAGGTTTTTGAATTTCCTGAGTCCACAGCAAGGCTGCTGCAGCTGTGGGAAATTCAAAAGCCTGCTCTTTGATCCTTGCTTTCCCAAAGGGTAGCACCTGAAGCGTTTGTAACCCAGGGTAATCGTGTATTCAGGTTAAATTACTGTATTGGCATTTTGCGAAAAATAAGTGGGTTTTGAATCGCAGTTTGGGCACTCGATCTCTAAAAGGTTCGCCATCACTGTGGTACCTGATAGGAAGGGTGGCTCACACCAGGCAGAAAGTTACCAAACCTCAACAGTCATGTCCGGGATGAGCCATATCTTTGGCTAGGTCTCTTAAGGTTCCGTGTGGTGTTTTTTCAAACCAGGGACACAATCCCCATGTGGGACATTTCTTTTCAAAATGGCAGGTCCCAGCATCAACCTTCCATATAATTTTCAGAGGTGTTTTTGTTTGTTTGTTTGTTTTCTGACCCCCGGTGCTGGAGACAGTAGTACAGGGATTCTCAGACCACCGCTGTTGGCCCTGAAATCTCCGCATGTCCATCACCCTTCCGTTTGACCTCTGCCCGGTCCATGGCTTGAGCCTCCAGCCATTCCCTGTGGAGGAAATACATATATATATGCAGGAAGAAATGCTTCCATCCACAGAGCTCATCCATCAAGGCCGGCAGGGTAATTGCCCTCCCTCCCCACCCCACACCCTTTGCCTGTCAGCATCCCAGGGAGAAAACAGTGATAAATAAACTTGTATGAAAGAATCTGCCAAGGTACCCCTCTTTGACATTTGATTTATCTATTGTTTTTGCTCTACACACACACACACACACACACACACACAGAGAGAGAGAGAGAGAGAGAGAGAGAGAGAGAGAGAGAGAGAGATTGCCTTTTCCTGGCTTGCACAAGAAGGATTATGTCCGTTTTCCTTGCTGGACCGCTCATGGCAACAGATCTTCCTACCGTAAGAGGTCTTCTATATTAAATTTCCAATCAGGAAATTTCATCCAGCAGGGATCTGTTGCACGGTGCTGTATTTCTGCTCAGTTTTCATTTTGCTGCTCAGTAGAAAACAGGGATCTACAGAGGAGAATAGCTATCAAGTTCCCCAGAGTCCACCCCTTTCTCACTTAGACGGTTCCTTCATGTCCCTCTCATCGCGGTTCGCTGTCCCGCTTGGGACCGGTATGAAAAAAGGTTACTCCATGTCCATTGTGTGATGGTGAGAGTTCGTCCCGACCATGCCCCCTGAACCGGGAACAGAGCGTGATGAGACATACTTCTCCCTGGCCTCGAGAATTCTCTTGTCTCGGTTCTTGTTTCAAGACAAATGCCCGTGAAGTAACGCTTGTCACGCAACACACGCATTCTCCATCTAGTGGCAGGAGTGCGAAGTTGCATTCTCCAGTACAATCCCAATGGCGTAAACGATGCATCGCAGAGAGGGAAGAAGGTATGAAACTGGGAGTTTTGCCACTTAAAGCATGAAAGGCAAAGTTGCGGAGATTCGAAATATCGAAAAACGGAAGCCTGGGCCAAAAAAGAATAATAATAATGGGTAAACGAAGCCAGGAAAATTCAGTAATTGTCACGAAACAAAGATGTGAAGTTACAGTTGTCACGATACCATAATCACGCCCGTGAGTAAACGGAAACAGGGACAGAACTAGGACAAGACCATGTGACCGCGAACAACGTTATCACGAAACGAATGTAATCTCGGAATGAGGAAGGATATGAAGTAACCGTCTTAAGGTCCCAATAACTCACTCTGAGACATTGCATGCTGTCTGTAATGTGTGGGAAGGACTTTTCTGGCTTTGGGCGATTATTTGCGTATGGCACTTTCTTTACTCACATGTACTAGAAACCAACCGAACAGACCAACAACCAAAATAACCATGCACCTGCCTCCAACTATAAACAGGTGTTTATTTACATATGTAAATAAGCCAAGGAAAGAGAGGGACAGAACACTCAGCAGAGAGTCTGGGCTCTCTTTCACTTTCAAAAGCTGGAAGGAACAATGGGTTACCGATGGCTAGAAAGGCAAGCACCCCAGTCCAGAAAAGTCCCTCACAGCCATTCAAACTACAGACAGAATCCGTTGAAGTAAGGAGTCCAGAGTTTGACAGCTTGATCTTCTTGATCGATTGCGTATCCAAATCTCACAAACATTAGTGCAATGCCATGATAAACTTGTAGCCATTGTGGCTTTCCATTGGCAGTCACTGGGACATTTAGAAGTTAATTTGGAACTATGGCACAAATTACATTGATTGGGACATTAAGCGTTTTGGACCAAATAGGGATCCACTCCCAAGCCCCGGCTGTCCTTCAGATCCGACCGGAGAACCCCAGCAAACCATACTTGTGAATTTAAGGTGTCCTGACACACTTGGTTAGTTTTCATGTGAACTTTCTTGGCAGCCAATAAACATTAGGGAGGGATTCTTCTCCATGGCCAACTTAAATCAAGAAAGTTCTCTCTGGTGCCCTGGAAGACTGGCTGCCCATTGTGGATAATTTACGGAATCCGAGGGCTAGAAGAGTTTTTGCAGGTTGGCCCTGCCAACTCCCCGGTCAGTGCAAGAAGATCTGGAGCAACAGCCGCATCCCTCAGATGTCCAGCTTCAGTGGGAACCCTTTAGGATTCTGGGGGAGTTGGATGAAAACCCAAGGGTCATCTAGTCTGTCCCCTGTCAATGCTGGGAAGCCACAGCTGTGCCTCCCTGAAGGAGGGGCATCTGGTCTCGTGTGAAGGAGAGCCCATTTCTGGAAGGAAGAACTTGGCCTCCCAATGGAGATGGGCAAATATGGGATGAAAACAAGCTCTTTCCACACCCCTTTCCCCCCTGCTCTCCACTAGAAGGGAGAGGAACGACTGCCACCCTACCCCCATACTCCCCTGAAACAGAAGGCCTCAGGTCCTCTTGGGCGTTAATCTCTGAGAAGTTCTCAGGCAGGGTCCCCAGATGTTCTCAGACCTTTGGGAATTTTAGTCCAAGTACATCTGGGGAGCCAACGTGGAGAACCATGGAGGGCCTTATTGGATGAGGACTTCTGCAGCGGTGGTGGTGGTGGGGGTGGAGGCATTGCCATCTGTCCACAGGGTCTTCTTTTCAAAGCAATGAGGACTTGTCCATTCCATGGGGGAGAATCATGGAGCCCCCAACTTGACATCTTCCCCTATCACCCTCCACATTGTGACCTTCTGTGCTTTGGGAAATTAACCAAGGTCCGTTCTCATTCATGCTTGGATTGGAGACCACCAGACGACACCAGGACCCTCAAGCAGGGTTAGGAAGGAAGGAAGGAAGGAACGAAGGAAGGAAGGAACGAACAAACAAACAAACAAACAAACAAACAAACGAATGAATAAACGAACGAACAAACGAACTGATGATGGGAGTGAGTGAATGAGTGAGGAATCAAGTCCCACATCTAGGAAGTCCACTGCTGCCCATGGGTCTACATGGGCAGAAGACAGCTCCTCCCCCACCCCTCTCTTCTTCAAGTAAGGAGTGTTGGTGTCATCATTAGGGAGACGCATAACCACCAGGTTCCAGAGAGGTAGCAGCAGCACGGACCCCAGTAATAGGATGGCCATTAGTTGCCGGTGTCCAAGTCGGACGGGGAGAAAGTGGCCCCCGCTTTGCAGGGGAAGGTGCATCGCCAGCAGGATGTGATCCACAGGGGGGAGAGAAGTGCTGGTATGTAATTTAATGGTCACCGTGGGGGAGGGGGGAAGCAGAGGTAAGGGTTTTGTTGTCCTTGCTGCCGCCGCCGCCTTGCCTTTAAAGCAGCATTATCTAAAAGGCACTCCCTTCCTGAAACGCTCAAGTAATGACACAAGAGCAGGAGCTGGGCATTAAGAATTTATGCTGGGGAATATTAAAACTTTTTTTTAAAACTTCATTTACTGTTGTGGCACCAAGCAAATGTAAACAAATGAAGTCTCAGGAGGGGAAGGGGAGAAAGAGAGAGAGAGAGAGAGAGAGAGAGAAAACAAGAGAGAGACCTGCATTGCGGTGTCTGCATGGCTGGGAAGACATGGGCACCAGTTCATCAAACAATCTTGTTTGGAAACTTTATGTAGATATATCGGGATTCCCATATACAGTGGACCCTTGTATAACAAACAGACAAAACTTGTAAAACAAACAAACAAACAAAAATAGGAGAAATTTCCTCCTAACATGGTGCTGGTAGGTAGGGGTGGGGAAAATCCATACAACATAAAAATGGGATTACTCCATTTTCAATGCATTCCTATGGGGATTTGTATAAAGGAAAAATTGCTTAACATAATTTCATTTGGACTGAATTAATTCCTTTTATACAAGGTACCACTGTATCACTGTTGGATGCTAGGCCGCTGACATGGAAAGGGCAGGACAAAACAAAACAAAAACAAACAAACAAACAAACAAACAAAAAAAACGGCCTGCCCAAATTGTCCTCCTGAGGTGGTGGTGCTGGTAGGTAGGGGTGCCGTTGGAATATCTTATCCACGGGGAGCCTTTTAACCATCTTTCATACCCCAGAGATTTCCTAGGCCGGCATCTAGCATCCAGTGGTCGTGTTGATAAGTTAGGGAACACCTCAACCAGGCATACTACTTGTAGTAGTATGGGGCGGTATATAAGCAGAACACTTTGCTTTTGCTTTGCTTTGCATGTCCAAACTTCAGCCCTCCTGATGTTTTGGACCACAACACCCAGAATTCTAAGCTTAGATTGCCAATGACAAAGGACTGTGGGAGTTGTGATCTAAAACATCTGGAGGGCTGAAGTTTGGACATGCCTGCAACGGTCGCTACCCCAGCCTTCTTGCCCCATGGACTGAAGGTTTGTCAGTTTGGTCACACCAACTGGATGATTCTAAATCAGTGGTTCTCAACTGGTGGGGTCCCCAGATGTTCCTGGACTGCAACTCCCTGAAACCCCTTCCAGCACAGCGAGTGGTGGAGCCTTGACAACAGCTGGAGCTGAGGACCAGGTAGAGTATCAGAGACTAGGTCTCGGTTGACCTGTGCCCGAATCCCCACCAACCGAACATAGATAAGATCACAAGCAGAGCCTGCTGGATGAGACCAAGGGCCCATCAGAAGAAGTCCAGCCTCACCAGATTCCTCTGGGAGCACATGAGACAACCAGACCTTGGCCTCTAAGAATAAGCTCTTAGCAAACCACATCTTTTGCTGCTTTTGGACTTGCTTTGGGAAAATTGTCCATGAAAGCTTGCAAAGATTGTTTATTTTTATTAGTGTCCTATAAAGGCACCTCTTATTGCCTAGTCTGACATCTGTGCTTTGTAGTAGCCACACGGCTTCCCCTTTTTATTTCACATTTACAGAAGGCTTCTCTGTGACGTAAGACCTCCTCTGAATTTCAAATAATAAGCCTCCTGCCTCTGATCGGGAGACAGGCAGGCGAGGGATGGATGGGGGGGGGTTACCCTTACAGTGGGTCAGCACCCCTTCCGTATGTCCTGATGGGGATGCTGCCACTGTTTAGAGAGAGTCAAGCCCACAGATCCACCACGGGAGAAAGGCCGGGTATAGGAGCAGAACAGGCCCTGAGAGGGCCTAGCCCCAACCTTTCTGGCTGATCTCGGCAGGTGTGTGTGTGTGTGTGTGTGTGTGTGTGTGATCGTGGTGGAAGTCTTGTCTCAACTCAAATTGGCAAACAGTGCAATTTGAAGGCATCTATCATTCAACTCAGATTGCTGGGCTGACAATTCCAAAAAGTAGATCTTAATATGAATAATATATATATATATATTTTATTCACATAACCAATAACATTAAGGCCTTTAATAATTCAAAGGGCTCTTAACTATGCCCAGCAATTTAAGCTATTGGATTGTTTAAACTACTGAGCTGTTTAAAATATACGTTTGAAATAAGTTCAACGGTGAGTGATGGGCCTGGGAGCTGACTTCCTCTGAAGATGTTTTCTTGCCCTGTGGATGAGGCAGGGACAGGCGGGCTGCAAGCTACGGGCTCTGTGAGTCTTTGGACGCAAGTAGGGATGGCCACAAAAGGGAAAGATGATGTTTTGTTTTGTTTTGTTTCGTGCCCACCCTGTTTCATTTATTTCATTTCTTATGATTTTTAAAAAAAAAAATTCATGCAAAACGAAATGAAATGAAACGGCTCCCCAGGGTCCTAGAGGCACCAGATATGGTGCCCGGGAGCCATTTTTAAAGGGCTCCTGCCGATCTGTTATCGGCTGGACCCCTTTAAAACTGGCCCAGTCAGCACCAGGGGATCCAACTGGGCCAGTTTTAAAGGGGTCCAGCCCATGATAGCTCGGCAGGAGCCCTCTGAAAATGGTTGCGTACAGATGGAATGAAATGGTTTGTTTCAACAGAAAAAACAACCGTTTTGTTTCGTCCGTAACAAAATGCTGTTTCCTCGTTTTGTTTTGTTTTGTTTTGTTATGTAACGAAATGGCAAAACAGCATTTCGTTTTTCATTTCGTTCCCATCCCTAGATGCAAAGCTTTAGAGGAGGGGGGCATTACCTCAATTTCTCCCTCCCTAAGCAAATGAGGCATGCATATATCCAGTCCCTTGCAGGGTCTTTCTAAGGGCCAAGAGATACATGTGACTTTTTTTTTTTTTAGCTACATGTGACTTTGGATGTGGTTTTACGTAACAGTGCTTCACCCGGTTCCTTATCATTTGAGGGCAGGCCATTTTGGGAAAGGGGGCAATTCCCCCCTCAATTTGGATCATACTCTGTATTGCCCCACTTAAAACGGGCTCTTTGTGCTCTGTTTCCTACTGAACGCAGGACCCACGCAAGAAGGCTGCAGCTTTGGGTCCAGACAGGGACTTAAACTGGCCTGAAACCTACTTAGATTTTACCCGAGAGTAAGTAGAATTGTAGGTGGCATGACAGTGAATTGCAGCTAATTAATAAGGGGACAGTTGTGTTGATGGCTGGCAGACGTCATCAGGAACATGAGCAGAACATTCCTTGTTAGCTGCAATTTGCTGCTGTGACTTCTGTAATTTTATTTGCTCCAGAGTAAAGTCCAGGAAGGATTCTGGCCACTGTCTCAGGATGTGATTACACAGAAGGAAACATGTGAAGTGATCCATCATGAAGTTGGACCTGGGAAGTTAGGTTTTTGTGGGTGAATTTGCTTTGGAAGCTCACATGGAACAGAGCAGAGGAAACTGCAACTCTGTGCTAATTTGCACCTTGTTAAGCCAGTTCTACTATCTCTTTCCAGATTTTCAGGAGGCACAAATGCTGTGGAGCTAGCTTAACAAGCTGCAAACAAGGGCTGTCAGTCTCCTCCTCTCTGCTGATTTCCTCCTCTCTTCTTCTTCTTCTTCTTCTTCTTCTTCTTCTTCTTCTTCTTCTTCTTCTTCTTCTTCTTCTTCTTCTTCTTCAAGCTGTTTTTTTGACAGATTGGCCTGTGGGGAGGGGGAGGCCCCTCCCCACAGCAGCCTGTCAAAAGAGAGAAAGAAAGGAAGGAAGGAAGGAAGGAAGGAAGGAAGGAAGAAAGAAAGAAAGAAAGAAAGAAAGAAAGAAAGAAAGAAAGAAAGAAAGAAAGAAAGAAAGAAAGAAAACCAGCAGCCACAGGAGAGCCAAGCAGGTGGTGCCAAATTTAAAACCCTGCTCCAATCTCCTGTTCTCGCCACCACCCAGCTGTTTTTGACTGCTTGGGCTGTGGGGGGATCAGCTTTACTCCTAAAGCCGCAGCCCCCTCTCCCCACATTCCAAGCTGTCAAAACCAGCAGAGTGGCGGCAACTTCCGTTTCGTTGCTCGTTGTGTTTTGTTATGTTTTTTTAAAAAATCATTAATTACAAAACAAAACACAATGAGCAACAAAACCAAACACAATTTTTGTGTTTCATGCCCATCTCTATTATTAACCAAAGAAATATGTTACATCCTCTAAATACATGCAGGGAACAATTTTTATTTATTATAAATAAAATGGAAATTGGAATGTGAGGAAAAATAGCCATCCACCAGAAAACCAAGGGGTGGGTCTGAAACATCAGGCAGGTATGCTCCCCACCCCAAAAAGGCCCCTCTATAGAGTAGCATTTTTCATACTTTTAAAAATATATATTATATATATTTTTTACTTAATATATGTAGAATGTTATTTTGATTTTCTTGTTTTAACCTTCCTTGTACACCACCTGGAATAGTTCTCTGAATTAAACTTGGCAGTATAAAAACCCAAAAATAAAATAAAATAAAATAAAATAAATATTCCTGGGGTTTTATGTCTGGTGTTCTCTTCTACCCAAGAGCTCCTTGGTATTTCTTGGTGGTCTTCCATCTTAATGCTGGCCTAGCATGTATTTCCTTAACTTCTATGAGCCAATCAGATTGCATTTAGGCCATTTATTTCAGTGACGTGCTCAGGCTGGCTGAGTGTCTACAGAGGAAGCACTCGGCACAAACCACAAATTGCAAATGCTTTAAACAACAAATGATGGGCGTTTGCTAAAATTTAAGGGGAAAACAATGCAAACCTGGAGCTGTAGAAGACTGGGATGTGCACATCTCTCACGGAAGGAGGAGAACCAGGAGAAGGGGAGAGGATTGCTTTTTAAGCCCTCCTAATATGGACCAGGCACAAGGAATGCTATTGCTCTGGTGATTATGGTGGTGCTCGGTATTGTGTGCTGTCAGGTCAACCCTAACTTATTGTCATGCTTGCATATATATGTATAATAGCACCAACAATGTTGTAAATGTAAACTGTTCATATCTATATTAACCCCCCCTCCCACACACACATTTGAGACCAATCAGTGACTAAATGCTGTATCATGGAAAACCGATTAAATTAAATTATACCTGGGCGCCATCTCTTTTCCCATCCTCGTCAATTTCATTACTCACCATAATCAGATACTTTCCCCTCCTTCCTGGGACATGACTGACAAGCTGTTCCATATTTCACCATAAAAACTGCACACAAAACCCATGTCGCTGGGAATTAATTTTTGTAAGACAATGTTTATATTAACCATTCATTTATTGACGTCTGTTGCCCGAGTCAATATCAGAATTTATGGCCCCTCGAGGGACACTCATTGACCTCGGCTTCATCTCATGTCAATATTCCTGCCTTGGGTCAATAAATTTAGACACTGGCCTCTGCCAAAGTCAATAGAATCTGCATATTCTTAGACAGGGCAAAGGTTAGGAATGTGGTGTGGCATTGTCCAGGAAGGAAGGAAGGAAAAGAAGGAGGGGAGGGAGGAAGGAAGGAAGAAAGAAAAAGGAAGGAAGGAAGGAAGGAAGGAAGGAAGGAAGGAAGAAAGAAAGAAAGAAAGAAAGAAAGAAAGAAAGAAAGAAAGAAAGAAAGAAAGAAAGAAAAAGCTAGGGAGATACAAAGCTATCTGGAAGGAGAACGGGTTCTAGACACCCAGGCGAAGTCCAGATGAACAGGTTAGCTTTTGCCTTCCTCACCAGATTGAGCCATCCTTTCCTCTCTCAGCTCCATCCCCAGGAACACACAACCTCCGGGAACGACTGGCTTGAATACCTTCCTGTGCGCCTTTCAGCTTCCTTGCTTTGTTGACATCAAAACACCTCCCAGAGCTGGGGAAAGAAGTCATCCTTTAGGGACATAAAGGATTCCCCAGGCAGCCCAATCATTTTGTGTTTTAAAATGGCTGTATATAGCCTTGGAATCTTCTCTGAGATACAATGATGGAGGATAGCTTGTAGGATTGACTACACATGGACACATTGGTGCGTCCCAGCAGGCTGAGTCCCGTGCCAGCAGCTCCTGACTGCTAGCCTGGACGCAAGGCTTTTTATTAGTTGTAATAACCAAGCATCACAAGGGCTGGAGTGAAACACTGACAATAGGACAGAGGAAGACAAAGGAAGGATGGTCTTTGGTCATGTAGTTGGGGTATGGAAACCTTATCTAAGTGATCACAGGCAGCTGTTTTGTCCTGCAAACCCCTCTCACAGGTTTCCTGGCTGATCTGGAGGGAGAGATACAGACCAAGCTGGGCTTCCTGAGCATATGGGCTATGGAATTCATTTCCTTCCATCCGGGGCCTCCCCGCTCAGATTGAGGTTTAATGATTCCCAAAGGCCTCAATCCATGCAGCCAGCTGGGGTACTGTCCTCTGCCGCAAGGGGACGTCTCTATAATAGCTAATGCACAGGCACATTAAAATAAAGAATCTTTGCATGGGCATCCTTTTCTCTTCTTTCTGCCCTCTAAATTCTTTCTTTCTGCCTTCTAAATCCCTACATTTTCTGCTGCTGGGCTTTCTACAAGTTCTGTTACTTTTCAGCCACTTGTTCTGGACTACCAAGACACTTGTGAAGTCTGTAGGTTGAGCAGTTGTCATTACTTACAACTGAACAGATCACACAGCAATCTGACAAACATGGCTGCTTTCAGCAAACAGACCTCAACAGACTCTAGAAAGCGGTGAGCAGAGAGGCGGGGCTCTCTTTGAATTCAGAGGCAGGGAATGAATGATTGGTTACTGCTGGACAGATTGACAGGCAACCCAGCCCAAAAAGGTCCCTCCCAGACAAATCTGCTAAAGGCAGCATGCAAGGTTGCAAAAATGTCAACAAATATAAATGAGTTCTGAGAATCAAAAGAGGATAATGACCTGGGCTTTATACAAAAAGGCACTTATCTAGAATTTGTTTCCAAGCACATATAACATAACAAAATACTGCATTGTCAATGGATTTCCAGTAGAAATCTATTTCAGTCAAAAATATTTTCCAAAGGCCAAGGATAGTACAATTGGAATAATACTGTACATTAAATCCAAGTGCACAAGCATACGGAATAAGAAACGGATCCATGGAGTAAATTCTGCCCTGACATCTGTTTATAATGATAATTTACAACAAGGAGGAGTCAAGCCTGAGTTTCTGGCAGCCATCTCTAGCGCTATAGCCAGGGCTCCCCCACTCAAGAATATCAAGGAAATGGTACTGGGAGGAAATGTCCTTTAAAGACTAACTTCTGCATTGTTTAATGTGAACTTTCATGGACATGTCCACTTCATCAGACTGACAAACTGGGCGTGTCCACGAAAGCTCACATTATCTATCTATCTATCTATCTATCTATCTATCTATCTATCTATCTATCTATCTATCTATCTATCTATCTATCTATCTATCTATCTATCAACTCATGGGCTCTGAGTTATCCGTGACGGATCAGGAAAGAGATCTTGGTCTGTTGGTGGACAGCGCCATGAAGGAGTCTCCCCAACGTGTGGCAGCGGTGAAGAAGGCCAATTCCATGCTAGGGATTATCAAAAAGGGGATTGAAAATAAAACAGTCAACATTATAATGCCATTAGAGAAAACAATAGTAAGGCCGCATCTGGAGTATTGTGTACAATTCTGGTCACCACATCTCAAGAAAGACATAGTAGAACTGGAAAAGGTGCAGAAGAGAGCGACCAAAATGATTACTGGGCTGGGGCACCTCCCTTATGAGGAAAGGCTAAAACATTTGGGCCTCTTTAGTCTGGAAAAAAGGCGCCTGAGGGGGATATGATTGAGACATACAAAATAATGCAGGGCATGAGTCAAGTGGATAGAGGGAAGCTCTTTTCCCTCTCACAAAATGACAGAACTAGGGGACATGCACTCAAATTGAGGGCTGGGAGAGTAAGAACAGACAAAAGAAAATATTTTTTCACCCAGCGCGTTGTTAGTCTATGGAACTCCCTGCCACAGGATGTGGTGATGGCATCTGGCTTGGATGCCTTCAAAAGGGGATTGGACAGATTCCTGGAGGAAAAGTCCATCACAGGTGACAAACCATGATGGAGATGTGTAATCTCCAGGTTTAAAACCAGGGTACTTCAAGGGCCAGATGCAGGGGAGTGGTATCAGGAGACAGATGCGCTCCCAAAAGCATCTGGTGGGGCCACTGTGAGATACAGGAAGCTGGACTAGATGGGCCTTTGGCCTGATCCAGCATGGCTCTTCTTATGTTCTTATGTTCTTATCTATCTATCTATCTATCTATCTATCTATCTATCTATCTATCTATCTATCTAGTTGAGTCTCATGGAAGACTCTGCCCCACTACTACTGCTTCAAAAGGGGGCACGTGGCACGAACCTCCCTGCTTTCCATGCCCTCCTCTGTGGCATCAACCCCTTTGGTCTCACCCACTTGTGCGCTTCCCCTTTGTCCATCTTCTCCTGCCCAAGCCAAGCTTCACGCCTTCCTGGGAATACAACCCTTTGCACTCTTAAGTGCACTCTGGTTCCATTGCATCAGAAGCGTGGCAGCCTGGACAGATCTATAGCGAGAGGAGATGAGCTTCTTGGCAGGGGTGGGAAGACATTCATCTCTCTCGTATTGAGCCTTCTGGAAGAGCCCATCCATCAGGAAGTGATGAAGAGAGCCTGTCTCCAGGGAAAGCGCTCATCTAGTGGACACTTGGCTTCCATCACCTCTTGCCCACCACCTTCAGGGCAGCCTCTGGGCCAGGGCCCCACCCAGCACCATCAGGGCACCAAGGGGCACGCCACACACACTTAGCTGGTCCTGCCGAGTGGGCCTCCCTCCCAGCCTGGTGGCATCCCAAAAAAATTGAGGACTTCCAGTCCATCATCCCCAGTTGGCATCCGCAACAAGCCGAGGCCTAAAAGGGCAGCTATTTGATTGCAGGAGCTGATCAACAATGCATTTCTCGGGAGAAAATTCAGAGCAGCTGCACCAACAGCAGTGTGCAGGGTTTGTCTCTTTTGGAAGCAATGACAACAATAACAATGACAATGGGTTTTGTCTCTTCTGTCACACCAGCAATTTTATAATTTTGATTGAACTGTCCTAGGAGCCTTGTGTCAATGACAATGGGTTTTGGTTAAAACTCATTATCTGTTATAGTTCTGTCACACCAGTCAAGGATTTTATAATTTTGATTGACTGCCCTCTGACTGTCCTAGGAGCCTTGTGTCATAGTGGTTAAACTGCTGTACTAGAGCCATAACTGTGCTCACAACCTGGGGTTCAATCCCAAGCAGCCAGCTCAAGGTTCACTCAGCCTTCTATCCTTCCTAGGTCAGTAAAATGAGTTCAAGGGGGTGGGACCCCCAGCCAGCCTTGAGGCATAGTAGTTAAACCGCTGTACTGGAGCCATAACTGTGCTCATGACCTGGGGTTCAATCCCAAGCAGCCAGCTCAAGGTTCACCCAGCCTTCTATCCTTCCAAGGTCAGTAAAATGAGTACTCAGCTTGCTAAGAGGGGGCGGGCCGTGTGTAGCCTGCATAAATAATCTGTAAACCACACAGAGAGTGCTTTAAGCACTATGGGGCCAATTATAAATTGAACATTTTGCTTTCAACAGCAGCAGCAGCAGCAGCAGCAGCAGCAGCAGCAGCAGCAGCAGCAGCAACAATGGATGTATTGTGAAGCTGATTTCAACTTGTGGCAAGGCAACCCTTTTTAGGGCTTTTGGTGCATGCATCATTCAGATGTGGTTCACCATGCTGGGGAGCAGCCTGCAGCTTTCCCAAGCCTACACAGGACGGATACTGCACTGATGCACCAGCTCCTAGTGCTCAGCTCAAGGAGGCTGGGATTCCGTTGTAAACACCGGAAGAAACAGCCCACAGCAAGTGTAAACTCTGATTATTTGGAAAAAGCAGACAAATGCAAGTCAGCTTTGCCAACTCACCCTCACCATGAACACACACCTCACAAAGGAATCATGGGCCTTTTTACACGACCCTAAACTCCGCCGCAAATGGCTCCCAGCTCTGGAGCTTAAAATTGTTTACCCACCAGCTCCGGAGTTTACTGAAAATTAAGTGCGACCACGCCCACCTAAGCGCATCCCAGCGCACTTTTCATGTACCTGCTCTCCGAGGGTGAAAAATCTTGATGCGGATGTGCCGGGCTCTCCTCGCTTCTTTGTTGTGTTTTGCCTCCCGCCCCTTTAAGAGAAGGAATGCAGCTCGGGGCGGCTTGGACCCGCAAACGAAGGTAAGCCTGTATTCTTTTGTCCCTTTTTTTCTCCCTCCCCTCATGCAGCCAGCAGCCAGGAAGTGCGGAGGGGTGGGGACGCAGGAAGAGCGACAAACCCCTAAGATCTCTGGCCCGAATTTAAGGGACCAGCAGATCTTAGGGGTCATGTAAAAGCGCCCATAGAATCATAGCATTGGAAGAGACCTCAAGGGCCACCCAGTCCAACCCGCTGCCATACAGGAACCCCCATCACAGGACTCCCGACAGATGGCCATCCAGCCTCTGGTTAAAAACCTCCAAGGAAGGAGACTCCACCACCCTCCTTTGGGGCAGCAGATTATTCCACTGCCGAACAGCTCTAACCATCAGGAAGTTCTAATGTTCAAATGGAATCTCTTTTCCTGTAGTTTGAAACCATTGGTCCGAGACTGGAGAGGTCTGTCTTTTTAATGATATAAGCCTCCCTGGGTCTTTTTATAGGAGAATGGTGGGGTAAAAAATATAGATAAATATTGTTGATGAGGGGCCCCCCCAAAAAAGACAGATCCTGCACATTGCTGTCGGGACCGTTCAGAATTTTCTCCTGAGAAATGCGTTTCCCGAACCAGATGTGTTCCAGGAAAGGTCAGCTTTACACAAGGAGAGAAATGTGTGTGTGTGTGTGTGTGTGTGTGTGTGTGTGTGTGTGTGTGTGTGTGTGTGTGTGTGTGTGTGTGTGTGTGTGTGTGTGTGTGTGTGTGTGTGTGTGTGTGTGTGTGTGTGTTCAGGGCAAATCACAGCTTTTAACCCCTTTGTTGTTTCTCTGCCCTTCCTATTTGGACAAAGAGGTGAGTATGACAAACCTTCCCTAGCTGGCAGCTCCGACAGAATTGCAGCCCTCCATGAATGATGGCTAATTCTATAATAAAGAGATGAGCAGGAGAAAGAAAGAAAGAAAGCTGCTTTGGGTCCTTTTGTGGAAAAGAAAGAAAGAAAGAAAGAAAGAAAGAAAGAAAGAAAGAAAGAAAGAAAGAAAGAAAGGAAGGAAGGAAGGTCTGAGCGGCTGCTCCAGAGGACATTGGTTGTCCCCTTAAAAATAGGGCAGAGGGGGTTCATGAATCTTTCGGCCCTAGGGACTAGCCGGCCTGGGGTGCCCGAGGCGCCCGTTCCTGGCGCCCTCCTTCTGCGTTTGGCGACCGGAGCTTCGGGACCAGCAGCCGAGGAGGAATTGGGTGCCCTTTTGGGACTCCACCTCCGCCGGTGCCAGCCAGCCCGCTAGGAGGGATTCTGGGACTCGTCACCTCCGGGCTCTGCTGAGCGAGGCTAGTGCAGACTCGGGGGTCGGCGCCCCTTCCCTTCTGGCCGGAGGGCGCCCTTTCTTTGCGCGCCGACCGCCGGGTGGGCGTCCCGAATCGCGGGCGAGGCAGGCGGTGGGCTCGCCGGGCAGTCCTTGCGCTGATGGCGATGCCACCCGTCGGGCAGCGCCCCGGGAAGCGCCGGCGAGGAACCGGTGCGCCCGCACACGCGGCGACGGCGGCACCGCCAGCGCGCAAGGGACGCGCAGGGTGTGTGTGTGTGCGTTCCTGGTTTAGCTCTGCTCTGATAGAGGGTGGGGGTGGGGGGTCGGGGTAGGATAGGGACCCCCTGCCCACCTCAAGGGAAACTCGGCCGCCAGAGGGCAGGCAGACTCTTCCGCGGGCGCGGAGCGCACCGAAAAAGCGCGCACGGGGAGAGCGCAAGGAGGCGCGAGGCGCTGTCCTCCTCTTGGAACGGACAGCATCCAGGGAGCATCAAGGGAGAGCGCAGTCCTCCAAGTAAGATGTCTGTGAAGGTTCTCAGGCCTCCAGGTGAGCTTATCTGGAAGATGAGCCAGGGCAAATGGATTTCTAGTCTTGAGAGTCTGAAATGTTTCGCTGCTCATCCAAGCAGCTTCGACAGTCTGGCAACTGGACTCAAGGCAGCTTACAGCAATCAAAAGACAGTGAGTATGCAAATATTTAAAAGGAGTTAGTATTGGATTAAAAACAGTCAATAAAACCAATACTACAAACATGTTTAAAAACAACAGAGCACAACCACCCCTTAAAAAAAGACCTTGCTTAGGCTGCTAGGCAGCAACGAAAAGTCTGACGGAAGAGAAAGGTCTTTGCCCACTTGCAGAAGGACAGCCAAGGTGGCGTCCTGTGGCAGGGAGTTCCAGAGTCTCGAAGTAGTTACAGTGAAGCCCTCTCTTGTGCCTCCACCCAATGCACCTGTGAAGATAGTGGGACCAAGAGAAAGCAAGGTCTTAGGCAGTGGGGTAAAGATAAATTGAGAAGTGTTGGTGTTTATGATGAAAGCCTTCCTAGCCACCCCACCAGATATATCAAGAGTTGCAACAACATGCATGCTGCTGCACGGGTGCATCTAATAATCGAGGGCAGGGCCTTGAGGTTCTCAGTTGCCCCTCAGTTGCCCCTTCAGTGTAAGGTTTTTATTGATGATTTATTGATATTTTACTCTTAACTATTTTAAATTGTTTTATTCTTTGGATTGTAAGCCGCCCAGAGACCTTTGGGTAGTGGGCGGCATATAAATTAAATAAATAAATAAATAAATAAATAAACCCCCTCCCCCAAGTGGTGGCAAACCTTCAGCACTCCAGATGTTCTGGACCACGACTCCCACAGTCCTCCTTTGTCATTGGCAATTCAGGCTTGGAATTCTGGGAGTCTTGCTCCAAAACATCTGGAGTGCTGAAGGTTCTTCACCACTGACCCTCGGCAGTGTATGGGCAGAAACCCATTTCTCTCCTAGCACATGAGAAGATTGCTGCTCAGACTGGAGGAGGACAGAGAAGCCTGTGCATAATCAGGTCCTAGTTCTGGACCGTTGACCCCATGAGGCCTGGCTGCACTATCCGCCACTCATCCTGTGCTGAACAGTATATGACTAAGTCCCCCTTAGAAGCGGGATTTCCTTAAGTGCTGATTGTGTGTGATTTTTACAGCTGGGGCTTTGGTTTCCTCTGGGGCCTGCCTGTTGTTTTGTGATAGGACTTGAAGCCCTCAACCCTGTCTCATGCTTCCTTTGCTCATTCGATTCCTTAGAACAGTGTTGGCGAACCTCTGGCACGGATGACAAAGGTGGCACTTGGAGCCCTTTCTGTGGGCACCCGACATCGCCCATTCACAGCCACCTGCATTCAGGTTAAATGGCTGTATTGGCACTTGGAGAGAAATTAGTGGGTTTTGAATCGCAGTTTGGGCACTCAGTCTCTAGAAGGTTTGCCATCACTGCCTTAGAACGAAAACCCTCTCTGAAAAATGATGTTGGCACTAATGGCAGGTTATCTTTTATGTATAGTTTGGCCCACAGAGCCATCGCCAGGGCATGGGGAGATTGTGGTTTGGACTACAGCAAAGCTGGACAGAAGCTAGTGGCATAGTTGCATCATAGCACAAGCTTCTGAAAGAAGAAAAGAGGATAATCCCAGTTGGCCTTTAGCCTGTGAAGCATCCAGGATAGTGCTGTGCACCAATGGAGTGGCAGATAGATAGATAGATAGATAGATAGATAGATAGATAGATAGATAGATAGATAGATAGATAGATAGATAGATAGATAGATAGATAGATAGATAACAGGTCAAAGGTTCATTCATTTATTCGTTCATTTGTCCATGTGTTTGCTCATTCGCAGGTTCGCTCTCTTGGTACCACACTTTGCTCCTAACCAGGTCTGTTCTGACCATGTCCAACCACCAGGTGGTGCTCTTGTTTCCCAGAGGCCCACCGCTCAGGCGCTGGATGTGCTCTGTGACAATCCTGGTTTAATAACCCCTGCCTAGATGCCCTGCTAAGCACATCCGATCTCGCCTCCGATTTCGGAAGCTAAGCAAAGCCAGCCCTGGTCAGTACTTACATGGGAGACCACCAGGGAATGCCAGGTGCCGTAGGTGCCTGGAGTCAGAACTGGCAAACCACTCCAGTATTCCTGCCAAGAAAACTGCATGGACATGGGGTCATCAAGAGTCAGTCATGACTGTAACGACGCACCACACATACAGATTTATCCACTGTGAGCTCTGCTGCCTCCCCACTCCCAATCCCCAATGACAGAGGCCATGCGGCACCTGATGAGAACCGCACTGTGGCACCCGTGGCACCACAACAGCATCCTGGAGTTGGCCCAATGCAGGGCTGAAATAATTAGTCTCAAAAGAGTCAAAGCAAGACTATGTCTCTTTGTTTGAAGAAGGGGCACGTGAAACCCAATACTTAAGCAGCTTTTACAACTGCCCTCCGACTTCCTGCCTCTAAGAAGACTTCTTGCCTGGTGTAAAACATCATTTAGCCAAGAACTTTAAGAATAACCTCCTGGCAAAGCACATCTTTTGCCACACTTGGGACTTTTGGGACCTGCTTTTGAAGAAGAGTATGTTGCACTCAGAAGCTTGCAATGTTTTTTATTTTTATTAGTGACCTATAAAGGTATCACCTGTGGCCTAATAATAAAAAAAGATGACATGGTTGCAAACAATGAGGATGGCAGGGCAGATGAAACAAGGAGGGAAGGCAGGAGTGAAATCTTCCTTCCTTCCTTCCTTCCTTCCTTCCTTCCTTCCTTCCTTCCTTCCTTCCTTCCTTCCTTCCTTCCTTCCTTCCTGCCTGCCTGCCTGCCTGCCTGCCTGCCTGCCTGCCTGCCTTCCTGCCTGCCTTCCTTTCTTTCCTTCATTCCTTCGTTCCTTCCTTCCTTCGTTCCTTCCTTCATTCCGGGGTTGACCCCATGTATCACAGCACATCCCGTGACAAAGACCCTATTTGTGAGTGGGTGCCAGGACCTGGATGATCTACTCAAACCTGCCACTGAAAAATGTCCCAAAATGACCCAGGGCAACCTCAGAGCAACTGAAGACAACACCACAGTGGGGATTTGCCCTCAGACTCTGATACCTGGCTACGCCTTGCACCCCAAATGGACCACTCTCCAGTTAGAAAGGGAACACGGCTCACAACAGCACTGTGGGGTTAAGGCTCTAAACCAGTGGCTCTCAACTTGTGGGTCCCCAGATGTTCCTGGACTGCAACTCCCAGAAACCCCTTCCAGCACAGCGAGTGGTGGAGGCTTCTGGGAGTTGCAGCCCAGGAACACCTGGGGACCCACAGGTTGAGAACCACTGGTCTAAACCTTAGCCCAGTCTCTTTCTTCCTCTTAGGAGGCCTAGGATTGGCAGCCCCTGGTCCTGCTCAGGATGTGTGCAAGACTGGGATACAAAGGAGAGCTTCAAGCAGCACTTGAAGTGGGACAGAGGAAAACCTGCAAGTCCCTGGTGGAACATCCGAAAAACACAGAAGGAGGAGATGTCCTCAGGCGTCTGCAGTTGAAGCCCTGCAAGAGAGAAAGACTGCTGTATGGCCCTTCTCCACATTTGGCTCAGTGGTTGTTCTTCTAACACCTTCCTTCTCCCCTAAGAAGGAGAGCAACCTGGCAGAGAAACACTTCCCTGTCTGATATGTCTTCTCTGTAACTCACCATGGTTCCCTTTCCTCGGCACCTTCTTTAACGTCTTTCACTTCTGGACATCTGCTGGATGAGAATAAAAAAGTAAACTGGACCAAGCAGTTTCCTAGTCCTCATGAGGGGTATAGGAATGTTCCCCACTGCTTCTGTTGCTTTAGGAACAGGGCTGAACTTCAGAACACAGGCAAATCTGTAGCCTCTGAATAGTATATTTGGAAAGAACTTGGCAGGCAACCAAGGATGACTTCCTTACATACCCCCAAATTCTCCCAAAACATCTTAAGAACATAAGAAGAGCCCTGCTAGATCAGGCCAAGGGCCCGTCTAGTCCAGTTTCCTGTATCTCACAGTAGTCCTGCCAAATGCCTCTGGGAGCGCACGAGACTAGATATCTGTCTCTGGAAACCAAGCCCAACTGTCATTTGGGCCTGCTAAGACCTTATAATGACTTGCGTGTATAGAGCTAAAACAAACATTTGTCTACCTTGGCGTTGGACCGGAGAAAGCAATTGATTATTTATGTCTCTCTTCATCTATTCATATGTTTGCAACCCACTCTACAGCCAAAGTTCTCAAAGTGAGGGTACAAGTGTAAATACAAGAGCAGGCAATGCAAAGATGATTCAAATGGCAATAAGCAACAATTCAGAAGAGTCCAAAGCTTTCAAAATTCCTTACTTTTTAAAAAATGTGCGTAATCCACACTACAAAGAAATCCATAATCAGATAAAATCATGATACCTCAATCCAAAAATTTTGGCAAAGAGCCCAGTTGTAACTTAGCAGTGAAATGAGGCCCATTTTGGCACTGATTGGGGCTCCAACGGGGGGGAGGGGTTCCATTGTGGGACAGCCACCATGTGTTTCTACAACAACATCTCTGTACAGCAGTGTGTTTGTACAGCTAGCTGAAAACAGCCCAGGGCTGGATTCTTCCATGGCAGCCTCATTTTCAGGCGCAAGGATTCAAATGTTTCAGTAAAAATGATTGATGTCAAGGTTTCATTAACCCAGGGTTCTAGGGATGGTTGTGAAGCAATCCATTTCTCCTCTTCCCATCCTCCTAAGTCCTAATGCCTTGTATTTCTAAACAATACAATTGCAATAGGTGATACCTCTAGCGATCACTTGAAACTCATCATAGAGCATGCGGGTTTTCGTGGATTAAAACTCCACTGAATCAGGCGGTACCAGCATGATGATTTTTAAGCTGCCTTTTGTGGAGAAGGAAGGAAGGAAGGAAGGAAGGAAGGAAGGAAGGGAAAAAAGAAAGAAAGAGAGAGAGAGAGAGAGAGAGAGAGAAGGAAGGAAGGAAGGAAGGAAGGAAGGGAGGGAGGGAGGGAGGGAGGGAGGAAGGAGGTGATCTATAAAGATGTCATCTATTGTGTTTGTGTTTTGTGTTTTATTCTGCTTTGACCACACGGCTCTTCTTTTCTCTCAATGTATTTTAATAATGTTCTTGGTCTGAACTCCTGGGGCAGAGATGGGAAAAAAAGAGACAGCCCACCCTGTAAGATGGTCATCAGCTGAGATGCAGAAGCAGGGAGAACAGGGTTCCTGCTTGGAAGCACGTGGAGACCTCCTCCAAGCCAGCGCTAAGTGCGTGTATAAATATTCTTGACGCACACCTATTGCCACAGAGGCACTCAAGATTGATTGATTTTGTGCAGTAAGGAGTCATTGGCTGAACCTGGTCCATTACAACCGGGGATGCTGTCTGGAAGGGGCAGCGGGGGGGGGGGAGCCTTCTGTTGAGCATATTTGACAGCACAGAAGAGGAGGGGGGGTCTCCAAGGGAACTTGACAGTTGGCAAAGATAGACATGACAAGGTCTTTACTGCATTATCCTGATTGGAAGGCCCTGCCTGGGGCATCGGTGCCCCTCAGAGATGAACACAGGTGTCGGAGGCCTGGGCTTTCGTATGCTGGGTTTCTCTGGCTCCGAACCCAGCAGCTCCACTTAAAAGATGGAACAGAGGAAAGAAAGCTTTCTTCTTGGAGCAGAATCAGGCCCTGGAACAGTTTTAAGTTGCAGGAGGGTCAGTGTTTCTGAGACCGGTATATAGACAGTCTTGAGTAGGCTTGTGTAGCTAGCACAGGTGAAATGTCAGGTGAGAATCCCCAGTGCAATGTGGCATGCCACAGAGGGGGCAAATGGGTAGAACATAATAATAATAATAATAATAATAATAATAATAATAATAATAATAATAATAATAATAATAATAATAATAATAATAATAATAATAATAATAAAAACTTTACTTTTATGCTGCCTTTCTTCCTAAAAGGACCCAAGGCAGCTTACAACAATAATTTAATATAGTATATTAAAACAGCACATACATGAAATATTAAAAATAGCAAAAACAGTATTTAAAAGCAATCATAAAAACACTAGAAAAACAATTCTTAAGCAGCAGCAGCAAAATTTAAAAGGCACCGAGCTGATAAAGACTGAATATTAAGATGTTATGTTAAGATGTTGTAAAAGGCTGCAGGCTCAGAAGGCTTGCCTAAATAAAAAAAAGGCTTGAGGCCTCGCTTAAATGTTTCCAGGGAGGAGGCAGTTCTTAGTTCAAAGCGGTGGTGGTGGTGGTGGTTCATAATACCGGTGCCGCGACTGAGAAGGCCCTGTTTCTTGTCGCCGCCCAACACACCTCCCTTGGCAGTGGCATTCGTTGAAGGGCCTTCTCCGATGACCGAAGGAGGCAGACCGGATTATATGGAAGTAGGTGGTCTCTTAGGGTGTTTATACATGACCCCTAAGCTCCGCCGGAAATGGCTGCAAGGTCCGGACCTTAAAAATGTTTACCCACCAGCTCCGGACTTTGCAGACAATTAAGTGCGACCCCGCCCACTTTAGCGCGACCAAACAGCAGTTTTCTTGTACCTGGTCTTTGATGGTGACAAATATTTGATCCGGTGTAAGGATAGTGAGTGCGGGGCTCTCCTGGCTTCTGTTTGTTCTTTTTTTGCGCCCCGCCCCTTTAAGAGATCTGAATGCTGTCCGGAACAAAACGGAGGTAAGAAGGCATTCTTTTCTTTCTTTTTTCTCCGTCCCTCACGCAGCCAGCAGCCAGGAAGTGCGGAGGGGGGTGGGGACAGAGGAAGACAGAGGAAGAGCGACGAACCCCTAAGATCTCTGGTCCGAATTTAAGTGGCCAGCGGATTCTTAGGGGTCGTGTAAAAAGGCCCTTCGATAACCTGGTCCTGAGCTGTACAGAGCTTTAAAGGTCATAACCAGCACCTTGAATTGGGCCCAGAAACAAATGAGCAGCCAATGTAGTTGCTGGAAAAGTGGCCCAACAGAATCAAACCGCCTAGCTCCAGTAACTACACGGGCTGCAGCATTCCGTACCAGTTGTAGATTCTGAACCATCTTCAAGGGCAGCCCCACATAGAGTGCATTGTAATAGTCTAACCTTGATGTCACCATAGCATGGATCACAGTGGCCAGGTCTGCATAGTCCAGGTACGTCCGCAGCTGGCACACCAGCTAAAGCTGGGCAAAGGCCCCCCTGGCCACAGCCACTACCTGGGAGTCCAGGAGCAGCTCTGAATCCAGGCAGCCCCTCCCAAGCCATGTATCTGCTCCTTCAGAGGGAGTGCAACCCCATTCAGAGCAGGACGATATTCCAGCACCTGCACTGAAGCTTTCCGAACCAGGAGAACCTCTTGTCTTGTCGAGATTTAATTTCAGCTTGTTAGCCCTTATCCAGATCTCCACTGACTCCAGACAGCACTCCAGGACTTCAACCGCCACCCTGGAATCTGGGGGAAAGGAGAGATATAACTGGGTGTCATCAGCATATTGATGGCACCCCACTCCAAACCCCTGGATGACCTCTTCCAGCAGTTTCATGTAAATGTTAAATACCATGGGGGACAGAATAGAACCCTGTAGCACCCCACACTTCAGGGGCAAGGGGGCCGAACAGGCTTCCCCCAGCACCACCATCTGGGACTGATCCTCCAAGTAGGAGTGGAACCACTGCAAAACAGTGCCTCCAACTCCCAACTCGGCCAATCGGCTCAGAAGGACACTATGGTCATTGGTGTTGAAAGCTGCTGAGAGGTCCAGCAGGACCAACAGGGATGCACTCCCCCTGTCTAGTCCCCGGCGTAGATCATTCAACAAGGTGAACAAGGCGGTTTCTGTCCCCTAGCCTGGCTTGAATCCCGACTGAAAAAGATCAAGATAATCTGCTTCATCCAAAACCCTCTTGAGTTGAGATGCCACCACCTGTTCAATCACCTTGCCCAAAAACAGGATGTTAGAAATTGGCTGGTAATTATCTAATATAGTGGAATCCAGGGAGAGTTTTTTCAGCAGGAGTCGAATCACTGCCTGCTTCAAAGCAGGCAGGGAAACTGTCAAGGAAGATGGCTTGAGTGGTGAATCAGACCTTAGAGGGCTGGCTAAGATGGTTCCTACAATGAGGGGGTCAGATGATGAGGGAAGCAGCTGTTTCTTACCCTGGGATGACCACAACAAGCAAAAGTTCTGGGCCTGAACTGGGGTGGGTTGGTGGGTCCTTGCCAAGAATTCAACTTTTGCAAAAAAGAATAGAGTCAAATCCCCAGTTCAGGATCGAGGGGAGAGGCAACATAAAGCAGAACAAAGTACATAAGGATGGGTGAGAATTCCGTTTCACTGGAATTTACCAACTGCTGGCTTTACTTCTTTCACAAATCCTAACAGGAAAATATGAATGCAATCACTGTGTATGTTTTTTTAAAGGAATTTTAGAAGCTGCAATATTGGTTCACTGGGGATACAATCTGTGGTTAATGGAGGCTTTGAGAGCTCCCGCAAAAGGAAGAAATGAGAAGGATTTTTCTTTGGTAGCAGGTTTTAGAAGTTGGTAGCACAGTGCAGAAGGCAAGCAGTGGTCTAGCAAATTAGAGCAGATACATCTAGGCCAGTGCAGCTGCTCAACAGTGGGCATTCTTAGCCTTTTCCCTAGCTTGTTCACTAATTGACCTGGGATGTTCAAATTTGTTGTAATTTTGTTTAATTCGTTTAAAGGCAGGCTTTATGAGTTCAGCTAGAGGCAGGATTTTGTCATATTTATTGTGTTTGGTGTGCTCGTTTGTGTGATTGTATTTAAAGTGTTCTGCTTATATACCTCCCCATAGCACTTCAAGCACTCTCTGAGCGGTTTACAATTTAATTATGCAGGCTACATATTGTATTTATGTTTTGATGCATTGTGAAGATAATTTGCATTGATGTGGCAGTATAATAAATCTAGAAGAATAAATATAATGAACGAGCGATTGAATGAATGAACCAACCAATCAAACAAATGAAACAAGCAAACCAACTGCAATGTCTCAACACAAGAGAAAGCAAAATGGGAGAATTCTTTGCTGGGAGTTCAGTCTTCCAGTGGTACCTTGGACAGCTCCGTGGGGAGCTTCAGGTGGTGAGACTCTTTAGTGCAAGACTGCATGGGGCATCTGCAACCTGCAGCTCCATTTGGGGGACTTACCTTGGATGCTGGAAGCCTCTTCATGTAAACCAGTGGTGCCTGTTCCAGCATCCATTGACTCGCACAGTGGAAGGAGCTGGTGGCCTTGCCAAGATCTCCAGGTTCCCAAAGAGAGTAACAGGAGCTCCTGAGTGACAGGCCATCCAAGATCCGTTTGGGATGGAGCAGTCAGGCACATGGAGGTGCCCAGCCTTGATTCTGACCCCAGTTCCTTGCCTGCTGTCCGAAGGGGGGATATGATTGAGATGTACAAAATAATGCATGACATGAGTAAAGTGGATAGAGGGACACTCTTTGATCTCTCACAGAATACCAGATCCAGGGGACATATACTCAAATTGAAGGCTGGAAGAGTGAGAACAGACAAAAGAAAATATTTTTTCACGCAGTGTGTTGTTAATGTGTGGAACTCCCTGCCACAGGATGTGGTGATGGCATCTGGCCTGGATGCCTTCAAAAGGGATTGGACAGATTCCTGGAGGAAAAGTCCACCACAGGTTACAAACCATGACTGAGATGTGTAATATTCAGGCTTAAAACCAGGGTACTTCAAGGGCCAGATGCAGGGGAGAGGTATCAGGAGACAGAGATCTAGCCTCGTCCACTCCCAGATGCATCTGGTGGGGCCACTGGGAGATACAGGAAGCTGGACTAGATGGGCCTTTGGCCTGATCCAGCAGGGCTCTTCTTATGTTCTTATGTTCTTTTGTAAGGATGGAGAGGGTTGTCAGGACTGAGCTGTGCTCAGAAATAGTTACAATTTTGTTCTGTAGAAGTAGACTACCTTTAGGAATGCTACATCTAGCAATGCTTACTGGAACAGGATAGAGTGTTTAAAAAAACATTGCAGCTTAGGCAGGAATCAATATCCCTTGATTTTAAGGCTGGTTGTCCATCATAAGGGTTTTTAGGTACAAATCTGGTCGTCCAGTTGCACCACCTGGACAAAACCAGGCCTGACTGGTTTTAGAAGCAAGGCAGGATTGGGAATTGTTAGAACCAGATTTGGGGATGGCGTGAGGTGGGCAGAAAGGAATGCCAGCTGCTGTGTCGTATGGCAGGGGGCTTCTCTGTTATGTGTAGACCAGTGGTTCTCAACCTGTGGGTCCCTAGATGTTCCTGGACTGAAACTCCCAGATGCCTCCACCACTCGCTGTGCTGGAAGGGGTTTCTGGGAATTACATAAGAACATAAGAACATAAGAAGAGCCATGCTGGATCAGGCCAAAGGCCCATCTAGTCCAGCTTCCTGTATCTCACAGCGGCCCCACCAGATGCGTTTGGGAGCGCATGAGACTAGATATCTGTCTCCTGATACCACTCCCCTGCATCTGGCCCTTGAAGTACCCTGGTTTAAAGCCTAGAGATTACACATCTCCATCATGGTTTGTAACCCGTGATGGACTTTTCCTCTAGGAATCTGTCCAATCCCCTTTTGAAGGCATCCAGGCCAGATGCCATCACCACATCCTGTGGCAGGGAGTTCCATAGACTTACAACGCGCTGGGTGAAAAAATATTTTCTTTTGTCAGTTCTTACTCTCCCAGCACTCAATTTGAGTGTATGTCCCCTAGTTCTGGTATTTTGAGAGAGGGAGAAGAGCTTCCCTCTATCCACTTTACTCATACCCTGCATTATTTTGTATGTCTCAATCATATCCCCCCTCAAGCGCCTTTTTTCCAGACTGAAGAGGCCCAATTGTTTTAGCCTTTCTTCATAAGGGAGGTGCCCCAGCCCAGTAATCATTTTAGTCGCTCTCTTCTGCACCTTTTCCAGTTCCACTATGTCTTTCTTGAGATGCGGTGACCAGAATTGTACACAATACTCCAGGTGGGGCCTTACTATTGTTTTGTATAACGGCATTATAATGTTGGCTGTTTTATTTTCAATCCCCTTTTTGATAATCCCTAGCATGGAATTGGCCTTCTTCACTGCTGCCACACATTGGGGAGACACCTTCATGGAGCTGTCCACCAACACACCAAGATCTCTTTCCTGATCCATCATGGATAACTCAGAGCCCATGAGTTGATAAGTTTGGATTTTTTTTTGCCCCAATATGCATTACTTTACATTTGGCTACATTAAAACGCATTTGCCATTTCATAGCCCATTCCCCCAGTTTGGAGAGATCCTTCTGGAGCTCTTCACAATCTTCTCTGGTTTTTACCACACGGAAAAGTTTTGTGTCATCTGCAAACTTGGCCACCACACTGTTTATCCCTGTCTCCAGGTCATTTATGAACAGATTGAAAAGCACCGGTCCCAGGACCGAGCCCTGGGGCACACAATTGCAGTTCAGGAACATCTAGGGACACACAATTGCAGTTCAGGAACATCTAGGGACCCACAGGTTGAGAACCACTGGTATAGAAGGTGCCATCTCTCCAGGAAAAGCCACCAGGAACCCTGGAGACCAGTTAGCTCCCCATTAGCGTGAATAACACTGGGCTACCAGGACCAAGGGGGGACCGATTCAGCCCAAGAGAACTTCCTTTATTCCAGTGGTTCATTGGGCCCTCCTGTTTCTGTTTTCCTTGGATTCCTTGGCATTGGCAAAAGAGGCACAGATGTGGCAGTGCCAGCTGTTCCTTGGCTCCATCCTCCCCAGGCAAAGGCATGATCCCTCCCACCTCCTTATATCAGTCCTTTGGCCCAGTTGGCTTCTTGCAACCTGCGTCTACCGAATAAATGCATTGGAAGCAACTCTCTGCATTTGAAGGGCCAGGAATAACAACTCAGCGGTATTTTTTTAATGTGTGTCTTAATGTGCCATGCACAATTTGTTGAATTCCACAGAGGGAGGGGAAACTCTCTCAGAGAGGTCTTCGTGGCAGCCACGTTCCAAAGGTGGGCCGGGCCTGAGACAGGATGGTGGGTCTGTAAGAAAGGCATTTCAGCCTCTTAGAATTGACCCCCCCCCCGTGTGTGTGTGTGTGGCAAAAAAAAAGAAAGAAAGCTGCAAAGCCAAATAAAATATTGAAACATACCTTACTCAGAAGAGCACAGCAACTCAGAGTTTGTGTGTGGGTAAAACACATACAGCTGTTAAGATTCTGAGGAAAAAACTGTGAGGCTGCGGCAGCATCAGGCAGGTACTGGTGCAGGTGGCTGCAGTTTGTATAAATGTAGCACAGAGGGAATCACAAGTTACTGGTCTTTGTTTAAAGGTTTGTTGAATTTTTGCTGGTCAAGGTAATGTTATCAGGCATGTTTTTATGTATAATGGTTTTTTGCTGATGACAAGCTCTCCAAGTTGAATGTTTAAATATAAAATTATTTTTCTAATACAGGCTGTCTGCAAAAAAATTTGGTATCCTGAAAAGCACTGGGTCTCTGTTGGGTCTCAGGTCTGTTTTCCAGTATGCAATGTTTTATTAAGACGATGTTATAGTCTATCAGGATTTTTGAGGGGGAATGCTATGCATATACACTTTTAATTTTTTCCAACACATCAATAATGCTTAGATCCCTTCTTTGGCAGGTGAAGGACATGTTTTTGCATCCTACAGTATTCCATGTACATTGAGGCACCTGGATTTTTCTCCGCCTTCAAAATCTATGTCTTTTTATTTGGAGCAGCCTCTGCAGCTGCTCTGGAAGGAAACACAATGTGAGTAACTAGGAACTCCCACCCAAACGCACACTTTTTCTGTGTGTAGGGATGTGGGGCTTTGCTCCTCTTTTCTAACAGGCTGATAGTGCTGCTTTTACCAGGCAAACATGCACAGGAAGAAGTCTCTGCCCCAAAGAGTTTATTTTTCAATGGAGGGATAATGCATGGGATAATGCAGATGCTTTTGCTTAAGCGGGTGGTTTGAAATGTGAATTCTTTAAGTGCTAGAGCTTCCTTACTTTCAGGATCTTGGAGATTAGGTCGCGGTGAAAGACAGGGTTTGCCCAAGGCGTCCCTGCTCAGACCTGCTGTCTTTTGTTGAGTCACTGGAGCTAGTCTCTAGGAAATGCACACCAGATCTAAACTGCCAAATGAAGATCTGACACAGAGAGAGTCCGGTTGCGTTCGTTTAATGGATCCATCAAAGGATCTACAGACACCATCTTCAGGAGGCAAGGCAGAGGTCTGCTGCTGAGCGGAGGGGGGAGAGGGGTTCAGGGTTTATATAAGGCTTGTACAGAAGGGGGAAACACAATGGCTTATACAAGAGGTCAATATGTAAACAGCATGTACAGTCACCCCCCTGCCATTTTGCAGTTCAGGTACTGTGGTCCCACTACATTGGGATCGCAGTACCTGCACCTCAGAGCTGCACGGGGGGGTGGTGGTGGCGGGGGGCGATTGGGTCGCTCCGCTCCGCCCCCGCGCTCCTCCGAGAAGCCTCGGACAGGCGCGTGATCGCCCCTCCGCCCCCACCCCACCCGCTTCCGCATATCGCGGATTTTCATGCATCGCGGGTGGGGTGGGTCCCTAACCCCCCCCCCCACGATCGGCGGGGGTGTGTGTGTGATTGTATACAAAAAGGTATCACAGCTGGCTTGGGGCCTCAAGAGTTTGACTTCCTACACTGTTTACAGATGGAAATTAGAAGAGAATGATGAGCTTAATTGTGGGTGCTTGTTTGCCCAGCTCCTTCATTGTAATCTCTGGATGTCAACCTAGGAAGGCAAGGGAAATTAAGGAGATAAAGGGCCTTTTCACACGACCCCTAAGATCCGCTGGGGGTCGGACCAAAGATCTTGGGTGCTCTTCCTTCCTCCCCCCCCAGAGAAAGAGAGGAAAAAATGCAGCTCACCTGGAGGAGCTTCCCAGAGCTCCCTTTGTGTGATTGCTTGCTTTTTTCCTCCCAAAGGTCTCAAAGCTGGCTTGGAGGCAAAAAAAAAAAACACCAGAAGCCAGAGTTTGACTTCCTGCACTGTTTACAGATGGGGAAATTAGAAGAGAATGATGAGCTTAATTGTGGGTGCTTGTTTGCCCAGCTCCTTCATTGTAATCTCTGGATGTCAACCTAGGAAGGCAAGGGAAATTAAGGAGATAAAGAGAAGGGAGGTTTGCCTCCTATTGTGTAGGGGATTTGCTCAGAGGGTGCCCAGGGGTGGGAACAAAGGATTGACCTAAGTGGATCGTTTTCTTCTTAACAAAAATCAAAACAAAATAAAAAAACCTGGTTTTTCCTGAATGTTGTGTTGCCCTGTCCTGCAGGGCTGGGACCAGTTTAGTTAACTGGGGAGAGGGGGATGCTTTGCTTTTAAAACCTCTGTCTAGGAAAAACCCTGAGCTGGGCTATTGAATATATAATTTGTTATTTATTTTTATTAGTCACTGCATACACAGACATATCCGGTGGTGCACATGGCCATGTTCTTCACGCTCCTCCTCACAGTGTCTTCTTCCTGTGACCCAACACTTTCTTACCTGATGTGACCCTGGGCTGAGAGCCATTTAAGGGAAGAGGAGATGGGTGAGCTGAGGAAGGTGGCAGATTTGGAGGAGTCCACTGTGGGGAGCGTGGCACGGAGTTTTAGCTGAAGGGGCAAGGCGGGTGGGGCAGTTTTTTCACAAGAGGCTGAAGGCGGGCGCGGCATGATTTTTAGTCACTGGTTCGGTAGGATGGGAAACAAGGGGGACATTTAAAAAAATAAAACAAATTTCCTCTTCCAACTTGGGAAATAGTAATTATGAGTTTGCTTGTTTTGAGTAACATTCAAATAGAGGGTGTTGAAAGGCAGCAAGACTGTTCCCCCTTGGATATATCGAGGGAGAGATGGTGCCGAGACTTCTGAGATGAACTCTTTCCCTTAAGAAGATTAATTTCCACCCTTTTCTTGGACATTGGGGGTCGGGGTGCTTTTCTCGCCAAGACTGGAGATAAGCTCTCTCTCTCACTCTCTCTCAATTTTCCCTCGAAAGATAGAAAGATGTGGCTCTGACTTGAAGGGAAAAAAATCAATGGTGGGGAATATAGGCAACATCATCAAAATTATATTAGTCTTTAATAGTCAATCAATTAATTTTAAAACATTCCTGTTATTTAAGAGGAGGGGAGGGTACTTTCCTCAACACGGATCTTGTTTTATTGCCAGTGGTGGTTCTTTCTCCGAAGGGGCCTCCCGACCTTGTCTGTTTTTGCCCCAGTTAACTCCGGCCACGAGAGCGTGGCTTCCTAGGGTCGTTTACTGGTGTAACAGTTTTGCTCCCTAACGAGAAAAAGGGTGCCAGTTGGGGGAGGGGAGAGAGAGAAATCATGGCGAGGCGGTTGGTGGGAGTGGGAGAGTGGGTGGGCGGGTGAGATGATGCTGAGGTGCTGGAAATGAATTGCGGCATAGATATGAATTTTGATAGCTAGTCAATAGCTTTCGTCCATTTCAATTAAAAAAAGAGCAGCTTTCTTCCCCGGCCAAATGGGCTACATCTCAGAGCCCATAAAACGGGAACAAGGGGGGGGGGCGGTGGTGCTGAGGTCCAGACAGACTTCGATCTCTTAGCATCGGCCCTTCCTCCCCCCCTCTTCTTTCGCCTCGACTTTTCCTGTTACTGGCCTTATTTTCTTAGCCAGGAAATCCAAAGGCCGCTTAACTCGTTCCACTCTCGGTCCTACACATCCCATCACAGGCCAAACCCTTTGACAGGACCTGCTCCGAAAGGCCTAGAACCATTGGTCGCCCACTTGAGTTGCCCCATTTGAAACACCCGCAGTCAGGAATGGAGCTGCACTCTAGGTGGAGATTGGCAGTGACTTCTTCTGGGATATTTTGCAAAATGGTTGACGGCAGGGCGAGCGGGACGGTCCGTTTCCACACAGCCAGGAATCAGGTGGGCACTGATCTGTCATCCAGTGCTGCAGGGAAAAAGCAAAAACAAAGCGTTCTGCTTATATACCACTTCAAGCAGTCTCTGGACGGTTTACAGTTTTAATTACAGTATTTTAATTACAGGCTACACGTTGCACTCCCTCCCCCCCCCCAGCAAGCTGGGTACTCAATTCAGCAAGCTGGGTACTCATTTTACCGACCTCGGAAGGATGAAAAGCTGAGCCAGCCTTGAGCCAGCAACCTGGGACTGAACCCCAGGTCGTGAGCCCAGTTGTACCTGCACTGCAGGCATCTAACCACTGCGCCACAAGGCTCCTATGTTCTTTTGGATTCCCCAAATGTTTGGAAAGAGGCCAGTTTCCAAACATTTGGGGAATCCAAAAGAAACTGGACTCTGCAGGCAAGATGTGCGAGTGTTTCTCCAATGGGTGAGCTCCTAAATAAATGGAATCATGCTGGTCATTCTGCTCCATGATAATCCCAGACGGGTCATCATCTTCTGTTTTATCCTAGTTATGTGTAAGCCGTTGATTGGATAGATCAGGTCTGTTTATGGGGCCAGTGGTTGGGAGTTTGATTTCCCACTGTGCATCCCCGAAGAACCAGCCTGGGTGGCCTTGGCCAACCGTACAGGAGTCCCAGGGCACTCCCGGAAGAAGGGAAGAGGAAAACCACTTCTGAGAACTCTCTATCTGGAAAACATGGAAAGGCTCACTATTAGTCAGAAGGGACTTGATGACACAGGATTATTAGGTGGCTGGATAGCTCAGTGGGTGAGGTCTCTGACTGCCAAGCCAGAGATTGGGAGTTTGGTTCCCCCTGTCTGGAAAAAAGGTGCCTGGGGGGGGTACGATTGAGACATAAAAAACAACACAGGGCATGAGTAAAGTGGACAGAGGGAAGCTCTTCTTCCTCTCACAATATACCAAAACTAGGGGACATCCACTCAAGCTGAGGGCTGGGAGAGTGAGAACAGACAGAAGAAAATATTTGTTTACCCAGCATGTTGTTAGCCTGTGGAACTTCCTGCCACAGGAGGTGGCGATGCCATCTGGCCTGGATGGCTTCAAAAGGGGCTTGGACAAATTCCTGGAGGAAAAATCCATCACAGGTGACAAGCCACGATGGAGATGTATCATCTCCAGGCTTAAAACTGGGGTACTTCAAGGGCCAGATGCAGGGGAGTGGTATCAGGAGACAGAGATCCTAGTCTCGTGTGCTCCCAGACGCATTTGTTGGAGCCTTTGTGAGATACAGGAAGCTGGACTAGATGGGCCTTTGGCCTGATCCAGCAGGGCTCTTCTTACGTTCTTATGTTCTTATGGTGCCTCCTGGGAGAAGATCCATCCTGGGTGTCCCTGGGCAAGCTGCACAGTCCCAGGGTGACAGCAGGAGAAACGGTAGACCACTTCTGAGTATAGATGGGCATGAAATGTTTTTTTTTCGTTTCATTATTCATTATTCGTTTCGTTATGTAATAAACGAATAACGACCCTAGGGGCAAATTTAACACGAAACGATCAGAACTGAGAAAAATTGGTTTGGGTCGGTTCATTTTGTTAATGGGGGGGAGAGATGTTTCCTACCTGGTGCTGGTCTGGAGGTCCTTTCGCGCCAAGCTGCACGGAGGGCGTATGCACCTCGTCGGGGCCATCGAGGGACGCGTCGGACCCGAGCCTCAGCTGAGCCTGAGGAGGAGAGATAAGAAGCAGACCATGTTTAGGCAGCTAGAGCAGCACAGTTTCAAAGCTGCCACCCCTTTGCGCCTCCCTCCCACAGCCCATTATCGCGGGGCTGATCGGGAGGGGAGATAAGAAGGAGGCTGTGCTTAGACGGCCAGAGCAGTGTGGCTCCGACTTCGCTCCCCCTCTTTATTCCTCCCACGCCCGTTTGTAGGCACCCCCCCCAGCTCCGACCGGGCCCCATGGGCCGCGCAGTGGGCGCTGGGGGAAAAGTGGGTAAAAACAAATAACGAATTAACAAACCAACGAAATGATTTTTTTTTTTGAAAAAAACATCGTTAAAAATGAACCAAACTGAACTGAAGCCTTAAACGAAACGAAACGAAACGAAACACCATTTTTTTCAGTTTGTGCCCATCTCTACTTCTGAGTATTCTCTAGAAAGCCCTGGAAAGGCTCATCCTAAGTCGGAATTGGTCTGACTCTATATGCATCAGGATCCCACCTGGGTGCCATATTTTGCATTAGGTTTAGGTAGAGGTTGGTGAAGTTATTTATTTTTTCAACAACTGTCCCTGTTGATGGAGGTGTTCTGACAGTCCAAAGGGGTCATTTCCCCCCAAGCACTGAATCAGCGGTAGGCCTAGACATTTTGGGGTTGGAAATCCAAGTGGGTTTTGACTCAATCCCAGATTCTCCAGCCAACTGGAACTTGGGAGTCTCTGTTTTTTCCCAGGTACCCCCTCCTCACATCTCTCTGAATATCCACCTTAACTCAAGCGGGCACTCACCGTCTGTTTGGGCATTAAAGCTGTCCTTTGTAGAAGCGGGGTTAAATCACCAAAGAGTCCCCTGTATAAATCAGGCAATTAATGTGGCATTAGAACATTTAATTTTAAAACCTTCGTCCCTGTGAAATAATTGCCCCAGTGGTCACACATGTCTGCACGCGCAAACACGCGCCTGCGGAAAGTGCCAGAGACGTATGCGTTTTATTATTAAAATTAACATTTAAAGCCCGTACCATGAAGTAATGGATGAAGAGAAGGCAGATAAATCAGATGGTTAAACTAGTAAGGTAACATTTAGCGGTTAGATTCCTGACTGTGAAGTAAACTCAAGGTTAAACAGGGGATAAATCAGGATATGAGAGATCGAGAGAGAGAGAGAGAGAGAGAGAGGCTCAGAAATGGTCCCATGTACTTCAAATGTTAACATGGTTAATTTCCCCAGACCTGGAAATAACTCACAAGCTTTAAGGTGGGAAATGAAATCCATCTGTTAAGGATAATGATGGGATGTGAAGGGGTGAAGAAGAGGCGAGGGAAATGAAGGAAGGAAAAAGGACATGGTTCCTTTGAGCTTGAGCAGGCTTGCTTTGAACCTCACATGGAAGAGACATTTGTCTGGAAAAGAAACACTACCTCTGAAAGAAGAAGGGTGGGAATATATGAAAATGTGGAAGAGAAACGGGAAAATAAATACTGCACAGAAATGTTCCAAGGAGACTTTTTCAACCTCTGTTAAATTGAAGGCCTCCACCTATTTTCAAATAGGTCACCATTGGCATGACAGAAACAATCCAAAATGGCAGACGTATTCAGGCACAGCAATATTTTGTTTTAATTTCTTGCTCTGGTCTTGTTATCCAGTTCTTGTCTGTCAACGGGGTGTACAAGGGCAGCATTCATAGAAAGACTGAAGTCCAGAAAGTGACTCCCTGCTGGAGGAACCCCGTGACATCAGAGGGGTTTGTGGGAGCCAACCTATGCAAGTCCCATGGATCCAGCGGGATTCCTCTATTTGTGGTTGGCTCCTGGACTTCAGACGAAGGATGATACAGTACTTTTATTGAGCGAACCCACAAGAAGGAGAGAGCAGGGCACACGATGGTGTCCAAGCGTTTGGGGTCACAAGACCATTTCTTCAGGCCCAGGCTGGTAAAAGAAGGGGGAATTATGGGGGAAAGGAAGGAGATGGAGAAGAAGCAACAGGGTAGATCTTTTTTAAGCCCTTCCTCTTATTCTGGCTGCAGTGGGGCGGGAGTGGTGGAGGTGGTGGGGGAGAGAAACAGCTGCTACTTAAAGATGTCTCTTCCGGTCAACGGTGCTCTGTAACCATCACAGAAAGTAGACATTAGCATTGGTTGGAAACCAAAAAGGGAGGGAGGTTTTAATCCACCCACCCCCAGTCAGTGTGAAGCCCAGCTGTGAATTTTAGCAACGTATTCTGTTTATATACCGCCAGGCATGTCCAAACTTCGGCCCTCCGGATGTTTTGGACCACAATTCCCAGAATTCTAAGCTTACGATTGCCAAATGACAAAGGACTATGGGAATTACTGTCCAAAGCATCTGGACTGTTCTCTAGGCCATTTACAATTTATTTATGCTGGCTACCCATTGCTCCCCCCCCCGAGAGCTGGGTTCTTGTTTTACTGGACTTTCCCTCCCTCCCTTTTCTGAGCCACCGTCTTGCCGATGATTCTGTTTTCCTGTTTGGTTCTCCATTTTTTAAAAAATTCCTTATCTTTTAACTTTATCTCTTGTGATTGTTGTAACGGGATACCTCTCATCCCTTTTGTTAACTGCCCAGAGTTCTTTCGGGAAGACGGGCGGTATAAAAATGAACAAATAAATAAAAATAAAATAAATAAAGGCTGAGTGAACCTTGACCCTAGCTCCCTGCGATTGAACCCCTGGTCATGAGCACAGTTCTACACTGCAATACAGAAGTTGGATCAATGGGACTTGCATAGCAGTGGAACACTGTGCCACAAGGGTCCAATACACTTGGAGATATTTTAAAAACCTTACACCAGCTAGGAAGCACTCAGGAGGCCAAACCAGATGGGGATTAAAATCTAAGCTCTTTGCAGACTCCAGTCCTGGATGGCTAGAAGGAGACTCCTTCAAGCAATATGGGAATCAGAAGGAGCTGCTGACAGAAACATTTGGGGCTCTTTAGTCTGGAAAAAAGGCACCTGAGAGGGGAATATAATTGAGACGTACAAAATAATGCAGGGCATGAGTCAAGTGGGTAGAAGAACGCTCTTCTCCCTCTCACAAAATACCAGAACTAGGGGACACCCACTCAAATTGAGGGCTGGGAGAGTGAGAGCAGACAAAAGAAAATAATTTTTTAACCATTGTGCTGTTAGCATGTGGAGCTCCCTGCCACAGGATGTGGTGATGGCATCTGGCTTGGATGCCTTCAAAAGGGGATTGGACATATTCCAGGAGGAAAAGTCCATCACAGGTTAACAAACCATGATGGAGAGATGTGTCATCTCCAGGCTTAAAAAAAAGGGTACTTCAAGGGCCAGATGCAGGGGAAGTGGTATCAGGAGACAGATATCTAGTTGTCTCGTGGGCTGCCAGAGGCATCTGGTGGGGCCACCGTGAGATACAGGAAGCAGGACTAGATGGGCCTTTGGCCTGATCCAGCATGGCTCTTCTTATGTTCTCATGTTCTTATATATATTGACGCTTAGCTGGAAAATTGGCATGAAGGTCTATGTACAGCTACACGTTGTTCACGACAAGAACCAATGTTCGTCCACATGTAACAGGAAAACCTCAAATCCTGGCAGTCTTGATAGGTTTGATATTATATAAGTTAAGCACACTCATAAAATCAAATTTGATTTTCAACAAAATGGAAAAATTGGCATTTATCCATCATAGTGCTGCTGCACTCCATTGACTGGGAAACTGGGAGCAGATTTAATTTCTTGTGAGAAATTGGGTAGAAAATGATTAGCGCTGGGAAATTACTTTTAAAGAGCTATTCATTATATAACTTGTTACAAGCATCCTGAGGGAAACCAGTTACTGTCACTGCAACTTTAAAAAAATGTTTCTGTTGTTTGCATTTATTTGCAGTTTTTATTTTGTGTGTGTGGAAAATGCATTAGACAGTAACATGTATTTAAAATTGGACGGGGAGGGGGAACCATCTGAAAATACCTTAGAGAATAATCACACCCCATTACAAGGGTGAGAATGACCTTTTGAACTTCTGCATACAAACACCTTTCTCTTCAGGCAGACTTTCCTTTTGATGACTGACCAGGGGATTTTTAAAAAGGGAGTATTATATTATGTCAGGCAAAAATCAAATAAAAACAAAATAAAAGACAAAAAATATGCATCACCTTAAAGATTAACTATTATATTTTAATGCAAGCCCACTTCTACAGACATGTAGTAGCAGAATGAGTTTATATTATGTCATTTAACTTTGCAATTAGTTTTGCTCTTGTTTATAAATGTTAGACAATACAGTGGTACCTTGTATAAAGGAATTAATTTGTTCCAAATGAAATTATGTAAAGGAAATTTTCTTTTATACAAATTTCCCATAGGAATGCATTGAAAACAGAGTGATTCCTAATCATGACCATTTTTATGTTGTACGGATTTTCCCCACAGATGATTCTGTTAAGCAAGTTTCCCCTATCTCTGGATTTTTTTATGTTGTAGAGATGTTATGTTATACAAACTGTTTGTTATATGAGGTTCCATTGTATTTGTTTAATTCTTTTGTAAATATTGCAATTATTTATTTATTTCTTATTATTATCTCAATTAATTATTGAGGACAATTATTTTTGCTCTGAACTGTGTTTCTTTGTAAGCTGCCTTGAATCCTTTAGGAGAAGGGTGGCAAATGAATGAATGAATGATCTTGTTACTTTCCCAGATTACAGGTAAATTTGTTTTAATGCAATATTTGCAAACTTTGACTTCCAGTTTTGGTTCATCCTCCAGTCAAAAATTAAACATGTACATAAGGGGCCAAGAACACTCTTGTCTGGGCATAGGTTATGGTGGTCCAACAAGTCAGCCTGTCTCAGGACCCTCCCTTTTGACTGACTTCCACAGGGAATTATCATCTCTCCAAATTCCTTAATAAACTGGAGACGTTCTTCCCTAGTGATGGGCTGGTAATGGAATAATATACAGGCCCCAAGTCCGAAACAGCTGAGACAGGCTCTGGTTAGCTGAAATGCAATCACTGGGGAAATCACGCAGGGCGGGTCACAGAATGGCAGTGGAGGACCAGAGATCCAGTCTGGACCACACCTCTGTTTAAAAAAGGGAGAAAAAGAGAGGTTGGGGGTGGGGGGGAGAATGCAGAGCCTGTCTGAAAGGCTTAGAGTGTGGTGGCTGGCAAACGAAAGTGACTTCCCCCAGATATTTCCAGATGTTTGGCTGCAGCTGTTCCAGGGTGAAAGGTGGTCCCTGGAGGGGCATTTCTAATAGGGTCGCCTGCCTGTTGGCCATCATCTGAACGCGTGCTGCACATCCCACCTGGGCCACAGCTGCCTGCCTTCGGTGCTGCTGCTGTATCCTCCGGGGTCATTGCACTTCAGCTGACAGGCTCCCAAGATCTCAGGGGATGCGAAGAAGCAGCCAAGGGAGAGGATTCTTCTCCTGTGGGACTGGGGTGTGCACAGCCAGCAGGCCTTGTGCAAGTCTCTTGCATTCCCCCCCCCTCACACTCCTCTGCCAGCTTCGCCTGGCTTGTTTCTGTCCTTGGCATGGTTCCCTGCACCTACAAAGGAGACTGAACCAAAGGAAAGGTTTTCAGGCAGACATGTGCTAAGAAAGAAAGAAAGAAAGAAAGAAAGAAAGAAAGAAAGAAAGAAAGAAAGAAAGAAAGAAAGAAAGAAAGAAAGAAAGAAAGAGAAAAGGAAGGAAGGAAGGAAGCAGACTGATGACAGACAGACAGAAATAAAGACGAAGAGAAGAAAGAAAGAAAGAAAGAAAGAAAGAAAGAAAGAAAGAAAGAAAGAAAGAGAAAGAAAGAAAGAAAGAGAAGACGGACGGAAGGAAGGAAGGAAGGAAGGAAGGAAGGAAGGAAACAGACAGACAGACAGAAATAAAGACAAAGAGAAGAAAAAAAGAAAGAAAAAGAAAGGAAGAGAAAAGAAAGGAAGAGAAGACAGAGAAAGGAAGGAAGCAAGCAAGCAAGCAAGCAAGCAGACAGACAGACAGACAGACAGACAGACAAAAATAAAGACGAAGAAAGAAAAAAGAAATGTCATTTTGACATTTTTTTTTACACAACGCCACTTTGCACTGTTTCTACATATGAACCTGCATGTCCTATACACAGTGAACAATATATTTTCCCCAAATAAATGTTTCAATGCATAGTACATTTTCTCTTGAAACATGAGTGTACTGTAAGTGCATATTTAAAATATGAATATTAATGCCTGGCTTTGATGCATTTTACCACCTTCGGGTCTTTTTAAGGAGATAGGAGGGATAAAATACTTTTAGATAAATAAATGATTACATTTAAAGCATTGTGCTGCAGACGGTAGAGAAGAGTGAAGTACATTCCAACCTTCATGTTGAATCCAGAGCTGTAGATTAGGTCATGTGTCATCTAGAGATCCAGAAAATCCAAATCATTGGCACCCAGCATAGTTTGGCTAAATGAATCAGAATGGATAGCAGCCTGTTTAAATCTATTTTGTTATACTGGAGGATTTTCCGAAACTACATCATGTTATTTATTTATTTAGTGCTGATTTCCACGCAGTGGTCCGCTACTAGGAACAACTTCAGGTTAGCGATAAAATTCTTGAGGCTCCGGACTAAACCTTGTCCTTTTTTCCCCAAGTAACATTTGCTCAGTGAAACTTCTCGTCGGGGGGGATTTACTGTCATAATTAATAGGTTATGATTAGGTCAATAACTTTCATCAACCCGGCCAGGAGAGAACCTATTAATGAAACTGTAAAACAGCATAAACCCTGTGATGAAGATAGGAGGGTGAATTTACAACTTCCCAGAAACCGCTAATAACTAACACCACAATTTACAGGAAGTAAAATGAACCAGGCCTCCATAAAACACAACCAAAGTTATGCCCCCGCTCTAAACAAGACAAATTAAAAACACTTAAGTGGATCCTTCTGCCCAAGAAAAGGGAGAATTGCTGTGGGAAAGAGGAGTTTGGTGTCCCGTTTTTATGGAGTTTTGTGGGGAAAAGTTGTTTGCTTGTGTGTTGGCCTGTGTGCCTCGAGGCTGGGAGTAAATATGTGTCCATCTCCATAGGATGCTTTCCTCAAATGAGCCGCCATTTTGATTTGCTGCCATTTTGAAGGGAACATGATCTCCACACAGACAATTTTCGGCTCTGAACCTTGAAATCTCTTAATCATCATCAACATCTTAGAGCTGGAAGGGACCCCATGGGTCATTGACTCCGGTCCCTATCAAGGAGGACCACTCGGGGGAATCGAACTCCCAACCTCCCAGCCTGTAAAGTGCTGCATCAACTGATTTTAAAGGGTACGTGCACGTGCATACACCACACACACACACACACACACACACACACACACACACACACACACACACACACACACACACACACACACACACACACACACACACACACACACACACACACACACCTGAAAGCCACCAAGACAGTATCTTCATTAGACAGTTTTAATGCTTTGATACCACCTTTTAGCACTCTGGCTCTAAGTTACAAAGTATGCTAGGATTTGAGGGTTGCTGGGACATATTTTTCAGCTATCCTTTGTGCAAAAGCACAAGATCTTTCTAGCACAAAATTCTAAACACCTCACTGTGTACAATGATGCCATGATGGTTTAAAGGGTATGATCAGATGATTCTGTCTTTGTACCGCAGAAACATTCTTAAACTCCTGGACACACCCAGCATATTACAAACTGGCAGTTGTGAATTCAGCAAAAACAAAACAACCCTTCAGTTTATTAATGTGAGCTATGGTGCTTAGTATCCACGACTCAAAATGTCAGGAAATAGCCTGATGTTTCTGCACAATACAGGTACTGTGCCTGCATTGGCAGCAAGACAAAGGATGCCAAGTTTTCCACAACAAAGGGCAGCATGGAGGTTGGCCACAACAATGGCAGCAGTCAAGATGGTCTACAGCAGTGGTTCTCAACCTGTGGGTCCTCAGATTTTCCTGGACTGCAACTCCCAGAAACCCCTTCCAGCACAGTGAGTGGTGGAGGCTTTTGGGCGTTGCAGTCCAGGAACATCTGGGGACCCACAGGTTGAGAACCACTGGTCTACAGGATACCCTCTTGTGCTCCCTACCATTCACAAAGTGACACCATGGAAGGGGAAATCCCAGGAGTTGATTTTTTTCATCAGTTAACCAATTGTCATTCTAACACAAAGCAATGGCCAGGATTGTTTTTCAACAAGCACGAATGGTCATGAGCTCAACAGGGTTGTTTGTTTGTTTATTTATTTATTTATTTATTTATTTATTTATTTATTTATTTATTTACTTATTTACTTATATGCTGCCCACTACCCAAAGGTCTCTGGGCGGCTTAAAATCCAAAGAATAAAACAATTTAAAATAGTTAAAAGTAAAATATCAATAAATCATCAATAAAAACTTTACACTAAAATCATTATCCTAAAATTGTCATCAGCGGACCCACAGTCTATATTATATCAATTAAAAACCTTCTGGAACAGGAAGGTTTTTACCTGGCGCTGGAATGTAATCAGTGTTGGCGCCAGGCGGATCTTGATCGGGAGGGCATTCCATAGCTTGGGAGCAGCTGCCGAGAAGGCCCTATGTCTACAAGCCATCCCTCTAACCTCCTTGAGGGATGGCTCTTTCAAAAGGGCCCCCTGGCCCGATCTTAATTGCCGGGTAGGTTCGTATGGAAGGAGGCGGTCCTCCAGGTATCTAGGTTCTCATGTTGCATCTCTCTGGATGCTCTTGAGAAAAGGGAGACTATAGAAATTTTCCTGGAAGAACCTGGAGAAACTGCATAGCCATAGACTAGCCGGCATTATGCACACAAATTGCATCGGCAAAATAATCACACGTTGTGTATGTCCCTGCGAGACATTGGTTCTGTCTGTGCATATTAAAACCATAAACGTGTTGTAAATTCAGGGGAAAGGAAGCAAGCAGACACTTTTCTCTACCTTAGCCAGATGTAATATCAACATGTGAATGGCTTTTTCTTTTTCTTTTGGAAGGAAGAGGTTGTGGCGTGGGAGTTTGTTGGGAACCTTTATTTGCAGGTATGTTTTTTGGAGGAAGTTTCAGTGCAGTGCACACACTCCTGACTTTGCCGATGTGGCATAGCTAAGAAGGAAGCGAACTTCTATTTCCCCTGACTTCTTTGCTTTGAGGAAGGGACAAAGGGCTAAAGGGCACCTGCACCCTATTAGAATTATTGTTTTCATAAATGCTCCAATGTATGCTTATGAATGTAGATAAAAGAAAATAAAACAAGCCTTCTGGGAGGAGTGCAGGCAGTCTTTGCCTGTCTGTGTGTCTCATCAGCTGGCTGAAAAGGCATCTCTGTGTGTGGGTGGGTGGGTGGGTGGGTGTGTGTGTGGGTGTGTGGGTGTGTTTTCGTCCTTTCTGTAATCAAGGTCAGTTCGCTTTGGAACTCTTCCAGCAAACTCCCACAGGAGTTGGTATCCACTTGTGATCTGTATGATCCTAAAAGCTGTCAACATTTGACTCAACTTCCCTATGCAGATTAGCCAAAGGACTCTCTCAAACCTTTTGCTGGGGAAACAGTGAGGAAAGAAATTTAATTGGTACAGATGGGCATGAACTAAATAAGTGAAGAAATAAGTGAAGAGCCAGGCCCCGGGAGAGAGAAGGGGAGCTTTTTTCAGAGTTTTTCCTCACAACCTTAACAGCTGTGTGTGTTTTACCCACACACAAACTCTGAGTTGCTGTACTCTTCTGAATAAGGGAAAACGGCCGTCTACTATTCAGCAGTATTACTGGAAGAGCGGTATTGTATTTGTATTCGGTGGAATGGTCCATTTCCAGTACATGCACGGATCTTCGTTCAGCAGCCCTTATCACTGCAAGAGTTCTCCAGACTATCATTCACCACCCAACCAATTAAGCCTACAATTTCGATAGGAGGAGGAGAAAATGGCGGACGGCAGCAGCCCTCTGGCGTTTTGGCACCTCAGCGTCTTGGGTTTTCTCCTGTCATTTTTCTTTTTGCTGCCGTGTGGACTAGTTTTTTATCTTTTTTAATGCCTTTGGGTTCGCCAGGGCGTGCTGGGGAGTGGAGGATTTACCTTTTCTATCCTTCTTCGGAGGTTTGAGCCCCCTTGACAAGCTCTTGCCGTACGCTGCGCTTCGCATGCTATGCCGGCTGCCGAACCAGCATTGGAGCCGCTCGCTGGCCGCAAGCTTCTGGGAGACGGCCGGACCACGCCGAGCCAGCAGTGTCTGCCTCTGAGTGCGGGTCGGTCCCTCCCGAACCAGCAGAGCCCTCCCTCGGGAGCTGGCCGGACTTCGCAGGGCCAGCAGAGCCCCTTTTCCATCTATCGGGCTCGCTCTCTCCCGGAGATTAAGCGGAGGACGCAAGCTACTTCACGCCCGTTTTTTCCGGCTTTTGGGACTTCTCTCGCCCCCCCGGATTTTTCAACCCTGCTCACCCCCCTCGTGCCCCCCCCGTGGGGTTCCCAGACTGAGCGACCGGCCCGTCTGCAACGGCCTGGAAGGCTTGCAGAACGAGGTGGTGGCTGCCATCGTGGGTTTTCCCTGCGGGGAGAAGCGGAGGGTGAACTGTGCTGCTGTGGCTGGGGTTGCTCGCAGCCATTTCCATCTGCGGTGTGCGGCACTTCAGCCTGTCGGGACGTTTTCCACCTTCGCCCCTTGTCAAGAACTATCGTGTGGGGTGCCAGATGAGGTTCTCGGGCGACGGGTCGGCCGCCGGTGCTTGTGCTTCCGTGAGCCCCTAACCGGGTTGGGAACTCGGGTGGCTTCCGGCCACCAGAGATGGGCTTTGGTCATCTTAGCCCCTGCCTGCTTGTGGAGATCTCTGTGGGAGCCGTAGTCCGGGCGGCAGACCGGCCGCAGTAGGGGACACTCTTCCCCCCTCTGTCTCCACCCTGGAAGCTCGGACGGCATTTTCGGCCGTCGGTGAGAACAATATGCTTCATCTTCTCTACCATCTGGAGACTCAGGTGGCGAGTTCGGCCACAGGCGCTCCGCGGATCTGTTTTTCTTCTGCGGGGCTGCCCTATTGGACCCTAGAACCGCTGGCCGGCTGCCTTGCTGCACCGGGGGCTACTTTCGATCCGCCCCCCGGCACCAGGGAGAGCGGCGGCAACTCTAGGTCGCTGGAAGAAGCTTTGGGTGACGGGTTTGAAGGTTTTGGACCGCGGGTGGGTTCATAGGGGTTGGGGGGCTGTTGGACATCTAGGCCCCTTGTTTTGTCTTGTTTTTTTTCCCCCTCCCCCCGCGGCCTCCCCCATGCCTGTAGCCCTATCTCCCTGGCCTTCCTGATAAGTTTTTCAGTCTCCACTTCTACTTGGCCTTGGCTCCCTCCTTCCCCCTCCCTCTCTCCCTCCCCAGGTGTGTTCAATCTGCCCTGACGGTGGACCCATATCGGTGTTATTTTAATTTGATTTTAGTTGATTTTGTTTTTGGTTGTTATTCTATTTTATTATTATTTTTCTGTCTATCCTACTATTGCTTGTTGCTTGTGGGTAGCCTAGTAACTCGTTGTCACTAGTTTGTATTTTGCTGTTAATTTGCATTGATTGTAGTGCTTTGCATATATTTTTTTATTGCAATAGTTTGTGTCATTGCCTTTATTTGTTTATTGCTATTGTATAGTGTTGATTATTCTTATTTTTGTTGATTTGAAGTCTAGTACTGCATCTTCTTGTTTGTTGTTAGCAGTAGTAGGTTTCTGTGTTTTTTTTCTTTTTTCTTTTCTTTTCTTTTTTTTCTTTTCTCGCCATGTTAGCAGGGGCTCATATTCCGACGGTGTCGGGCCGTGGGCGTTACGCTTGTAGCCGTTGGGTTTGTCAGACTAGAAGAACTCGGGTCAGGCAACTCGTGCCTGTCCCTCGTTCTGACCCCTCGGCTCTCTGCCACGTGCCGGGAGTCCACCACCAGCGCCCCCAACCTTCCCTGTATCCTGATGAATGCCAGGTCGGTGCATAATAAAATCCCTATTATTTATGATACCATCGTGGAGGAGAAGCCCGACCTGGCGTTTATCACCGAGACCTGGGTGGGCTCGGGAGGGGGCTTCCCTCTCCCTCCTATGCCCGCCCGGCTATCAGGTTGAGGGAGTGGGAAGGTTGGGGGTCAAAGGGGGAGGGGCCGCCATTGTTTTCAGGGACTCTTTTCTGGTTAGCAGGGCCTCGACATTGGTTAGCCAGGGGTTAGAGGTACTTCACCTGTTGGTGGGACAGCGGGACAGATTTGGCATTGTGCTGGGTTACCGAGCTCCCGCAACCCTGCACAATCCCTTCCAGAGCTCACAGAATTCATTGCAGCTGCACTACTGAGGTCCCCACGGCTTTTGGTCGTGGGTGACTTCAATGTGCATGCGGGTGATGGACCCTCTGGGGTGGCTCTGGAGTTCATGGAATCCATGGCGTCCATGGGTCTGTCCCAGCATGTTTTATGCCCCACCCACAGGTCCGGTCACACCCTGGATCTGGTTTTTTCCTCCATGTCGGGGGACTCGTGTCTGGAGGTGGGGGACATTGTTCCCCTCCCTGTGTCATGGACAGACCATCACCTGCTCTCATTCTCCCTGGCGATCCCGGCCCCTCCCCGCGGGGACCTTCAGCCTTCCGTTCTGGCCCGCCCCCGCAGGCTTATGGACCCCCAGCGGTTCAGTGAGCTCTTCGGGGGCCTTCCTGGTGGTACGACTGGCGCTCCGGCTGAGGTAATGGCTAATCTTTGGCATGATACAGCTGCCAACACAATCGACCGGATCGCCCCCAAGCGCCTTCTCCGTTGCCGAGCCCGGCCCTCCCCATGGTTCACGGGGGAGCTTAGGGCAATGAAGCAGGTTAGGAGAAGGCTAAAGCGCAGCTGGAGAAAAACCCGGACGGCGTTAAGTAAGGCTGCTGTTGATGCCCAGACTAGTCGCTATACCAACGCGATCAGGGAGGCTCGAACATCCTTTAACTCCCTGAGAATTGCTGAGGCCTCGAACCGCCAGGCGGAGCTCTTCCGGGTGGTTCGAGACCCCAACAATCCTAGTCTGGCTAGGCCTCCTCCTACTGAGTTCAGTAGCGAGCAGTTTGCAGCCTTTTTTCGAACTAAAATAGAGGCCATCCGTGCCGGCTTTGACTCCGGTTGCAGTGGCCCTGCCCCGCCATCCCCAGTCGCTGGTCCGCCTTTGTCGCCTCGGTTGGATGCGCTTGGGCCTGTTTCCGCTGTCGAGGCCTCCAAGGCCATGGCGCATTGCCGGCCTGCCTCCACCCCTTTCGACCCTTGCCCTGCCTGGCTAATTAGAGCTGCCAGAGGGACCATGGCTGAATGGGCTTCAGCCATCGCCACCGCCTCCTTCAGTGAGGGGGTCTTTCCCCCTCGTCTGAAGGAGACGGTGGTGAAGCCCATTCTGAAAAAACCTGGCCTGGCGGTGGATGACTTAACAAACTATCGTCCCATCGCCAATGTCCCGTTTATGGGCAAGGTGATCGAGAGGGTGGCGGCGGTCCGGCTGCAGTCATACCTGGAGGATCGGCAGTGCCTCGATCCCTGCCAGTCCGGGTTCAGGCCTCGTCGGGGTACCGAAACAGCTTTGGTCGCCCTGCAAGATGACCTTCTCCGGGCGGCCGACAGGGGTTGCTCTACCCTGTTGGTCCTCCTGGATCTGTCAGCGGCCTTTGATACCGTCGACCACGGTATCCTACTGGACCGGCTCTCTGAGGTTGGAATCGGAGGCACTGCTCGCAGTTGGCTCCGTTCCTTCCTGGAGGGCCGGCCCCAGTATGTTCAGCATGGGGGGGAGTTATCGGCCCCTTGGATTCTCCCTTGTGGGGTTCCACAGGGGTCATCTCTGTCCCCCATGCTGTTTAACATCTATATAAGGCCGTTGGCGGGGGTCATCAGGAGTTTTGGAGTCTGCTGTCATCAGTACGCTGATGAAACGCAGCTCTATCTCTCCTTTAACACCTCTGCTGTGGAATCTGTGGAAGTTCTCGACGGGTGCCTGGAGGCCGTCCTGGCTTGGACCGGGGCGAACAGGCTTAAGCTCAACCCCGAGAAGACGGAGGTTATGTTCTTTGGGAGCTCGCCGTCTGGGTTCGGTGGCCCTTTTCCCCGTCTGGGGGGGATCCCCCTCCAGTTCGCGGAAAGGGTGCGGAATCTGGGTGTGCTCCTGGACCCGGCGCTTACCTTGGAGTCCCAGGTGGCGTCGGTGACCAGGTCCGCCTATTATCATCTCCGTCGGATCGCCCAGATCCGCCCGTACCTGGACGCGAACTCTCTGAGAACAGTGGTCCAAGCGCTGGTGATCTCGAGGCTGGACTACTGTAACGCTCTCTACATGGGGTTGCCCTTGAATCTTCTCCGGCGCCTGCAGCGGGTCCAGAATGCGGCGGCCAGGCTGGTGGGGGGTGTGCGTCGCCACGAGCACATCACACCAGTCCTGGCCCGCCTGCACTGGTTGCCCGTTGCGGCCCGGATTAGATTCAAGGTCCTGGTTTTAGTTTATAAAACCCTCCATGGCTTGGGACCGGACTACCTGGCAGAGTGTATCGCTCAGCGATCCACCTCGGCCCGGCCCGTTCGGCAGGCGCGAGCGCACTTGCTTCTCGTCGCCACCCCTCGAGAGGCCCGAAAAACGAGTACTCGAAATCGGGCTTTCTCGGTGGCGGCCCCTAGCCTTTGGAACTCCATCCCTCCTGAAGTGCGCTCTGCAGAGTCCCTGCTGGCCTTCCGGAAGGCATTAAAAACCCATCTGTTCCGGGAGGCCTTTGGCGATCGTTATTAATCTCTCTCTCTCTCTTTTTTTTTTCTTTGCCATCGTATTGCGTATTACCTATAATGTTAGGTTTTAATGATTTGTTGAGGTGCCTCTAGGTTTTATTTTGTATGTTATGCTGTTTTATCTGTCTTTAATGCATATTGTTTTTGCTCTGTTCTGTAATACTTGTAGTCCATTGTTGTAAGCCGCTTAGAGTTCAAATTGAAGATAAGCGGGATATAAATATAATAAATAATAAATAAATAAATAAATGAACTGAAAAAATGGCAATTCATTTTGGTTCGTTTCGTTTTAGGGTTTGGTTCGTTTTGTTTTGTTTATAACAATTTTTTTTGAAAAATTCATTTTGTTGGTTCGTTATTTGCTTTTCCCCGCTTTGCGCGATTTAATCCATTTGACAGCTCAAAGCGGGAAAAATATTCATTTTTTTAAAAAACACAGACGTTGAGAACTGCACAAACTAGACTGGCAGCATCCTCATCATCCGCATCATCCTCATCATAATCTTCAATCATCAACACATCAGCCTTACTGGGTGGCGGCGGTGGCAGCGGCGGTGAGGCGATCCTGCCTCCTGTGGCAGGGGCTTTTTGAGGTGCTGGCTTGGGGCCAGTGCTTCTTTTTTTCCCCCAAGCGCTGACCATGCGCCCCTGGAGCCGGGTCGGTGCTGGTTTTATCTTTTTATATTTTTTCTTTATTTTAGGGCACCAACCATTGCCCGCGGGCCATTCGAAGTGTGAGAATAGGGGAAGGAGAGAAAGCATTGTTCAAGGGTCCATGCCATTATCAACTCAATAGGTGGCTTGGAGAGTCAACAAAGGAATCTTGAGCTGTGAGACGGAACTTCCTGGGGAATGTGGAGGCGAGACAATGGAAGCCTTCTGGCTGGAGATAATCTGTGTACGTGCAGGGGGGCCATGTCCTTATTCCATCGATGGTTGGAGTTCTTTCTGGAAGGCACAACCATCCTCAGAAGTCGCCATGTTCTCCTTCTCCTTATGCCATGATCCTGTGCCCAAGATGGTGGCCCAAGGGGAGGTAGGAAGCAGTGTAGGAATGTGTCTTTAGGCGGATTCAGAGAGAGTGGGTTGGGAGGAAGAGGGAGTGAGAGAGAGAGAGAAAAAGAGTCCCCGGATGCAGGTAGACCAAAGAAGGAGAGTGGGGGAGGAAAAAGGGGGAACTAGGAAGGAAGCTCAGGCCTAGGGTGCCCAGACAGGTAAGAGAGTTCAAGTCATTTTTGGGGTGTGAGGGGTGTTCTGGGGTGTGGAGACGGTCATTTGTGACGTCTCCTTCAAGAGGCTGAGACCACAGTGGATATGAATGGTCAACCCAGGGAATTAGCCTGAGTTGTGTGTCTGGCTCTTTTAAAGGTCCTGGAAATGAATTATTTTATCCTGGCCCAACAAGGAATGTTTTGGGAGGGGTCTCGGGGGACCCCAAAACCATATCTGAGAATTTCATTATGTCCAGTTGTGACTCAACAGAAGGTCTGGAAGAAATGTCTTACGAGGGTGCTGAGGATGTTTAGCCATTCAAAAAGAAGGCTGAGGGGGGATATGATAGCTATGTTTAAATACTTGAAAAGATGTCATATTGAAGAGGGAACAGGTTTGTTTTCCATGGCTTCAGAGACTAGGACTCTGAATGGTTTCATACTACAGGAAAAGAGATTCCATTTGAACATTAGGAAGAACTTCATGACGGTTAGAGCTGTTCAGCAGTGGAATATGCTGCCATGGAGGGTGGTGGAGTCTCCTTCTTTGGTGGTTTTTAAGCAGAGGCTGGATGGCCATCTGTCAGGGGTACTTTAATGGGGGCTCCTGCATGCCAGGGGATGGACTGGATGGCCCTTGAGGTCTCTTCCAACTCTATGATTCTATGAGTCTATGACAAGAAACATCAAACTGTATGTCACATTCCTACCTGCCTGGTAGGTGTGAGATAAAAGCCAGGACTGGTTTTCCCCATCAAATGCATTAGTCCGGCATCCTTTAACCTGCCACCTTCCTTCTAGGTATCTTGCATGAGATGCCTCATCATCCTCCTTTCCCCACAGTTTTGGGGCTGGGGATGATGGAGCCTATCTATCTGAACTGTGGGTTGTGGTGGCTGTTTTACCTTAATGGGACAGAGAACAGCCCACGGAGACTCTGTAACCTCAGATGTTTTAACTGGTCAGGTATGAAACATTAACGTCGATTCCTAAGAGTAAAAGATACCATTGCCTGCCTTAAAAGTAAATTATGACACTTATAAAATCTTAACTGCATATGTAAAAGTAAATTATTATCCAGGAGAGATAGATTTTGGCGTGGGTTTTTTTTTCCATATACCCACCCTATCATTACTTCCTGAACACTTTTAATCTCTCATTTCCAACATGTTCAAATGATGTTAAAAGAGATCATTTTCCTCTCTAAGGTTTTAAAAATAAATTAACGCCCTGCTTTCCATATCGGCACTCAAATTATGCTGCCGAACGTCATTCCACAGTGGCAACTGTGAATTGCTAAACATTGCTTTTGAATTTTATTATTTTTTGCCGCCCCTACAAGACACAACACAGAATTGGTTACTGCCTGCTTATGGCAAATAAAACCTTTGAAACTTTTAAAGGAACCCGAAGACCCCTTGGTGAAACCCAGTTGTGTTTTTTATGCACACAGAAGAGGATGTGGTGCCTGTTTCATGGTGGTCACACATTTGTTCATGTACCTGTCAGACTTCCTGCACCTTGCATGCCCATACATAATAAGACATGCAGGATCCTGCCCATTGTTGGCTTTGCTGCAACAGGCAGCAGGTCAACACATCTGGATGAAACCACTTGAGAAGTGTTCAGGCAAGCTTCGTGTAACGGTTCCAACCCCTTCATTTCAAGGGAGGTGGCACAGTTTTGTCCCTCTAAACCAGAGGTGGTGAACCTTCGGTCCTTCAGATGTTTTGGACCACGACTCTCACAGTCCTTTGTCACTGGCAAAACAGGCTTGGAATTCTGGGAGTTGTCCTCCAAAACATCTGGAACTCCCTGCTACAAGATGTGGTGATGGCATCTGGCCTGGGTGCCTTCAAAAGGGGATTGGACAGATTCCTGGAGGAAAAGTCCATCACAGGTGACAAACCATGATGGAGATGTGTTATCTCCAGGCTTAAAACCAGGGTACTTCAAGGGCCAGATGCAGGGGAGTGGTATCAGGAGACAGATCTCTAGTCTCGTGCACTCCCAGAGGCATTTAGTCAGGCCACTGTGAGATACAGGAAGCTGAACTAGATGGGCCTTTGGCCTGATCCAGCATGGATCTTCTTATGTTCTTATGAGTGCTGAAGGTTCGCCACCACTGCTCTAGATCAACAGTTCCCAACCCTGGGTCTCTGGATGTTCTTGGACTGCAGATCCCACAATCCATTGGGAACACAACAAATGGCAAAAGCTTCTGGGAGTGGCAGTCCAAGAACATCCTGGTTACTTTCAAGAATGGAAAAGGGTGGAGTTGAGCAGAGGCAGAACTAGCTGGGAAGGGAGTGATCCCAAGACTGCTTGTGGGGCAAGGTACCTGTAATCCTGAACTGGCAACTTGGGGGGGAAAGCAACCCTCATGACAGGCTGTTTCTTCCTTAGTCCCTCAACATGTTTTCAGTTGAAGGCCTCACCCCTACTCTTTCTCTTGGCCCTTTATCCCTGGGGCGAGGGACGTGTCTGCTCATGTGCCAGCTCTCCAGGCGAGAAGAACCTGGGAGATGGGGATGCTTGTTTGCCTGGAGAGTTTATTGTGAGAGGAGGAACCCCCTCCACTGCAAATATGTCCCTTCCCATGTGGAGAAAGCAGTGATGGAGCCGTGAGGAGTTAGGCAAGGACTAATTAATTCCCAGAGGGTCCAGGGCCACTTGGACCCTTCCTTGGATTTTGGAGGGCTTTCCCCCACTCTTGCATTCCTCAAGATGAATTGATTCGTCTCCTCTATAAAGTGCTAGAGGCACCAACACTCCTCCTCAAGTCCTGAATGTTTGGTGAGGATTGGGGTTTAGGCCTCTGAGCTGTGTACCCCAAAAGAGACCCCGTTTCTCCATTTCTCATAGGCTTTAATAAGGGAACACCCTTTGTGAGGCATTGCAAAGCCAATGATCATTGTAGTCCCTCCTGCTAGTACAGCCTAAAAAGAAAACAACAATAAAAAACCAACTTAATGATTTCTCAGTGAAGAATGTACAAGAATCCTGTACGCACCTATTTCTGTGTCAGGTTTTTTCCATCAAACATCAATAGTCCAAATAATTAACAAGATATTTTCCTTTATTTCTGATATCCTGTCTTCTTTCCATTGTAATACTATACTTATGTACAGTTAAGCTGATTCTGGCATATTGCAACCCTTTCCATGCCTTTGTTGTTGCTGCTCTTTCTGTTTTGACCTCTGTACTGCTCCATAGTGCTTGCAGCACTCTCTGGGTGGTTTAAATGCTGGAAGTTATAGTTATAACATTTGCTATTCTCCACACTGTTGCTGATAACACTAACATTTTGCCATTTTGTAAGCCAATTCTAACACAAAAAATTTGATAAGAAAAAGTTTTCCCAAATAATTGCTAAGAAAGTGCCATTTAGCAATTGGGTTGGAGAAACCCAATCTTCACCAAACTTATAGAAGAAAGCCAGGGAATGCTTCCCTTCAAATTGGGTGTCTCTAGGTACCTTGGGGGCCATTTTATGACCCAACAAATTAACAAATCAAATTTTGCTAAAAATAATCCATTTGTATTTTTGGGGGACTCCATTTGTGGTAAATGCGAACTGAGGAATCCTGATGAATTGGCCAAAATCAACCAAAAATATGGTTCGTGTTTCAATTCGTCCCCATCTCTAATCCAAACCCTATATTATATAAAGACAATCTTGTGTGTCTCGGCGGCATTTTCTTTCTGTCTCAGGTACCCTAAAAGGTTGTACCTGCCAGAGTAACCGGACCAGAATTTTTACAAAAAAGGTGGTGCATTATGCTCCTAGTCCCACCTATGTCCCCTTAATGATACATCCAATTGGTTGAGGATCGTGGCTTTCAGCCTCTCTATGTGTGTGCACACGGTGAAAGATTAATGCTCTAACACTCACACACTTTGTTGTTGTTCAGTCGTTCAGTCGTGTCTGACTCTTCGTGACTCCATGGACCAGAGCTCGCCAGGCCTTCCTGTCTTCCACTGCCTCCCGGAGTTTGGTTAAATCCATTTTGGTTGCATCGATGACACCATCACCATCTCATTCTTTCCCGTCCCCTTTTCCTTTTGCCTTCAATCTTTCCCAACATCAGGGACTTTTCCAAGGACTCCTCTCTCCTTATGAGGTGGCCAAAGTACTGGAGCCTCAGCTTCAAAATCTGTCCTTCCAGTGAACATTCAGGGTTGATTTCTTTCAGGATGGATAGGTTTGATCTCCTTGCAGTCCAGGGGACTCTCAAGACTCTCATCCAGCACCACAGCTCAAAAGCATCAATTCTGCGGCGATCAGCCTTCTTTATAGTCCAGCTCTCCGTTCCATACATCTCTATCTGTGTGCACACGGTAAAAGATTAATGCAAACAAAGCAAAGCAAAGCAAAGTGTTCTGTTTATATGCTGCCCCACATGACTTCAAGTAGTCTCTGGGCAGTTTACAGTTTTAATTACAGTATGCAGGCTACACAATGCTGTAACACTCACACACTATCAAGAGCCTAAGAGGAAGTCTAGTGCAGAACCTTTCAGAACCTACCCTGGCCATGTTGGCTGGCAGGATTCTGGGTCTTGTAGCCCAAACAAAAGAGCAACTGGCCGGAGCTCTATGGCTTCCTTCCCTTTCAACTCAACCTGCTCCTGCAGCACCATCAATCTCCGTGTGAGTCAGTAGCCCCGATCCCAGGCCTGGATGATTTTTTTCAGTGCTCCGCTCAAGTGATCTATGGCCGGTCCATAAAACCTTTTGCCATTTCCGACGAATGCTCTGCCTTGGTTCAAGGAAGTGTGATGTTATATTCTGCCAGGTGCTTGGCTTTTACAGTCGCCCCCTCCCCGTCCCCGCCAGCTTCCCATCAAGGGTCGATCCTCATGACTTCTGGTTGCTGGGGTGTGGGGGGAGGCCTAAGCGGCAGAGTTTTAGACCTGCTTCAGGGCTGCAGAGCAGGGGGCGAGGGGGATGGTGTGACCCTGGTGCCTGATGCTACACCGGAGCTTCCTCCTCCTCCTCCTCCTCCTCCTCCCCCTCCTCCTCCTCTGCTGATCCCCTTAAAATGAGACAAAGGCTGATACTTCACGTCCCTCTCGCTGCAGTTTGCGGCCCCGCTGGAGACCGGTTCGAAGGAACGGAACCTCACGTCCTTCTGGGGTCAATCCGAGTTCACCCCGACCACGGCCCCTGAACTGCGCTCCAAGCGGGGTGAGAGGTTCCCGTCCTGGAGCTCGGGAATCTTTTCAATCCGCTTCTCGATCTGCCCCCCAGGGGACATGCGGTTCCTCTTAAGCCGCATCGAGAAAATATTTAGTGCGATTATTATTATTTTGGTTGAGAAGGGGGGGGGAGGAACATCGGTATTTCGATGTATCGAACAACAGGAATTATAACTCCTTCTTATGAATCCATTTTCCCCACTTATCGACCAAGATTCTTCCTCGAACAGTTCACCCTGGTTTGTGTTTGTTCCTTACCGCCAGGTAAGGATCGAGGCCGTGCGGTTAAAGTACTACCGGTTTCAATCAGCATGCCCGTGAGTACAGAGAAACAGGGGCAGAACTGGCATTAGATCACGTGACTAAAACCGATTTCAACACGGAGGCAAGTTTACCTCGGCTCGAGGAAGGACGTGAAGTAACTGTCAAAGTTGAGTGAAAAGGACAGAGCACCTTCCAGTGGCTCTGTTCCCCTGAGGCATGCAGGCTCAGGGCGTTAGCCTGCCTGACTCCAAGCTCAACGTGGCCGCCACATCTCCCGCCATGCCAGGTAGAAAAGACCCAAACAGGACACGCCAACGAAGGAGCAGTTCAGGCGGCACACACAATACACCCTGCTTTCGACTCTGCTCTGCCTCTTGGCCGGGCAGCAGGAAGAGCTGCTGGAGAGCTCCGTGGTTTAGGCCTCCGGCTGCAGAGTCAGAGGTCAGGAGTTCAATTCCCCCCTTGGGTTCCTTGACAGGGCCTGGGTTCCACTATCCATGGGGTCCCTTCCAGTGTTGCAATTCTATCGCCATCTTCGTCATCGTCCAACTCTCCCGCAGACTGTGGCTTCTTACGGTCAGCATCCAGGCGTTTGTGCCACTGGGACTGGCAGCCTCAGCCTCCCCCCCCAAAGTCTAAGGGCTGGGCCCTGCTCATCCTCCACACTGCCATCTCCCTCCCTCCTTCCTTGTGCTTATCTGACGAAATCATCACATTTAAGGCCAAATTGAAATGAAATGCAATTTAGTTCCCGTTCTGCCTTCAGTCCATCACCTCGCCGGCCAGTCCCAACGGATCAGCTAACCTAATCGCCCGATGGCGGTAACTTCATTAGTGCTGCCCGCCACCCCCCCTCCCGCTCTGCTGCGTGCAGAATCACAACGGATGCCCCTTGGTGGGAATTACTGGAAGCCAGGGGTTTGGCGGGTCTCTCTCTTTTTCTCTGTGGACTATTTGCTGGCTCAGCAGCTCCCTCTCCTTTCAAGAGCGCTGCCTCTTATTACCTCTCTGGCAAACGTTCATTTATTTACTATCACTTCTTTTTCTCCACCCAGGGAATAAAACTGATTTTTCCCCCGAGTTAGAGGGGGAGGGGAAAAGGGAGATCTAAACAGAAGGGCGAGGCCTGGCGACCGGAAGGGCTTTCCAGAAAACTGGCCCAAGGATGGGCATCTGTGCGTAAGGCAGGGTCTACCTTACAGGACTGTTGTGAAAACAAAGCCCAGGGAAGTACCCGGCCTGGAGCTTACGGGAGGAAAAGGAAGGCATCAGCAGAGTGAATGAATAAAAGTGGCCTCGTGTCCGGGTCTCTTGATTCTAAGGAGCTTGGAAAAGCTACCAATTGATGTTGTGTGTGTGTGTTGGGGGGGGGGAGTGCCACGGCCGAGTACGTGCCAAGCATTATTTGGCACTGAGAGGCTTTGAAAGGCTGGAGTTTCCAACAGGTGGCATCTGGAATCAAAGCTCAAGAGTCTGATACAGCTGGTTGCCTGTTGTTGCTGTTACTTGCCGTGAAGTTACCTCAGAGTACTAAAAACGAGGGATCTCTAAAATATCCTGCCCTGAACAGTCTTGCTCAGCTCTGGCAAAATAAATAAATAAATAAATAAATAAATAAATAAATAAATAAATAAATAAATCAAGGCTGTGGCTTCCTTGATTGAGTCGACCCATCTTGTATTTGGTCTTCCTCTCTTCCTGCTGCCTTCCACCCAAGCATGGTGGAGTTTTTCAGATATATATATTTTTTACATTTCTCCTAAATGTATGTCGTTCCAGATGTAGTGCTGGTTTCCCTCGAGAAGGATGGATCATCTGTCTCACTACATTTTTTAACCTCCTTCTCCTTCTATCCATTCAATGGTGTCTGACTCGGGGTCACTTCGTGGATCAATGCTCTCCATGCCTTTCTATCTCTCACTTCTTCTTTTAGCTCCATCAGGGTCATTCCAGAGTCCCTTCCGATGGGGTCAAACCACTGAATAGGCTGCCCCTTCTTCTTTAGCCCCTGACCAAACCTAACGTAATTGTTTTTTCACGTGAGTCAGCTCACATAACACGGCTGTAGTATGACAGCTTTTGCTGGGCAATCTTGGCTTCCAGATATAGGTTTGCTTTGACTCTGCCTAGGACTTCCATGCTGGTCATCCCTGCTCTCCATAAGATACCTACTAGTACAGTAGGACCCCAGTATCCTCTGTTTCCGCCCCCCCCCAGGCCTTCCCATGGATAACAGAAAACTTGGATAAGAGAAAACACCAAAAACCCTGAAACTGCTGTTTTGCAGCAGTAGCAGCTGCTATTTTGTGACAGTAACTAGCTTTACAGCTGCTGTTTGTGACAATAGCTTGCTTTGCGGCTGATGAATTATTTAATTTTCTCTTCTGCCAACTGTGGATAACTGAATCAGTGGTTAATGAATCAGTGGATATGGGGGGTCCTACCGTAGTTTCACCAATACCACAATAATTCTGGAGCACTGTGTCCAGTTCTGTGCACCTCAATTTAAAAAGGATGTTGGCAATCATGAGCAGGTACAGAGGAGGGCGACCAGGATGACTGAGGGTCTGGAAGAAATGTTTTACGAGGAACGGCTTAGGGAAATGGGAATATTTAGCTTTTGAAAAAGAAGGCTGGGAGGGGACATGATAGCTATGTTTAAATATTTGAAAGGATGTCACATTGATGAAGAGACTGGTTTGTTTTCCATTGCTTCAGAGACTAGGACATGGGGAAATAGTTTCAAACTACAGGAAAAGAGATTCCATTTGAACATTAGGAAGTACTTCCTGATGGTTAGAGCTGTTCGGCAGTGGAATAATATGCTGCCACAAAGGAGGGTGGTGGAGTCTCCTTCTTTGGGGGTTTTTAAGCAGAGGCTGGATGGCCATCTGTCGGGAGTCCTGTGATGGGGGTTCTTGCATGGCAGGAGGTTGGACTGGATGGCCCTTGAGGTCTCTTCCAACTCTGTGATTCCAGGATTCTAAATGCCTCTACATTTTCCCGATCTCTCTTCCTCAGAGTCCAGGTTTCACAAGCATACAATGCTGTTAGAAAGACCATCAAATGAACTAGTCTGCATTTGATTGTTGTGAGCTTGATGTCTTTATTCTTCAAGATGTTATTCATACTGATCATCACTGCTGCTCTTCCAAGCGCTATATGGCTTCTGATTTCTATAACTTCAGCCGTCATTTTGATAAATTTTAATGCCAAGGAAGTTAAACTCCTTTTCTGCTTCAATTACCTCCTTGCTGATCTTAACACTGACTTGCATGTTCTTTGTGTTTTTGCTAATTATTTTTGCTTTCTTGTTTTTGGGGCGCAATGCAAGTTTTTCATTTTCATCTTTTACTATTAACTTTCACTGTTCTGAATCTTTCTTTCTTTCTGCCAGCAGTCTTCCATTATCTACCACACCCGAAGGTTGTCGATGTTCCCACTGCCAACTTCTATTCCAGTGGCAGATTCATCCAGATGTGTCTTTCTCATAATCTCTTCTGTGTACATGTTAAATAATGAAGGTGACAGGATACAATCCTGATGAATGCTTTTTTCCACTTTTGAACCACCCTGTGTCTCTAAGGGCGCTTTTATACGACCTCTAAAATCTGGTGTCAACTTAAATTTGGACCAGAGATAGTGGGGGCTTGTCACTCTTCCTGTGTTCCCACCCCTCCACACTCCATTGTTCCTGTCTGCGTGAGGGGAGGGAGAAAAAAAGGAGGAAAAAAATGCAGGCTCACCTCCGTCTGCCTGCCGGTGGAAGCAGCCCCAGCAGCCCCGTCGTCGTGATTCCTGTCTCTTAAAGGGGCGGCGGGGACAAAAAACAAACAGAAGGCGAGGGAGCCCGGCATTCACAGCTTTACAATTTGCATCGGAAGATTTTTTACCTCGTGGTGGCCTGGTACTTGAAAAGTGCGCTGGGAAGTGCTTAGGTGGGCGTGGGCGTACTTAATTTTTTTTTAAGTCCGGACCTGGTGGAAAACATTTTTAAGCTCCGGATCTGGGAGCCCTTTGCCTCGGATTATAGGGGTCGTGTAAAAGCGCCCTTAAAGCTGCCTTAACTGCTGCTTCTTGGTCAAGGTACAGAGCCTGTATCAGTTGGATGAGATGCGGTGAAATTTCCATTTCTTTCAGGCAGCTCCAGAGCCTTTTTTTCTATATTATAACTCCCTTTAGCTATTTCCGTAAAGGAACTAGCTCGATTGTTACTTCTCCACCACCACTAATTAGTGGCAGTAACACCCCAAAATCTATAAAGGAATTGAAAAGTTCAGCTCCATCACAAAAGGAGCGAACATACTCATCCTTATTAGCAATGTAATGGAGAATAATTCTGGCCGTTTACAGTCTTCCCTACCCTGCTTGGGTTGCAATTAGGGATGGGCACGAAACAAAAATATAATGTTTCCTTTTCTTTCCTCCCCCCCTATTTTTTTATTTTGTTTCATACAATTTATTTCAAAAAAAAAAATTGTACAAAACGAACCACTAAGGAAGTGGTTATTCTTTGGGGTGGGGGGCTGGAAAGTGGTGGAGGGACAAAAAGTGTTTTTAAAGGTCCTGGACTTTTTTTTAAAAAAACTTTTTTACCTCCACCAAGCCCCACCTGCCAGCTGATCTGTGCTGCAGTGGGGGAGTTTTTTCCCCACCCCAGTGTGCCGATCAGCTGGCAGGCGGGGCTTAGGGGAGGGGGAAAAAGTTTTTTTTTAAAAGCCCAGAGCTTTTTTAAAAACACTTCCCCCAAGCAGATTACAGACGGAACAAAATGGTTCGTTTCAACAACAACAAAACCATTTCGACATGACGAAACAGCATTTCGTTTTTTGTTTTGTGCCCATCCCTAGTTGCAGGAGTATCATCTAAAGCCATAATTTTGACGTTCATCAATGGCAACAAGCTGCCTGCCTGCCTGTCTGTCGGGCGGGGGGGGCATGGAGAGCAGGCAGAAGGGAAAGTGTTTTTTCCTCCTCAGTGGCCTCACATTTCAGCTGCTGATATCCAAGTGAAGTTTCCATCATTGCAAGTCTTCCAATGGATGCTGGGGGGGGGGGAGCCTTGTTTTGGGGCTGGCTTTCCCCTTTCACAAGTAAATGAATGTAACGTGATTTCCTTGGCAACTGGGTGCTAATCGTTTTATCAGTTTTCAAACTGTAAGGGGTTGAATTGGACGCCTTCCATTTTGCTGCTATTGTTCTTCTGCTTTTATTGTTATTGATTTTTACCACGGTTTTAATGTTGTGTCCTATCCTGTGCTTCTGATGTTTTATGGTGATTTGATTTGCAAGGTGGTTGCAGGCACTGCCTGTTGTTGTTTTAATTTAACTTAAATCCCGGCAAGTGGCGATGGGGAGGCTCCGGTGCCCAATTTCCCCCATTTATGCCCCCCCCACCTTTTATGCCATCGTCTTGCTCGGATAACTCAGATTGAACCAAGAGGATGGAGAAACGGCCCTCCTTCCCCTCAGCCCTCTTTCCTGTGATATTTGAATATCAAGCAACAACTGATCGGAAGCAAACCAGAAAGCAGCAGGGAAACTGGCTTCTAGTGACCAAGAGCTGGTGTGATGCTGCCAGATGGAATCGGGGCCTTGTTTTTGCACCATCGCCTACCAGGGATGGTGTCAAAGTGTTAGGTATTGTATTCAAATATAGTTTAAATAGCCATTGCAAATAAAGTGGTTATACTAATATATTCAATTACACTCATATATTCTGCTTTAACACTCAGCAAAGCAAAGTCATTGTAGATAGAATGGCAATTTAAGTATAGTCAATAAGCAGTCATTGTACATAAAAGTGACTGGTTACTGATTACTTAAACATATATATACACATATGTATTTCTTTTAATAAGCCACAGAGCATAAGAAAATGGCTGGAGTTTGGTTCAAGAAAAGCATTTCAGTCTCTGTCTTTCTCTCCCCCCAACTCCCAAAAGTAAAAGGCAGGCACAGCTTGCCTTGAAATTCCATTCCCATATGTACTGAAATAGTAAGAACCGCTGAATGTATCTTTCTGTAGAACAATAAATCTCTGTAAAGCAGGCGAGAGCATCTTGACGTAAGCATGATAGGAGGACTGTTCTACAAGATTGTTTCTAACTAGCAAGTATCCTGTGTGAATAAGCTAGAACTGTTTCTCTTTGTTAAAATGCACCTGCAACATGTATGTTATCTTTTTACATAGAGGCGGGGGGAAGAGCAGAATGGAAATTGATAAAAGTTTCGTGTTCCTATTGTTCGGGGCCTCAGACTTTCCGAATGATCGGCTGAGGACAGGTAGTGCCTTTGTAAAATAAACTTTTCTCTGCTTCTAAAAGCCTTGGAGGAATTCTTCTTCCTAAACCCCAAGGGAGCGCGGTGAAATTTTGAACCTGGTTCCTTTCAAAAGTATTTTGCAATTTGTTCTGCCAGCGGAAGCAAATACTTGTTGCACAATTACAAAGACAGAAGCAGAAGGAGACAAAGTCAGAGCTTACTTAAAACATCAAACAGCTATATTACATATAACACAGATAAGTTACATGGAGACAAATAAATAGCATAATATCATTTCAGCATACAATCAGCACATGGCATAGAGTGACAAAAATTGTGGGTGCCTTACTCACAAAGGCCCATTGAACACTGATTAACAGAGCACTTATATACGTTTGTCTGTCCAATCAGGTAACACATTGCATCATTCATGGCTATTGCAGCGCCTTGCATCAGCCAAACCCATTTAAGCCCATTCTTTATACCTGCAGTCTAATAGAAAAAACTTTAGACTGATTCACTGTGACTTGGCACATTTGCAGACTCCATCTTAGAAATTCATTAAATACATACAGGCCATTTATTTATACACCTGCCTAATACAGAGTTTCACTAACTAATATCTGACAGATGGGGACTCTCAACTTTCTGTGCAGTCCGACTCAACTTTAAGGGCATTTATACACGACCCCTAAACTCCGGGGCAAATGGCTCCTAGCTCCGGAGCTTAAAAATGTTTACCCACCAGCTCCGGAGTTTACAGGAAATTAAGTGCGACCACGCCCACTTTAGCGCGTCCCAGCGCACCTTTCAAGTACCTGCTCTTTGGAGGTGAAAATTATTTGATCCGGTGTAACCATAGTGAGTGCAGGGCTCTCCTTGCTTCTGTTTGTTGTTGTTTTTGCTCCCGCCCCTTTAAGAGCTGCTTTTACAGAGACGAGAGGCAGAACGGAGGTGAGGCACGATCTTTTCTTCCTTTTTTTCCTCCCTCCCCTCACGCAGCCAGCAGCCAGGAAGTGCGGAGGGGGTGGGAACGCAGGAAGAGCGACGAACCCCTAAGATCTCTGGTCCGAATTTAAGTGGCCAGTGGATCTTAGGGGTCGTGTAAAAAGCCCCTAACTCGACTTGTAGGATTTTGGAGACAGACCCGGACTTGACCTGTGACACAGACCCACTTCTCTGAGTCACATTTGGGGTTCCTTATAGGGATGGGCCTCCTTCCCTGCCAGCACCTTCGTCCTCTGAGTCACTAGGCATGACTTCCCTGCCTGGGACTGGCTCCTGCTTCTGCCCAGGCACCCTCTGCCCAGTTGATAGTCCAGTGTAGAGATGAGCACAAAGCAAAAAATGAAATGCTGTTTCGTCGTGTTGTTATGTAATGAAATGAAACAAAACCAAACAACACGAAGCAGCATTTCATTACAGACGAAACAAAATGGCGTTTGTTTTGTTTTTTTGTTGTTTTTTTGAAATGAACCATTTCTTTCTGTCTGTAACCTGCTTGGGGAGGGGAAAAGGTTTTTGAAAAAGCTCTGGGCTTTTTAAAAAAACCTTTTCCCTTTCGTAAGCCACGGCACCTGATCAGCGCTAGGGTGGGGGGGAAAGGGTCCCCCCCCTTTCCAGCGCTGGGAAGCTGGCAAGTGGGCCTTGGGGGGAGGGAAAAGGTTTTTTTTTAAAAGCCTGGGGCTTTTTAAAAAAACTTTTTCCCCTCCACCACTTTCCACCTCCCCCCCACAAACCATTTCATTAGTGGTTTGTTTCATACGGTTTTTAAAAAATCGTATGAAATGAAACAAAAAACTTGTGGTGGTGGGGGGAAGGAAAGGAAATGAAATGAAACATAACTTTTTTTTTGTTTCGTGCCCATCCTTAGTCCAGTGCATGTGCAGACAGAGGGATTGACTCTGGGATTGAAGCAGCCTGCTCTCCCTGTACACGTGCCCATCAGGGTGGGAGTGGGGTTAGGCACAAGGACTTGAGCCTTGGGATTTGACCCCCAAAGACTTGCCAGGATCCCGGTTGCTTGCCGCTTCCGAAGAAAAGGGAACACACACATTCTTCCAGCTGCGTTTCCTTTGCCTGCTGGAAAGAGATTGATCCGGCTGTCAGGAGGCTATCTATCAGTCAAAGCTCCCTATCCCTCCTATTACTCGTCCCGATGGATTCTCATCTGATGGGGCAAATTGATAAAAGAGAAAGGCAGGCCCGTGTTCAGCCTGAAATCTGGCACAGTCAGCCCACCGATGGATGGCACCCAAAGCCAAGGAAGGAGAGGGTTTACGTAACACATGGCATTATCAGAGAATATGTTCCACGGGGCTATGGGACAAAATAATGGCAGGCAAGGGCAGCATGAAGAACCAACAGCTCTCTGCCTTGGCGCATATTCTGGGAAATGTCCCAAAGATGGAAATCACCAGGCGTGCATGTTTAGCCTTGAGAAAAGGAGACTTTGGGGAAATAGGAGAGCACTCTTCAAATGCTTGAAAGGCTGATCCTACAGAGGAGGGGCAGGGTCTGTTCTCGATGATAATCCCTGAGTGTAGGACATGCAACAATGGGCTCAAGTTAGGACAACTCAGGTCTCGGCTCAATATCAGGAAAAAACTTCCTGATTGTTAGAGCAGTACGGGAACGGAGCCCATGACCTAAGGAGGTGGTGAGTGCTCCAAAACTGGAGGCCTTCAAGAGAAATTGAGACCACCACCTGTCAGAGATTCTATGGTTTGTATTCCTGCCCTGAGCAAGGGGTTGGACTTGATATCCTGGTAGGCTCCTTCCAATGTCACGATTCTACAATTCTGCAATTTCGTTTTCATCTCACAGGCCTAAACCTTCAGAGAACTGGGGAAAGGCGTGGTTTTGGAGGACACCTCTCAGAAACTCCCAGGAGCCACCCCTATGGAGGGAGATGGCCCATTGTGCCGAATGTCCATGCCCATCTGAGAACCAAGAAGCTGAAAGGCCTTTTGCATTTCTGTACACAAGTGCTTACCCATGTATGCCTGCTCCGTAATGATCCAGGGAGAGTTCTACTAGCCTCCCAGGTCGCTGGCAAGTGGGAGGTTCATGTGGTGGCTGCCGTGGTGATGGTGGTGGTGGTGGGCAGACTGGAAGGCTGAAGAAAGAGGTGCCCTTGGGTCAAATCCGACAACCCACTTAGCACGTGATCACAAAGGATGCTCCTTGATCAGCCCCAATGGCAGGACGTCCTTGCTGGTGCGGGGCTCAGCCAGTGGGTCAGATTTGTAACAAAACCTGTGTTTAACTTCCAAAGGCCGCTGGCAAAACAAGGCAGGCTGGAATGAAAAATGCAGAGGTGACAGAAAAGCACAGCGCTATAAACAGGACTTTGGCCACCTCACGAGGAGAGAGGAGTCCTTGGAAAAGTCCCTGATGATGGGAAAGATTGAAGGCAAAAGGAAAAGAGGACGGCAGAGAATGAGATGATTGGACGGTGTCATCGATGCAACCAACATGGATTTGACCAAACTCCGTGAGGCAGTGGAAGATAGGAAGGCCTGGCGAGCTCTGGTCCATGGGGTCACGAAGAGTCGGACACAACTGAACGACTGAACAACAACAACAACATAAACAGGTGCCTTTCAGCAGCACCGAGAAGATAGGTTTCGCACCCCCAGTTTGGGGCAAGTTTAAGGTCTCCAGGTTTCACAGTCTTGGGTCTGCGATGGAGGAAGGCACAGAGAGAGACCCTGTTAGAAGAGATGCCCACATGGGTGGCCACTTCTCTTCAGGGCTACTCAGAGATGTGTAGGACCTGCCATTTTGTGAAGCTGGCAGCCATGGGCTGTAGTGACCAGAGGTGCTGGAATCTTCTGCTGGTGGTAGACAGTCAGCTCAGCTAAGTACAGTTCTAAAGCATTGCTTTTGTAATTGGGGTTAATTAGCAGTGGCTGACTTTATCTCCACCCTTCCCATTAATTCCAGGCACAAAAGAACACCCCTCTGTTGCAATCAATTGTCATTCAATGACACCACAAAAGGCTTCCCGCCAGAGAAAGAAGCTGCCAGTTCCTGATGGGTGCCAGAGAGAATGAAGCGGGGGTCGGGGTGGATCAGACATCCAAGAAGTTGGGGTGAACTCCAGGGTTTTGTAGAAAGGGCAGGAGACAGGTGCATTGGTGGAAACAGAGCATGGGTCATAATAACCCTTCAGATGCCCTTCATAGAAAGAGATAGGATGGGTGGGAGTGGGTCAAGGGGACCCAGTATGAATCACTAACAGTCCTATGAATCTATGGGCGTTTATACATGACCCCTAAACTCCGCCGCAAATGGCTCCCAGCTCCAGAGCTTTAAAATGTTTACCCACCAGCTCCGGAGTTAACAGGAAATTAAGTGCGACCCCGCCCACTTTAGCATGTCCCAGTGCACCTTTCAGGTACCTGCTCTTTGGAGGTGAAAATTATTTGATCCGGTGTAACGATAGTGAGTGCGGGGCTCTCCTTGCTTCTGTTTGTTGTTTTTTGGCTCCTGCCCCTTTAAGAGCTACTTTTACAGAGACGAGAGGCAGAACGGAGGTGAGCGGCATGCTTTTCTTTCTCTTTTTCTCCCTCCCCTCACGCAGCCAGCAGCCAGGAAATGTGGAGGGGATGGGAACGCAGGAAGAGCAACGAACCCCTAAGATCTCTGGTCCAAATTTAAGTGGCCAGCGGATCTTAGGGGTCGTGTAAAAAGGCCCTATGACACCCGTGTGTGCATTTCTGCTTTTCCCCAGGGACGGGGGGAAAACCACCACAATGTGCTCAACCCCATGAAAGGTCATTCAAGTTTTTTAAAGAAAGAAAAGAAACTCAGAATGTGTAGGGGATACCTGGCTTTCCTTATGTAACACCCCCCCAAGTTGCCTGCCATCATGATATAGAGATGCCTAAAATATGTATGTATGTATGTATGTATGTATGTATGTATGTATGTATGTATGTATGTATGTATGTATTGTAAATGCTTTACTCAACCTTTCTCCTTGTAAAGAACCCAAGGCAGCTTACAACAATGACACACAATATTTAAGGCTGAAAAAAACGAGTGTTACAACAGTGGTTAGCATCATTAATTTAATGTTTAAAGCCAGGAACAATGAGCAGTGATCATGCATCATTAAAAAAAGGTTCCCCCCACACATGTGTGCTAGTCGTGTCCGACTCTAGGGACGGTGCTCATCTCCATTTTCAAGCCACAAGGAGCCAGTGTTGTGCAAGTCTGTCTATGTCGCCGGCCTGGCTGCAAGGAAACACTATTTTACCTTCCCGTTTTTTTACAACGGTACCTATTTATCTACTTGCATTTTACATGCTTTCAAATTGCTACGTTGGCAGGAGCTGGAATTAACAGCGGGAACTCACTCCGCTGCGTGGCACCTGGGATCGAACCGCTGAGCTTTGCAGGCGACAATTTTCAGTGCTGTAGGCATTACTGAAACAAAGAACAAGAAATATACAAACATTCTTTTAGCAAATGCCACTCTGAGAAACGGAACACACAAAAAGTGTACTCAAAACCCAGGCAGAGTAGTAATGCATAACTATCCATCAAAAAATTAAAATTAAAATTTTACAGAAAATAACACACAGGCATAGAGATGGGCACAACTCAAAAAAATGGTGTTTCGTTTGTCGTTTGGTCGTTTAGGGGTCCGTTTCAGTTTGTTTTCGTTTTCGTGACATTTTTTGCAAAAAAATTCATTTTCGTTTCGTTAGGTAACGAAACGAGAAAACGAAAACGAAAAATTGCTGTTTCGTTAGCATTCTTTTAGTTCAATGCATCTGCTGCAACGAAAACGAAAAACACGGCAAATTTGGTCGTTTTGTTTTCATTTTCGTTTTGTTTTTTTTAAAAAAATTGTTTCGTTTTCGTTGCGTAACGAAACGAAAAAACGAAAACAAAAATGAAAAATCGCTCGTTTCGTGCCCATCTCTACAGCTAGTGTCTCCTTGCAATTCTGTAAAAAAAATATTTTTTTTCAATGGTATTTTGACCACAAAATCCCACCTTGAATGTTCTGGAAATGCTTCTGGTAGGCGTGCAATAGATGACATTTCTATTGTTTGGCCAGGATTCTCAGTGTGGGGTAGTGGACGGAGTGGTAGATTAGGACCCTGTAAAAGAAGGTTTGAATCCCTACCTCAGCCATGGAAACTCACTGGGGTGAAGAACTGGGAAAACCTTTCCTTAAACATCTGACATACTTTGAAAGCCCTGTTAGAGTCTCTATAATTCAGTTCCAGTTTGACAGTCCACAACAAGAGCAAATAATAATTTGGCCAGGACAAAATGTCAGGGTACTCATTTGGACTATAATCTCCACTGTCCACTAGGCTGTGCTGCTGGTGACAATATCGTATGGAGGATTCTGGGACTTTGTTGTGCAGAGCAGGAATGAGTTCAACTTTCAAACATTTAGTAAGGCACTATTTTTTTAACCACTTTTCTTCTCTCCTCCCCGTTTTATCAATCTCCTGGCATTTTTATCTTCATTTAATCTTCATTTTAGTTTTTTTTTTGTTGAATTATGTATACTTCATTTTATTATGTACCTTCTATTTTGGTTTTTAAAATGTATTCCTTTGTTAATTGTCATGTTATCACATGTTGTAAACCACCCAGGGTAGCCCTACATCTAGTACCCCTAGGTATAAAGTCAAAATAAATAAATAAATAAATAAATAAATAAATAAATAAATAAATAAATTACATGTGAGTCTGAAAATGTGTGTGGGTCTGTGGTTTTATTGAAAATGGAGGTAATCTAATTCGCAGTTTAACAGAAACAGTATAACTTTTGGCAATGAGTGGATGAAAGTTACAAAGCTGGTGTAGCCTTTGTCCTTTGTTTTAATACTGGAAGCTGCTTTGGGTCTTTTGGGGGAGAAAAGCAGAAGGGAAAAGAAGAGAAATAAATAGTCTTCAGCATGTAACCAACAAACGTTTCCACCAATTTCGTGATTCGTGACAATTCTCTGCCCAAAGCGAATTGTCACGAAGTTACGTCCACAGTAGCATTTGGGCCAGTCCTGCCTTCCAGTAGCCCCTTGGGCCAGCAGGTGGCCCTTCTGCCTCTGTCCTTTTGCCCATGGAACGGAGATGCAAGGGAAGCACCCTTGTCTTTCCCAGGCAGTAACAGGGGCACCTCTTCTTTTTCCCCTTGGGGGATTTGGTGGCTCCCAAAAGGCCACGGAGGTCACTGAGATCTCAGCCAGGACTCGGGCGAGTCAGATCCCCATCACTAACGTGTTAATCTCCCCCCTTTTCAATGCTCAGGAAAGCCCCGGGGCCAGGAGGCTCTCGTCCCTGCTGAAGCCTGGCTGTTGTAATGCAAACACTCCCACCCCCCCTCCATTCTTCCCAGCCTATTGGCCATTGATTTCAGATAAATATCAGGCTGGCCTCGACAGGGCTCAATTCTCCTTATTATAACCCTATTGGCGTGTGATCTTTAGCTGCTCAGAGTGTCAAGAGGCATCTGTCAGATGGATGCAGCCCTTTAGCGTGAAAGGAAATGAGATTGGAAGGGGAGGTGACAGGGTGGGGTGGGGGTGGGGGTAGGGGGTGAATGGGTTGGGCTCGAAGGGGGGGCAGCGCAGCCAAGAAAACAATGCAAGCAAAGATATTTAAAGAATGCTGGTCTACTGCATCAGTCAGAGCCATTTGTTTTATTTCCTTTTATCTTATCTCCCTTCTTCAAGAATGCTCAGTGCAATGCAGAGAAAGGCATCACCCACCTATACCCTGACATACAGTAAACCTGCACCTATCGCAGGGGTTAGGGACCCGACCCGAATTGCAATCATTGAAAATCTGCAATATGCAGATGCTGGGTTGGGTCGGGACTGGGTGGGCTCTCTGGGGGCTCTTGTACTTACCCCAGGCCTGGTGCTGCCCCGAACGGGCCTGCAAGGGGCTTTCCAGTCCCCCGCAGAGGCCCCAAAAGTGCTTTCTAGTGATCTGGAGGTCACTTCTGGTTTACCTGAAGTCACTTCCAGTTTGCAGGGAAGCACTTTTGGGGCCTCCGACCAGCCTGGGAAGGCCTTTCCTCCTTACCCCCAGGGGGGGCTTTTTTTCATATACTGCAGACCCGCGATATACCAGGACCGCAGTATATGAACCGCGAAAGGGCGGGGGACAACTGTACCTGGGGAAACTAACCCTGGATAAGGACCACAGACCAGTGGGAGAACCACCCAGTTCCACTCTTGCCGTCCCGTTTAAAATGCTGGGAAGACTGGTGGTGAGACTGTTCCCAGTGGGGGTGGCCTGTACAGAGTCCATAGAAGGCAGCACCTCCTTGGCGTGGGTGTTTGGTTTACCACCCAGCTTTGCTCATTCTGAGGCCAAGGTCTAGACCAGTGGTTCTCAACCTGTGGTTCCCCAGATGTTCCTGGACTGCAACTCCCAGAAGCCTCCACCACTCGCTGTGCTGGAAGGGGTTTCTGGGATGACAAGGTCCTGGCCAGCTCAGCTTGTGAGACTTCTGGGAGTTGCAGTCCAGGAACATCTGGGGACCCACAGGTTGAGAACCACTGGTCTAGACCAATGGTTGCCAACCTTCCCCCCTCCCCCATTTATTCTAAGACTAAAACTCACAGAAACCCTCAGCACTAGCTGGGCTGATGGGGAATTCTGGGAGTTGTGGTCCAAGAACATAAGCAGAACGCAGTTTGGGAACCATTGGTTTAGGCCAGTGATGGCGAACCTTTTAGAGGCCAAGTGCCCAAACTGCTATTCAAAAACCACTATTTTTTTGCATATTTATTTATTTATTTATTTATTTATTTATTTATTTATTTGGTGTATTTATATACTGCAGCCTTTTCCCCAGGGCGGTTTCCATAAAAACAGATTAAAACACAGAAAAACAGCAGGAACGATAAAAACAATAAACAAGGCATAGCCTAGCCACAAACCTGAGGGAAACCCTCAGCGGTGGGCGGCAGAACAAAGAGAAAAAAAAATTAAACAGAAAAAAGGTCACCATAAGCCTCCATGAAAAGCAGAGTTTTTAATGCCTCTCTGAAGGTGGGCAGGGACTCATTGAGGCGCAGCTCACTCAGGAGTTGGTTCCAAAGAGAGGGGCCGACAACAGAGAAGGCGCGGCTACGGGTTACCGATTTCCGCGCCTCTCTTGGTGTGTCCACCCTGAGTGAGCGCGCCTGCGACGATCGAGTGGGTCTGGCCACAGTTGATCTCTGGGAGATCTGCTGCGCCAGGTATTCAGGTCCCAAGCCAGCCATGGAGGGTTTTGAAAACCAAAACCAAGACCTTGAACCTTATCCGGAGAGCCACGGGCAACCAATGCAGGTGAGCCAGAACTGGGGTGATATGATCGTATTTGCGGGCACCCACCACTAGTCTGGCTGCTGCATTTTGCACCCGCTGGAGTCTCCGGACAAGGGTCAAGGGCAGCCCCACATAGAGTGCGTTGCAGTAGTCAATCCTCGAGATCACGAGGGCCTGCACGACTGTGCCAATACAGCAATTTAACCTGAATACAGGTGGCTGTGAAGGGGTGATGTCAGTTGCCCACAGAAAGGGCTCCAAGTGCCACCTTTGGCACCCATGCCATAGGTTCGCCAACACTGGTTTAAGCAATCATTCCCTGACATTTTCCTTTTCTACCTTTTTGATTTCAATTATTCATCCGGTTGAGCACATCGGCAGCAGGGGAGGAATCTTTGAGGGGGCTGTGGGTGACACACACTCACCTCTGGAACTTGGAGGGCATCAGATCTGCTCCCATAACCATCTGCTCTGAATATGTTTTTTTCCTTACAAAAATGTTCTTTTAAAACCGATTAAGCCACCTTATGCCATCTAGTGGCCAGTTTTTTTAAAAAAAACTTTTATAAAGCTAGCTGTGTGCTCAAATCCTGATAAAATAGTCCCTTACAATTTTTAAAAACATTGTAGTGGTTTTGGGGTGATGAGGGAGACACATTTAGATAGCATCCCAAAGGCTACTTTGATATGTGGTCAGAGGAGGGGTAACAGCTCAGGACCAGAATCGGCAGTACACCTCCATTTGAAGGACAAAGGGCACTCATTCAAAGATGAGGATGTACAGATATTAGACAGAGAAGATAGGTGGTTTGAGAGAGGGGTCAGGGAAGCCATTCATGTGAGCATTGAAACCCCCTCTGGGGTGGGGGCCTCAGGCATAGTCTATCTGCTACTTATATCAGGGTGTACTTTCAACAATACCCAGTCAAATCAAAAAGCCTTCACCCCCAATGCCATAGCTAACAACCCATTCTTGATAGGTTTCAGCACTTTAGGCCATTGTTCACCTTAAGGCTATGGATACTATTGTCTCCCTAACAAGCCTATTCAGGCCATTGTTCATCTTATGAGCCAATCAGACCAGGGGACAAGAGTTCAAGCTGACTATAAGAAGGACTATTTGCACCAGCTGTATTCAGACCGATGAAGCTGTTTGGGTGAGCAGTGAAACTTTTCTCTCTCTCAAGAAGAAGAAGAAGTCCAGTTGCCATGACTCAACTTCCAGGCTTCCTTTACATGTTAGTTGGACCAACTCTTGTAGGATGTACTTGTCACCTCTCAGTGACTATTGAGCAGCACCTAATAATGGCTGCTAAGGTCTCCATTGTGCTGGTGCTTTTTGCGTTTTCATCTACCTGCAGTTTTCCTCTCTCGGTGTAAATCTCTGCCTAACAGGGCCATCTCCACTGCTCCCGCTACTGCCTGAGGTTGGACGTATGGTGCTATTCTTCCTCCTCCCAGACCCTGTACCTTGTATACTCCCTCCACCCATGCAAAACTAATGACAGAGGTAGACAGAGAAACTAGGTCCCTTTCAACTGTACCAGAAAGGGTCCCTATGCTGGGGGGGGGGCGATCTCCTTTAAAGCGGCATCTCTGCGCACATGTGATCTGGCCCCCATTAGAGACAGACTAGATAGACTTTCAGCACCTTAGGCCATTGTCCACTTAATGAGCCTATTGAGACTATTGTCCACCTAACAAGCCTATTGAGGCTATTGTCCATCTGATGAGCCTGTTTCAGACCAGGGTGTCATGAGGTCAAAGCGGACTATAAAATGGAGGAGTCACAACTAGCTTTCCTCAGACTGACGAAGCTGTTTGGATGAGCAGTGAAATGTTTTGATCTCTTAAGAAAAGAAGTCCAGTTGGGTCCAAGTCGATTCACAACTCCGAACCAACCTGCCCACCCCTTCTTTCTTGGGGAATAAAAGCTTGTTTTTAACAGGGACTCAGACCTGGACCCAAAGGGTGGCCAGTGTTCCAGTTGCACTCCACGAATCTGATGATGTGTACTGCAGCTCATAAAAATATAATGCCAGGTAAAACTGGCAGTGAATTCTACAGTCATAACTATTTTTTGGGAGATGTGGGTTAGCTCTAGCAGGGTTGAGGGCAGGAGGCTATCATGGAGAATCCTCTGCCTCTCATCCAACACGGGTTCTCAGGAACCTTTAGGGGAAAGCAAGGCTATTAAATTCCACCCACAACTAGAGAAGGGCATGAAACAAAATTTTTATTCATTTTGTTATTTATTATTTGTTTCATTACGTAACAAAATGAATAATGAACCTAGGAGTAAAATCTAAATGAAACAAAACAAACCGGTAAAAATTGGTTCGTTATGTTTTGTTTCGTTAATGGCAGCGCACGAAGAAATGAGCTGTTTTTAAACCCTTTAAACGGATGAGAAACACTTCAAAAATATTGTAATTTTTTTCTTTATGCCTGATTATAGCTATTAGGTTGATGCCAGTAATGTAAAATACTTAAAATGTGTTTTTAAAGAGATCTTTTTTTAAGGGGACAAAATGGCTGCCACATACTTTTGCTAATGGTGGCGAATCTGTGCAGAATGGCATTTTTAAGGTATTAAAACGTCCTGAATATACTTTAAAACCCAGCAAAAATTATTTTTTCTGCCTGATAATACCTAGCAGGGGGGTGAGGAGTGCTTAAAACATCAATTTATATGTTTTCCAAGATTGCTTTTTAATTTTTTTTATTTTTTAAAAATATTTTCCGTCTGGTCTGGGGCATTTGGACACCTGCGCGTGGTCAAATGCATGAAATCGCACAAAGCGGGTAAAAACAAATAACAAATTAATGAACCAATGAGATGAATTTTTTTGAAGAAATTCATTAAAATGAAACAAAACAAAACAGAGCCTTAAATGAAACAAAACAAAACGAATCGCCACTTTTTCGGTTCATGCCCATCTCTACCCACAACCAATAGCAGACTGCAATTTGGAGAGGGTGCTGTTGTTTAATTTCATGGCAGGCTGTGGATCTTCCCAGTGCGCATTCTGGGGACTAAAACTGGCCAAGTTGGAGGCCGAGCCGAGTGCCTGTTTCACAACATCCGTCCTCTGCACGGCAGCAATGGAGCAAGCTGAGGAAAGAGGATAAACCCAAGAGGGGTTAAATTTTGACACGCAAGGAAGCGAGAAAGCGGTAGGCATTTTCCAGCTGGCTGGCTGTGTGCAGCCCACTGAACTGTCATTTAACCTGCATTGTGGAAAAGGGTCAAGTAGGATTTCATTTGGTCGGGAGAAGAGACCCCTTGGCTGACTCACATCCTGCCCTGCTTGTCTTTGTATTGTAAATGGCCCCAGATGAGCACACATATCTGGATATAAGGAGAGAGAGAGAGAGAGAGAGAGAGAGAGAGAGAGAGAGATGGATGGATGGGGAGAAATTTAAATGGCTTAAACTTTCAAAAAGGAAGTTTCCCAAAGATGAGGAAACTATTTAAAAAGAAGCTGAAAGAGAATATTGAGATAGTCCAAACACTCCAAGGGCCTTTTCACACGACCCCTAAGATCCGCTGGCCACTTAAATTTGGACCAGGGATCTTGGGGGTTCGTTGCTCTTCCTGCGTCCCCAACCCTCCGCACTTCCTTGATCCTGTCTGCGTGAGGGGAGGGAGGAAGAAAGAGAGGAAAAAATGCAGGCTCACCTCCGAAGCTGCCCGGAGCCCCGTCGTTGTCCTGATTCCTTCTCGTCTGTTTTTTGTTTGTTTTTTGCCTCCTGCCCCTTCTCTTAAAGGGGCGGGAGGCAAAAAACAAACAAACAGAAGCGAGGAGAGCCCCGCACTCACCAGATTAAATCCGGACCTGGGGATTTTCACCCTCCTAGAGCAGGTACAAGAAAAGTGTGCTGGGACACGCTTAGGTGGGCGTGGTCGCACTTAATTTCCTGCAAACTCCGGAGCTGGTGGGGAAACAATTGTAAGCTCCGGAGCTGGCAGCCATTTGCTGCAGAGTTTAGGGATCGTGTACAAAGGGCCCAAGAGGCACGGAGGCTGCTCACAAAAACCATAATAGAGGCACACTTGGAATGCGTACCCAAAAAGAAAAAGGGCACTGCCAGGTCCAAGAGGACTCCAATGTGGCTTACAGGAGCTGTTCGGGAAGTGATCAAAAGGAAGAAAAACTCATTTAGAAGATGGAAGGCTTGTCCAAACGAGAACAACAGGCAGAAATAAAAAATCTAGCAGAACAAATGCAAGGAAGCAATCAGGAAATCAAAGCAAAACCTTGAGGAGCATACAGCTAAAAACACTCAAACAAATAACAAGCAGTTCTTTAGGTACATTAGAAGTAAGAACCCAACTAGGAAGGCCATTGGACCATTAGACGACAAGGGAAGGCAAGGGATTATTGAAGAGGAAACAGAGATTGCAGAGAGAGACTCAATGAATTCTTTGCTTCAGTATTCACTGAAGAAGACAGAGACCATGTGTCCCAAACAGAGCCTGTCTTCAAAGGAAGGGAAACCGAAGAATTAAGCCAGATAGAAATAACCAGGGAGGAGGTCTTTGCATGTCTTGTTAAACTAAATGCTAATAAATCACCAGGACCAGATGGCATCCATCCACGAGTTCTCAAGGAATTTGCTGAATTTGGTGATGTCCTAGCCAAAATATATAATCTTTCCCTCAAATCAGGTGTTGTGCCTGATGACTGAAGGTAGCAAATGTAACACCAATCTTCAAAAAAGTATCCAGAAGTGATCCAGGAAATTACCGACCAGTTAGTTTGACATGTGTCCCAGGTAGAGTGATGGAAATGACCCTAAAAGATAAAATTAATAGGCACATAGAAGAGAAGGCGCTGCTGAAGAAGAGCCAACATGGCTTATGCAAGGGCAAATCATGTCTCACTAATCTGTTGGAATTTTTTTAGAGTGTCAACAAGCATGTGGGTAAGGGAGATCCAGTTGACATTGTCTATTTGGACTTTCGGAAGGCTTTTGGCAAGGTCCTGCATCAAAGACTCTTGAATAAACTTGCCAGTCATGGAATAAAGAGACAGGTCTTGTCCTGGAACTGGCTAAGCAACAGGAAACAGAGGGCAGCACTAAATGGACACTTCTCCAACTGGAGGGAGGTACAGAGTGGGGTCCCCCAAGGTTCAGTACTGGGACCTCTGCTTTTCAACCTCTTCATAAATGATCTAGGAGTAAATAGCAAGGTAGCCAAATTTGCTGACAACACTAAATTATACAGGGTAGTAAAAACTGAGAGAGATTGTGAGGAGCTCCAGAGGTCTCTCTCAAGACTGAAGGAGTGGGCAAACCAGTGGCAAATGAGCTTCAACATTAGTAAGTGCAGAGCGATGCACGTTGGGGAAAAATCCAATTACGTTTATAAACTGATGGGGTCTGAACTCTGCAACAAACCAGGAAAGGGACCTTGGTGTCCTGGTGGACAGCTCAAGGAAGGCGTCAACCCAGTGTGCTGCAGCAGTAGTGAAAAAAAGCCAACTGAATGCTAGGGATCATTAGGAAGGGTATAGAAAATAAGTCAGCAAGTGTCATTTTGCCTCTATAAACCTATGGTGAGACCCCATCTGGACTATTGTATACAGTTCTGGTCACCATACCTCCAGAAGGATATTATGGAAATGGAAAAAGTGGAGAGGGGGGCAACCAGAATGATTCAGGGACTGTAACACCTTCCTTACCATCTGAGGCTGCAACGGCTGAGCCTCTTCACTCTTGAACGACGGCGCCTAAGAGGCGACCTGATTGAAGTTCATAAAATCATACACACTGTAGACAAAGTAGATTAGGGGGAAATGGTTTTCCCTATCACAGAACATTAGAATTGGGGGCACTCCATGAAAACTTTGGGTGCTATATCTCAAACAAGGGGCAGGGGCTCCTGGGCGTCTCTTTGTTTACTTTGTGGTTTCTTGCCTCTTGGATGGGGAGAGCATTGCAGGAGAGGATCGCAGGTGGGCCTTGAGGGATGCTGCTGATTCAGCAGTTGGCACTGCTATCCTTGCACACTTGTCCTCTGCCTCCTCCCAGGAGACAGTGGCACCTTGAATGACAGGCGGGACTGGCAACCAGGCCCTGGCCATATCCTGCCACGGCCTCCACGCTCCCACAGCAAGCCTCGGGCTTGCCGTGGGAGATCTTGGTGTGTTGGTGGACAGCTCCATGAAGGTGTCTCCCCAATGTGTGGCAGCGGTGAAGAAGGCCAATTCCATGCTAGGGATTATCAAAAAGGGGATTGAAAATAAAACAGCCAACATTATAATGCCATTATACAAAACAATAGTAAGGCCCCACCTGGAGTATTGTGTACAATTCTGGTCACCGCATCTCAAGAAAGACATAGTGGAACTGGAAAAGGTGCAGAAGAGAGCGACTAAAATGATTACTGGGCTGGGGCACCTCCCTTATGAAGAAAGGCTAAAACATTTGGGCCTCTTTAGTCTGGAAAAAGGCGCTTGAGGGGGATATGATTGAGACATACAAAATAATGCAGGGTATGAGTAAAGTGGATAGAGGGAAGCTCTTCTCCCTCTCTCAAAATACCAGAACTAGGGGACATACACTCAAATTGAGTGCTGGGAGAGTAAGAACTGACAAAAGAAAATATTTTTTCACCCAGCGCGTTGTAAGTCTATGGAACTCCCTGCCACAGGATGTGGTGATGGCATCTGGCCTGGATGCCTTCAAAAGGGGATTGGACACATTCCTAGAGGAAAAGTCCATCACGGGTTACAAACCATGATGGAGATATGTAATCTCTAGGCTTTAAACCAGGGTAGCTCAAGGGCCAGATGCAGGGGAGTGGTATCAGGAGACAGATATCTAGTCTCATGCGCTCCCAAACGCATCTGGTGGGGCCGCTGTGAGATACAGGAAGCTGGACTAGATGGGCCTTTGGCCTGATCCAGCATGGCTCTTCTTATGAAGTTCATAAAATCATACACACTGTAGACAAAGTAGATTAGGGGGAAACTGTTTTCCCTATCACAGAACACTAGAATTGGGGGCACTCCATGAAAACTTTGGGTGCTATATCTCAAACAAGGGGCAGGGGCTCCTGGGTGTCTCTTTGTTTACTTTGTGGTTTCTTGCCTCTTGGATGGGGAGAGCATCGCAGGAGAGGATCGCAGGTGGGCCTTGAAGGATGCTGCTGATTCAGCAGTTGGCACTGCTATCCTTGCACACTTGTCCTTTGCCTCCTCCCAAGAGACAGTGGCACCTTGAATGACAGGCGGGACTGGCAACCAGGCCCTGGCCATATCCTGCCACGGCCTCCACACTCCCACGGCAAGCCTCGGGCTGGCTGGAAGAAGCAGCAAATCATTCACCCTAATGTTAGTTGAGTTTTAGCCCTTGCCTCGAGCGAGTCTATTTATCTACCAGCCCCTGAGTAGTAACGAGCAAGGAGCGGAGTTAATAAATCAATTGGTGGAGGGGGGAACGACAGCCATCAGGCCCATAAATAAAGCTGGGCTGTAAGGTGGCAGACCCCCTTTACACACAGCAAAGAAGCCAGGCAAGGAAGATGGCAGGCCGTGGTTTCTTCAGAAGGGGCACAGCTCACACCTAGGGGGCTAGGATAACTCACTCTTTTTGGGGGGGGGATCACAGCTTTCAGAATCTCCTGGGATCATGGGAGTTACAGTACCAACAAAAGGTGCACAAGGTCCAAGGCTCCAACCCGATGGGCCACTTTATGAGAAAGATGGCAGTCTCTTCTCACTGACCACCATATGTTGCATTCCAGTGTGTTTTTTTGGGGTGGGTCTGGGACTGGAAAAGGATCGAAGGTCAACCCAGGCTTAATTGGCAAGTCTGGTTGCTGTGGCAGGGACCCCCCTCCCCCTTGTTCCCTTGACAAAAGAGGACCCATACTGATCCAGAGCACCCTTCCAGGTAGGTGTTGAGCAGCCCATTTAGTTCAACTCTGACCTATTCTGCCCATCCATCTTGACACTCAACTACAAAGTGGTACCTCGTAAGACAAATTTGATTCATTCTACGGGTCAATTCGTCTTATGGAAAAATTCATCTTACAAGTCACTGCTTCCCATAGGAATGAATTGAAAACCAATTAATTCATTCCGGAGGGAATGGATTAATAGGTTTTCAATGCATTCCTATGAGAAGGCTGTCTCAACCCCCCCCCTCAATCAAGGGCAGCTGAAAGCTGGCCTCCGCAGCCCCGCCAGACAGCTGACTTTGACAGGTCAGACCTGTCAAAATCAGCTGTGTGCTGCCCTTGATTGAGGAGGCAGCCCTCCACCGATCTCCTTTTCAGCCAGGCAAGCGTCCGACAACCACCGACACGTGACTGAGAACGAGATTGAGAACGAGATTGGTGGAGGGCTGGATCCTTTTGAATTTCCCGCTGTACCTGCGAGGGTGTTCGTGCGGTGGGAAATTCAAAACGATCCAGCCCTCCTCCTCCTTCTCTTCACCCAGGTGCTGAGACTCTGGTGAAGAGGAGGAGGACGGGATGGGTGCATGGTTGAACAGCTCAGGTGGATTGGAAGAGAGGCGTGGGAGGGTTACAAGGCAAGCGGTGGCAGCAGATCACCACCCCTGCTTCCCTTCCAAGCTGCAGGGTCTGGGCAAAGATCAATGGGACCCTGTTTTGCCCACCAGGGACCCTGTGATCCTCACCCAGCCTGGGCTGTTCCCTTGCAAACAGCCCAGGCTCGGTGAGGATCAATGGTGCCTCGTAAGACTAACGGAAATGGGAAGGAAAAATTCATCTTACGAGTTTTTCCTATCCCCGGAAATTAAATTCATCTTATGAGTTTTTCGTCTTAAGAGGTGTTCGTCTTACGAGGTATTACTATTTTGGCCACAAATTAAGTGCCTGGTTTTAAGCCTCTCCTTCTGCTTTTGGACTTGGCTTAGTGCAGTGGTTTCCAACCTGGGGGGTCTGGACCCCTTTTGGGGGGGGTCAAATGACCATTTCACAGGGGTCGCCATGAGCCAGTGAAGAAAAAGGCACCAACGGCTTGGGTCTGGAGGGGGGGGGGAAGGAAGGGGAGGGGAAAGAGTGAGTTACAGCTTGATAGATTGGAGGGGGTGTCAGTCAATGGCACCGCAGGCTGCGATTGGCTGAAGGTGCCTGTAGATAGAGGGAGGTTCCCTATGGCCCCTGCGGCAGTGGCCGGCCCAAGGGGGCTTGTGGGCTCTTCCAAGAAGGGCAAGGAGTCACCACAACATGAGGAACTGTATTAAAGGGTCGTGGCATTAGGAAGGTTGAGAACCACTGGCTTAGTGTTTCAGAACTACTGTAGAGCTAGCTTGTGGTTTACATCTCTGGCTGCGGAGCCAGAGGCTGGGGGTTCAATTCCCTCTCGGGGCCTTCTTGAGAGGGGCTGGACTGGATGACCCAGTGGGTCCCTTCCAGCCCTGTAGTGCTAAGATGATGACGATAACAGAATAAGAAACGAAACAGACAACCACCATCTTCATACTTCAAGGGAGCATTTTGCCTTCTTTTTCTTCTCAGCACACTTTGCAATCCTGTCGTTGGCCTTGTGGTTCCCGTCCTGGATGCGCCAGCTGTGTGAAGTGAGAGGTCAAGAATGCCCCCCACGTTGCACTTTTTTTTTGGGTGGGGTGGGGTTGGTAACTTCCAGCATCCACCACCTTATGGCCACTCCCCAAACAGGATAATGTTTCTCAGCTCTCGCCTCTGTGGATGTTTGATGGCAAAGGTAAATCACACTCCCTCATCCTCCACGGGCACTTGTTAAGAAGATAAGAACATAAGAAGAGTCATTCTGGATCAGGCCAAAGGCCCATCTAGTCCAGCTTCCTGTATCTCGCAGTGGCCCCACCAAATGCCTCTGAGAGCTCACGAGACTGGACCTCTGTCTCCTGATACCACTCCCCTGCATCTGGCCCTTGAAGTACCCCGGTTTTAAGCCTGGAGATGACACATCTCCATCATGGTTTGTAACCTGTGATGGACTTTTCCTCCAAGAATCTGTCTCTACCTTCTCCCTTGGGAGCTCCACCCCAAGAGGGGAGCTCAGCGCCACTCCTTCCTCCCTCTCTCCCCCACCCCCTCCACCGCCGCACACATCCTGCCTGGACTACTGCTTCATTTGGCAGCGAAGGGGCAGCCAGTCAGCTCCTTTCAGCGCTCATCTTTGGACACTTTTAGTGTCACTCCGATGACAGCTCCGCTCTCCGCCGCACCAGCCATTAAAAGCCTCTGAAAGCAATCCGCCCTGAGCCAGCTCGCTGCCGGGACCCCTTCCTCCTTCAGGAAATGACATCCTGACAAGCTGGGAGGCGATCTCAGTCCCGCTTTGAGACACATTAAGGCTTTCTCAGGAAGCACTTGCGGGGATCCGCGACTCCCCCTTTAGACACCACTGCCCATCAAAGCCCCCTCGGAGATGTGGTCCAAGTGCCTCTGAAGGCCCCCCCCCGGCCTGCCACTCACCCATGCCTTGCCCTCGCCCTTCCGTGGCTAGTGAGGAGACCCTCTTTCTGACAACCCCCCAACTCCATCTCTCAGCCGGGCTTGCGTAGATCTTTCGGCACATGCCGTTCGCTACCGGCTTAGCTTGCCGAGCCTTGGGTTTTTAACTCCGACGCTTTTTGTTCTGAAATCTCAGGTTGGAGCTTCATTCATTATGATGTTCAGTTCATCATTGTGGCTTTAGGACATGCCAGTTAGACATGCTCAGAGACACAGCCTTCTCTGGTTCACCCCCTCCGGCACGCTCTCAGGCGGCAGCTGGAATCCACCCACCCGCCTTGATGTTTGTCGGAGAGTGTGTCTATTGTCCATCAGCCGCACAGCTGACACCGACCGACAGCATTATACCGTATTTTCCCCTCTATAAGACGACCCCCAATTTTCCAGCCCGAAATAACAGTTGCTCTACTGTGTAGTTCTCTCATCGGCTAACTTCCGTGTATAAGACAACCCTAAATTTTTAGGCTAACAGTTTTAGTAAAAAGCATAGTCTTATATATTGGAAAAATGGCTCTGGGTAATCCATCCCGTCCACGAACCCCTGGAGCGATGAACCCACCACAGGGTTCAGAACTTAGAAGTGAGTATTTGAGGCTGGCTGGTCGTTATCACTAGAGACGGCACGAACCTCTAGTTCAGTGATTTATGCTACTTTGTCCTTTGGATGAACACGTGTATGGCACACGGTGAGATGCAATGCCTTGAGGAGGCAGGGCAGAAAAGCCAGGGTACTGCCTCTGAGTGGGGGGCCGTTCAGAGGAGGCAAGGGTGGGAAGTGCCAAACACATGCTTGGCCAAAACACGAACTGAAAAACAAACTGGTCTGTGCCCATCTTTGTACAAAACCTAGTAGATGGTCAAGAGCCCTATATGGTTGTACTTTAAGGGCTAGCGGGTACTGCTGAATAGAAAGCAGGGTGGTTTTCATAAACATTTTAGCCCACATCAGGACTTTTGTTAACAACCGCTCCATCCTGAAGATCACAGCAAAAGGGAGAAAACCCTGTGTCTCTACTCAAGATGCATTGCCATGCAGAGGCTCGGTTGTCCTTGATATTCCTGATTAGCAAAGAACATCCATGGCTCGAACAGGTTGCACCTGCTTGTTGTTGACTTGGACTCATTTACTGTGTCAATGGATGCCAAACATGGGTGATCCAGATGTTCCAGGCACTACAACTCCCAGAAACCTTCACCACTAGCAGTGCTGGCCAGGATTTCTGGGAGTTGTAGTCCAAGAACATCTTGGGACCCAGGGTTGGGAACCCTTGCACTATATGGGAGAGCCAACCTGGAAATACAGCAATACCTTGGCTTAAGAGTACCTTGGTTCAAGAGCATTTTGCAAGGCAAGCAAACATTTCTTCTTAATTTTGCCTTGATCAACAAGCAGGTCACATGATCACAAGTGAGCAAATGGTGTGTCTTTCTCTCTCCCTGCTCTATTGTGGGCAGGGATGTCCAAACTTCAGCCCTCCAGATGTTTTGGACCACAACTCCCAGAATTCCAAGCTGGTATTGCCAATGACAAAGGACCATGGGAGTTGTGGTCCAAAACATCTGGAGGGCTGAAGTTTGGACACCACTGATTGTGGTCGATTGTTTGGAACATTTCCTCTCAGGAAAGCCTCAAAAGCAGGGGGAAGAAAGAGGAACAGAGGCTTCCATTGCACCAGCCAGGAAAATTTTCAAAGGGGAGTGCAGGCTAGGGTTTTATTTTTCTTTATCTTTTGTTTCCAACACCCTTGCTTATTTTTCAAACCATTTCTAGCCATGGGGCAGCTAGTCAAGTGTGTATAGGGCTACAAATTGCATTTTATTATTGTCACATTAAAAACACAGAGTAAAATTCAGTTGTTAGTCCCAAGCAGAGCAGATTCCGCAGCCAGGTGCATAAACCATGGTGTGGACGTGGATTTCTAGCCAGCTCCTTTTGTGAGTTTTGGCATTTTGTGTGGGCAATATGTGGTCTATGGGGCCCCAGAATGAATCGTTGGGGTTTCCATTATTTCTTATGGGGAAATTTGCTTTGATATAAACCAAAGTACAGGTATACCTCATAAACCAAGGTATTACCGTTGGGAGAAATTTCCTGATGGTGAAAGCCATTAAACTGTGGAACAACTTGCCTTCCAAATGTTGTGGGTGCCCCATTGGTGGAGGTTTTATAGAAAAGGTTGGACAACCCTCTCTCCGGGATGGTGTGAGGTCTCCTGCCTTGGCCAGGGGGTTAGACTAGAAGGCCTCCAAGGTCCCTTCCAACCCTACGATGATTTGATGATTCTATGTGATCCCTCGCTCATTAATATTTGGTTTTGAAGGAGAAAGAAACCTGAACCAGAGATATTTCCTGGGTGATCTAAAAAAAACCCAATACTTCTGTGCTATCTACTTTACTGGCTCAGGCAACCAATACAGCAAACAATAAAATGAAATAATAGTCATATACGAAAATTTAAAAAATAACGACTGAAGGGTGCTAATAAGCTGGAAATCAATCGGTATGAATCAGGAGCATCCTACACAACTTCTGTATCAAGGTGGTGATAGAGACACAACAGAACAGACAAACAAACGGATGCCCTTAGAGGAAGCCCTGTCAGAAAGTGACCTGCTCTTCCTCTGTAAACCATCATATCTTTTGGACGAGACATTAATATACACTGGCGTTAAGAAGTGGGTGTCAGGGGCAGAGAGGATATTATCTGTCACCCTCGGAAAGCCAGCTTTGGACATCTGTCTGGACGAGAGCCTGGAGGAGGCGCAGAGGTGGCCAGACAGCGTCTCATGCAAGTCAGCAAAAAGCTCCCTGGTGCAGCCATCAGTCTTTTGCAGGCAGGGTGGCCTAGTGAGCATCATGGCAGTCTTAAACCTGAGGGCAGGCCTCTGGGGTGCCAGAGAGGCAGCGACAGTTGCAAAATGTGTGTGTGTGTGTGTGTGTGTGTGTGTGTGTGTGTGTGTGTGTGTGTGTGTGTGTGTGTGTGTGAGAGTGAGAGAGAGAGAGATTAACTGGCTGGCTACTGGAGGGAGACTGCTCTGGTCCCTTAGTGCAGGCATGTCCAAACTTTGGCCCTCCAGATGTGTTGGACCACAACTCCCACAGTCCTTTGCCATTGGAAATACAGGCTTGGAATTCTGGGAGTTATGGTCCAAAACATCAGGAGGGCTGAAGTTTGGACATGCCTGCCTTAGTGGGTGATCTATGCCAGGAAGTGGATGGGCAGAGAGCGGACTACTCAGCAGTTTTCAGTGCCATTAACCATGGCGTCCTTCCAGGTCTTTTGCAGAGGTCCCTAACCATCCTAGGACAGGCAAGCTCACAAGCAGGGGCGTATCGGGGGGAGAAGGGTACATCTGCCCCAGGTGCAGCAATCTGGGGGCGTCTGGCCAACCTGCCCGCCATCGCGGTCCCCCTGTAGGCAGGAAAGGGCAGTGGTTCTTCATGCTCCTTCTTCTCTTCCTGGTGGTGGTGCTGCTGCTAGTGGTGTTGGCACCCCCATAAGGGTCCATCCCCAAGCTGGCAGGAAGGATGCCTGGCTGACCAAGAGGCTGGCTGGCTGGCTGGCGCAGTACTCCCCGCAGGCAGCCCCCCTCCCTGTGGGAAAGGCAACGGTGGCGGCACAAAGCTGTTGCACTGGGCGAGGCAGGGTTCTTCTAAGGGCCTTTATACACGACCCCTAAACTCCGCAGCAAATGGCTGCAAACTCCGGAGCTTACAAGTGTTTTCCCACCAGCTCCGGAGTTTGCAGGAAATTAAGTGCGACCCCGCCCACCTAAGCCCGACCCAGCTGCACTTTCTTGTACCTGCTTGAGGTGGGTGAAAATCCCCAGGTCCGGATTTAATCTGGTCAGTGCGGGGCTCTCCTGGCTTCTGCTTGTGTTTTTTTTTTGCCTCCTGCCCCTTTAAGAGAAGAGGTGGGAGGAAAAAAAGCAAGCAGAAGAGAAACGGAAGAGAAACGGAGAGGGGAAGCTCCTCCAGGTGAGCTGCATTTTTTCCTCTCTTTCTCTGGTGGGGAGGAAGGAAGAGCAACGAACCCCTAAGATCTTTGGTCCGAATTTAAGGGGCCAGCGGATCTTAGGGGTCGTGTGAAACGGCCCTAAGGCTGCTGGCATGGGGGGCAGTCGCGGCTGGAGGGGGGACCACTGGGCTGCCCCCCATCAGCAAGCTGGAGGCGAGGGGGGATCACAGGAGAAGAAGAAGAAGAAGAAGAAGAAGAAGAAGAGGAGGAGGAGGAGGAGGAGGAGGAGGAGGAGAGATGTGTTGTCCCCCTGGAGGCCGGGAACGGTGTAAGAGAGGCAGGCAGAAAGGACGTCGAGGCGTCGCAGGGTCGATCCAGCCTGGACTGGGCTGGGCTCGGGATCCAAACACGTGTGGGGACACGTGAAGAAAGCTCCACCCCCTCCCGGTCTGCTTAAAGGTGCCACTGTTTGTCCGCAGGCGCTGAAAACCCTAGCTACGCCTCTGCTCACAGGGTGGTGTTGATGGTCTCCTGTGTGACAGCCTGGGAATTGGCCCTTGGCTTCAACAGTCTCTTCTGTCTTCCATGCTGTTTTAACATATACATGGAACTGCTGGGAGGTTTGGACATTTGGGGGTCACCAGCATGCAGATGGCTCTTCTTTTTTCTTTTTTTCTGTCCAGTTCTCGGGGAGCTGTTTCAGTCTTAAACCAGTGCCTGGTAGCAGTAATGGGCTGGATGAGGTGAGCAAACCAATGCTCGGTCCAGATAAGTCAGAGGTGCTCCTGTTCGGTCGAAAGCCAGACCAGGGAAGAGGGATTCTACCGGTGCTAGCTGGGGGTTACCCTCTCCCCGACAACATAGGTTCATTATGTGGATGGGCTGCTGCTTCCATCCTTGACTTTGGATGCCCAGTTTTTTTTTTTGCAGCAATCCAAGGATATGTTGGCAGAATTAAAAATTGTTGTTGTTGTTCAGTCGTTCAGTCGTGTCCGACTCTTCGTGACCCCATGGACCAGAGCTTGCCAGGCCTTCCTATCTTCTACTGCCTCCCGGAGTTTGGTCAAATCCATATTGGTTGCATCGATGACACAGTCCAAACATCTCATTCTCTGCCATCCTCTTTTCCTTTTGCCTTCAATCTTTCCCAACACCAGGGACTTTTCCAAGGACTCCTCTCTCCTCATGAGGTGGCCAAAGTAATAGAGCCTCAGCTTCAAAATCTGTTCTTCCAGTGAACATTCGGGGTTGATTACTTTCAGGAAAAATAGAAAAAAATAGAGCTCCAGTAATGCCAGTTTCTTGGGCAGCTTGTTCTGACCACAATGATGCATGCCTTAAATACACCCTGTTGCAATTCCTGGATTTACTGTAAGTGGGTCTCCCTTTGAAAAATGCCTGGGAACCTATGTGGGTCCGAGATCTTGCTGTGGCTAGACACCTGGCCAGAGGTGGTCACGGGAAAGAATGGAGATTCTCCGAGGGGTCTTTGGATGTCTTTCCCAAACAAAGGGTTCTCAGCTCCTACTGTGGGCCTCTCCTCCTTCACACATCCAGATTCAAAATCTCTCTTTCCTCCTGCTCTTTCTTTGCTTTCTCTTACCTGTGCAGCTGATATATATATATTTTAAATATATATATATATAATAACTGAAGGCTACAATCAAACCTTCTTCCTATTAGAGGGAAGAAGAGAAATGAAGGAAGTTTAAAGTCAAAGCAGAGGAGCGGACGAAAGGAGTTTAAATTGGAGTTTTATGGATATTTCTCTCCTTTCGCGAGCACATTAAACTTTTCTTTTGTTAAGAAATCAGGGAGAGGACAGAAGTAGGAGCAGAGAGGCAAAGGGGGGGGAATCTATATAAACTCTCAGATATTCATGTGTGACATACGACTTGAGGGAGGTGAGGTGCGCATCTGATTTGCTTAATGCTGACAGTTCTTTCTTCTTATTGGAAAGAAAACACAGCAGGGAACCTAAAACGTGCCGTGGAGAGGTCCGTGGCAGGTGTATTTCCAGTTGGCGGCAGTAACGCCGTAGGCCAGGCATTTGTGCGAGAAACGCAGGGAAGGAAGCGAAGGAAATCGCGGAGAGGAAGAGAGAGAGAGAGAGAGAAATTCTTTGCCCATTTGTTTTTGGGGGTGGGGGGCAGGACAGCTGCTAGTGACACTGAAAGCACAGCCAGTGCAAAAAAGGGCCAAACCTTCCCTTCCCAGACAGTGCGTGGAGGTCAGAAAAAGAAAGGCAGGGAAGAAAGGAAAACTCTAGAGGAGAAGGAAGAAAAGGACTCAGCCGGAGGGAACACGGAGGACAAGCCCACTCTTAGATTACAGCTGCTTCGCAAGGGCCTCTGCTGTTGTCCTGAGAGCCCCAAAAGGACCTGGGGATCCAGAGCCAATGAGTCAAGCCATGTCTAACATGGGGCAAGAAGACCCAGAGATGACCTAAGACACACCTAGAAGCGTTTGGATGCTATAAAGCAAAGCAAAGCAAAGTCTTCTGCTTATATACCGCCCCATACCACTACAAGTAGTCTCTGGGCGGTTTACAATTTTAATTACAGTAATGCAGGCTACACATTGCCCCCCCCCCAGCAAGCTGGGTACTCATTTTACCGACCTCGGAAGGATGGAAGGCTGAGTGAACCTTGAGCCTGCTACCTGGGATTGAACCCAGGTCGTGAGCACAGTTTTACCTGCAGGACAGGCATTTAACCACTGCGCCACGAGGCTCCTTATGGAAGATAAGCAGACTTGCTTGTCTATCTATCTATCTATCTATCTATCTATCTATCTATCTATCTATCTATCTATCTATCTATCTATCTATCTATCTTCCTTCTATCCTTCCTTCCTTCCTTCCTTCCTTCCTTCCTTCCTATCTATCTATCTATCTATCTATCTTCCTTCCTTCTATCTATCTATCTATCTATCTATCTATCTATCTATCTATCTATCTATCTATCTATCTATCTATCTATCTATCTATCCCTTCCTTCCTTCCTTCCTTCCTTCCTTCCTTCCTTCCTTCCTATCTATCTATCTTCCTTCTATCTATCTATCTATCTATCTATCTATCTATCTATCTATCTATCTATCTATCTATCTATCTATCTATCCTTCCTTCCTTCCTATCTATCTCTATCTATCTATCTATCTATCTATCTATCTATCTATCTATCTATCTATCTATCTATCTATCTATCTATCTATCTATCTATCTTCCTTCCTTCCTTCCCTTCCTTCCTTCCTTCCTTCCTATCCATCCATCCACCCATCCATCCATCCATCTCTCTCTCTCTCTCTCTCTCAAACATCCTTCTCCTTAAAAAGGACCCAAGCTAGTTTACACCATTAACAGACAGTGCTTAAAGCTCAAAACCATGAGTATATACAAATGCTAAAAAAAAAAGGAGGGCTGAACAAATGCCACACTGAAAAACATAAGTAATGCCAGAACCACATTCAAAGCAACAAGGCACAGTCACCCATTTAAAACTCCCACTGGGAGTTGCCCTCCTAGTATAGAAAGATGATAAACACAGGGCCCATCTGGTCTCCAGTGGGAGGGAGTTCCAGGGTCTGGGAGCAGCCACAGAGAAGGCCCTCTCCTGTGTTCACACCAAGAGCCCCTGTGAAGGTGGTGGGACAGGAAGAAAGGCCTTTCTGGGCAGGCACAGAAAGAGAGATGCGGTCCTTGAGAGAGGACCCAAGCTCTTAAGGGCTTTATCACTTTCAACGGTGACTGGAAACGGATTCCAACTCAGCATTAGGAAGGACTTCTTGACAGTTAGAAAAGGTTTGATGGCAGAGTGGATCCCCTCCGGGGCTGGTGGGCTCTCTTTCCTTGGAGGTTTTCAAAGAAACATCAGGTGGCCGTCAGTCACGGATCTCTCAGCTGTTGCTTTCCGGTTTTGACAGCAGGGTTTGGTCTGGGTGGCCTTTAGTGGAATCTCTTATTTTCTCAATTCTGTGATGTGCTATTGGCCTTGAAAGCAGACCACCTGCAGGACTCCCCACTCAGACCGCTCTCCAGCCTCCCTGGGTCCTAGATTTCTTTTTAAAATGCTCAGTGGCTTTTTTTGGGGCGTGGGTTATCTTAACTCCGAGGTGGACTCCCTGTGGTCAGCGAGGGACGAGATGCAGGCAAACAAACTGAGCCTTGATCCAGATAAACCAGCCGTGGTGTGAATTTGCAGAATGGGCAATTCTGGTTTAGGCTGGGTTTTTATTTATTTATTTATTTTAATGTTTTTGCACTCCATCTGGGATCACAGCTGGCCAACAGGGGTTCATGAGTGGCTCCCACACTGGGTCAAAAGATTAGCAGCAGGACTGGCTTCTAGACAGGTCTGGCTCAGCCAGTGCTGGGCTACTGCAATGCCGTTTGCATGGGACGGTGCTTGAAGACCATCTGGAAACTTCATTTGCTCCCAAACGCAGCGCTGAGGGATCCGGGTAAGTCCCGGCGCTTCGAAAGATACTTGGAAAAAGAAGGACGGCGTCTCTAACTGAGCAAGGGTAGGATGATGCTTTCCCCAAAGTTACTTTTTGGGATGAGAGCTCCAAGCATCTCTCTTGGGGCTAGTACTGGCCAGAAGATGCAGCTTCACAACACCTCTGTTCCAGGCCTCAGCTAAGAAACTACCTGGCCCTTATTTTCATCTTGCCAAGAACTTTACATCTAAGAACTGACTCCTGGCAATGCCATCTTTTGCCATGTTTTGGTTTCTGTCACTTGAGGAATTTACCTCCCATATTTAAAAGAGACTGGCGTGGGCCATAAAACTATACAGCTCTAGCCCACACTTCTCACCATTCAATCTTCTCACCATTTCTACTAATTAACTCTCCCTCCTCTTCTTCCACCACCTCCTCCCTCCCCTCCCCTATCCCCCCCCTGCAACTCTATACACTACAGCCAATCAATATTTGGTATGATAGGTATATCTCATACTATACAGTATCTAACACCTCATTCTGCTGCTATGTCTGAAAAAGTGCACATGTGCACGAAACGTCACATTAAAATATGAAAGTTAGTCTTTAAGGTGCCACATGTTTGTGTCTTTTGTTTTGTTTTGTTTTGTTTTTCTTTGATTTTTGCCTGAAATTCTTGAAAAGACTAACACGGCTACCCTCTCTGAAACTTTAACCCTTTGGTACAGCTCTGAGGAACAGGGTGTTGCCCTCGAAATATTATCAACTTTTCTGTTATTTTACGAGTAACCTTAAGGCATCACCTGGTCTAGTTTTGTATTTGGTTTTTGTGATGCCTTGTTTTGCTTCAATTGTAAACTATATTGCACATGTTCTTTCCGGCTCCTTTCCTGCATTTTCCTCTCCATCCATCTCCACCTGCCAGGTCCTCCTTGTGTTCCTTGTTCTGCTCTTGCCGTGTGTGTGTGTGTGTTTTGTGTCGTTATAGTCGTGACCGACCCTTCATGATCCCATGTCCATGGAGTTTTCTTGGCAGGAATACTGGAGTGGTTTGCCAGTTCCTCCTCCAGGCGCCTACAGCACCTGGTATTCCCTGGTGGTCTCCCATCCAAGTACTGACCAGGGCCGACCCTGCTTAGCTTCCGAAATCAGGCGAGATCGGATGTGCTTAGGGCATCTAGGCAGCGGTTGCCACTTTATCCAGTGAGGTCTTTGCCCTCCTCTAGCTTGCCATTTCACAGCAAGCCCCTGTCTCTTTGGGTTGGCACTCTTGTGGGCCATCCCCATCCCCAGCCACCCCAAACTGCTCCAGCCACTTCTGTTGGGACTGGCCTTTTTAGCACATCCACCGATGGATGAAGATCGGGTACCTTAGGGTGTTTATACACGACCCCTAAGCTGCGCTGCAAATGGCTGCCAGCTCCGGAGCGTAGAAATGTTTTCCCACCAGCTCCGGAGTTTGGAGACAATTAAGTGCGACCCCGCCCACTTTAGCGCGACCCAGCACATTTTTCATGTACCTGCTCTCTGGAGGTGAAATTTTTTTGATGCGGATAAGAGTGCCGGGCTCTCCTGGCTTGTCTGTTTTTTTTTGCCTCCCGCCCCTTTAAGAGCTCCTTGAGCCGGAACCAGGAAGTAACGGGGCTCGTGGCAAGTTTGACCGTCATGGTTAGTAAAGGCTTCTTTTGTCCTTTTTTCCCTCCCACCCCTCATGCCGACAGGAGCAGGAAGTGCAGAGGGGGGGGAACGCAGGAACAGAAACGAACCCCCAAGATCTCTGGTCTGAATTTAAGGGACCAGCGGATCTTAGGGGTCGTGTGAAAAGGCCCTTAGTCGGCTGTTCCAGAACACTTTTGGTGTTCTGAACACTTTTTGTTAGAAGCTGAACTCTGTTACAAAGGAAAAAAGACCTCTGTTAACAAAAGCTTTCGGCTACATCCTGCAAATGAGCTTGTTCACCCTGAGGGGGGAAATGGGCATTGCTTAAAAGTCTGATTGCTCAGACATGGAGCATTTTGTAGGAATTACTGTACTTCCCCGGAGAGAACATACCTGGTATCCCCTAGGCTTTGATCTTGAGAGAAAGCACATTTGATGTGCAGGGGTTGGAGGGTTTTTATTGGGGGATAGTTCAAATATTGCTAGCACTGAGGAATTGGTCATTCTCCCAGCTGGTATTTTTTTAAATTCTAAGCTGAACATGTTTTCAAGGCCAGGGGCAGAAAAGGTGATGAGGCTTGGCCTTCTTATGTCAAGGGTTTCAGCCGTGCAATCGTGCAGCAGCTCTTGGTGGTTCCTGCAGCGCTTTGGATGCCCTGCTCCCATCCCACCTCCTCTTCTTCCTCCCCATTTTTCAGCTGTACAGCTAGAAATCCTGACCCACAGGCTGGCAATCATTCTCTCTTCGGAAACTGCCAGAAAAGCTGCTGTTTCAGCAGGCCGTGGCGTCAGAAACGAGCACCATGGAAGACCCTAGACTCTGCCAGGGCCGATTGGCGGCTGGTTAAGTTGGTTAATCGCATCTCTGTCTCCAAACCTCCTCCCCGGAAGCGGTGGGCCGCCCTTCGGGGCAGTGCGTGGGGAGGGGGGGCGCCCTGCTTGTTCTGCAGACTCAGGAACCGCTGCCAGGTTGGGCTTGCGTCAAGAGGCAGCGACTGAAGATGGGAGAGCGTCTGGAGCTGACAGGCAGAGCGGGCTGCGTCACATCACAAAGAGATTGGCAAATTCCCCACAACAGCTCCTCTGGTCCGTCGCACAAGCAGGGGCCTTGCAACCGTCTCATGCGAACGGGTGCTCGGACCTTATTTGGCGAACCATCTGCAGTGGGACGGGGGCCAGAAGGTGGAGGGATCTCTGAACTCAGAGGTGCAGGATGGTTCTGGAACACAGGATGGACTTGAGAGGCAGGAGCTCTCGAAACATCTGTTGGGTTACGGAACAAGGGCATTGTGGGAAAAACATGGAGACGCACCCTACAGGTGTCTTCAGATGGGCAAAGTTTCCCAGCAGGAAAGAAATGGAGAATCTGCCCTCTTCCTGTTGTAATGGGGACATGGGTTCAAAGAGATACCAAGCCTGCCCATGGCACCCAGATTAACACTGATGGAAAATAACAATAGCAATAACAATAGCAGTGCATCTTGGCTAAAGAAGAAACTGGCCACCTGGGCATTCTCTGAGCAAATGCCCAGACTGATACTACAAAGCAAAATCTGGACAACAAAGGTGGTTACTTCACGTTCGTTTTGTCTCTGTAAGTGTTGCGCTTTGGACTGGTACAAAAAAAATCTTACTTCATATCCATCGTGCAACAGCTGAAATTTGTCTTGACCATGTCCCCGGAGCGGGATCAGAGCCTGACAATACTGTACCTGGTGCTGGGTTGGGGGTATTCTCTTGTCACGGTTTGTTCCCGGTTCCTGTTCTGAGGCAAGGGACCGTGTGGTAACAACTGTCATGCAACAACCAGTGTCCAGCTAGTGGTCAGCGGCTGAAGCAGCATTCGACATTAGTTTCCCTACGGGAAACACCATGCAGAGCAAATGTTTATTGAAGAAAGTACTGAAATTCTCTAGCATTGACGGGTAAATCCCGGAAGACCAGTAAACTGAAATATCGAAAAAGTTTTAGTTACAATATTTTTTAAAAAACAGTTAAGAAAGCAAGACAAATTCAGAATTTGTCACGGAACAAGACCATGAAGTAACAGTTGTCACGAGACAAGTTATTATGACCGTGAGAAAACGGAAACAGGGACTAAACAGGGACAAAACCACGTGATCATGACCAACGCTGTCACGGTACAAAACTAGTCGCAGAACAAGGAAGGATGTGAAGTAACCGTCAAAGGCTCCCACATTAAGCTCATCATTCTCTTCCAATTTCCATCTGTAAACATTGGTGGAACTCAGACTCTGAGCTCCCCAGCCAGCTGTGATACATTTTGTATATATGCTGCTTGCATACTGACCTCTTCTATAAACCACTGTGTTCCCCTCCTGCCTTTGTGTACGCACCTTATATAAACCCTGACCCCCCCCATTACTCAGTAGCAGACCTCTGCCTTGCCTCCTGAAGATGGTGTCTGTAGATCCTTTGATGGATCCATTAAACGAACGCAACCGGACTCTCTCTGTGTCAGATCTTCATTGGCAGTTTAGACCTGGTGTACATTTCCTGGAGACTAGCTCCAGTGACTCAACACATCCTTCATTATCATCAGCATTTTTTGTGAGTTTTTCTTTGTTCTTTGGGGTCAAACTAGGCATTAAGTGTGTTCCCTGCAATAAATCAGCCTTTCCTCCAGCAGCGAGACCTCCTCTGTCATGCGTGCTTTAGCAATCAAGCTTGCACATCTGTTTGCTTCCCAGCAACAAAGCCCAAAACAAAGCAGGCTAAAGGCAAGATGCAGAGGGGAGGTAAACCAGCCTTTGAAAGAGTTGTGCTAACTGTAGTGCATTAAAGGGGTGTATATATCACCCTAAGGCTAGCTTAGGGGCTACCACCTTGCTATTTGACCCCATCTTCTTAACATTCAACTGTAGTCCTGCTTTGGTACTTTCTTTCTTCACTTTCCCTAACAGTCATTTCAGGCCGTGGGTGCTTTCTGCCAGTAAGTGATGCCCCCCTGCATAGCTTAAATTATTGAGGTTTCTTCCACCAATTTTCACTCTTCTGTCATCTGAATCTAGCCTGGCTTTTCTGGATGATATGCTAATAGTTTAAACACCGCTTTACTTGCATTGGAAATTAAAGCAATGGCCCTATAATTACTACATTCCTTGTCACTTCCTTTCTTAGGTATTGGAATGTATATTGAGCATTTCCAGTTTGTGGGCCATTGGTTTGTTTTCCGTATATTGTTGGCATATTCTTGTTAGGATTCTGACAGATTCCGTCCCGGTGGCTTGAAACTGTTCCATTGGTATTCCATCCATCCCTGGTGGCACCCAGGGACACCGTGGCACTTCACAGGAGGTGAGTCACAATGCCACATGCTGTGGTCCATGCCTTAGCCGATGGTTTTAGCCCAGTTGGTTGCTACGTTTATGTCCTCACCTTGTTGATGGTCTTGTGAAAGGCTCACTGCCCCCAATCCCCCCCCCAGGGAAAATGGAGGAAAATGTTCTGATTCTGAAAAGAGGACCCCAAGTCTTCAGTTCTTTAAAAGTATTGATAGTGTTTTCGTTCTGCTTTGCCTCTCTCCTCCTTATGTGTGCGGTGGCTTCCACCCGGGGTGCGGTGCAAGGGGGGGGGCAACCTCTCTTCCCAGCTCTGGGCCTCTTGTCTCAGGATCCAGCTTGTTGCGCCAACGCGGAACAAACCCTGCTTCTGTGAAAGGAAAAGATTTGAACAAGAGCAGCACACACACACACCCTCCCTCCTCCTCCTCCTCCCCGCTCTTTTTTTTTTCAAAAAATGGCATCCTGTGCTTTTCAAAGAGAATAAAGGGAGAACCTTGCACGAATTCTCTTGGCAGCTTTTGGTGTGCCTGTGTTCTTCTTTCAGGCCTCGTCAGCCCTGGGGACCGTCATCTCGTCTTCATCTGTGTGGCATCGACCCTCCAGTTATCCAGAATCCCTCCTGAACATCTGACTCGCTTTCCGGGACCACCATTGGCTTGATCCTCTATTGACAGGCTGCATCTCTTTCAAAGGGGGTCCCTCTCTCTCTCTCTCTCTCTCTCTCTCTCTCTCTCTCTCTCTCTTCTCTTCTCTTCTCTTTTGCTTTGCTTTGCTTTGCTTTCATTCCCCCCGCCTGGCACGCATGCCTCGAACAAGGTTGCATGCAGCGGAACTGGGGTCCAATTACCAGACCGCCTTTAAAGAGCGTCCTTCGTTTTAGAAGACTACCGGAGCTGTTGGAATATTAACAAGAGCTCGCGCGGCACTTAGGAATCCAGCCGGGATGGAAAAGATGGAAAGGCAGCGGTCTTGTGCTCTTTCCTGGAGTGAGTGTGTGAGGGGAAAAAGGGCCTATGAATTATGAATGGCTGGCAGAGACTAATGTGAGAGAAGAGCCTCCCCCCACACCCTTTACCCCCTCAGCAGGTGGGAAGGCCAGCGAAAGAGCCATCTGGAGGTCCTGTTGTCAGAAAGGGGTTGATGTAAAGTGTGAAGGATGCAAATGAGCATTCCTTTTCTTCATTTGCGACTGCATTGATTAGACTACTATAGCACGCTCTGCATGGGGCTGCCCTCAAACAGTGCCCAGAAGCAGCTATGGCCAGTGGCCACTGCAAAATGCAAAAGGCTCGATGCTTGTGCCAAGTGTATTCCAGTGACCACGGCTTGAACCGGACTGCATTGGCTTTCAGTTTGCTTCCCATTTCAGTTCAAGGCAAGGATTTTGACTGACAAAGCCCAAAACAGCTTCAGGCCAAGGCATCTCAGTCACTGCCTCCTTCCTGATGGGTCTGCCAGGGACACAAGATCCTCATCAGCAGAGGTCCCTTTGTGGCCTGCTCCATCATCCCACAATTGGTGAGTACAAGAAGCAGGGCCTTCTCTGCAGCAGCACCTTAAAAATAAATAATTACCCGATTCTCATTTGACGCTGAAACAACACCCCAAGCTGCTCTGTCGTGGTGTGTCCCTTGATGGGGTGTGGGGGAGTTCTGGGCTGCTCATGGCACCTGTCTAATGAGAGGTAGGTCTAAAACTCTCCGAGAGCCGCCAAACTCAGTTGCATCTCCTTGGGTGCTCTCTGCAGTTTTAAAGTTACACACCAGAGTGTTGACAATGGCATTCGGGCTGCCACTGCTGAGATATGGGGATCTATTCCAGGGACTGGATCCAAATTTAGAGTAAATTCATCCAAAACCGAGATAAGAGAGAGGGGAGTTTGATGTCTGGATTATTCTCCTTCCAGATGGTAAAACAAGAAGGGGAGCCCCATGGAAGATGGAGCAAGCAGCAAGACTCAAGCCGATGTCTGAGGCTGATTGATTGATTGATTTTTATACTACCCATCTAGCCAAGTGCTACACTGGGTGGTGTATCCAAAAGCTTTGGGTAATGGGAAGGATTGTCTGGTAGGGAAGTTAGATTCGTAAGGTCCCTTCTTATTTATTTATTTATTTATTTAAAACACTTGTATCCCTCCCATCTTCCGAATCAGAACTCTGGGCGGTTAACAATAGGACAAAGCAATAAAAACAATCACAGATTATAAAAAGAGGGGGAGGCAGCCCTCCAGCGGGATAGCACAGGTGGCAAAAAGAAAGAAAGAAAGAAAGAAAGAAAGAAAGAAAGAAAGAAAGAAAGAAAGAAAGAAAGAAAGAAACTTAAGTAGGCAGTTCACCAAACGCCTCCTTAAAAAGGTAAGTTTTCAAAGCCTTTTAAAAGGCGGACAGGGACTCTGCAAGGCGCAGCTCACTGGGGAGATGGTTCCACAGCGTGGGGCCCACCACAGAGAAGGCGTGGTCACGCGTATGCGATTTCTGCGCCTCTCTGGGTGTGGCCACCCTAAGTGAGCGCGCCTGCGCCATTCTCGTGTGCCTGACCCCAGCTGACCTTTGAGAGATATGCTCCAACAGGTACTCTGGTCCCAAGCCGTGGAGGGCTTTGAAAATCAAAACCAGGACCTTGAACCTTATCCGGAGGACAACGGGCAGCCAATGCAGGTGGACCAGAACTGGGGTGATGTGCTCAAATCTCTGTGCACCCACCACCAGACTTGCCTTTTGCTTCTGGGTTTGCTTGCCAATTCTGTTCTTGGGGTCATCCCTTGCTGCCATTTTCTTCCCCTCTTTGGGGGCATCCATCTCTTTGTCTGCTTCCGCCTCGTTCGCTCCTTCGCCTGTCAGTGGTCACACAGCTCAGCCGGTTATATTCAGAACACAAAAGTGACATTCTTCTCTAGCCTGTGGCAGGTTGTGTTTTTGGGGCCCGCCCTTCTTGTGGCACAGGAGGGTTTGTGTCGTGGGTTGCATGTGGGCAGGATGGGGTGGATTTTTCACAATTGGAACTCCATGTCTTAGGAAGGGGACCTGGGACCCTCCCCAAGTTCCAGGTGGGACACTGCTTTGTTCTGAAGTGGGAGGCCAGAACTTTAAAGCTCTCTGATTCAGAATCTGTGGATTATATCAGATACCATCTGATTTTACTTCATCCTGTTCTGGATAGGCTTGCTGGATGGACAATGGTCCGTGTGTATGTGAAAGTCACATATCTGCAGCCCTTCCCAACACTCATTAACCACAGGTCATTAGTAGTGGCCATTCCTGGTGGAAGTGTGAATTGGTCCTGTTTTTTCTGGGGAGAGATAAAAGGGCAGCATGATAAGTGGCAGACAGATTGTGCCTGAGTCCCTCACCCCTCTTGAAAGAGGGATATTCAATACACGCATGAATGGCTTCCCTGACCCCTCTCTCGAACCACCTATCTTTTCTGTCCACTTAACTTCAAGATAACCTCACCTGGATGACTGAGAATTGTTCGAGTCCACCTCCCTGTTAATGTTACAGTCCTATGGGATGACTGCCAATTCTGTGGGAGTTATTCCCATAGAAAACAACAGGCGCCCGAGTCTGCAGTACCAGTAGGGAACCGTTAATGCCGTTCCAAAGGTGCCAATCACAAAAACAGTCCAGCCCAAATGTGTTTGGAAAAGGTCTTCTGATGTTGTTGCCCTCAAGTTCTGGGATTCTCTTCCTGAATCCCTGCAAAATCTGACATCCCAGAAGGGACCCAGAAGTTGTTTCGGAGAACACTTTGTTGTTGCATTTTTAAATGTTAATGTTCATATTCAAGCTAGATTTCTACAGAATTTCATTGTCTAAAATTCATTGTTAAATGTATTGTTTTCATGTTGTGCACCCTTCTAGTCTCTGGAGAGAACAGCCTATAAATAAATAAATAAATAAATAAATAAATAAATAAATAAATAAATAAATAAATAAAGCTTAGCAAATCTGTGGCCACTGGGGCTCTGAGTCATTTTATTAATTAGCTGCATAGGATGGCAGGATTGTTATGTGACATGTGATGTTTACGTTCCTTAATTCTGCAATTAAGGGGACCTTTTGAGTAGCGGAGATTTGGATCCGTTCTGGAAACACTAGCCGTTAATCAGAAAAACACCTATTACAGGTAAGGCTATACAAGAGAGATGTTCCAGATGTTCCTGGTGGAGATTACAGCAGGACCCCAGTATCCGCTGGAGATTGGTTTCCAGCCTTCCCATGGATAATGAAAACTGTGGATAAGAGAGAATGCCAAAATGTCCCCAAAACTGCTGTTTTGTGATAGTAACTTGCTTTACACCTGCTGTTTTGCAACAGTAGCTTGTTTCACAGCTGCTCTTTGTGACTGTAGCTTGCTTTACAGCTGCTCTTTGTGACAGTAGCTTGCTTTGTGGCAGCTGAATTATTTATTTATTTTTCCTCTGCCAACCTTGGATAACTGAATCAGTGGATAATGAATCAGTGGATACGGGGGTCCTACTGTATTACTCTAGGTACAGGTCGAGTTTACACAATGCCCTCCCCATTCCCTGCTCAAAGTTCTCCTCCAAAAATGGGTGCTGCTGATGCTAATAGCAGTATTTGTCAGCTGGTGTTGGATGGTTTTAACACTGGATATTTACCAGTGCATGTCAGTTGAGATTTGACAGTATAAATTGACAGCTGACATAATTGCATTTAGTATCTGACAGAATTTGTAGCCGACATGTTACAACGTTAAGTATTTGACATTATTTGATAGCTGATACACAGTGGTATTTTATATCTAACAGTATTTGACATGTAATAAGTTTCTTGTGTCTGACAGTTCATATGCTGTGGCATTCATATTTGACTCGACAAAAGGCTGACAATATTTGATATTTGTCAGCATTTACTGCATAATTTGATAGTTGATGCCGCTTTTAAAAATGCATAAAATTATCAAAAGATTTCCAGCTGCTCTAAGGCACGCAGATCCCCAAAGAATAACGTTGAATTTTGTTTTCAAATCCAAAATTTAAAACGTCATGTCCCAGAATCCTGTCTTATTCTCCATTTTCTTCCTTTTGATGTCACTTCCTGCCTATGACATTGTTGGGAACTTCTCAAGAGGTTCGCCACCTTTTTCTTCTACTTGCAGTTACTTGTATCTTGCTCATGGTGACAGTGTGTATGCCTAAGAAGAGGGCAAATTGAAAATTTTTGCTTTTCCCCTCTTTCAATTTTTTTCTTTTTGCTGGCATATAAGTTTGCACTCCCATGACTCAAAACTGATTCAGCCTCAAGTTCTTTCTGACTTGAATATGAAGGAATTTCTGAGGACCAATCTGCTAGTCATAAGAACCTAAGAAGAGCCATGCTGGATCAGGCCAAAGGCCCATCTAGTCCAGCTTCCTGTATCTCACAGTGGCCCCACCAGATGTTTTTGGAAGCGCACGAGACTAGATATCTGTCTCCTGAGACCACTCCCCTGCATCTGGCCCTTGAAGGACCTCGGTTTTAAGCCTGGAGATTACACATCCCCATCATGCTTTGTAACCTATGATGGACTTTTCCTCCAAGAATCTGTCCAATCCCCTTTTGAAGGCATCCAGGCCAGATGCCATCACCACATCCTGTGACAGGGACTTCCACAGACAAACAACATGCTGGGTAAAAAAAAATTTTCTTTTGTCAGTTCTTACTCTCCCAACCCACAGTTTGAGTGGATGTCCCCTAGTTCTGGTATTTTGTGAGAGGGAGAAGAGTGTCCCTCTATCCACTTTACTCATGCCCTGCACAAAGTCCACAAAGCCCACCCCCTTCTGAGCTTCCTCATTGCCCCCTTCAATGGGGGAGACCCCACTAAAACAACATCCATCTCCTTGTTCCTTTTTTTTCAGCTAATGGACCCCATTTCTTCTAAAAACAGAAAGTAACCTTTCCTCATGGTCTGGTGTGTCCCACTGGAGATCCAGGTAACTCAATTCACTCAGCTGCCACTACCACTCGAGCTTGGAGGAAGCATCTTTGCCCATCTTGCTTCCTGCAACAGAGAGGGATGTATATTTTAGGAATCAGGGTGCAGTCCCACGAGCCACAATAATGACTGCAGAAGGAAAACAGCCTACAACAAACAAAGGATTTCTGCCATGCATAAAAGGAGTCATGGACCGCATGGACAAAGTGTTGAAAAACAACAACCTACAAACAGGATTTAGACCCACCACAAAAAAATACAACAGATGCTACGGTCAGCAAAGGACAAAAAGAAACCAACCACCACTGCAGGAGTATACCGGATACCTTGTAGTTGTGGCCAGGTATATATTGGGACCACAAAGTGCAGCATCCAGACCAGAATCAAAGAGCATGAAAAATACTGCAGATTAAAACACCTGAAAAATCAGCAGTAGCTGAACACACCCTGAAACAAATTGGACATGAAATTCAATTCCAGGACCCAGAGGTACTGGACAACACTACCAATCACTATGTCAGAATACACAGGGAAGCCATTGAAATCCACAAACATAAGCACAGTTTCAACAAAAAAGAAGAAAGTCTAAAAATCAACAAAGCCTGGCTTCCAGTACTAAAAGCTGTAGAGTTCAAAAGGTCAAAACTCAATGATTCCCCACACAGCCACAAAGGTGATCAGTTCACAAAACAGAACAGCTAGGAACTTCCATCTAGGGACTTTGCTACCCCTGATTGCATTGAAACTTCTTAATCCCTTCATCACAATACAATGACTAACACCTATTTTCCTGCATAGGACAAGTTTCCTCAACTTATAAAACCCCAGTCTCACTCACTTTATAACCCAGAGCACAGAGAGAACTCCTTGTTCCCTGAGCTCCTTGCCCTCTGAAGATGCCAGCCACAGAGTCTAGCGAAACGTCAAGAAGAAAAACTTCCAGAACATGGCCAAACAGCCTGAAAAACTCACAACAACTATCCATTCTAGTTATAATGATTCTGTTGTTATTTAAACCATATAGACTCAAAGAATAGTGAAGTTGGAAATGCTTACATGGCCATCAAGTCCAACCCCCTCTTCCATGTAGAAATACAAATCGAAGGAGATCTGCCAGGTGGTTGTCCACATTTCTCCTGAATGCCTCCCATGTTGGAGCACTAGTCACCACCTCTTGAGGCAATTGGTTCCATTGTTATACTGCTCTAACAGTCAGGAAGTTTTTCCTGATATTCAGTCGAAAGCTGGGATCTCTTAACTTCAGCCCACTGTGCTGCACTCTGGGATGTTCGAGAACAGATCCTGCCCTGCCTCTATAGGACAGCCCTTGAAATATTTGAAAAGTGCTGTCATATCATACTGTCACATTGTTTTATAAATTCCTGTTCACACAATGCAGGGGTAACGTTGATTCGTTTGGCCAGCCCACTGTGTTTCCCTCCCATCACCTCATAGACATCACCTGATCCCTGTATCACTTCCATCCTCATAATTTTAGCGTATGTGAATGCTGCAGTTGATTTGTTTACTTTGCAGATGGGTTGACGCCCTGGGTGCTCTGGCCATTGCATGACCATCATGCTTGTACCTTTACTTTTCAAATGGTCTTTGTGATGAAACCACCCTGGCGTTGACTGGAGAAATAGACACTTTGCTTCCAGATTGGAAGGTTGGAGGAACTCAGGGGGCAATTCAGAACCTTCTCCCCATTGCTGTGATGCCGGTCTTGTTTCAGAATGAATCCACTGGCCCCCATCTAAAATGGAGCCACATCTTTAAGATAATTATTTGTTTGCCCATAATCCAGAGCCATTAATGAACCTTTTTGACCTGGTTTCATTCTGCCCCTCTTTCAGACTTTTAGGAAGTGGCCTTACCATGAAGTCAGCTGGTGGATTTTATATGTGTGATTAAAAATAGTGGTGTGGAAACAAGCAAGACCTGTCAACGGGTCGTGATGCAGAAGCAGGAAAGGAAGAGAAGCAGAGGTTAGAAAAGTTACTTCTTTTGATTTTTGTCTGTGAAGATTCTCAGTCATCCAGGTGGGTTTATCTGGAAGTTGAGTCATGGCTACTGGGCTTCTTTTTGAGAGATAGAAACGTTTCACTGCTCATCCAAACAGCTTCATCAGTCTGATGAAGCTATTTGGATGAGCAGCGAAACGTTTCTATCTCTCAAAAAGAAGTCCAGTAGCCATGGTTCTTTTGATTTTAGCTCTCAGAGTTGCTATGCCAGAAGGAAGGTCCTAGGAAATGTAGTCCAGCACAATAACATTTTGTTTTCTTGTGGCAGCATAATAGAATTATTCTCTAACTTTTCTTCACTTTAATGACCCTTTTAATGCTCCTTTGACAGGAGACGGCACCATATGTTACTAAGCCAAGAAAGGCAGTGCCATCTATATTTACTTACTTTTGTTTCAACCAAACCATTATCTTCTTCTGATTCTATCTTCTTGACTTGACTACCTGTGCCATAAATAATGTCCAAAATAAAACCAAGCAAATATGTTTCAAGTTCTTCATCTATAAAACTCGTTCTTTTTTTTTCCAAACATGAAAGGGAAATCTATTATTGGGGAGCCCGAAATGCTTTCCATCCATCCAAGAGTGACCTTCCCCTCTTCCCCTCCATGTAATGAAGTATGAAAACACGACCCTGCTCGGTAAACATCATACCACTGGGGAGATAGGATCCTGTTTCATGACCTGCCCCTGCTTAAAAGCTGAAATAAATATTGATCCTTCATGTTCTTGTCTCTTCTCGTCTGGAAGTGGAAGGAGGAGACACGGAGGAAAATGAACCTTTCAGACTAGTCTACCTCTAAAGCGTTTACTCTCCCACGCCGGAGGTACCAGGGACAAGGGATGCATTGCCGGTCACAGGCCATGTAGCTCCATGCAGAGCATGGAGAGGGTGGCACAGTGGGAGAAGCCCACACGTGTGGCGCCATGAAGTGGCCACAAGTCTGTGATGGCAGTGGTTGCAGTGGTGGGGCCACCACCACCGCCACCCCACAGCTCCGATTCAGACTGCTAGACAGGTCAAAGAGGAGTATGCAAAGCCTTTGTGGGAGCATGCCAGGCAGGGTGGCCCGTGCACCCGGGGGCAACCACCCCTCAGCCCCCCTCCCATGCTACGCCACTGCTTCCACCCACCCACCTTTAATCGAGAGCCGAAATTCAGGAATAGCAGACCAGATAAAGAAAATGTGGAGTCTGACCCGATAGCTATCAAATCCAAGATTCTACCCTCACAATGGCTCATCCATTGTCTGTACGGCGACCCGACCAACAAGTCCTGGGAGCAACAGCATCTTCCTAATTCCTCACCCGCATCAACGTACAAGGCCAGATGTCAGAGGAGAGGCAAAAAAGGCAGGCAGAGTGGTTTCCAGTCAGCATAGCTTGGACAGCGGTCTCACCAGCGTTTTCTGCATTTTGCTGCAGCAAACTGCGCAGTAAAAGATAGTGTCCTAACTGCGAAGGAAAGTAATTTGGTGCCCCGACCGACCACGCCCCCGGAAGTGCACTTTCACCAAAGTTTTTTTAAACCACCGCTAGGGGTTGGTTTAAAAAACTTCCCTTAAAGATGTGCAGTTCTTTGCTGCTCTAGCAGGGTGCGACCCCAGAAAATACGCAGTAATTAGCTTCATACCCCTTTTCCTGCTACTTCCTGAAACAGAGACTTAGAAAATCGACCCAGAAAAAAAGGAGAAAGATGTGCAATAAGCAAGTAGAGGCGGGCACAGAGCAGTAAAATACTACCCTGTCGACGGGACACTAACTGCGCATCAAACACCACATGACTGCCTGAAAAAAACTACGCATCAAATTAAGATGTGCAGAAAAGTTTAGTGAGACCACGGCCATAGAGAAGTTATTGGTCTGAACTTGGATCCAGGGTCTCCCTGCCAATTTGGCCCATCAGGTGTTATTCCCTCCCCCACCCGCCCAAATCACTAGTTCTTTGTCTCAGGCTGGCTTTGCTGCCCTGGACCAGTAGCCGGTTGTACCTGGGAGAAAGACGGGAATTTTTGCAGGGGTGTTTAATGCAAGGTTCAGAGGTTTAGAAGCCTGAGCTAATTATCTTTCTTTCCTCTCCCCCCCCTTCCCAGCTATTCAGAAGTGCACACAAAAGCGAGTGTTCTCACAAATTTGCCTGCCTTTTTATTTTAGTTTTCCCCCTCCCTTCTTCTGTTTCTTGAGCGCCTGCCAATTAAGGAGGAGGCATCAGATGGGTTCGCAATTCCAGTACCGGGAGGCAGACCTTTAAAAGTGCAGGGGGGTGGGGGAGAGAACGAGGAATAATAATGATAACAATAACAACAAAATAAGTGCATAAGAAGAATGCTTTTTCGATTTTATTTTCTTTCTTTTTTAAAGATACTTCTCGGCTTTTGCTTCTCTCAAGGTAAGGAATCAAACAGTTATTTGATGCATAATTGATTCGCTTTGGAGTGACTTGCAAATTGCGACGGAGCCTTGATAACTGAACCGGGGTGCAGGTTGCGGGGAAAATATTAGGCCTCTTTTGACCTGCGGGGACTAAGTAATAGGAGGGTTCAGGAGAGGGGGAGAGGAAGAAAGTAAAATAAATAAATAAATAAATAAATAAATAGAGCAGCCAAAGGGGGCGGGAAAGTGTTATTAACAAGCCTCAGCAGTGAGGGATTTTAGGAAACACGTGCGCAGGACAAGACAATAGTTAATCGGCAAACACAAAACAGGAATGGGAACAAAACAAAATGAAACCCCCTTGAGACAGCCCTTGAATTTAAAAATAAAATAAAATAAAACAAGCTGTAAAAGCAGGCAGAAAGTGCTGAAGTAGCAATAACAGGACTTTGTTTTTTTTTTAATCCTTCCTCCCTTTATGGATGGGGAGACAAGTGTCTTTCTCTGCTGAACGAAACAGCATCTGCTTCTAATCCTTCTCTATGAAGGAACTCAGAACTAAGATCATGGCCAAGATTCCTCCCACAAGACTTTAAGATCTTCTGCTTTTGAGTTGGAACACTTCAACCCTCCCTGACCCGACCCCCAAATCAAGATTGGAGAAATTTTGGAGAAATTATCATGCAGGAGTTCCAAATTCATCCTTCCTTCCATCCGTCCGTCCTTTGTTTATAAGCTGCCTTAGGGTGCAATGAGGCAGATAGAAAGGGTTATGTCTGATCATGCTGAAAAGGATCCTTTTAAAGGATCCCTTGGGTCACTGCAGGAATCCCTCCAGCCTGGCCTCATCCTGAAAGGCAGTTGGGACACAGAGAAGGGTTGGACTGGGCCATCATCTTCCATGCATCCTGTCATGGCCAAGAAATAACTTACACCCAACCATCCCAGGAGTGGTCCAAATTCCCATTTGATTGCACCATTATTTATGAAGGGGCCAGGGATATATTTATAAATGCTCTGCCTTTTGTCACATGACCATAGCTGGGACGAGCTGGCTGCTTCCTACACTTAGGTTAGAATCCCAGAGGATGATGGCACAAATTTACTTCTACCACAGGCCTTTTTTTTTCCAGATCAGAAAGTGTGGGCAGCCTGTAACACTGCAGAGCAAGGATGATTTGTTGGATGGCACTTTTGGTGTTTTCATTGCACTAGTTGCAATGACAATAAAGTGCTATTCTTAAACATTATTCTTAAATTCTTAAATGGTTTGTTTAAAAGAAAGGGAAAGGATAAACAAACACATGCAACATCCTTATCCATTTGGCAACTGTGACAAATTAAGTAATAAATGTAGGGTGAACATACCAAAATAAATTCTGAAGGACCTCTAGGGACATTAAGTCCAACCACCTGCTCCATGCAGGAATCCAGATCAAAGCAGAACGGACAGAATGGTTGTCCAATCTTCTCTCAAGGGCGTCCAGAACTCATCGCCTCCTCAGGACACTGTCATACTCCTCTGACAATTCAGAAGTCCTCCCCAGCCCTGATATTCAGACTAATTCTAGCTTCGTGTATCTTGAGCCCATTATGATGTGTCCTGCACTCTGGGATGACTGAGAACAGATTCTTCCCCTCCTCCTCTGTTTGACTAAGTATGAAGAGTGCTCTCCTTTCTCTCTTCCATCTTCTCTTCTCAAGGCTAAACATGCCCAATACTTTCTGTTTTTCCTCCTAGGAATGGGTTTCCCGTCCCCTGATCATTCTTGTTGCCCTTCTTGGAACTTTCTCCATTTTGTCAGCATCCTTCTTAAACTGTCGTGCCCAGAGCTGGATGCAGGATTCTAGATGAGGTTGAATCAGTGCCGAAGAAAGGAGGATGTAGGAATGCGTGACAGACACAGTGATTGCAAAAATCTGTCGGATAGCTCTCTCTACTGAGAGAACATAAGAACAGCCTTGCTGGAACAGGATGGGCTGTGGCCTGTTCCACCAAGGATGTTCTTATGTTCTCTGGTTTTCTCTTGAAGGCCTCCAGTTTTGGAGCACTCACTACCAGCTGAGGTCATGGGTTCTATTGTCGGGCTGCTCTAACAGTTGAGAAGTTTCATCTAATATTCAGCCTAAATCTGGCTTCCTCTAGTTTGAGCCCGTTTATGGTGTGTCCTGACCTGCACTCCAGGGTTATGGCTCTGTTTGCTAGAATGCTCTGGAAGGAACTAATGATCCACCTCTTCCTTGTCTTATCACCACCATCACAATCACCGGCCTTTGCTGGCATCTCTTGCTTTGAAGCATGGAAAGCAGTTCCAAAGACCATTAGGAGGAGTACCTCACATAATTCAGCCAAGCACCCAGTTGAACGTTGTGGCTAGCCAGCAGGCCTAGTGAGAAGACTTCCAAGAGGACAACTGCACCACCACTGCACCACCACGTTGGCAACCACCCACCTAGGCTGGCGCATCTCCCTCATCAACTGGTACCCAAGCAGGCTGCTTCTGAGGTAGAGGTGAACTATAGCTCTAATAGGCATGGAACACTAGGCTAAACCAGATGTCAGTTGCATGGTGAGGAGGAAAGCTTGGTTCGTTTAGTAAGCAGACCACGTACTGACTGTCAGTTAATACAGATTCAGGCCCTGAATATTGGAATGGCTGGCAGAGCTCACCTCCTGTTTTAATTGGGGGAAATGGCATTTTTAAATAGCTGTTGACACTCTTGAGGAAAGTGGGCAGTAATAAAGGGAAAGGAAGGCACTGCTGGATAGCTCAATGCTTTAGGCCAGTGGTTCTCAACCTGTGGGTCCCCAGATGTTCCTGGACTGCAACTCCCAGAAATTCCTTCCAGCATAGCGAGTGGTGGAGGCTTCTGGGAGTTGCAGTCCAGAACATCTCCAGGTTGAGAAACAGACCTTGGCCTCAGAACGAGGAAAGCTGGGTGGTAAACCAAACATCCACGCCAAGGAGATGCTGCCTTCTACGGACTCTGTACAGGCCACCCCCACTGGGAACAGTCTCACCACCAGTCTTCCCAGCATTTTAAACGGGACGGCAAGAGTGGAACTGGGTGGTTTTCCCACTGGTCTGTGGTCCTTATCCAGGGTTAGTTTCCCCAGGTACAGTTGCGCGGTTCATATACTGCGGTCCTGGTATATCGCGGGTCTCCTGGCTGGGAGTTGGCTTCTCCACTGATTCAGTTATCCATGGTTGGCAAAGGAAAAAAATAAATAAATAACTCAGCTGCCACAAAGCAAGCTATTGTCACAAATAGCATCTGTAAAGGAAGCTACTGTCACAAACAGCACCCATAATACAAGCTACTTTTCTCAAAACAGCAGTCATAAAGCAAGCTACTGTCAGGAAACAGCAGTTTGGGGTTGGGTTGGCAGGCGTTCTCTCTTATCCACAGTTTTCATTATCCACGGGAAGGCCTGAAACAATCCCCAGCGGATACCGGGGTCCTACAGTAATACTATTATAATCTGGCTCAGAGATGGGCCATATTATTCTTTCATGAGTTCCAAGCCTCTTGTTTGGTGGACATTTCATCCCAGTAACCTTTACAATCTCATAAATTTGATCACTACTGCTACTTCTGTTGCAGAGGGATCATCCATGTAAGAAAACCCCACTTGCTGGCTTTGGAGCATGCACTCCAGGTTTTTGGTAGCCACCTGACTGCCCTTGGTTGCCCGTCTGACCTTATAGGCAACTCAGGTCATCCTGATAAGTCCCATGGCAAGAGAGACACAATAGCCGGACACAGATGAAGGCAGACAGCTGGCCGAAGAGGCTGACGTACGTCCCTCTATCCCCGCTTGATCTCTTGAGACTCAGCCCATTGGGATCCCTGCTGGGGACACTCGTATCACAACGATTTCTTTTTGGTTGGACATGGCTGTAAAAAGGCAACTGGCTATGTTTTTTTTGTTTGTTTGTTTGTTTGTTTTGAAGATGGAAAAGACTAGCAATAGGGTTGGGTGGAAGGGTGATATGTAATTTGAAGATGGGATGGTCCCAGAAGCTCCAAGGTCAGTAAAATGAGTACCCAGCTTCCAGAGGTTGTGTGTGCAATGTGTAGCCTGCATTACTGTAATTTAAAAAAACTGTAAACCACCCAGAGACTACTTGAAGTGGTATGGGGTGGTATATAAGCAGAACACTTTGCTTTGCTTTTACACTACCCCTGTTGAAAATAGAAGAAGAATAAAAAATCCTTTAAGGCTATAATGGTATTTTCTGTTTATAATTATATAATCAGTCATCATCTCTGAAGCAAATTATATATTGTTTATTTTTATGATTTCTGCAAAAAAGAAAAAAGTTTAACTTTTTTTCTTCCCAGGGGAATTATGCAAATTAAGTCCAATAAATTTTGAGAAATTGAAGATGGCAACATTAATTGAAATAAATGCAAAGAATTGCTATCTCTGGACTCCTTGACATAGATAATTTCTTCTCTATAATGCACCTATAGTATACCTAATTCATTGCTTATTTTATCTGTAATTTTCTTGCTATCCACACTATCTAAGGTTTGTCTCATTTAAACAGTGACCAAACCATTGTTTTCTGTGCTTTTTAAACTTACTTACTTACTTACTTACTTACTTACTTACTTTATTTATTTATTTATTTATTTATTTATTTATTTATTTATTTATTTATTTATTTATTTGGTTGCCTCTTGAGACATGGCTTATTTTTTTAATCTCAATTTGTGCTGCATATCAGTGGAAGGTCCTATCTGCAGCCAAAGCCTCTGCAATTCCTGCCCCACCAACTGTACAAAAAAAAGATCTAGCAAAGGGCACAGGTAACATTATTGAATTAGTCCAATTCTGATGAAAAATAGTCTGTTGGTTTAAACTATTTTAATTTTAATTTGTTTTTAATTTTCTCTGTATTTTATGGAATCATAGAGTTGGAAGGAGACCTCAAGGACCATCCAGTCCAACCCCCTGCCACGCAGGAACCCCCATCACAAGAGAACTCCCGACAGATGGCCATCCAGCCTCTGCTTAAAAACCTCCAAAGAAGGAGACTCAACCACCCTTTGTGGCAGCATATTCCAATGCCAAACAGCTCTAACCTTCAGGAAGTTCTTCCGAATGTTCAAATGGAATCTCTTTTCCTGTAGTTTGAAACCATACATTCATAATTTTTAAATTGTTCAATGCTGTGATATGAAGCAAGCAAGAAATTCACATATTTTTAAGGGATTTCTTCAGATTTCCTGAAGTGTAGTGGTTTTCAAAGAAGACCTTTTTTTTAAAAAAAAAGTTTGAACATAAATCCTACTAAGTCACAGGCTCTCCCACAACGAAGCTGGAAACGAAGAGGAATTTCTGCCTTATTTGGAAGAATTGCCTAACGTAGGAGAAATGTTATCCTCAAAATTACATTTTTTTAAAAAAAATGGCAAAAGCAATGCTATTTTCAGCTGAGGATGAGCCCTATGAGGAAATATTGAAAGAACTGGGCATTTGTAGTTTCGAAAAAAGGTAATAGAGGGGAGATAAGAGAGCACTTTACATATGCTGTGCAGGCATACCTCAGTTGATGAACACCTCCGTTTACGTAATATTTGGTCCACGAAAGGAAATCCAGAGCTGTAAACACCTCCATTTATGATTATTTTTCCACAATACCTTGGTTTATGTATAAGGCTTTGTGAAAAAAAGTAGCCAGGATGCATTGCGCCCCTGTGCATTTCTGGTTTATGAATTTTCCGGAAGATAAAACATCCTGTGGAACAGATTAACTTCGTCAACTAAGGTATGCCTGTACTTAAAATGCTGCCCTACAGAGGAGGGGCAGGGTCTGTTCTCAACCATCTCCGAATGCTGGACAGTGGACATCCAACAGTTGGCTCAAGTTACAGGAAGCTAAATTTAGACTGAAGAGCAGGAAGACTTCCTGACTGTTAGACCGGTATGGTAGTGGGACCAATGACCTTGAGAGGTGGTGAGGAGTGCTCCAACAGTGGAAGCATTCAGGACAAATCTGGACAACCGCCTGGCAGAACTCCTTTGATTTGTATCCCTGCCTGGAGCAGGGGGTTGTTCCTGGTCAGCCCTTTCCAACTTCATGAGTCTATGATTCCATGATTCTATTTTGGGACACTTGTTTCTCCCCCATAGTTGGCATGGATCTATGGAACTTTCTTGATTAAGTGTGAAGAGCCTGCCAAGACTCTGATGGTGATGGCTCATTATTAGCGATGCTGGCCTTTGTCTGATGATTACTCCAAGATGGGATGGTCTTCCAGCAGTCCTATTGACACCTCGTATCAAGGAGGAATGTTAATCTTTCCCCGTAAAATGCCCGTTTAACCACACTAGACTTGTCTTATGAGGTCTGACCAACAAATGCAGCGGTTTTGTCCTGTAGAAGTGGTGCCCGTGTGGAATCAGAAGAAAAGGTAACTCAGGTAACAAACCTCTCTTCCTAAGGCATATGTTCATTTGTACATAATGCACTGCTTCTCATATGAGAGGTTATTCAGCACAGCGATTTCTTCCCCCTAGGAATCTGAACTACAGTATTGCCTCTGCTTCAAGTTTTTCTCCACGTGGCACGGAGAAAAACACCCAAATAAGTCAAATCTTCTGCAGGTAAAGGTAAAGATGTTTACTTTAATCCCTCCCAATTTAATGCCCCTTTCTCTATCAGAATTTCTCATTCTCATTTGCCTCTGTTAATAACCCAGTTCCAGAGAGATCCTTATTTCCCTTACTTGGATGTTCAGGAAATGAGTGAACACAGAATTATCCAGAGCTGCAGTCAATAACTGATCTCCCAGGTGAGTTAAGCTTCATCTTTTTATTTTCCTTCTTATGTGAATTTTAGATCTATAACTGTGAATCGCCATGTTGTTGAATGTATTGTCATGTGAGGTCTTGTGGGAGTTTTAAATTCCAATATATAAACCACCCAGGTTATTATTTGCAGTAAACATGCTGTATACAAATCAAATCAAATCAAATCAAATCAATCAATCAGTTAGTCAATCAACCTTGTCATTTGTATGCAAGGTTGCTTCAAGCAACCTGTTCCATTCTAAAAGCCATAGAAGTAACAGCAAATAATTTGTGCCATTTTAAAGACTAACACCCCCCCCACACACACACACTGAAACATTTGTCATTAATGCCTCTGATGGCATGCTTTGCAGCCACAACAGCTCATGAGAAACATATTAGGTATAAAGATGCCATGCAAATATACATTGGGACCACAAAGAGCAGCATCCAGTCTAGAATCAAAGAACATGAACGACACTGCAGGCTAAAAGAACCTGAGAAACCAGAAATAGCTGAACACACCATGAAACAAACTCGAAATGAAATCCTCTTCCAGGACACAGACGTACTGGACAACACTACCAATCACTATGTCAGATTACAGGGAAGCTATTGAAATCCACAAACATAAGCACAGTTTCAACAAAAAGAAAAAAGTCTAAAAATCAACAAAGCCTGGCTTCCAGTACTGAAAACTACAGTCTGCAGAAGGTCAAAGGTCAATGATTCCCACCCAGCCAATAGCAACAGTGATCAGTTCAAACAATAGAACAGCTAACAACACCCATCAACCACAGACAAGGATCGCTGCCAACCCTAATTGCAGTGAAACTTCTTAATCCCTTCATCACAATACAATGACTAACACCTATTCTCCTGCATAGGACAAGTTTCCTCTTTCTCACAACATAAACAAACAAACAAATGCACAGTCTCACTCACTCTGTACCCCAGAATCCTAGTTCCCTGAGCTCCTTGCCCTCTGAAGATGCCGGCCACAGAGTCTGGCAAAATGTGAGGAAGAAAAACTTACAGAAGACGGCCAAACAACCCGAAAAACTCACAACTATGCCATACAAGTCTTGGCCACTTTTTATGTGTCAAACACTGTCATTCCTCCAAAAATTGGGGCAACAGGGACCTGCACACTGGAGCAACAGGCTCCCATAAACCAATGAAAATAAAATATAGCAGCAAAAAGATTTCAGCCCCTCTACCAGTGAACACACTTCTCTGGAGTAAAGATGGGTATGAGGACAGGTCTTAGTCGGCCCCTCCAACATTGGCCAAGAAATGGAAAACCTTAATCACAAGTGTAGAAGTATATGTACGTTGCCTTCAATTACATCTACAACTTAAATAATTTGAAGGAATCATCTTGAGCATCCCTGTCCTTATAAAGAAAATCTTGTTAGGAAGGAAGGAAGGAAGGAAGGAAGGAAGGAAGGAAGGAAGGAAGGTTTACTCTCTGTGGGAAGACCACGTGGACTCAAAAGAAGGTCACCAGGATTTATAGAAGGTGTTGTACTTCGTGTACCAAAAGGTCCCCTTTATACTGTTTACCTTTTTATTTATTTATTTATTATTTCTATTTATATACCGCCCGACTTTCCCAGAACTGTTGGGTTGTAGGGTTGTGTATGTATTTGTACTAACTTTGCCCTGGCCAGTCTTTGGGGATGCAACGGGAGATGTCTCTGCCTTCCTCTCAAGTTCCTCAACAGCTGGTCAAGTTTCCTATGATTCCACATTGCTCAGATGGTTGCTTCTCGGCTTTGTTCTCCTTGCCCTTTAAACTTTCCAAGACAGAGAAAAGGGTGGGACTGAGGGTGAAGTGGGGAGTGGAGTTTTTGCCAAGTGGATCTGCTGTAACAAGCCACACAAGCCATGATTGCTTCTTCAGCAGATGGTAAGAGAGACGACTGCTTAGCACTGCATGTTTGACATCTCCCAGAAATAGCAAGCCAAGCTGAAGCGGTAGCCCTGTAGCCTCTCTCCGCCGCGATGGTGCCTCAGCTGGAAGTGGAAGTCACATCCTCGGTTTTACACCTCCACGATGAGAAAACGCTCTCGGGGAGTGACTCACGGTACATCTGCTTACCTCCCACTCCTCCACTCCTGCTTCCCCCCACCCCCACCCCCCACTCCCCAATTCCCCTTCAGCCCGGGGTGGCGGTTGGCTGGTTGTGTTGTTACTTTCTTGTCACCAGCTTGTGTGACAGGTGAAGTGACACAGAGTTGGCAGAGTTGCTAAGGAGTTTGCTCCGGGCTTTTCCCACACGGGGAGGTGAGGTCGTTCTAGCAGGAGGAGAGCAAAGTGGAAAAAAATACGTTATAACATCTGTTCACTTCTCTCCTTTTTTTGTTTTTAGAGCAGAATGACGAAGTATGGGGAAACAGAGAAGAGAAGAGATGGGAGATGACTCACAGCATGAAGGAGGAGGCCTCAACATTGGTTCCGAAGAGGACCTCTCTCGATCCGTCACATGTATGTTCAAGTCAATAAACTACTTGGCTTGAAGAGTTGGGTCCTCCTTTTGGCCATTGGGTAAAGGCAAGCATGTCCATGGTCATTTGGGTATCCGGCATACTCCACGTTCTCCATGAAATGGGCAAATGAGCTGTCTCTGCTCAAGGACCATGGTAGAGTTATTTGGATGTCAACCATCTCAGCAGACAAGCCGCTACTTGGCCAATGAGGCTTCTAAACACAAAATATTAAACATACAAAGCACAGCCCAAGAAGATTCTAGAAACATTGATTTAACTCAGGTGGTTCCTTCTAAAAAGGCATGTCATGAGGCCATGCATGTTGTCATATAAAGTTCTTAGGTCTCTGCATCATCTGACAGTGTCTTCCTGTGCTCTGTTTCCTATCAGAGCCTAGTGGTGATGAATGCCATCTCAAGTAAGATTAGAAGCCCTCCATAATAAGAATTGATTCAAGTCCCTTTCTTTTGTAGATTTCTGATATTTTTCAGGCTGTGCTTGCCATGAAATGAATACAGTATGTTACTCTAAGACCTTCCCGCACAACTCTTACGGTTGCATTTTTTTTGTTCTACATGCAGGAACAGAACAACATGGCTCCTTGGCTGAAAACCATTTATCCAGCTAACGCACATGCACAACTCATTTCCAAGAGGCCATTAGCACATTGTCATTCAATGGCCTAAATCCTGTTGGTCAGCATTGCAAGTTGCACAAGCACAGGCCTGCTGAATCAGTAGGTGTTTGGGGAGTGACTCTTCTTTACATTCCACTAATTAAAATAGGCCTGCTCCAGTTTTGACTTACTTGAACATAATACATCATGCCTAGAATATGCCCATCTGAATCAACGGAGCTCACTAAGCAACAGGATTGCAGCTATTCTTTCATCAACTTTATATGGTAGAGATACTAGAAAGCACAACTGTTTCATTTATTTTGGTGGACATCCAGCATAGCATGACAAGGTATTTGAAAGGTCCTGAAATGCTACTAGACCATCTCCAAGTGTCCTACTTAGAAGACAATGTTTAAAGCTAAAAAACAATAAGTAAACACATATCAAAAAGGAACATACAAATATCACTCTGAGAAATGGTAAACAAAAGCAATGCTAAAAATGCATTCAGAGCTTTAAAATGGGACAATCATCCTTCGTGGTCCTGCCACCAGATCAGGACTACTGGTGGCAGCCTGGTAGCAGATTTCAGATACTAAAAGCTCCTTTCCCCCAACCTTCAAGCAGAGGTTCCCAGAAGCTATTCCAGGGCAAAAGGGATCTCAAGGAGCCTTGGAGACTGCAAAGGTGGCCATGGGAGGTGGGTGGGTGTGTCTTGTGGGTGGGGGTGGGGGGATAGAAAGTTTAAAATTTAATTTAATTTTTTTTTAAAATTAAATGAAAGATTAATGGGAGTTGAGTGATGATGCCATCACCATTTACTGGATGTAGTTGCACTTGATGGATTTCAGCATATATTATCAACTGTAATTTATATGTTAAGGAGGTTGAGGTCAATCTATTTTATTTATTTATTTAATTTATTTATTTATTTATTTATTTAGAACATTTTTACCCCACCTTTCTCCTTGGAAAAGAACCCAAGGTGGCTTACAATACTGAGGGACAACCCAGAACATTTAAGACATGTTCATGTTTAAGAACAGTGAATTAGAAGAGCCATCTTGCAACATTAAAAGGCAGCATTAAAGCTAAAAACAGCATGCGAACAATTACAAGAAAACAAAATTCCATTATCAGAGATGGAAATTTAAAAGAGAAACAGTTTCAAACTTTTCAGAAATGTGGGGATTGATCAACAGGTGGTTGAGAAACTAAGGACTCTACCACTGAGGACTCTCCACTGAGAATGTATGATGCAGATTGGAAACATGTCCTGACATTTGAAAGCTTAGCAAGGTGAGGAAGTGAATGGAGCAGGAGGCTTCCTTTAGCAGATTACAGTTGTTGTTGTTGTTCAGTCGTTCAGTCGTGTCCGACTCTTCGTGACCCCATGGACCAGAGCTCGCCAGGCCTTCCTATCCTCCACTGCCTCCCGGAGTTTTGTCAAATTCATTTTGGTTGCATCGATGACACCGTCCAACCATCTCATTCTCTGTCGTCCTCTTTCCTTTTGCCTTCGATTTTTCCCAGCATCAGGGACTTTTCCAGGGAGTCCTCTCTTCTCATGAGGTGGCCAAAGTACTGGAGCCTCAGCTTCAAAATCTGTCCTTCCAGTGAACATTCGGGGTTGATTTCTTTCAGAATGGATAGGTTTGATCTCCTTGCAGTCCAGGGGACTCTCAAGACTCTTCTCCAGCACCACAGCTCAAAAGCATCGATTCTGCGGCGATCAGCCTTCTTTATAGTCCAGCTCTCACTTCCATACATCACTACTGGAAAAACCATAGCTTTAACCATCCTGACCTTAGTTGGCAAAGTAATGTCTCTGCTCTTTAGGATGCTACCTAGGTTTCCCATTGCTTTCCTCCCAAGAAGCAGGCGTCTTTTTATTTCGTTGCTGCAGTCGCCATCTGCAATGATCAAGGAGCCCAAGAAAATAAACTCTGTCATTGCCTCCATTTCTTCCCCTTCTATTTGCCAGGAGGTGATGGGACCAGTGGCCATGATCTTAGTTTTTTTGATGTTGAGCTTCAGCCCATTTTTTTCACTCTCCTCTTTCACCCTCATTAACAGCTTCTTTAATTCTTCCTCACTCTCTGCTATTAGAGTAGTATCATCTGCGTATCTGAGGTTGTTGATATTTCTTCCGGCAATCTTAATTCCGGCTTGTGATTCATCCAGACCGGCCTTTCTCATGATGTACTCTGCATATAAATTAAATAGGCAAGGTGACAGTATACAGCCTTGTCGTACTCCTTTCCCAATTCTAAACCAGTCAGTTGTTCCATATCCAGTTCTGACGGTTGCTGCTTGTCCCACATATAGATTTCTTAGGAGACAGATAAGGTGGTCAGGCACTCCCATTCCTTTAAGGACTTGCCATAGTTTGTTGTGGTCTACACAGTCGAAGGCTTTGGCATAGTCAATGAAGCAGAAGTAGATGTTTTTCTGGAACTCTCTGGCTTTCTCCATAATCCAGCGCATGTTGGCGATTTGATCTCTAGTTCCTCTGCCCCTTCGAAATCCAGCTTGTAGTTCTGGAAGTTCTCTTTCCACATACTGCTGATTACAGTGGTACCTCTTAAAACAAATTTAATTCGTTCTACAGGTCAATTTGTTTAAAGAAATTTTTGTCTTACAAAACGCGGTTTCCCATAGGAATGCAGTGAAAATGGATTAATTAATCCATTCTGGAGGGTATGGGTCCCTTCGTTTTATGAAAAATTTGTCTTATGAAACACAATTTCCCTTAGGAATGCATTGAGAACAGATTAATCCATTCCAGAGGCTAGAACAAAGACAAAAATAACCTGATTTTTTTTCCTGGATACATGCAGAATGGTTTTTCGTCTTGTGAAGTGTCTCATGGGGAATTTTTGGTCATGCGAAGCATACCAATCCCCAGAAATTCTTTTGTTCCTACCAGTTTGGGTTTTTTATTTTTTTTTTGCTTTTGCTTTTACGAGGCATTTGTCTTAAGAGGTACCACTGTAAAAGCTTGTGTAAATCTAGTGTGTGTGTGTGTGAGTGTGTGTGTGTGTGTGTGAGAGAGAGAGAGAGAGCCACAAATTTGCACAGAAGATATGCAAGAATATGCAAAAATAACAACAATACCATGGACGATATTGGTAATAACAACAGTAACAAGTCACGGTGGGCCTTTTCACATGACCCCTAAGATCCGCTGGCCACTTAAATTCGGACCAGGGATCTTGGGGGTTCGTTGCTCTTTCTGCGTCCCCACCCCTCCGCACTTCCTTGATCCTGTCTGCGTGAGGGGAGGGATGAAAAAAGAGAGGAAAAAATGCAGGCTCACCTCCGAAGCCGCCCGGAGCCCCGTCGCCGCCCTGATTCCTTCTCTTCTGATTGTTTTTTTTTTTGCCTCCCGCCCCTTCTCTTAAAGGGGCGGGAGGCAAAAAAACCCAAACAGAAGCGAGGAGAGCCCCGCACTCACCAGATTAAATACGGACCTGGGGATTTTCACCCTCCTAGAGCAGGTACATGAAAAGTGTGCTGGGACGCGCTTAGGTGGGCGTGGTCGCACTTAATTTCCTGCAAACTCCGGAGCTGGTGGGGAAACAATTGTAAGCTCCGGAGCTGGCAGCCATTTGCTGTGGAGTTTAGGGGTCGTGTACAAAGGCCCTGTGTAATTTATAGTTCACATTTTGTTTAGCAGTCGTGTGCCTTTTCTCTACTTCAGAGATTTATTAAGCAAAGAAACAAACTGGAACATTGCACCAGATTGCAAGACAAAAGGCAGCCGCGAGAAGACACATTGGTCCATAAGATCACTAGATGCTATGATCTCATCCACGTGCAACACAGGAGAAAGTGGTTGTGAGTTCCTACTCTTTCAAGTGAAGGCTGTCCAGTAGCGTCCCACCTCCCACTTTACAGTCCCAGTTCCATTGTTCCAGCGAACCTGCTCACAAATATTTGGAAGTTTCGGAGAGGTAGCTGTGTTAGTCTTTTCAAGAATTCCAGGCAAAATCAAAGAAAAACAAAACAAAACAAAAGGCACAAAAGAGACATGCTGCTCTACGTCTGAAGAAGTGAACGTGAAGTCCACAAAACGTTACATTAAAATATGAAAGTTAGTCTTTAAGGTGCCATATGTTTCGTGTCTTTTGTTTTGTTTTGTTTTTCTTTAATTTTGCCGGGGAACAAATATTTGGATAATTTCTCAGGAATACCCTATCTGCAGGCCTGTCTCTCAGCTGGAGTGATTCATCTGGGCTTCTCAATACTCGTCCTCATTCACCATCAAGAGCCTGATTTACAGCAAGAAGGCCTCACACATCTGTTCCGTAAATCTGCTCTGGAACCAGCAGGTCAGCACATGATGGAGATGGCAGCTTTGTTTCCTGCTGGACAAGGTCACTCAGGCAAAGTCTTGACTCAGAGAGCTTGAAGGACAGGTGTCACAGGAATGCAGGGACTTAGGAATAACCGGACAGCAGGGGGGGAAGCAAAACGTTCTGCTTATATACTGCCTCATACCACTTCAAGTAGTCTCTGGGCAGTTTACAGTTTTAATTCCAGTATGCAAGCTACACATTCTGCCCCCCCCCCCAACGCAACAAGCTGGGTATTTATTTTACTGACCTTGGAAGGATGGAAGGCTGAGTCCACCATGAGCCGCCTACCAGGGATTGAACCCCAGGTCGTGTGAGCACAGTTTTACCTACAGGACAGGCATTTAACCACTGTGCCGTGGGGCTCCTAGTAAAGGGTAGTAAAGGGTGCATTTCCTGGTGGCTTCACGTCAACATTGAGTGTTTCAGGCAGCTAAATTATCAAGGCGGCCCATCTGCAGATCACTGAGAAAAAAATAAAGAATATTAAATGTGTTCTGCTTATATACCGCCCCATACCACTTCAAGTAGTCTCTGGGCGGTTTACAGTTTTTAACTACAGTGTGCAGGCTACACATTGCCCCCACCCCCCAGCAAGCTGAGTAATCATTTTACCGACCTTGGAAGGATGGAAGTTGGAGTCAACCCACTGAACCTCAGGTCATGAGCACAGTTTTACTTGCAGTACAGGCATTTAGCCACTGTCCCACGGGGCTCCAAAGAAACACTTGTGTGTGAGTCAAACACACGTTTACAGCAAATAACAAAGAGCAGGTGATGTGAAAATGCATTCTTGCTCACAGAGACCACTGCAGTTCCTTCTGTTTTGAAGCAGACGACGTAGGCTGCAGAACCCTGTCAGGGTGTCAGGGTTGTCAGCCCTCACGTTCCCTTCTCCCTGGAGGGGAAGGCTCACCTTCCAGTGCCGCAGTGTGGTGTATAGTCCATTTTTGGCTCAGAGAAGAATGGGAAACAACAGAGGAGGCTTTTAGCTGGCACATCTTAGTGGGTTGGAGTGCCTACTGGAGGAGCCAGGGGTCAGGAAACAACTTCCTATCGTGTCTCCTTGCCGAGGGGACAGCTGAGATCACCGGGAGCTGGAGCTGGAGGGGCTGTTTACAGGCTCTGCCATTTACGTAGGCTTTCGGCAAGTAACATGGTGGTTCCAGTGCTTCACCAGAAGGAGGGACTGGTTCTCCATCGCTGAAGATTTTATATATGAGCACCCTAGGAGGGTCACACCACACCACAAATGACTTAACATATTATATTTATTCTTAATGCCTGTTTATAGCATTTACACCTGAGTTTCTGGAGGATTAAAAAGCTCAGCTTGTGTTTGACTCTTCAGTGATCCAATACAGTTATTTATCCAGCCCATACTTTCGTTTCAACATATGGATCATGCAACTATCTATCTATCTATCTATCTATCTATCTATCTATCTATCTATCTATCTATCTATCTATCTATCTATCTATCTATTTTCATTGATAGGACACACTTAGCCTGCCATTCTCTGCATGTTGTATAAAAAGTACAGAAAGGGGATGTTATGAAGACTCAGTAAATTCTTAATTCTTCTCAGTTTAGACTGTCTCAGGTAGTCAAGGCATTTCAGATGGGAAACTGCTGTACCCTCGGGGAACTTTTGACAAGGTCTCTATAATTTTTACAAAGTGAGGGCTCAGCCATACTGCTGATTTATGATTCCAATCTGAACTTTTTCTATTTTGATGTAAAGTCAAGTGGTAAATAAATTGTCGTGTGCATTCAATTTGACTTAAATTACTTCACCTCCGGATTCCAAGGAAGCTATATCGAGTTTGACTTTAGATCAGTGTTTAGCTTCAGTAATGAACTGGATGAGGAAGAACAAACTGAAACTAAACCCAGGCAAGACAGAGGTGCTTCTGGCCAGTCCAATAGGAGATCAAAGGATAGGGATGCAACCTATCCTAGATGGGATTAACCTCCCATTGAAAAAAGAGGTGCATATATTGGGGGTGCTCTTGGACTCATCCTTGAGCCTAGATGCCCAAGTCACAGCTGTGGCCACGAGTACATTTGCACAATTAAAACTAGTACGCCAGTTACACCCATTTCTTGAGAAACCTGCTCTGGCCACTATGACACATGCCGTAGTGACATCCCACCTGGAGTACTATAATGCGCTCTATGTGGGGCTACCAATGGAATGTCACAGGAGACTTCAATGGGTGCAAAATGCAGCAGCCAGATTGCTGACTGGGGCAGGGTACAGAGATCACATCACACCCCTACTAAAGCAGCTCAACTGGCTGCCAGTCAGCTATCAGGCACAATTCAAAGTGCTGACCTTAACCTACAAAGCACAAAATGGCCTGGGTCCAAGCTACCTCAAAGATCGAATCTCACGGTATGAACTGGCTTGGGTGCCAAGGTCATCAGGAGAGGCCTTTCTCTCCATCCCCACCACCTTCACAGGTGCATCTCAGAAGAACCCATGAAAGCACCTTCTCTGTTGCTGCTCCCAGACTTTGGAGCTTCCTTCCATTGGAGGCCAGGGCTGCCCCATCTCTGCTGTCTTTCCGTAAGCAGGCAAAGACCTTCCTCTTGAGACAAGCGTTCCCTGAATGATGGACTTCCTATGATGTGACTTTTGTGTGGATTACCTTGCATGAGTGCATTGACTGCTTTCATAAGAACACCAGTGTTTTCCATGCTAATTTCCACCCCTCATAATAGATTTTTTTTCTTTTTGTGTGCTCTTTGTAGCTTTAATGTTACCTTTTAATGCTCTAAGATGCCTCTTCTAATTCCCTGTTCTTAACTTGGATATGTCTTAAATGTTCTGGGCTGTATATTGTCCCTCATTATTGTACGTAAGCAACCTTGGGTCCTTTTCCAAGGAGAAAGGTGGGGAAAATATTCTAAATAAATACATAAATAAAACTTGTACAACAGTGGTGGCCAAATTTTGGCCCTACAGATGTTTTGAACCACAACTCCCACAGTCCTTTGTCATTAGCAATACAGGCTTGGAATTCTGGGAGTTGTGGTCCAAAACATCTGGAGGCCAAAGTTTGGCCACCACTGCTGTACGGGAAGCTATATTAGAGCCAACTCAGTTTGCATTCTGCTTGAAGTACTGTATATACTGTGGTTAAATTTTTGGCAGTAGTTTTTTAAAAGTGATACATTACTAAATAGATATCTGCATTAATTTAAACAGAAAATGTGGTTTTAATATTGGACATATTAATGAAGTTGTGCAGTGATAAATGCTCAACAATACAAACAAAACTGTAAATAGTCATAGTGTACTATGTGATGCATCGCTAAACAATATAATAAAAAATAAAAGAAATATAGAGGGATATCTGCATTGAACATGCCACCAGAAATGCACATGGACACAAATTAAAACATCAGTAGCCTTCAAATATTCACACACAAAAAATTTACAGCCACCAAACAAAATTGAACTGAATTGGTTTAGGAACTGTAGTATTTTAAAAAGACACTGCTGAGCAGTTGGGAAGAAACCTCACTTTGCAGCCCAAATAAATTGAATTCAGCTGTGTGTCATGTGCCCTGGAATTTATAAATCGATTTAAATAATGCTAAAATCAATTCAACTGTGATTCTTATTGCCAGTGTGACTGAGCCATGAATTGGTGCAAAACTCTTGGCCTTTCCCTATTTGAAGCGGACACAGTGGCAAAGTACACAGAACAAGAAGGAGATTGTTTAAAACGAAGTAAACACCTTCCTGATGTCTGTGAAGATTCTCATTCATCCAGGTGAGCTTATCTGCATGTTGAGTCATAGCAACTGGGCTTCTTTTATTGAGAGATTGAAACGTTTCGCTGCTCATCCAAACAGCTTGGTCAGTCTGAGGAAAGCTAGTGGCGAGTCCTTCATTATATAGTTCAGCTTTGTCAGTCTGATGCTTAAACATCCATACTGCGATACGAAGCAACAGCCATTGTGATATTGGATAGCTTGTACCAAAGCTTTATTTGCACCCATTTTCCATATTTATGCACAACAAACCTTTTTCATTATTTTCTCCTCTTGTTGGGAGCAATGTGAAATGTCTCAGCATCTTGTGGGGTAAAGAAAAAATAACATTATTATTATTAATCTGCATAGAGAGCAAGCAAGGGTTTACAGCTGTGGCAAGGACATGGGGCCACCCCTTTGTCGGCAGGTGCAAAAAGGGACAGGATGCCAGCAGCAACAGCAGGGGTGAAACCATTCCCAGTGAAAGTTCCTCTTCTATCAAATAGTTGGCGGGTGGCCTCTTCGGATAGCTGCTCTTAATGCCAGGGAAGCTTGTCAGATGAGTGGTGCCCCGTTCCCTGAGGTTTTGAGGCAAAAAAACTGAGAACAAGGGTATCAACCGCTCTCATTATGGATTATAACCCTTGTTTTACCCCTGAGGTTGGGTCCTTCTGATGCCATAGGTTGGGACAAGTCCAGAACTGCTTCTGACCCACCTGAATGTGGAAACAGTCATGAAGGGAATCCTAGGATAAATAGGACCAGGTTTGGGGGTACAACCCAAACTCCATGCATGCATCAACTCTCTTCCTTGTTCTTTCACCTCACTCCTCCTTTTAGGAGTGCACCAGTCTGGTTGCAAGTGCAGCCTACACTCAAGCACCATCATGCTCAGCCAGCGAGCTTCAGTGCCCGCTGGGCATGGTTGGAAATGGATGCCCTGCCGTCAAAGTTACCTCGAAAGCAGCTAACCGGAAGTCTAACTTGACAGCACGATGTGACTCGTTGTTGTTTTTGTTGTTAAATCTACCATCAGGGTGGGGGAAACTACTCACAAGGAAACATCCTCCTAAATACAAACCAGTTTTCACAAGGAAGCCTTTAAAAATGATTTGTTCATTCGTTCATTTATTTGTTAGTTCATTCGTTCGTTCATTCGTTCATTCATTCGTTCGTTTGTTCTCTTTGTAGGAGGTGAAACCCAAAGAGAAGCTGAAAAGGTTCAAAAAGTAACTTTTCTGAGTCTTGGGCTTGTCCAGTCAATGGTGACCACGGATATTCTGACTCACTCACTCCCACCATGGTGTGTGTGTGTGTGTGTGTGTGTGTGTGTGTGTGTGTGTGTGTGTGTGTGTGTGTGTGTGTGTGTGTGTGTGTGTGTGTGTGTGTGTGTGTGTGTGTGTGTGTCTTTTGTGAGTCCTCTGCCTCCCGCAACCTGCTCTCGAAACGGCTGCCTCTGAAATACGGTCCGTCTCCGGGCAGCCACTGCATGAATTCTCCTGTCTCTCTTTAATTGGAGCCCTAATCTCTCTCCTGATCTAATAATAATGCAATCGGTACCACCCGGCAGTTTTCGAACGGTTAACTACCCGTGCTACCCACAGCCCATTAGCCACACAAATTCTGCCAAGTGCTTGCATTAGTTCCATACGGAGGACTTTTTTAGCGCTGTTCGGGGGAGAACAGGCTGCCGTGGGGCTTTTCTACGCTGGTGAAACAAGGGTCTTGTGTAGGCCACCCTTTCCAGAAACTCCACCTACAGCAGAATGGTGCTTCTGGAGGAAAAGTCCGTCACAGGTGACAAGTCATGATAGGGTCCGTTTTCTCTCCAGGCTTAAAAGGAGGGTCCCTCCATCAGGAGACATGGATTGGTTTGCCTCATGTGCGTCTGGTGGAACCACGGGGAGATGCAGGAAGCTGGACTAGATGAACCCTGGGCCTGATCCAGCAGTGCTTATGTTCTCATGTTAAACCATGCTGGGGATATGTGACATCTCTGGGCATAAAAGGAGGGTCTCTGTAAGCGTCAGAGGCAGGGGAGTGGCATCGGGAGACTGGTCTCTAGTGGTCTCCCTTGGGTCCCAGAGGCATCTGGTGGGACCACGATGAGATGCAGGAAGCTGGACTAGAATGAGCCCTGGGTCTGATCCAGCAGGGCTGATTAGTGGCTTGCAATAGCTCCTTGTTGGACAGGCTCCTTCCTAGGATCACACGACACCCAGGACGACTCACAACAGTTGAAAACCATAAAAACGCAACAGGCTGGCCAGAAACCCAAACAAGAGGTGAGTGAATAAAAATTCATAGGAAAACCCCAGACGGCAAGAAAAAAAAACAGATATGGAAAAAAGGAAACCCTTAGCAAGCAAAGGTCAGCAAGGACTGAAAGGCCTTGTGTGGAGGTGGGGGGCGTCATGGTGTTCCACAGGAACTGGGGCTGCCCTGAGAAGGCCCTGTCTCTTCTCGCGCTCAAGATTCAACCCTCTGGGAAGAACTCCAGTACATGCAACTGATGGGTCCAGCTGCACAGAATCCATTACTGAGGCACCACGCCCACAGAACAAGACGGAGTTACAGTCATTCCTGGGACTTATTAACTTTTATCATTCATTCCTACCTCAGAAAGCTTCAATAGCGGAACCGTTGCACAAACTATTGAAGAAAAAGAGTGTGTGGCGTTGGGCTCAGGCACAGCAGAAGGCTTTGGACACCTTGCGGGGCATGCTGACTAGCAGGAGCATCCTTGCTCATTATGACGAGTCGAAACCTCTTGTTCTGGCATGTGATGCCTCTCAGTATGGGCTGGGAGCTGTGCTGAGCCACAGGGAAGCGGATGGGTCAGAAAAGCCCATCTCATTCTATTCTCGTACGTTGTCGCCAGTGGAGCGCAACTACGCACAAATTGACAAGGAAGCCCTGGCAATAGTGGCAGGGATTAAAAAGTTTCATGACTATTTATACGGTCACCACTTCTTCCTTGAAATGGACCACAAGCCTCTGTTAGGATTGTTCAACCCGAACAGACACCACAGATTTTCTCCCCCAGAATGTTGCGATGGTCTATATTCCTGAATGGGTTCCAGTACACCCTGACCCATGTTCCAGGGAAAAGGTTGTGCCATGCTGATGTACTAAGTCACTTGCCCCTTCCTGGTGTGAGCGATGCAGATCCTGCCCCAGCAGAGCGAGTGATGATGCTGGAAACGCTTCCAGGGGCCCCTGTCACTGCCACTGAAATAGCTGAGAGAACGAGGAAAGATACCGCTTTCTCCCGTGTGCTCACTTGGGTGGGGAGGGGATGCCCAGGTGGCGAGCATGAAGAAAAATTTAGACCATACGCAACAAGGCAACATGAGCTATCCCTGCATAAGGGCTGTCTCCTGTGGGGAGACAGGGTGATCATTCCAGCGCCGCTGAGAAACAGGGTTCTGGATATACTGCACTTGGGGCATCCGGGAATGGTCAGGATGAAGTCGCTGGCCCGGTGCTATGTATGGTGGCCTGGGATGGACCAAGATGTTGAACAATGGGTACGGACGTGCAAGGCATGTCAGGAAGTGAGCCCAGAAGTGGCCAGAGCACCAGTCCACTGGTGGGAGCAGACCCGGACTCCCTGGAGCCAGCTGCACTTAGATTTTGCTGGGCCATTCCAAGGAAAGGTTTTTTTGATTATCGTTGATGCGTATTCTAAATAGTTAGAGGTGGCTATGGTTTCCAGCATGTCGTCAGCTGCGGTCATCAAAGTGTTGAGACAGCTGTTCACAACCCACCGGTTGCCCGAGACCATTGTGTCAGACAATGGAGCAGCCTTTGTATCCCAAGAATTCAGGGCATTCCTGGCTGATAATTTCATAAGAGGGGTCACCTCAGCTCCTTTTCATCCCTCATCCAATGGGCAGGCTGAGCGCATGGTGCAGACAGCCAAAGGATCTATTACACGCTTGATGGAGGGTGACTGGTCAACGCGCATTGCCCAAATGTTGTTCATGCAGCATGCGACGCCGTGTACTACTACGGGCAAGTCGCCAGCAGAGCTGCTCCTAGGTAAAAGGCTGGTGACGGTGCTGGACTATGTCCACCCAGACAAAATGCCAAACCGCAATGCTAGAGCACCTCCACAGGCAGAGAGCGACTCTACAAGGTATTTTGCTCCTGAAGATTTGGTCTGGGTGACAAATTATGCCAGAGGTCCCCTGTGGGTGCCAGGGGTGATTACCAGAGCGTCTGGGCCAGTCTCTTATTACGTGACCATTGAAGATGGCAGGGTCTGGCGTAGGCACGTGGACCAACTGAGGCACAGAGCGCCCAGTAGAGTGGGTACCGGTATGGGTGAATTGCAGCCTGAGACTGACACTACCCCCATTAATGATTCACAGCTGCAAGACCAGAGCGGAGATGCCCCAGGAGTGCAGGTACCAGTGGCTTCAGCAAATGAATCTGTTCCTGCAAGTCCTCATGGTGCCGAGGAACAGATCAGGGTCACTGAGTTGTCTGAAACCCCCTCCGGGTCAGACGAAGCTATTAGAGTAGACTCTCCACCACAGATGCTGCTGGCTCAAGCCCCTGCAACACCCGTGGACAGGAGATCAATTAGAAGTCGCAGGGCCCCACAATATCTAAAGGATTACGTGTGCTGTGCCCACCAGGGGGGGAGGGGTGTTGTGTATTGATCTGTATTCCTATTATCTGTACATGCTTTTGTTGAAGTAACTGCCTTCCTGTTCCAAAGGGAACAGGCCTATTGGTTTATTCAAGATGCTGCATTTGGATCCTCAATCCTATTGGTCTCTGCCAAAAGGCAGCTTTGTGATTGGTTGTAATTGTTCCCTCCAAAATGTATCTTTTCCTAGCCAGTCCTGGCTTCTATAAATGTAGCTCCCTCTCCCCAGTCCCCAGTCTTGTCTCTCCCTGAATAAAGAGATGTTACATTAGAAGCTGTCTCCAGCCTGCTATGTCTAAGAGCTGAAATCACTGCTGAAATCACTAAACCCCACGTCACAACATACTCCACTTTGGGAACCGTTCTGCTTCTGATCCTTGCGCAGCCTGCTTTCCGACCACGGCTGTTCGATCTCTTACCCGAGCCATGTTTCTTTGGTGAGACAGATAAGAAGTAAGGCCTACCATCCCCGTAATGGCATATGAAAAAACTCAGAAATCGAGGACCATGTTTTTATTTTATTATTCTTCATAAAATTATATGAGTTGGAATGTACAACTACTGTTCTAAAAATGGACATTAAAGGACATCTTTTCCCTCTGTCCTCACTGCCTCCAACTGCCTCATACTTATTAGTGTGTGTACGTAAATTTTACATCACTAGTGGAATAACTCCAGAATGTGTGTTTCATCTGAATGAAACACACATCAATGATAGGGAACCTGCAGAGTTACATGGGGCCATTTGGGTCAATTGTGAAGCTAAGGATCTAACTCCTTTCTTGTCTCGTCTTGCAATATATTTATGTATTTATTTGATTTACATATCGCAAGGACCATCTAGCTCTCCATCTCGGCAGTGTACAACTTATCAAAATACAAACATTTATAACATTCAAATAACCAAAGAATATCTCTATACAAACATAAACCATATAGGCTCTTACTCAACGTCTGTTTTTTCTCTGTAGTTGTTGCGCTTAGGAATGGTACAAAAATGTTACTTCACATCCATCATGGAACTACTGAAATCTGTCTCAACCACGCCCCTGGAACAGGTACTAAGTGGGACAATACTGTTCCTGTTGCTGACGTAGGGTTTTCCCTTGTCACTCTTTGATCCTGCTTTCTGTTCCGAGACAAGACACCATATAGTAACAACTGTCACGCAACAAAGCATTCGTTTCTCTCAGAAAACTCTGCCCATTTTTGGGTTTGTTTGTGGGTTTTTTTGACTTTTCAGAAGTGAAATATTGATAAAGAATTTTTAACCCCCCCCCCAAAAGGGAAAAGGAAGCTAGACAAATTCAGTGTTTGTCACGGTACAAGACCGTGAGGTAACACTTGTCACGAGACAAGTTATCACGACCATGGGAACAATGAAACAGGGACAAAGGCACATGATCGCGACCAACACTGTCACGGTACAAAACTAGTCATGGAACAAAGAAGGACGTGAAGTAACCACCATAATAAAGACTATAAAGATACAATGAAATAAAAAATATCAAAAACTACAATGATCAACAAACGAAAAATATAAAAGTGAGAGGGAGCACAAGGATGAGACATTGGAACACAAGAATGAGACATTGCCCATTTTTTCCCTCTCCAATGAAGAAAGAAAATAATTTCCTGGAATTCCCAAGACAATTCATTGTGTTTTGCATAAAATTGCCAAATATGGACACAAAAGCATTCTGCTCGCACAATCCTACAAAGATGGCTTCCTGTTCCATATGAGGAAGGCTGTGAATTTATTTTTGAAGCCCTTGATGGGTTGCTTTCACCTTTCTTAACCATCAGCTAGTTTTTCAGTGTGTTGTGTTTTTCTCCATATATTCTGCTTCTCGTAGGAAAACATGTTACGGACATTTTATACAAGGAGCATAAATCTTGAGGAAGAGGAAGAGGTTCTTGTTTTCCTCCCAGTGGGAGGCAAGGCATCTTGTGAGACTATAATGTTCCTCCCTCTCTTGATGTGATAATACAACCTACATTTATGAGAATGAGGAACTGTGTCTGTACCCTTTCCACCCCTATTTAAAGTACTGTATCTAGAAATTTGAACACCTGCTAGTGGCTTGGAGGGTAAGAAAGCAATGTAAACAATGGCACCATGTGAGTACCACAGGAAATGGAATATTCTAGAATTACAAGAGAGTAGGGAGGATAGAGAGAAAAACTATGTGGTTTTTAACACAATTGCTTTTTAAATAACAACAATGGCTTATCTGTGTTTTAGTATCATAGTTATTTGTACCTTTTAAAATCTTGTGAGCTGATCTGCGTCTCATTTCTGGTAGGAAGGAAGAATATAAGAAGAAGAAAAGGAACAAATGAACGAACAAACAAGAAAACAGGACTGCAACTTGAATGTTGATTCGATGCGTACTTTCTCCAAGACTGGTCATGTGACATTTGAGGTGCACTTTCCATCCCACACAGTAGCATTTTGATGCTCTATTCACACATCCCCATGGGCCAAAAGCGCATCAAATTGCTGTTTTGAAAAGCTGTTTTCTCTGTCACTATTATATATATAGTTTTATTGCTGGAGGGCATAACAAACTTTTTTCTCCCCTGTACCAGTAATCCATCTTTTATTTTAAAGAGCAAATAAATATAAGAAAATATCAATAAATTGAGCAGAATAAAAAAATGCACACTAACAATGCCCCCACTGGCTTTTGATGCGTACTTCAATCCTCTGAAAATGCAGATCAAAAAATTACTACCGGAGGGTCAAGGATCAGGAAAACGCAGTGGGTCATGCTTCAGGAGGCGGGGCAGAGGCATGTATTTTTTGAAGTGCATCACGGTGGGGACCAGTACTCTAGATGTGAATTTTAAAAATTAAAAAATGTGCTTTTTACATGCAGTGTGATAGAGATAGGAGTCATCCAACATGTACTGGGTAGACTTGGTGACTTTGCTTCCTTCTGATGGCCCCCAAGATTTCCCCCCTCCCAGCCACTACCAGAAGAGAGTGCTTGGAGGCCAAGGATGCCAATGTCCCATCCTGGCCTTGCAGCTCCTTCTCTTAATGCCATGTCCAGTTGCCAGCCCATGTCCCATCCTGGCCTTGCAGCTCAACGGCATGGCTCGTATCTCCAGTTAAAAGTATAATTATTTTTTTAACCTAATGCATAGATATTTCGGTTAACCCGTTCTTTTGATCTTGCCTTCTGTACACGGGGCAGGGGCAACAGATGGGGGGCAAGCGTCCCCGGGTGACGTGAGCAGAGCCCCTCCGCTGGCAAGGGATGGCGAAGGGCTGCGCAGAGGGAGGGGGAGGGGGTGTCGGTGCCGCCGCTGCAAGACACCCCCACGCGCGCCCACCCAGAGAGCGGCGGCGGGGCACACAGGGAAAATGAAGCTGAGAGAAGCCTCTCCCGCCCCGCCCCCAAAAAAACCAACCCAGCAGCTCTGCTTCAGGGAAACACGATGGCCGCCCACAAGTCCTCTGCAAATGACAGCCGGGTATTGATGCATCGATACGCCGTGGTAATTTTTTTTTAAAAATAAAAGAAAGCAGAAAATCAGCTTGACAAGAGCAATTGACCCTAAAACCCCCCGGTGAGGACACGGAAAGGAGACCAAGGCCAAACCGAAGAGAAGTTCTTTATAATGACTTAGACAGGGGAAAATCAGCTGACAAGAGCAAGTGACCCCCCCCCAACAGGAGACCAAGGCCAAACCTTTATAATGACACAATTGAGGAGTCCCTGTGAGCGAGCTGGGAAGAGCAGCCAGCAGCATGCTGCCGGTCAGCGGTCAGTTCTGGCTGTGATGTGAGGAGCCAATTTAACACAGCTTACAGCGCCCGTTCCAGACGATTAGGGATTTGACGAGGGAAGAGGCTTGAATCCGTCCGCTGGAGTGACAGGAGACATATGGTCATTTAGGGGGCGTGGGCGCATCTGCAGCGGTGAAGGCAGATAGCAAGAGGAGAAGCAGCTGGCCCCGTTGGCAAGCCGATCTAACCCCCCAACCCCCATCCTCCCACCCCAGCCACCTCCCCTGGTCCTCTCCAGGGACAGGAGAAGCTGCAGCGCAGGGGGCATGGCCGAGCTTGTGAGAGAGAAGAGAGGAGGCAGAGCAGCAAGGCCATCAGAGGACTTAACGAGATGAAGAAGCATCTGCGAACCAAGGTGTCTCCCCCTGGACCTGCCAGGAGGACCTGCTGAAAGGCCAGTGGCTGAGGTTGGCCAGAGGTTGAGACTTGGATTCCACCAACACCATCACCACCCCCACCCCGTGCCTCCTTGAGATCAGCTGGCCACCGTGATCTACATGGTCCCTTCCAACTCTGCAGTTCTGAGGGGAAGAGGAAGAAGAGGATGATGGAGAGCTCAGTGGCTCAGGCCTGTGGCTGCAGAGCCCAGAGGTTGGCCGTTGGGTTGGACTCCACCATCCATGGGGCCCCTTCCAGCCCTGCAGTTCGATGATGATGATGATGATTGTGAGACAGATGAGGTGATGACCACCATATCAGCAATGATGATGATGATGATGATGATGATGATGATCCTTATGAACTGCTGGATAGCTCAGTGGTTTAGGTCTCTGGCAGCAGAGTCAGAGATGTTTGAATTTGCCCACATGTACATCAGCAGCAATAATAACTGGGCATTTGTGAACTCATTCCAAAGTGTGTGTGTGTGTGTGTGTGTGTGTGTGTGTGTTGCCTTTAAAACAAATAAAGCTTTGGAGACGAAGCTGCTTTAAGCAGAATTATCAAATAGCCTACCTGTATCCTACAGATAGACCTGGTCTCTAAAAGCCAGGTTTTTATTAGCCTTAGTTCAATGCCATGCCTGCTTGGGCGAAATGGAGGCTCAGAGTTCAATTCCTCACTATGGCGGTTACTTCATGTCCTGTTCGTCCCTCCTTGCTGCCCCGCTTGGGACCGGTACAAAAAAACCCCTTACTTCACGTCCATAGCGTGACAGTGAAAAGTTGTCTCGACCACGCCCCCGGAACCGGGAACAGAGCATGACAAGCCGTACCTGCCCCTGGGCTGGGGAATTCTCTTGTCATGGTTGGTTCCCGGTTCCTGTTCCGAGACAAGGGACCGTGGGGGTAACAACTGTCATGCAACAACCAGTGTCCACCTAGTGGTCAGTGGCGGAAGCGGCATTCGACATTAGTTTCCCTATGGGAAACACCATGCAGCGCAAATGTTTATTAAAGAAAGTACTGAAAATTCTGTAGCATTGACGTGTAAATCCCAGAAGACCAGTAAATCGAAATATCAAAAAAGTTTTATTTATGATATTAAAAAAACAAGGCTAAACGAAGCCAGGGAAATCCAGTAATTGTCACAAAACAAGGATGTGAAGTAACAGTTGTCACGATACAAGTAATCATGCCCGTGGGTAAACGGAAACTGAACGGGGACAAAACCATGTGACCGTGAACACGGTATGAACGTAATCATGGAACGAGGTATGGCGTGAAGTAAGGGCCTATGTCTCTGTGACAGAACTTGAACATGGTAATCCATAAGGTCCCTTCCAGCTCTGCAGCTCTACCACGATGATGATGATGATGATGATGATGATGATGATGATGATGATGATGCAAAACATCCAAACTACGGTTGAGTAATTTGGCTGGCTGGACAGCTCAGTGCCTTAGGTGTGTTCTGTTCCCCTTTGTACTGATACCTGGATAGGGCCAGATACTATCCGGGTATCAGTATCTCTTTGACAGGGGCTAGACTCCATGATTCAAAGGTGGTGGTGGTGGTGGTGGTGGTGGTGGTGGTTATGATGTCTGGAAACAGACAAGAGTTTGGAAGAGAATGCCCACAAGTTAAGAGAGGTGCCTCCTTCTGGGGTGCACAGCATTTCCTTTCAGGACTTGAAAGTAACTGGTTACTTACAACTAACATAATTTTTGGGTTATAATTCAGCATCAGCATAATTTTTAGAAGAGGCTCTATGAATGGTTTCCCATGTGGAACCCGAGGGCATCTAGCTCCTCCTTGAAAGATTGAGCATGCAGGCCAGGGCTGCTGCCTGGCTGTGGTCCAGGATGTTCAGGTGGTCTCTGGGGGCTCACACAACCTCTTTTCCGCTGAGCTGGTGACCTTTACCATACACTCTCGTGGGCACAGCTGACCTGGGCACAATCATACAGGCCCTGATCTGTCACCATCTGACCTAGCACTCTCTACATGTGTTGGACCACAGCTCCCATTGCCCGAAACGTGCTGCCTGGCATTATGAGATATGTAGGCCAGTCTAGGTGGAGGGCATTGTGTCCCATCACTAAAAGTGATTATGGTGTGCCTTTAAAAAAGGGTGCTGAAGTGAGATGAGATTAATTCTGCTCCATTCACAGGATTCTACTTCTCCATCCTAGTGTGAATGAAACAGGAAGCTTTAGTACATAAAGCTTTAGCTATGTTGTTGTGAGTCCATCTCACTCTCTCTCTCTCTCTCTCTCTCTCTCTCTCTCTCTCTCTCTCTCTCTCTCTCTCTCTTCCTTGTCACACACACACCCCTTCTGATGTGCAACTCCCATGTTGTAAATGGACTCCTTCTTTTCTCCTCTGCTTCTCTGATAAGAGAAACCTGAGCTGAGCTTGGAATAAAAACCCACTTAAGATCAGTTCCATTTGGAAAAGAGCCACCATGTTAACCCTTGCAGAAGAGAGGGAAGTGAAGAGTTGATTTTTATTGCTGGCTTTTGCTAGCAGTTCCTCTTGCTGCACTAGCAAGCCAAGGTCATACATCTCCTTAAAAAGAACTGGAGAGCTAGAAAAGACTTTTTGGATCATGGAGTCCAACCCAGTAAGGTAGCGAACTCCCAACCTCTGGCTCTAAAAACCAGATGCCTAAACCTCTCGGCTATCCAGCAGTGAGGACCTGAGAAAAGTACTGCTCATCTGGAAGCACACATGGTGTGGTTGTTCCTTCTGTCTCCCACATTGGTTTACGATTGTGTGCCTCTCCTGCTTGTTAACACTTGATGGCATCATTCCTCTAATGTAAATATGGATGGTAAATTGCTGCAGCCTAAGGAACTGATGTAGCGTTGTAAACTTAGGGAATTATTGGCTGCAATTCCATGGACTGAGGCACTGAAAGAGAAGGGAGTCCAAGATGGATGAGAATTCCTTAAAAGTGAGATATTAAAGACACAATCTAAAATGGTTCCATCAAGAAGAAAAAATGGGACCTGTCTAAGGAAAGTTCAATGGTTGACTAAAGAATTTTCAAATCAGCTAAATATTTTTTAGAAAAAACATGTACAGGAAATGGAAAAATGGGGAATGCACCAAAGAGGTGATTCTTGGAGTGATCATTCTTTTGCCAAATTGGCAATTTTCTACAAATACATTTCATTTTTTGATTCATGCCGATCTCTAGACAAGAGGAATTCTAGTCCTGGGGGTGGGGGAGCAATGCCTGCCCCCTCCTTCTAGGACTAAAGGAATGATGTCCTCTCTGTTCTCTCCCAGAAAGTGTAAGGAAGGGAAGGAGACATGAGAAGGAAGGAATGGACGCACCGATCCTGTGTATGTCTGTCTAAACTGAAGGAAGGTGAGCCCAGGATACAGCAGGTAAAGGACAGTCCAGGAAAACCTGAGGAGAAACTCTCTCCTACCCTTGCAAAAGCATGCCAAGGGAGCCATTCCTTGTTCTGTTCAAACTTGGCCAATGCCCAGTCCCCAAGGGTAACCAACGGCCCAGTCCTAACTAGTACCGTTCCGGCTGCCTAGACTTCCACAGCAAGAGAGCTGGATTCAGACAGCAGAATCCTGGCGGCTGTATCTTCCCTCAGCTATTAGCTTGTGGTCAGTTCACAGACCAATACGCAACCAGCACAACAAAGACTGGTCCATTAGCTTGGAGAAAATGCCGGGGAAGTCAAAGCCGCCTAGCCACAAAACCACAATCAGCTGAGCCCGGTGGTCAGGGCTTCCTCCTGATTATTTCGGCATCCCAATGAGGCACTTATTTGCTAGCCACATCTTCCACAAAGGTTAAGAACTTCAATAACCACTATTTTTCTTTCTTTCTTTCTCTTCCCCTTGCTGCCCACAGAATATATATTTCACTAACGAAGAATCAGTGTCTCCGCTCGCTACCAGGCTGTGGGCTCAGCCTCTTCGTACAGATTTTTTAAAATATTCAGCCATAAGTGTTTAGCCAACAACTCTTATTTACATGTGGAATAAAGAACACAGAAGCTCCTCCTGCCTCCACCACCTGAGATGCCAGATTGGTGCTTCCCAACCTTGGGTTCCCCAAGTCTTCTTGGACTACAACTCCCAGGAATCCTGGCCAGCACAACCAGTAGCGAAGGCTTCTGGGAGTTTTAGTCCAAGAACCTCTGGGACCCAAGGTTTGCCACCACTGGCCTAGACCTTGGAAAAAACAAAGCTGGGTGTTAAACCAGACACCCCTGCCAAGAAGCTGCACTAGATGCTACCTGGAACTCAGTGGTAAGATGGAGGAGAATATCATGTCAGTGTCTGTTTTCTAAAATACAAGTTTACCAACATTGGCAAACACCTGTATTTTCAAAATTGAAAAATCTTGAGATCAAAAATAAAACCGACAGAAGAGAAACTCTCCAGGGCCACAACTCTGAGAAGTCAGCATTTCAAAGCTCAGCTTGCATCCCTGGATTTTCAACCACATTAGTGGTGCAGATTAGTGTCGTCTCCTTTCTTTGTGTGTGTGTATGAGACAGAATAGCTCATCTTCTTTACTTATTATATGACAGGCAACAGCTATCCATGCTAGGAACAGCTCTACCTGTTGAACTTGGAAGGCGAAAGAGTAAAACTTTTATGTTCTGTCGGGATGTTTGCTTACTATTGATGAATCTTGCAAACAGTTTCACAAAATGAATCTGTTCTTATTCGTGGTTCGATAACAGACAGCATGAGCCCTTACCACCACAATACAATGCTACACCAGCACCCCATACAAGACTTGCTTGTAGAATTTGCAAAGTTCAAGCAATCTTTTGATTTCAAATTCAGATAAAAATCCAAGACATCTTCCTCAACTGGGTGGAGTTTCCAAAACCTAGAATGATCAGCTCCACATGTGGAGTCTTCAAATCCCCCCTAAAATAAAATATCAATTCAATTGTTTGCAATACATAAATTCACTACGTGGATTCAACCTTCCAACATAAACAGATAGGAATTCTGCCTTAACCAAGTTGGCAAGGGTTTCAGCAGTCCAAGTGGCAACAGCAACTGTTGCCTCTTTATCTCTCCTGCTCATTCTGATTCAAACCTCTTACTTATAGCCCTGTTCTTTCTTAGATATTGCTGAAGGAACATATTGTTAGGAACATAAGAATTTTTCAGAATTTGCAACAATTCACAATGCAATTTTTTTCAGGATTTACAACAATTCACAATGCAAGAATCTGAGGCTTAAGAAATTTCAGTATACCAGAAGGCTAAACTGACCAATATATTCCTAATCAAGAGTGACTGTTCGGGAATTTGGGGAACTATTAGTCTGGCTTCCCTTGTACACCAGTTATTGATGTAGCTGCAACGTACCTAAATAGATCAGAAAGGCAGGTCTCTAGAAACTGCTTAAAAATGAACAGAGGAGGGGATGAGGAATTACTAGACTTGGTTGTGGCCATCACTGGAGGCCCAATAAGCATCATTCTGGCACGTAAGTAACTCAGCACCACTGAACAAAAGCCTGGCTGCTCTGCTGGTTTTGCAATGGGAGATAAATCTAAAAAGTGAGGAGGGGGCTCCAAGCAAAGGCAAGAAAGAGGATTGCCATGGAGGCCTCCTGGAGCAAAATGGCCGCCACCGTCGCCAAGGGTGACAGCAGGAGCTTCTCCAACAACAGCAGCTAAGGGGCCGTTTGCCTTCCGGGAAACAGGAGAGGCGGGGGCATCTCCCTTCTCAACTTCCATGCATTTCACGAGCTGCTGTATTGCCCTTCATCCTTCTCCAATCTCAATAAACCTGGCTAATTAGCATCCTGACCACTCAATTAATTAGGCAGTACACTTAATTATGACAAACTACATTATCCGATATAGCCCTGAGTCCAACGGACATTAGCGTTGGGTTATGTTCGGTAACAATTTGATTTGAGAGGGAGTTTATTGACCAGAAAAGACATATGATGAGATTAAAATAATCAGTAGAACTAGCACAGTGCTATCGGCTTGCAGTAGCCCAGGGCTCAGGTTATGAGGAGGGTGGGGGGGAGGCTGATCAAATTAGCTGCTTCATTCTCATTAAGGAGCCCTGCAGAAATGGAGAGATATCTGTGGATAAGGGGAGGGTGGGGTTGCCAAGAAAGGAGGGCGGTATTGGAAGCAGCCCAGGAACAGGGCGAGCTCTTTGCACCCTAAGACAGAGGGAAGAATCTTGTGGCTGCTACAAGTTATGGAAGTGGGGTCTGCTTGGTGGTGGCACCCCCTCTTTGGTTCACAGGACCCATGAAGGGTTGGTTGTGAATCGTACCTACAGCATCTTTCTTCTGGAGAGAAATCAATGATACAGGCACACACACACACACACACACACACACACACACACACACACACACACACACACACACACACACACACACACACACACACACACACACACACGGACACGGACACGGACACGGACACGGACACACACGGACACGGACACGGACACGGACACGGACACGGACACGGACACGGACACATGGACAGAGAGAGAGAGAGAGAGAGAGAGAGAGAGAGAGAGAGAGAGAGAGAGAGAGAGAGAGTTCTTTTCAAAGTGAAAGTTCTCTGTGCCGTATATTTCTTCCTTAACAGAAAATCTTTATTTCTAATTTTTTTAGGTATAAAATATAAATATATAAAATATATGCAAAGTCAGCAGCTCGGTGGTTTGAATCCCAGGTGCCACGCTGCGGAGCGAGCCCCCGCTGATAACCCCAGCTCCTGCCAACCTAGCAGTTCGAAAGCATGTAAATGCAAGCAGATAAATAGGTACCGCCGTAAAAAGTGGGAAGGTAAAACAGTGTTTCGTTGTAGCCATGACGGCCATGTGGCCATGGACTTGCACAACACTGGCTCTTCGGCTTGAATACGGAGATGAGCACCTCCCCTAGAGCTGGACACAACTAACACAGATGTGTGTGGGGAACCTTTACCTTTCACCTTGTTAAAAGGAACCAAGGAGGCTTACATCATACAACAGACAACACTTAAAAGCTAAAAACAATATGCCTCTCAAAGGACTGCTGTCCAAATATGTTGGTCCCAAAAATAAAGGGGGTGTTTCCCCCCCCCTTGATTTTCCTTCCTTGTGCTGCTGTCGGGGTTTCTTTACTAGATTTGATATAGACCTGTCTCCCCAGCATGGCACCCTCAGCGCCAGACTGCCTCACCCTGGAAAACAGATTACGTGCTCTTAATCCCACAGATGAGGTAAAAGCTAGCATGGTGACTGGCTTAAAGTACAAGGTTGGAAGAAATTATTCCCAGCCACGATGTTCCCTGTTGTGTTTGTGAAGAGACTGAGAGAGAGAGAGAGAGAGAGAGAGAGAGAGAGAGAGAGAGAGAGAGAGAGATCTTGGCAAGCCTTCCAGTTCTGGACCTCAGCTCCCAAAATCTTTTAGCCAGCATGGCCAGCGGCCACACTGTCTGGAGAATTCTGCCAATTGTTGAACAAAAGAGAGGTGGAGGGAAGCATTTCCAAGGTCTGGATATCAATGTAGAGTAGAACATTCCCCATTCACTCAGTAAGAACTAAATTGAGCCGTCACTTCCAACCATGGTAAAAGGCCTGGGAGAAACATCAGGCTCCAGGCACTTACAGTTACATCAACATTTAATTTATGGTTTCATATCATGCACTTGCAATCGCTATGAGTTCTGAATGTTGTGTCAAATAACAGCCATACAGTGATATTAAGAGGGAGCAATTTTATTAATACTTAATGCACTTAAATAACTCCAGACCTGTAGACACCTTGTGCTGTACACGTACCAAGGTCTCTTTACTGGACACAATATATCTGGCCTCTGGACCCTTGCAGAGACTCACAAGGCTTGGAGAAAGAAAGATCCTCTGATCTAGGTTAGGAAAAACTTGAACCTCTGTCTCCCAGGTTCCATCCCAACACTCTACCCACTATACCACACTGCCTGCCCTCTGTTAAAAAGCCCACAAAAAGGGATGGAGGAAGACTCTTTTTATTTCAAATATTTGTTATTTCGTTGCTGCGTCGAACAGGGAGGAGAAAAACAAGTAAAGTGAAGGTCAGCAGCCCAATGGAGGACTTTGAAGTCAGGGTGGCTGTGGCATTTATCATAAAGCTGATTAAACCACAGCAGATTTGATACAAATTGGAACAGGTGATACCTTTAGGCTACTATAAAAATAACAAAACATTGCTAATATTTTGGGGGCAAAACCCCCTTCCTCAGAGCAGTACCAATAGCTTATAACTTTTGTGATGGCTACAACGGCTCCTTGAATTGTTTTGCTTCAACCAGATTTGATCACTCTGGTTGAATTGACTAGGTGGCTCCAGGGACTTATAAGTATTTGTAACAGACATTAGTCTTAGTGGACCACAAATTGAACATGAGTCAGCAGTGTGATGCGGCGGCCAGGAAAGCCAATTCGATTCTTGGTTGTATCAACAGAACCATAGTGTCTAGATCAAGGGAAGTGATAGTGTCACTCTATTCTGCTCTGGTCAGACCCCACCTGGAGTACTGTGTCCAGTTCTGTGCACCTCAATTTCAAAAAGGATTTTGAGAACCTCGAGGAGGTGCAGAGGAGGGCGACCAGGATGGTTGAGGGTCTGGAGGAAATGTCTTATGAGGAACGCCTTAGGGAACTGGGAATGTTTAGCCTTTCAAAAAGAAGACTGAGAGGGGATGTGATAGCTATGTTTAAATATTTGAAAGGATGTCATATTGAAGAGGGAACAGGTTTGTTTTCCATGGCTTCAGAGACTAGGACTCGGGGCAATGGTTTCAAACTACAGGAAAAGAGATTCCATTTGAACATTAGGAAGAACTTCATGACAGTTAGAGCTATTCGGCAGTGGAATATGCTGCCACAAAGGGTGGTGGAGTCTCCTTCCTTGGAGGTTTTTAAGCAGAGGCTGGATGGCCATCTGTCAGAAATATTGTGATGGGGTTCCTGCACGGCAGGGGGTTGGACTAGATGGCCCTTGAGGTCTCTTCCAACTCTATGAATCTATGATTCCATGATTCTTTATTGGTTGATTTTGATGTAATGTTTTTGTTTTTATTTACAGTGGACCCTTGTATAACAAACGGTTTGTATAACATAAAATTTGTACAACATAAAAAATTCCAGAGATAGGGGAAATTTGCTTAACATAATCGCCTATGGGGCGAATCTGTACAACATAAAAATGTGATCACTCTGTTTTCAATGCATTCCTATGGGACATTTGTATAAAGAAAAATTTGCTTAACATAATTTCATTTGGAACGAATTAATTCCTTTATACAAGGTACCACTGTATCTATCTATCTATCTATCTATCTATCTATCTATCTATCTATCTATCTATCTATCTATCTATCTATCTATCTATCTATCTATCTATCTATTTATTTATTAGAGTATTTTTACCCAGCCTTTCCCCTGGAAAAGGAAAAGGCAGCTTACAGAAATGAGGGATAATATATAGTCCAATACAATGAAGACATGTTCAAGTATTGAGAACAAGGAATTGAGGAGTTTATTATTGATGTTACTTATTCCTTTTTAATGTTCAATATTTTGATTTTATTCTTTTTGATTGTATCATGTCTTGTTTATTTTACAGTTGTTCACACACACACACACACACACACACACACACACACACACACACACACACACACACACACACACACACACACTGGGATAGATGGGTGATCTATAAATCAAATAAATAAATAAATAAATAAATAAATACCTGGGAGGGGTGAGTTTTTTCCCCTCACATAAATATAGAGTTGCCAAAAGGGAACCTTTTCTCCAAGTGGTAATCCTTTTATTCCTTAATATTTGTATACACGTGGTTTTGTGCATTTCATTGATGGGAGGTTGCTTTGTGATACTCCCTGGTTTTAGCTTTAAAGGTTGTCTTGTAAGATTCCTTGAGTCTCTTTCAAAGAGGGGTAGATATATTTTGAATAAATAAACTAAAAAAAGTCCGGGTGGGGGAAATGGTGGTGGCGGTGGGGGGGTGAGAAATCTAAAACTGGAGGGGGCGGTGGAAGTAAGATAAATCCAAGGGAAGGTGGCAGGAAGGCAACAGGGGGAAAAGGGAAGGCGACGGGGTGGCAGGGGTGTGTGTGATGATGATGATGATGATGATGATGATGATGATGATGATGATGATGATGATGATGATGATGATGATGAATGGGGATCTGGGACTCCCTCCCTCTCCCCCCCCCTTGCTTCCCACCCCAGAATCCCGGGGATTAAATTCGCCGTCTCCGAGGCAATTACTCGCCCGCTGCATCATAATCACCGCAAATGGTCCATTAAAAGAAAAATTATCATCAATATGATATTATCAGGCGGCGGGGAAATGAATAAAGGAAAGTGCTTCTGCCCCCATTGTCCGGTGAATCGAGACATCTCGGGAATTGATCCGTCGCAGAGCCCGGCCGGGAGGAAAAAAGCGCTGGGGGGGGCGGTCGGTCGGGCGGTCGGTCGCGGGACGGAGCTCCGCGCTCCCGACCAGGCGCTCGGTTGGGCTGGAGCGCTTGTTCGGAAGGCAAAACAAACCGCTGGGAAGCGCATGGCCGGCGGATTTCAACTACCGGGAACTGAAAAACAGGAAAGAAGGATGGGTGAAAAAAAGTTCTTCACTTGAATCTCTCTGTTTTGGCCAGGCTGTTGCCGCCATTGGCAGGGCTCTGGGCGGCATCCAGACCCGTTGGGCAGGGAGAGCGCTGGGCCACATCCCAGCGCCTGTGGTTCGGATCGTCTTAGTCGGATCCTAAGGATATGATGGCCACCGGTCCCATCACCTCCTGGCAAAAGAAGGGGAAGAAATGGAGGCAATGACAGAGTTTATTTTCTTGGGCTCCTTGATCACTGCAGATGGCGACTGCAGCAACGAAATAAAAAGATGTCTGCTTCTTGGGAGGAAAGCAATGGCAAACCTAGATAGCATCCTAAAGAGCAGAGACATCACTTTGCCAACTAAGGTCAGGATGGTTAAAGCTATAGTTTTTCCAGTAGTGATGTATGGAAGTGAGAGCTGGACTATAAAGAAGGCTGATCGCCGCAGAATTGATGCTTTTGAGCTGTGGTGCTGGAGGAGAGTCTTGAGAGTCCCCTGGACTGCAAGGAGATCAAATCTATCCATCCTGAAAGAAATCAACCCTGAATGTTCACTGGAAGGACAGATTTTGAAGCTGAGGCTCCGGTACTTTGGCCACCTCATGAGCAGAGAGGACTCCTTGGAAAAGTCCCTGATGCTGGGGAAAATTGAAGGCAAAATGAAAAGAGGACGACAGAGAATGAGATGGTTGGACGGTGTCATCGATGCAACCAAAATGAATTTGACAAAACTCCGGGAGGCAGTGGAGGATAGGAAGGCCTGGCGAGCTCTGGTCCATGGGGTCACGAAGAGTCGGACACGACTGAACGACTGAACAACAACAACAACAAGAATATGATGACCACGAACGGCCCACGTCTATTTGTGGTCCAAGCGACATATCTTCACAAGCCATCGGTTTCCCGGTTTGTGGAGAAGTCTTTGATAAATTGTCTGGAAGCATCAGGCTTATTGCATGCAAAGGGTGTCATCATTTTTAAAAAAAAAAACACCCTGCCTGTATCTCTGAAAATCCTCAGTAAGGCTGAACAGCATCCCCAGTAAGGCTGAACGCTCCAGGGGGGTGGTCCGAATTAGTCTAGACTGGTCTTTTGTAGGGGAACCGAGAACAGAATAAGCCCCCCTCCCCCGTAGACTAATTTGCAAAGACGCAAGAATGTTACAAAAATTATGATCAAAAGCATCTGCAGTGCCTGTGCAAAAAAAAAAAAAAAAAAACCTGGAGAAAGTTCCTTCAGACTACAACTCCCACTACTCTCTGAGCAGCACAGGTGATCTGGCCCCGTTACTTTGAGGTCAGCTAGCTTCATTAAAGGGGCCATGTGAGCTTACAGAGCAGTTGAGGACAGGACATTTTGGAGATCGGTGGTGCATAGGGTCTCCATGAGCCGGAGGCCACTTGACAGCACATCAGAAAAACCACAATTAAAAGGGGGAGGCAGTGAAGCTGTATTACAGGCACAGACCACGTGCATTTTAGATATACAGAAAAGGAAAGTGAAAAGCCTCTTAGAGTTGTCCACAGCTGGCTATTCTACCTGGGGGATTCTGGGAATTGTGTTCCAATAAACCTTCTTGCATTTTGTGGGAATCAGCAAAAGGTCTCTGTTTGCCCCTGTAGGGAGCAAGGGAAAAACTTGGCCTCGATGACTCCTTTAACTCCTTTACCGGAGCAAGCCCAGCTTCGGAGCACCTGGGCGAGCCTCTTGGCCTTCATCACCTTCACTCACCAGTTTCTCTTGGAAAGGGAGGCAGGCAGGCAGTTCTTGTTCCGCTGCGACTCATTTCACAGTTGGAGTGGGATTAGTACCGCTGGCGTGATGGGGGTAAGCCATCCCGTTTTATCTCTTTCAAACACACTGCTAATTCAGCAAAGTGCTGCGGACAGCGGCTGCTCCTGGCCTAATCGCTGTATCATTCGTGCCCGGTGTAAAGAAAAAAGGGTTTTTAACCTGTTTCCACCGCCACCTCCGCAAGGCAACACACCCTCTTTGCCCCCCTGGCTGACAAACTTGGTGGCATCGCTCTTTGTGCCTGTTGACCCAAAAAAACTGCTCCTTCCCTTGGTTTCGCGCTGTCTTGGGAAGGGCTGTCGTCCAGCCACTAGGATCAAACATTCGCCTTTTGGATTTGCAGCCCTTTGGGAGCAAATGGAGTCATCTAAAACCAAAGTCTAAAGACACTCTCTTTAGAAGCAGACTGAAAATCACACACTGTTTGGCAAGCTTCTGGGGGTTCAGCCAGGCTTCTTTGATTCTGTTGAACTTTACAGAAGGAATTACAGTCACCCTGATTCTAGTCCTGGAGCAAGTAGGGATGAAGGCTAGGGAAAGTGCTTGGTTTGGACTACAGTTGGCCGGATTTGTACAAAACGATAGTAAGGCCACACCTGGATTATTGCGTACCATTCTGGTCACCGCATCTCAAAAAACTCATTTGTGGAACTGGAAAAAGTGCAGAAGAGAGCGACTAAAATGATTACTGGGCTGGAGGACCTCCCTTACGAGGAAAGGCTAAAACATTTGGGGCTCTTTAGTCTGGAAAAAAGGTGTCGGGTGGGGGAGATGATTGAGACATACAAAATAATGCAGGGCATGAGTAAAGCGGATAGAGGGACACTCTATCCGCGTTGTAAGTCTATGGAACTCCCTGCCACAGGATGTGGTGATGGCATCTGGCCTGGATGCCTTCAAAAGGAAAAGTCCATCCAAAACTGATGGGAGACATCCACTCAAGATTGAGGACTGGGAGAGTGAGAACAGACAAAAGAAAATATTTCTTCACCCAGCGTGTGGTTAGTTCTGTCTCGCAAAAACTCCCTGCCACAGGAGGTGGGGATGGCATCTGGCCTGGGTCTGTGCCTTCACAAGATGGGTGATGGCATTGGACAGATCCCTGGAGGAAAAGTCCATCACAAGTTACAAGCCATGATGGAGATGTGTCATCTCCAGGCTTAAAATCGGGGTCCTTCAAGGGCCAGAGGCAGGGGAGTGGAATCAGGAGACAGATCTAGTCTTGTGTGCTCCCAGAGGCATTTGGGGTGGGGGCCACTGTGAGATACAGGACGCTGGACTAGATGGGTCGTTGGTCTGATCCAGCAGGGCTCTTCTTATGTTCTTATGCTCTTATGTAACTTGTTCCAGCTTGCCAGCATCCTTCTTGAAGTGCAGTGTCCAGAACTGGACCACCAGGACTCAAGGTTATTGAGCCGTCTCTGCCAGATGGCGGAGATCACCCTGAGCTGGTGCTCCCATCGTGTCTAGCTTGCAGTGCAGAATTTTGCATATGTGGGGAATAATAAAATGATCTCTGATCCTGGCCTCAGAGCCATAAAACTATACTTTACAGTTCTACAGACCCTGGCCTAATCTTGCCGCCATCTCTACTCGTCAACTCTCCCTCCTCTTCTTCCCCAACCTCCTCTCCCCCCTCCCCTATCCACCCCCCAACTCTACATACTACAGCCAATGAATATCTGGTGTGAAATGCATATCCCATCCCATATTATATTGCACACCTCATTCCGCTGCTATATGCCTGAAGAAGTGGACGTGGAGTCCACGAAACGTTACATTAAAATAGGAAAGTTAGTGTTGAAGGTGCCACAGGTTTTGTGTCTTTTATTTTGTTTTTCTTTGATTTTTTTGCCAGAAATGGACACAGAACATCTGGCCATTATCTATGGGTGACGATTGGGTCCATCTCTTGTGCTGGTCCTACTGTACCTGACAAAGCTCTTTCCTTGTTCCCTGCCCATCTTGGGATCTAAATCCAGGGAAATAACTGGCGGCGCGGGGGTGGTGGTGATGGAATGGGGTGGAGGGGGTCAAGTCTGGCTTCCTCCACAATGCCAGGTGTGGAGCCCACACCCAAGGAAGGAGGGAGGAAGGGAGGAAAAGCATTAGGGCTCCTCTCTCACCAGGGCAGGAGGGACCTGGGTCTTTTTGTTGTGCATAATGGGGGGGGAGGTAATTGTAAAAGACCACAAGGAGCTTTGGCCCTTTGTACACGACCCCTAAACTCCGCCACAAATGGCTCCCACCTCCGGAGCTTAACATTGTTTCCCCACCAGCTCCGGAGTTTACAGATAATTAAGAGTGACCACGCCCACCTAAGCGCGTCCCAGCGCACTTTTCAGGTACCTGCTCTCTGGAGGTGAAAATTCCTGATGTGGAGATAACAGTAGTGACTGCCCGGCTCTCCTTGCTTCTGTTTGTTCTTTTTTTGCCCCCTGCCCCTTTAAGAGATCTGAATGCAGTGCCAGGACGGCAGAATGGAGGTGAGCGGCATTCTTTTCTTCCTTTTTTTCTCCCTCCCCTCACGCAGCCAGCAGTCAGGAGTGCGGAGGGGGTGGGAACGCAGGAACAGCGACAAACCCCTAAGATCTCTGGCCTGAATTTAAGTGGCCAGCGGATCTTAGGGGTCGTGTGAAAAGGCCCTTTGTCCCTAGCTTAGAGGCTTCAGGCTTCACTGCCCAGAGAGGGAGGGAAGGAGGGAAGGAGGGAGGGAGGAGGAAGTGGGAGCGAAGAGCTTGCCAAAGGCACCGGCCCTTAGGGAAGGGAGCTTTACATCCAGACAAGTGGCAATTACACCAGATTAACCCTCCACCCTCCCAGGCTTCCGCTGGCTTGCTTGGTTGGGAAACAGCAGCCACAAATGTCATTAAAATTAAATGTTGGGCACCCTCCTTCTAAACGGCGCCCTGGGAACTATTCCAGCAGAGCCAAAGGACAGGGTGGGGGCAGCAATGCTTAAGGGAAATCTCGCGTGGAAATTGGCCCGATGTATCTACGGCAGCCTGGCCGTGCTAGTTGATGAAATTCAGGAAATGAAAAGGGAACAGCGGAGCGGATATGGATTTTTCTTGAGCAGCAGATATTCTGCATGAGAGCCGCCCATTATGGAGAAGAGGGAAGGATAAGGGTTTATGGCCTCCCTTTTGGGTAGACTCAGGAGAACTGTTAATGGAAGGGGGTATAGGGAGAGAGCTTGGCCAGCAGAGGGTGGGAGGTCCCTTTACAGCCCCTCCTTCCACCGTCTGTCATTTCTGGGTAAAATCATGGGATAGCTGCTGTGGTCTGTCCCTGAGTCTCTGAGGTCCACCCACAGAGCTTGGAAGCAAAGTATGGTGGTTACATATTGCCGCATAGTGATTAAAGCACTCTCTGGGTGTTTTAGAAGTTAACTATGAAGGCTACACATTGCCCCCCCCATCTTGCTAAGAAATGGGTACTCATTTTACTGATCTTGGAAGGACGGAAGGCTGAGACAACCTTGAGCTGGCTACCTGGGATTGAACCCCCAGATCGTGAGCACAGTTATCGCTAAGGTACAGCAGTTCAACTGCTGCAGTGGTGTCCAAACTTTGGCTCTCCAGATGTTTTGGACTGTAACTCCCCCAGTCGTTTGTCATTGGCAATACGGGCTTGGAATTCTGGGAGTTGTGGTCCCAAACATCTGGAGGGCCAAAGTTTGGACACGCATGAACTACTGTGTCGAGAGGCTCTATAGCATTCCAGTTCTGGGCTACAAATCCCATCATCCTCATGTAGCACAGGATCACGCTGCATACCTCCCAGAGTAGCCTTGTTGCTAGATGGCGTGGTATATAAGTCCAACAAATAAATAAATAAATAAATAAATAAATAAATAAATAAATAAATAAATAAATACCTGTCCCTGCATGTAGAGCAGAAGCCCTAAATGCCCATCCGGGACTGTTCAAGCCCCTGTTTGTATTTCCATCTGTTCTCCTGGAAGGTTATGTTGGTACTGTTTCCCAGTACCATTTTATATTGTCTTATTGATGTTTGTTTTTAAGCTTTTTGTGTGAACCCCCAGAGTTCCTTTGGGAAATGGGGCGGTATATAAATGCAAAAATAAATAAATAAATAAATAAATAAATAAATAAATAAATAAATAAATAAAGATAAATGTCCATTACCAGCATTTGTTCATATTACTTCTTCCAAAACCCAATCTAACACCACCAATCACTCTCAGAGATGGGATATTGGACAGGGAAGAGATAGGACCATCGTTCCTGGGCTACTGAATAGAGATGGGCACGAACCAAGGTTCAGAGAATCGTTCCACTTTGTTGGCACAGCACCATGGTTGCCACACGCTCCCTACCTTCATCCCCTGACTGGCTTCTCGCCAGCAGGCATACAATGCTGTTCTCCTCCTGCAGCACAGACTCTGAATGGGCGGCTGTCAGAGGAAAACGAAGAGGGAAGCGGGTGTTCTTGCCAAGGCTAGGCCAATGCCCAGAGAGCAGGAGAACAGTGGCATGAGCTGGCTGGCGAATGGAGAATCCACCCAGCGGGGTGGGAGAAGAGAACACATGACATCCATGGTGCTGTGCTGACGAAATAGCATGAGCCTCTGAACTGAGGTCCGTGCCCATCTCTACTACTGAAGTTCTCTGCTGGTCAGAGAGCAGACAAGGTATTGTTTCCTGCAAACCATCCCACCCCTGCCCTGTGCCCAGTCCAAACCTTGTTGGTGTAGAATCATAGAATCCTAGAGTTGGAAGAGACCTGAAGGTCCATCCAGTCCAACCCCCTGCCATTCAGGAACCCCCATCACAGTATCTCCGACAGATGGCCATCCAGCCTCTGCATAAAAACCTCCAAAGAAGGAGACTCCACCGCCCTCCTTTGTGGCAGCATATTCCACTGTGGTCAAGGCCCACCTTTATGTCATCTGATCTTTCCCTGGCCACGCCTTCCTGGCCACACGTGACGCAACTTGCAAACTTAGCTGAAGAGACACTTGTGCAAGTAGACACAATGTCAGCCGCTAAGCAGGGCTTGCATTGCACCAGAGGTTGGAATGATGCCCTTTGGATGAAAAAGGCGGCTGTGAAGTCAGATCGTACCACAACCGGTTGGAGATCATCTTAGTTCTGTTCCTGTTGCCAAATAGGTCAGTCCTTGGGCAAACAGGGCAATTAGATGAACCCTCATAGGTAAGAGATGCACACCTAATATTTCTTCCTTTGCAGTGTTATAAGGTTTGTGCTGAATGAAGGCTTAGGGGGACTTCATTTCTTGCTGACGTTCTGAAAAACAGGCATCTTTGTAATGGCTGGAATTGACAGTTCAAGCTCCTGTGGTTAAACTGCAGAACTGCAGCCGGGCCTCTGCTCACCTGAGTCCACATAAGTCCACAGGCCAACTATCCAAATGTCTATCATGATTTTCTTGCTATTGTCTATCTTATTTTTTTCTTAATATTTTCTATCTTGATTTTCAGAAGGCTTTTGACACAGTCCCTCACCAAAGGCTGCTGAGAAAATTGCAGTCAGGGGATAAGACGGTAGGTCCTCTTAGGCATTGAGAACTGGTTGAGATCCAGGAAACAAAGAGTAGGTGTCAATGGGAAATTTTCACAATGGAGAGAGGGGAAAAGCGGTGTGCCCCAGGGATCTGTCCTGGGACCGGTGCTTTTCAATCTGTTCATAAATGACCTGGAGACAGGGATAAACAGTGAGGTGGCCAAGTTTGCAGATGACACAAAACTTTTCCGTGTGGTAAAAACCAGAGAAGATTGTGAAGATCTCCAGAAGGATCTCTCCAAACTGGGGGAATGGGCTGCCAAATGGCAAATGTGTTTTAATGTAGCCAAATGTAAAGTAATGCATATCGGGGCAAAAACTCAAAACTTTATCTATCAACTCATGGGCTCTGAGTTATCCGTGACAGGTCAGGAAAGAGATCTTGGTGTGTTGGTGGACAGCTCCATGAAGGTGTCTTCCCAATGTGTGCCAGCGGTGAAGAAGGCCAATTCCATGCTACGGATTATCAAAAAGGGGATTGAAAAAAAACCAGCCAACATTATAATGCCATTATACAAAACGATAGTAAGGCCGCACCGGGAGTATTGTGTCCAATTCTGGTCACCGCATCTAAAAAAAGACCTAGTGGAACTGGAAAAGGTGCAGAAGAGAGCGACTAAAATGATTACTGGGCTGGGGCACCTCCCTTATGAGGAAAGGCGAAAACATTTGGGGCTTTTTAGTCTGGGGAAAAAAGGCGCCTGAGGGGGGATATGATTGAGACGTACAAAATAATGCAGGGCATGAGTCAAGTGGATAGAGGGAAACGCTTTTCTTTCACACAAAATATCAGAATTAGGGGACATACACTCTAATTGAGGGCTGGGACAGTGAGAACAGTCTGTCTGTCTGTCTGTCTGTCTGTTTGTCCCTCCCTCCCTCCCTCCCTTCCCTATCTATCTATCTATCTATCTATCTATCTATCTATCTATCTATCTATCTATCTATCTATCTATCTATCTATCTATCTGTCTGTCTGTCTGTCTGTCTATCTTCTAAACTGGAAAGGACTGGATGTTTGTTAGTGGGGTTTTTTTTGGGGGGTGTTTGTGTGTCAAATAGGCACCTGGTTCCCTGCATTGAAGCAGAATGGAGCAAAGTGCATGGGAATGCCCTGAGGCCTGGTGCAGGACAGTGCAGCCAATATTGAGGTGGCTGGAGCTGTGATCCATGAGGCACAGAGTGCTGCCAGCTGGTACAGAAACCAGGGCTTCGTTAGAAATATGGGAAAGTAAACAAGGTGAAGGTGTGCGTGTGAAAGACACAGAGATGGAGTGCGCATGCCCAGAATAGGTGTGTGCGCACAGTGGGCAACACTTCCACAAATGCTCTCCCTGGGAAGAAACAGGCAGTGGTGATAATTATGAGTCCCTGTCAGGGAACTGGCAGTGATGGGCCTCATTAAATGGACTGCTATGGCAGCTGTGAAGCCAAACAACACACATCCACACACAACCACCTCAGGAGGGAAAAGACCCTGCCTCAGCAACACACGGAGGATCCCTCACTCCTGCTTTGGTTCCTTGGCCCATTGTTTGTTGGATCTCTGGCTGCCAAAGTCGGCCACCTCAGCCCACTGGCAAAACCATGAGGTCCGGCATCCACCCCAGCCGCTGTTCTTCCAGCTTCAGAGAAAGGCTGTTTGAAGAACAAATTTGTTTCATCCTTTTTCTTCTTCTGTTGGCATAGGTATCACGCTCGGCCCTCCAACTGTTTTAAAAAAAACCCGGCAAGGATCGTATTGTCACAACACATGTAACCCGGGAAATTGGATTAACATGTGTTGAGTCAGCAGTGTGATGCGGTGCCCAAGAAAAGCCAACACAATTCTTGGTTGCATCATCGGAAGCATCGTGTCTAGATCAAGGGAAGTGATAGTACCACTCTATTCTGCTCTGGTCAAACCCCACCTGGAGTCCTGTGTCCAATTCTGTGCACCTCAATTTGAAAAGGATGTTGACAACCTCGAGTGGGTCCAGAGGAAGGCAACGAAGATGATTGTAGGTCTGGAAGAAATGTCTTACGGGGAGCGGCTTAGGGAACTGGGAATGTTTAGCCTTTCAAAAAGAAGGCTGAGAGGGATTATGGTAGATATGTTTAAATATTTGAAATAATGTCACATTGAAGAGGGAACAGGTTTGCTTTCCATGGCTTCAGAGACTAGGACACGGGGAAATGGTTTCAAACTATAGGAAAAGAGATTCCATGCATGCCAGGGGGGTGGACTGGATGGCCCTTGAGGTCTCTTCCAACTCTATGATTCTATGATTCTATGTGTTTGCCAGATGCCTATCTGCTGTGGGCTGCTCTGCATCTTGTTGTATGCTTGAACATATCTGGACTATGTATTCAGTCACAGAGTAAGCATCAGTCAAAGCCCTGGGCACATCAACGACAGCTAGGAAATGACAAAGACCACATGTGTGGTTCCCTTTATGTGTGTGACCATTCACAATAGAAGTGTATCATGAAATTGCAACTGAAACAGCAGTAGCTATCAGACCTAAACTTATCTTATGCAGCAACAGGGTCAGGGCTGGTGGAGGTCATTGACTCTCATTGCGATCTGGGTTTTGCTCCCAAATTCACCGCATCTCTCCATGCCCTGAACCTGTTTCTGGGACACGTATACCCTCAATGGCTCCTCTAAAAGTCTGGAATAAAGCCTGCTTCAAAGCGGAAAAAGCAAGCTGCGTTTCTTATATACCGCCCCCATATGAAAGGACTCTCCATGTGGTCTTTTTGGGGAGAAAGGCAGGATATAAACAATCAAACAAACCAAACAAATTAATTACGCAGGCTGCACATTTCTCTCCCATCCTCACACCCCATGAAAGCGGGATATTCAATTTATTGACTTCGGATGGATGGAAGACTGAGTGAACCTTGAGCCGGCAACCTGGAGCTTAATCTGGGCGATGAGGAGACTTTTGTCTTCACTGCTATGAATTCCAAATAATCAGACTCCAGCAGGCAGAGTGGTTGATAGACTGGTGCAACCCACTGCAAAACTCCTTTGCAGCCACCCCAGGAATGCACAGGCAGTTGCATGGGAGGTGCATTCGCTCTGTTCCTGCCAGGTCTGGCCGGGTAAACAACCATTCCATCATCAGCCCAGGTTCTTGAGTGTTGTATCAGGCATGCTGATACTTCCACTGGCGTAAGCAGATCTGAAGAGATATTTTTTTAAAAAGCAGCTGTTAGCTGTGAAGAAGGCCAGGGGCGCTAATAGAGCCCTTGTCTCCAGCATCCATTACATGCGGCACGCCTTTTCACTCGCTCTCTCTTAAGGAACGGTATTGATTTAATTTCCTGGATGAGCCGAAAAGGCCAATAAAGGAAATTGGTCAATAATTAAAGATGGACGACTGGGCTCCATTAAACGGCAGAGACAGCTACCCCCTTTCAACACATTATACTAACACTTGGCCTGCAAGGCAGCGGAAAGGATCAGGAGAAAGAGGTAGGCACACGTAGATTCCCTTCGGATTAGGGAGTAAAGATAAGGAGCGGGTCTAGTGCCATCCCCACATGCCCTCCCCCCCAATTAAATTAATTTCAGACCTCACTCGGAAGGACTTCACAGGGTGATTCATAGTATGATCTTGGAATGTGTCTGTCGGTTATGAGAATGACCAAAAAAAGTCTGGAAAAAAGGCACCTGAGGGGGGATATGATTGAGACGTACAAAATAATGCAGGGCATGAGTAAAGTGGTGTCTCTAATACCAGAACTAGGGGACATCCATTCAAACTGTGGGTTGGGAGAGTGAGAACAGACAAAAGAAAATATTTTTTTACCCAGTGTATTGTTAGTCTGTGGAACTCCCTGCCACAGGAGGTGGGGATGGCATCTGGCCTGGATGCCTTCAAAAGGGGATTGGACAGATTCCTGGAGGAAAAGTCCATCCCAGGTTACAAACCATGATGGAGATATGTGTGATCTCCAGGCTTAAAACCGGGGTACTTCAAGGGCCAGATGCAGGGAAGTGGTATCAGGAGACAGATATCTAGTCTCATGCGCTCCCATAGGCATTTGGTGGGGCTGCTGTGAGATACAGGAAGCTGGACTAGATGGGCCTTTGGCCTGATCCAGCAGGGCTCTTCTTATGTTCTTATGACACTCCTGGAAAAAAAGCGTGGTGAGGTTAAGCCCCAAGCCATTCTCTGCAAACACATACATACATACGAACTTTGGGGAATCCATTTGAAGTGGGAGGCCACACGAGTCAGGACTCTTCCATGCTCTTTTCCTCTTGCTGATGAAGCTTGTCTGTTTCTTGCATGCACGGACCTGTGGAAAAGTGTTACTTCTCGCTCACTCTCTGGACATGCTATGGGCCGCTGTTCCACAAAACACTACTCTAAGTGACTCACAGGGGATCAAACAAGCATCATAACTAGGGATGCGGAACAGCTTCCATAGAATGTGTCCAAACAAGGTGGAGTCGAGATTTGAACATGACTAGAGCAAATGCAGGGTAGCTCCAAATATGAATTAATGATTTATTTGTTTATTTTGCAATTTTTGAGTTGTCAATTTGTTGGTCTGTAAAATGCCCCCCACCCAGTACTTAGAGACACCAAAATGGCCATTTCACAGGGTTTTAAATACAAAATGCACTGACAAATTGATTCATTTTCATAAGAAAAATTGTAAATCCGTTGTTCATAACTTATCAAGGTTGATGAACTGAGTTTAAACCAATCACCATTGTTCTGATTTGTGCCCATCACTAACTATTAGAGATGGGCACAAATTAAAAAAATGGCATTTCATTTGTCATTTGGAGGGTCCATTTCGGTTCGTTTCCGTTTTTCATGAATTCTTGCAAAAAATTCATTTTTGTTTTCGTTCGTTTCGTAACCATTTCATTACCATTTATTTCAATTGTTTGTGATTTTTTAAAGCATTTTAAGCAATTCACTCATATTGCAGTAACGGAAATGAAACACACAACAAAATTTCCGGTGTTTCTGTTCGTTTCGTTTCATTTTAGAGACAAAATTCGTTTGTCGTTTCGTTGCATAATGAAACAAAAAAACGAAAACAGAAACGAAAAATTGTTCGTTTCGTGCCCATCTCTACTAGCTATTCTGTATTGGTTCTAAGTGACAGTATAGAACACTGAACAGTAAAGGTACTTTTGCATTTCTGCAACAACATCTGGAGGGCCTCAGGATCCCTATTTATTCATTAATTAGGATAACAGTTGAAATATCGATATCTTGCCCTTTAGATGAAGATCTGAGTATTTGGTGCAATCGACATTACAACTTTAAACAAGAATTAATCAAAATCAAAAGACAACCCACAATCCATTCCCCTAAATGCATGAGGCTTTAATGATGAGGCAACTACTCCAGATAAGTGTCCAATTAGAGTTTTAAAGGAAAACTTGAGTCCCATCTGGTTGAACCTGGCATGGTGAGGAGTAAGAAAAGGTGCAAAGTAGATCGTGCCATTGGATGTTGGTTGGTGTCTTTGGTTTTTGAAGAGGCAGTGAGTCCCCTCCAGGTGTTGCTCTGAACTTTGCATGAGTCATCCAAGGAGTGCCATCAAGTTGGGGGACCAGGTTGAGCAACTGGGAAGGTTCGTGTGATTAAAAACCTGGTGTGGATTAACTTCTCCCATGAAATCAGGGTCACCAATTGGATAGTTTATTAGAATCTGGAAACGTTAACAGTACAGTTTTCCCTCTCACATACTCCAAACGGGATCCTGAACACACGGAATGTGGGAAAGTTTTCCCTTCAAGTTCGGCCCCTGGTAGAGAATACTTCTCCTTTCTCGTCCCTTGATGAATCACCTGCCTTGCCATCAATTAATCACCTCAGTTTAAACAGATCTGGAGACTTCTGAAAACCACTCTGTGCACCTTGATGAGAGGCTGAAGCAAGTGGAAGATAATTTACAATATCATAATAGCAAAGGGCATATTGATTAACTCACTGAAAGTCTTTAATGAAGCTCCATATTATCCTGGCAGGTCAGGTTCGGCAAAAGCGCTTTGTTGTGACCCAGCCAGGTCGGCAGCTGGAAAGCTTCCTTCAATAGACGATTGCACCCATTAGTGAGTGTCACGGAAGAGAATCAAGGCAACGGCAATGTGCAAAGACACAGATTTGATGGGGAGGACTTTTTCAAGTCCAGCATCCTGCCTTGGGAGTTCGTAGATTCACTGGGGATCTGAAACTGCTTCCACACTGGCTGCTTACATAAGTTCAATGCCACTTGGTGAGCTACCTGAGCGCTCTTTACTATAGTTTGGGGCAGGGAGAGCCCTCGTGCCCTCTGGGAGAGAATTCTAAGGCCCTTGGCCCAATGACAAACCCCAGAATCCCTTAAGCTGAAGTCCATGCAGAGCAGCATAAAACACAGGCTTTAACTTTAGGTGAAATCCAACTGAAAAATGATGCCAGTGTCAATGACTAGATAGATAGATAGATAGATAGATAGATAGATAGATAGATAGATAGATAGATAGATAGATAGATAGATAGATAGATATCCCAATTGGTTCCATAACCTACATTGAAGCAGCTGACCTGCGCTACTTGAAAGTGTCCAGCTGATACTCTCAAGATGGAAGAGGGCAGAAATGTGATAAATAGACACACACACACACACACACACACACACACACACACACACACACACACACACACACACACACACACACACACACAAGCAGTATGTGGAGATGGCATTTAGAGGGAGTGTATCCTTAGGTAAAATGTGAGGGGATTCACCGGCTTAAAGCCATCATATTTGTCAACTTTTTGGCTGATTCTATAGGTATGTAGCTTGATACACAGCATCAAACAGTCATTCGATGTGCTAGAGAACGCTTCACTTATTAATTATTATTATTATTATTATTTATTAATTTCTAATAAGGCTATTGTTAACTGCACTGGAATAAGCCAGGTTGACTCTCCGGCCCCTCCACCAGGTTAAAGTGTTATTTTTACTTTCTTTATTATTTATTTATTTATAACCACAACTCAGCATCCTCCAAACAGCATGCATGCCGGGGCTGAGGTGGGTTTACAAGATGTGCCCCAAAAATGTAACTTTTCCAACCCCTGACCAGTTGGCAATTCTATTTCCAAGGCTGAACTTTGAAATAAGGATCTTTAACGGTTTCCTTCCCACCTGCTTCTGGAGTTAGCACATGAATCACACAACGGCCAGGCTCTGGCTGCCTGAATGTATACCTTGCAACCCCAATGACATCTTCAGCTACAGTCATCTGAGGGGCTGAATGTTTCCTATCCCTCTCATCAGGATCTGGACCATAAGCAGTGATTTTCAGACATTAAAGAGTACAGCATCTCTGTGGAATTTATTTAAGCAGATACCAGCTGAGCATAACATGGGGGTTCACTCAACATCAGCACCTACTTCCACATTCAGTCTTACATGTCTAGGAAGCTGTCCCTGACCAGAGCTGGGCTCAGTGATCTATAGGATCACTCCCAATGCTGCACTTCTAAGATGCTGCTGCTCCTAATGATGCTGGAGTTCACGTAGTACTGAACGGGATAAGAACAGACTGAACAAGCTGGTCGGGAGGGCTAGTTCTGTCTTGGAATGCCCCCTGGATTCTGTGGAGGAGGAGATGGGTAAGAGGAGGATGTTGGCCAAGCTGACATCCATGATGAACAAGACTTCTCACCCACTGCACCAGACAGTGGAGGCTCTGCGTAGCTCCTTCCGTGGCAGACTCAGACATCGCCGGTGTGGAAAGGAGCGTTACCGCAGGTCTTTTGTTCCCACTGCTGTGAGACTCTACAACTGTACAGTCTAGCATACTTCTATTTGTATATTGTAGCTTCTTCTTCTTTTTTCCACATTTATTTTTTATATCCAAATTTCATAGTGTATATTGGATTTTTATTTTATTTAATCTCTATTCTCTATTATCTTCTTCTTTCTCACCTTAACAATTTGTGTGCACCTACTCTTCTTTATTTGTTCTTTGTAACAAGTAAATTTCCCCAGATGTGGGATCAATAAAGATTTATCTTATCTTATCTTATCTTATCTTATCTTACAGCAATCTAAGACTTGCAGAAAACAGTGTCCGCATTCTGCTCCTCCAGGTCTCCGTTCCACACAACACACAATACAGATGCATGCACAGGCACATAACCCTCTCCCTCAGTAATTTATTCCTGCTGGGAGAATTTATTTTATTTTTATTTATTCTTGTACTTATTAACCGCCCATTTTTTCCATAGGGAGCTCTGGGCGGTGTACAACACGTCACCTAACAGCGACTGCCCAACTACAAGATAAACCCCAGCAATAATAAACAATAAAGGACTAGCAAAATACAATCAGTATACAAATACTTAGCCATCTCTTCTATGCTTTCTCAGGACATCCCATCTCTCAGCTTCATCTTCTTGACACATCTATCCTTCACAGCTCTGGGTCTGAGCCATCAGACATTCAAACAAAGCCCGTGTTTACCTCTCAAAGACCAATCAGGAGACAGAAGCAAGCTAAATTGCATTGCACTGGACATAGCAAGCTTTAGCTCAGATACTCAGACATGTTTTCCTCCCCCCCACCCCACCTCCAAGGGAGTATGAACTGCATTGTCTAGTTTTGCCCAGTCAAGAATTTAAGAAAACAAAAAGAGGAAGGTTGCTTGGGAGCACAGGTGCTTTAAATGAATCCTGAAAACCCGTTGAGGGTAACCCAAATTCATGACACAAGGAACATGCGAGTGTATGCGTGTGCGGTTTTCCAGACATGTACACTTCAGTCCCGTGGCTGATCCCTCCCTTAAAAATATTCTAAAGTGTTGTGGGAAAGATAATTGGTGACAAGACAAAATGGGAGGGCAAGCATTAGGTGCCCAGGGGACCACCACCACCCCTCGCAATAAATCAGAATGTCTTGGAATGCCTGGATCAAATTATGTTGTCTCTGCCCTCTCATTTTTGACGACTCTCCATTATTCCGCGAGGTAGAAACCATCCAGATTTGGTGATGCTGAAGCACCTCAGAATCAGAGGCGTAGCTAGAGTTTTCAGCGCCTCGGGACAAAGTCAATTTTTACACACACACACCCAAGGGATGGGGAGGGGCTAAGGTGCCACGTAGAAGGTGGCAGTAGTGGCCGGGGAGCCCTCCACACCAGCCCTGGCAGGCCACCCGCAACACGCCTTCTCGTGGCTCATGGACAGGGAGCTATTTGGCACCCAATTTGCTGTCCCTGGGGACAGATGTCCCCCCTTGCCCCCCTCATAGCTACGCCACTGCTAAGAATCAGGTGAATGCGTGCTTCTAGTTCTTCAGGGGCTTCCCTGCAAACGCTCACACGTCCTCCGCTGCAGTGCCATCTCTTGATTTCTGCAGCAGAAAACGGAGAGCTACTTGCGATTGATGCATGACTTGTGTCCACGCCAGAGGCTGGCAGGGGGACTCATCTACCACTTTGAGGATTAAACACACTCGGGTCTATTGGAGGGAGAGGGGGTTGTGCATGGTGGTGGAGGGGGAAGGGACTGGCCTTTCCGTCACAGCCCCATTATTGTCACAGCCCCATTATCTCTCTCCAGCACTTGGTGGACGTTGAGCCAACAGGTGACTTTAGAATCACAGCCTTGGAAAGGAGGACCTGTAAGGCCATCAAGTCCAACCCCTTGCTCAAGGCAAGGACTCCTAGTCAAAGCAGACCTGGCCAGGGCCGTATCTATGGTGGGGCTCAGAAGGGTACATCTGCCCCGGGAGCAGCAACCTGGGGGCACCTGGAGGGGGAGCAGGAGGAGGAAGCTGTGCACCCTCCTGCCGCCCAGCAGTCCTCCTTTCCCCTAAGGCAGTGGTGGCCAAACGTCAGCCCTCTAGATGGTTTGGACCACAGCTCCCACAATTCCAAGCCTGTATTGTCAATGACAAAAGACTGTGGGAGTTGTGGTCCAGAACATCTGGAGGGCCGAAGTTTGGCCACCACTGCCCTAAAGCATGGTGACGGCAACCCCACCATTGCCTCTGCCGCTGGACGCCAGGCAAACGGCGAAGCAGGCAGGCAGGCAGGAGTGGGGTGGCTGTGGTGCCCCCCTCCTCCTCTTCCTCGCCTTGGTGGGAGAGGTGTAAGGTGTGTGCACATGCACACACACATACCCACCTGCCCGTGCACACATGTGCGCATGCATGCACCCCATGCCTGCAGGGTTTGGCCCCCTGTTGCTGGGCGGGGTGATATGGGGAGTGGCGGCAGGAAGGACGCAAAAAACAACTTTGTCCCCAGGCGCTCCAAATCCTGTCTACGCCTCTGGACCTGACAGATGGTGGTCCAGTGTTCTCTTGAAGGCCTCCAGTGCTGGAGCACTCCTCGCTCCCCGAGGTCATAGAATGATGGAGTTGGAAGGGGCCCTTACAAGGCCATCAAGCCCACCCCCCTTTTTAGTGAAGGGATCCAAATCAAAGGCTATCTTGATCTTCCAGATAATAGTCCAATTGTCTCTTGAAGGCCTCCAGTATTGGAACACCCACCACTTCTTGGGGTCAACTGGTTCCATTGTCATGCCGCTCAATCTGTTAATATATATATATATATATATATATTGCCTGTTGTGTTTTTGTAAAAGGGAGAATAATGACTCTTTAGTGTTCATGTTCACTGTGATGGAGTTCCAGACATTTGGAAATGCTGGATTTTTCAAGTTCCAAATCCCAAACCCAAAGGGTTGTAATTTTAAACTCCGAATCTGAATTCCAAATCTGAATTGTGCTGCTACTGCACATTCCCTGTGAAAATGAGAGCCGCAGAAAATTACATTTTTGGATTGCAAATCCCAGAATCTTCTTACCCACCCTTCATTGTGTACAGACCCCAAAGCTAACATTTCCAAGATACTGGCAAGGTGGAGTGGGGTGAGGTACCTTCTAAAATAATATGGCCAGGACACAGAGAAGAACTGCTGCAAATTTGATGGTTTCTATGATACTAAGTTTGTGACTCTCGGCAGTCGGCACATTTAGTTGATGTGAATTTTGTACCCAACGAAGCCACACAACGTGCAAAGGAGGCTTTCTTTTGCCTGTCTTGGATCCGCTAGCAATCGGTCTCCCTGGTCATCCCTGAAAATTACATGTCACGAGGCCATTTCTGCAGTGCTGTGTTGTCTATGAACACAAGCGAAGGAAGAGCAGAGAGGGCGCACAAGCCACGGGCAGCAAGCCTCTGTGGCTGACTCCCTAAAAACAAGTGGCCCCAAGCCATGGGTGATGCCTCCAAACACACAGCTGGCCAGAGGACATTCCTGGAAATGGTTGAACACCTCACCTGGCCTGGCTGGAGTCCATGAAGAGTAACCCTGTTGGTGAAAGGCGGGGACGTGTTTCTTCTCCATTCATTGGCCAAACCCCTTTTCGTGATGTTGACTGTTGCAACATGACTGCCATACAGCTTGGTAGCAGAATTCTTGCAAATTATGACATCAGCATATGCGTTTCTTTGGGTCCTCTCAGGTAGAAAGGTCAGATAGAAATATTTTAAATGAAAATAAATAAACAAAACAATTCCCCATCATGTAAGTTGCCCCTCAATTTCCTGTCATCAAATTTGAATAAGCCTTAATTGTAAAGGTAAAGGTAAAGTCCCCCACTCCCTGCACATGAGGGCTAGTCAGGTCTGACTCTAGGGAGTGGTGCTTATCTCCGTATTCAAGCCGAAGAGCCAGTGTTGTGCAAGTCCATGGCCATGTAGCCAGCACAGCTGCAAGGAAACACTGTTTTACCTTCCCACTTTTTATGACGGTACCTATTTATCTACTTGCATTGACATGCTTTTGAACTGCTAGGTTGGCAGGAGCTGGGGTTATCAGCGGAAGCTCGCTCCGCTGCGTGGCACCTGGCATTCGAACCGCCGAGCTGCTGACTTTGCAGCCGACAGTTTTTGGAGCCTTAGTCTGCTGAGCCACCACGTCTTAATTGTATTTGACTGTATATTGTCCCTCATTACTGTAAGCCACCTTGGGTCCTTTTCTGAGGATAAAGGCGGGGTAAAAAATATTCTAAATAAATAAATAAATAAAAATAAGAGAACAGCAAATGCCTACACTGAACTCTTAACTTGCAGCTGCTGCTCACCAACACAAACTGCCCCAAACACATATGCCGGTGTAAAAAATCAATAGAGGTTTGCTGATTGTTTATATTAATAGTGCAACATCCACACATTCCATATTCAATAGGAAGAATTTGTTATTGATGCAACCAACATGGATTTGACCAAACTTCAGGAGGCAGTGGATGACAGAAGGGCCTGGCATGCTATGGTCCATGGGGCACGAAGAGTCGGACACGACTGAACGGCTGAACAACAACAGGAAGAAGTTCACAAGTACACAAGTGCAAAGTTTGAAAGGGGGAACAGAATGTGGAAGCGATCCATTATAAGTAAATTAGTTACCTCTCCCTAGTTACATTTCAGAAAACGAATAATGTAACTAGTAGTTGCAAAATTTCTTTTACATGTAACAAGCACCCAGTAAAATACAGAGTTGTAATGAACAACACCTCATTACTTTCAAAACTTATTTTAAAGGGCATTTTAAAAAACATTTTAAGAGTCCTTTTTCATTTTTTATGCTGTTGCCTTTCCAATTTTAAGTGTCAAAGGGAGAAGGTTTTTAAAGGAGCTGCCTTTAAACTTTATAATATTCCCAAAATGTGAAATCAGAATTTGCCACTAGAGGGAACCCGAATGTATTTACCTGCACTTTTCCGCCTCTGCCGAATGCACATTAAATCTGGAAAATGCAGTCGGGGAAATTTTTGCTTCCATTTGTTTTCTGTGGATTTGTGGAAAGTGGTTATCAGAAAGAACCTGAAAATGTTTAGAAAGTGTGAACACAGAAGAAGTGAAACTGACAGTGACCCCCCCCAAAAAAAAATCCTCACTGTTTGTATGCTCTCACTCTTTACCTCCGGGACTCTTTTAAGAAGATTTGTTAGGCTGCCAGCTGAAGTATGCTATGTGTGTATCCCTAAATGAGCAATTAGTTCCCCGAATATGCATATGTGACCAAATGCCACTTTTCTCTGTGCACTGTTTTGCAAGTTTAAAAAATGTAGTATAGTATTTGTGAGCTAGGTTTTTATCTATATATATATGTATCTATAGCTCTGCATGATTACATGAAATTCTCTCTTTAACTGCTCACATTGTCTTGTAGGTTTAATGTTGTCTTTTAATGCTGTAAGATGTCCCTCAATTCCCTGTTCTCAAACTTGAATATGTCTTAATTGTACTGGACTGTATATCATCCCTCATCACTGTATGCCACCCTGTGTCCTTTTCCAAGGAGAAAGATGGGGTAAAAATACTCAGAATAAATAAGTATAAATAGTATCTTAAAGACTACAACAGAATGACACAACTTTAGCGGTTAGGGATTTTTGTATTCCTTGGTTCAATCCAAATGGAGACTGTAGTCAAGAAATCAGAAGAAGACTGAGACCCGGGTTCAATCGCAGATAGTGGACTCAGGTTTCGCTCAGCCTTCCAATCCCTCTGAGGTTGGTAAAATTAATACCAAACTCATGAGTGGGAAGGGGAAAATGTGTAGTCTCTATGGTTCAGTTATAAACTGTCCAGAGAGTGCTTTATGCACTATGGGGCAATGTATGGTAGAAGCAACATGTTTTACTTTGCTGTGCTTTAGAGGAAGGATGAAAGGTTTTGATAGAAGTAAGTGGTTACTTCATGTCCCTCTTTCTTCCGTGACTAGTTTTGTACCGTGACAGTGTTGGTCGCGATCACATGGTTTTGTCCCTTTTTCAGTGTTCCCATGGTCGTGATAACTTGTCTTGTGACAAGTGTTATCTCACGGTCTTGTACGTGACAAACACTAAATTTGTCTAGCTTCCTTTTCCCTTTTGGGGGGAATTGGCGGGAGCTTAAAAAATTTTTCCCCGATATTTCGCTTCTGAAAAGTAAAAAAAAAAAAAAAACCTGGACCCAGTTTTCTGAGAGAAACAAATGTTTTGTTGCATGACAGCTGTTACTACACAGTGTCTTGTCTCAGAACAGAAAGCAGGAACAAAGAGTGACAAGGGAAAACCCTACACCAGCACCAGGTACAGGATCGTCATGCTAAGCACCTGTTCCGGGGGCCTGGTGGAGACTAATTTCAATAGTTGCGCGACAGATGTGAAGTAACATTTGTTTGTACTGCTCCTAAGCGCAACACTAACAGAGACAAAATGGATGTGAAGTAACTGCCTAAAAACATTCTCTGTCACAGACAGCAAAATCCACCACCTCATTTTGGGAAGGCTGTGTGCCTCCAGAGAGTCCTTGACCAGGAATCTGGCCCTTGATCTGCTGTCGCCCACTCATGCTTGAAGTATTTATTTATTTATTTATTTATTTATTTATTTATTTATTTATTTATTTGAATTTATCTAACAAGTTTAATAATTCAAAGAACAGCTCCGGGCGGTGAAATAGCAAGTAATCACAATCAGTTGACTTAAAAAAGAAATTTAAATGAGTGGTGTGTAACAAATAACTTGGAGAAAACAATTGTTCCCTTCGTTCTCACCGTAGTTTTCCGCATGGGACTACTAAGGGATGTATTCTCAGCAGGCAAGGCCCCTTCTGTGCAGTTGACCTGAGAAGGAGGGATCGGGCCAGATCATAAGCAACATTTGCCGCAGAATTAAGCCGGCTTCGACAGCCCTGGAAGAAGCAGCGGGTCACCCAGAGAGACATTGCGACTGTGCAGCGGAGCTTTGGACTCACAGAAGCTTTTAATTGCTTAATTAAGTCATTGCTGCAACCAAGAGCCTGGTAATTATGTGTCTTCGCTGAGAAGGCTCGTTCTTCCGGATCTCAGGCCGAGAGTTTCCACCAGCTGAGAGAAAAAAGAAACTTGGCTGTATGGTCCACAAGGTAAAATTTTAAAAAATCAGAGTTGAGTAAGCCCTTCACTAAACCACAGAAGACGGAGGCTGGAGGCTGCCCCTCAGGAAAGGGGCGTAGAATCATAAATCATAAAATGATGGAGTCGGGAGGGACCTCTTAAGGCCATTGAGCCCAACTCCTGGCTCCATGCAGGAATACAAATCAAAGGATATCTGCCCGGTGGTTGTCCAAATTTCCCTTGAAAGCCTCCAGTGTTGGAGTGTTGACCGCCTCCTGAAGTCATTGGTTCCAAGAGTCAAAAAGATCTTCTTGATATTCAGCTGAAACATAGCTTCCCGTCACTGGAGCCCATGATGTGGCTTTAGTTTAGGTTTTAGCCCAATAAAACATGCATTACTTTAATACTAAGAGCTAAAACTAATGGCTATTATTAATCCCAAAGCACAGCAGATCTACTAAAAATGAATGGAATCTAAGGCCCAAATCCCATGACTTGAAGGGGTTTATGACTATGACAGCGGCTCACCATTTACTTCAGGGTATTCCCAAGCAGACGTCCTCACCTGCTTACGATTCCTTGCAAATTACATTGAGAGATACCCTGCCTCTCTCTCCAACCCGGAGGTTCTCCTTAGGCATCCATCATGATAGCCATGGATACCCTTGTTCTTCATGAACTTACCCAATCCTTTCTTAAAGCTGTCATAAGAACATAAGGACAGCCTTGCTGGAACAGGCCATCACAGCCCATCCAGTCCAGCATTCTGTCTCGCACAGCGGCTCATCATTTACTTCAGGGTATTCCCAAGCAGATGTCTTCATCTGCTTAAGATTCTCTGCACATGGCATTGAGAGATATCCTGCCTCTCTCTCTAACCCGGAGGTTGTCCTTAGGCATCCATAATGTGAGTCAGACTAGATGATCTCTGGGAATCCCTTCCGAGCTCACCGTTCTAAAAACCTCAGCCTTAAAATGCTGAGGCTTATTTGTTTTAACGCCTGCTCTGTTAGATCCTTCTCAGAAGGCCTGGAGGCATCTTCATGAAGTCAGTCGACGAGACCACCCGCCAGCCAGTGTTCCCAGCATGTCTCTCAGTTGGGTGTCGAATTCCAGCGTTGTCGGAGAGGATGATGGTGACTCAGGGGTGTGAGGAGGGAAGAGAAGCCAAAACTGAAAGGTAAAAGCGGAAGCAAGCCAGGAAGCCTCCAGGAGAGAAGTGGCAGGTGGATGATTGGCCGCAAAGCACGTGCAGGGAGAGAGAAAAAAGAGGAAGACATGGTAGCTTGAAAGGAATGTGTGCCAGTTACATGCACAGTTAAAGAGAAAGTACCGGGTGGTGATGGATGGGTGAGTGGCAGGTGCATTCTGGAGTCAGGAGAATGGCGGAGGCAGCAGCTGTGTTGCGCATCAGCTGGAATCCATGTCAACCCACAGCTTTCCAGGGCAATGCTCTTTTTCCACCACCCCTCCTGGACTCATGTGCACTGCCCCAGGGCCCTCTTTAAAGGGAAGTTTCCAGAAACCAGGATTCCAAAGGGAAAAGAAGAGGAAGGCGGATAGATGGCTTCCTTCCACAGAAGAGATTCTGCAGAGAAACCATGTGCAGTTTATCCCATCTTCCAGCATGCGAGGGAAGGTGTGATGCCGGGAGACAGGAGAACATGCGCGTAAATACCAACTTTTAAAAGAAAGGGGTTTTAAAGTTTTTTTAAAAAAACAATAATTATTTTTTTTTAAAAGAGAGAGAGAGAGAGAGAGAGAGAGAGAGAGAGAATTCCCACATTTCTAAGTCAACCGAGGAGTGACAAAGTAATTTGCTGTTGGCAGTCTATCATGGTTGTCTAATTTCCAGTGACACCGCGCGGTTGCTGACTGTACTAACTGTCAGAGTCAATTAGCCGGAAGCCAGGAGCAGGAACTATTTACGGGTGCTAAAACTCACTCTACACACTGTGTGCGCAAGGGAGGGGGGAAAGGGCTGGTGGAAGGTGGGGAACAGAGGGTAAGGGAGGGAAATCCAGCCGTCCTTTGCTTTAGTGGGACGGAAGTCCCTGTTTCCGAACCCAGAGGGAAAAAAAGAGGAAGAGGATTTGACACTTGTGTAGCAGGAAAGGAAAGGCAGCTTCTGAGAGAGCATGTGGAACTCATGGCCACTGCATAATCTCTTGCTTTCAGCACCTTGCAAGGAGGCCGTCAGCTCTGCCATGCAACAGGTGCCACCTACTCTCTCCCTTTTCAGTCACAGTGTAGGCCCCCTGGCACGGGTTTTGCTCCAGGCACGACTCAGCTATCTCAACGGCTTTGAACTGAAAATCCCAGAACCCCCCACCCACCCACCCAGCATACCCCATTATAGCTGGGGCATGCTGGGGGTTGTAGTCCAGAAGAATAAAGCTCCTCAAGTTCTGGCCCACAATCAATCTTTTTTTCTAGGGGAGAACCTTAAAGTATTGAGGGATTATTCAGACGTCATGAAAAATGAAAACCCATAAAAACCCTAGACTTTTGCCTTATATGATTGTCATATGTTCAGAGTGTTTCCAGATGGAGGCTGCAAAGCACTCACCTTCAAAAGGAATGGTGCAGCTATTTCATATCATTCCATTGTTTCTATTAGTGCTTTATTTTTTTCCCATCTGTTCTTATTTTGAATTTGTGCTTATTTGCTTATTTGTTTTTATTATAATGATTTGATTATTTGGACTGATTGATTAGTTTTTATTTACTACAGTATTTTAAGTTGTTTAATCTGTTTTTGTATTTTGTATATGTTTGTAAACTGCCCAGAGTAGCTTTTTTGCTAGATGGTTGCGGTATATAAATCAAATAAATAAATAAATAAAATAAATTCCTCCTTTCAAGAAACAAGATGGAAGTCCTGTGATGGGGGTTTCTGCATGGCAGGGGGTTGGACTAGATGGCCCTTGAGGTTTCTTCCGACTCTATGATTCTATCAGAACACAAAAAGGTAGCGACTGGAAGACAACAAAGATGTCCAGCTGGATTCACAATGAAGTCTTTTTTGAATAAGGGATTTTGATTGTAGAATAAAAGCCGCATCTGGAAACCCCAAACACTACAATCTTATACAAAGTGAGGATACAACAGACAAGGTGGCAACTTTGCAATTAGAAGCAGTGATGGCATAAGAAGCAATAAACATTTGATTATTTTCCAACAAGTTGCAAATTTGCATCTATTTATTTGATGATTTGGGTTGCAGATTAAATTAATTTTTAAAACCTTTTTGAATTATGATGAAAGGGCCACTTGGTAATACTGTCACTGTTTCCAACTTTTTGTTCTCCACTGACCAGCTTTGCAGGTATTCCTCACTCATTGGGGGCAAAGTTGCATCAACCACATGGATCAACTTCACATTTTCTCAAAATGGCCCCAGGGGATTTTTCCTAAGGGATGGGACCAAATCAGTGGTGAAGCCCATGCTCCATTCCTGATAGTCTGAGGCCAGGATTTGAAAGGGAATCAGGGAGCCATTTTCCATCTTAGGGGCAGATCCGTCACTGCTTTTCATATGTGCTGTACATATGAATAAACCATCACATTCAAACAGGAGACATCCGGGTTGTTCCTTCCTCCATAAAACAAGTCCCGGTGAACAGAACGGGAATGACACTTTCTGTTTCTCCACCCCCTAAAGTTGGTCCTGATATTTTTAGTCAACCTATTTTTCTACCAATCTCTCCACCCTCCGCCCACCCTCCTCTCCCCAATCCAGGTGGAAGCTTTAGTCCAATTTCCTTGCGCTCGCAACATATTTCTGATTACTTTGGGTGTAGGTAGCAATCTCCCTACCTGCTTGCATTCATCCTCCAAGGTATCTTGCCGACTCCCTTCTTTCGTACAAAGGATCCATCTGTGGGCTTATCCCGTCTTGATATCAAAAGCGGCTGATGGCAGCACTTCTTAATTTGGTTACACACTCGTCTTCCAGTCAGTGGGATGCAGCCTCCTAAGACGCTTATGGCGAAGCAGCAGCTGCTGAGCCTTCTTTAGAGGTCACGGAAGAGTCTTTGGAGAAATCTAGCCGCTCGGTGGAAGGGGGTCAGTCGCAAAGTGACAGCAAGGGATCGTCCTGCCTCGTACTTTCCTCCGGGCCAAAAGAAGTTGCAGATCGGCTCTATCTGACGGTGACAAATGGAGAGAGACCTTGGCATGGGGTTTATCTCGGGCCACTTCATGCCACGGACGTGAGCAATGCACCCATTTGCTACGATCTGGCTCCATTGCTTAGGAGAGTCACGGCTGCGTTGCATGCAGAAGGTGGCAACTCCAAACCCCTGCCTTTTCCAGGCTTTGATGTAACTGGCTACAAGTAGCATTGTTACTTATAACTGGATGCTTTGAGAAAGCCCTAACATAAGTAGCTAAACATTTCCTTTTCAAGTATATTAATTAGCAACACCTGAGCTACTTAGTCATAATGAATGACTCCTTGTTTCCGTGCCATCTTATGCGCCATCAAGTCACCCAGATGGAGGGCGACTCTATGAATCAGCTTGTTCCAAAATGTCTCGTCTTCAACTGCCCTGCTCAACTCTTGAAGACTCAAGCCTGTGGTTTCCTTTAGGACAGGCCTGCCTAACAGGTACGCCGGGGGCTACTGGTAGCCCGCAAAGGGTTCAAAACATAGCCTACCAGCCATCAATTTAAAAAGTGAGGGGATAAGTTCCCCACCTCTCCCTCTCCCATCCCAAGGACCACCACTGCCCCAGCAAAGTTCTGGGTCTGCCAGCCCACTGTCTCAGCCAAGCGGGGCAGCTCAAGGGCCGTGGCGCATTGAAATCTGTTCCCTCCAGAATGGATTAATTGGTTTTTCAATGCATCCTATGAGAAACCACTGCTCTACATACATTTTTTTTTTTACTTATGAGCATGTAGAGGTTTGATGTAGTAGCTCTCAGGCACTTTGGGCTGGAAAAAGTAGACCTCAGCCTGAAATCAGTCCAACTCCTGTTTGGTCTTTGAAACCATGTCTTCCACCATTCCTCAGGATCAGAGGCGCAGCTAGGGGTTTTAGCACCCGGGGACAAAGTCAGCTTTCGTGCTCCCCCAAGGGACGGGGAAGAGCTAAGGCAAGGTGTAAAAGGTAGCGGCAGCAACAGGGGAGCCCTCTGCTCCAGCCCTGGCCAGTTGCCTGCAATGTGCCTTCCTAGGCAGAGAGCCATTTGGTACCCAATTTGCCCCCAGATGCTGCACCCGGGGGAGAGGTGTCCCCCTTTCACCCCCCCGGCTACGCCACTGCTCAGGATGTGCCTAAAATGAGATGTCTTCAGTTTCAACATCTTTGCTTCCTGAGATCGTTCAGGCTTAACTTGATCTAGGACCTCCCCTTGTTTGTCTTTCTGGCAGTCCAAGGTATCCTCAAAGCTCTCCTCCTGCACCACAGTTCAAATCAATCAATGTTTTTCCCCTGCCTGATTTTTAATTTATTTATTTATTTATTTATTTATTTATTTATTTATTTATTTATTTATTTTATTTTATTTTATTTTATTTTATTTTATTTTATTTAGAGTATTTTTTTACCCTGCCTTTCTCCTTGGAAAAGGACCCAAGGCGGCTTACAGTAAGGAGGGACATTATACAGTCCAGGACAATTAAGACATATTCAAGTTAAAGAACAGGGAATTAAGGGACATCTTACAGCATTAAAAGACAACATTAAAGCTACAAGAGAATGCAAGCAGTAAAGACAGAGTAAAAATTCCATGTAATCATGCATGGTAGACCATCCCAAAAGGAGATATAAACACAAAGTTATAAGTGGCTATAACTGTCCATTTTTCATATTCATACATGTTGTGAAAGTAACTCCTATTATTTTCAAATATTACTTTTAAAGGGCACTGATACAGACATTTTAACAGGCATGTTTGAGGAATCATGCCATTCTTTTGTTGATCCTAAGTGGCAAGGGAGGTACTGTATTCTCAAGAGTTTTTCTTTTTAGAAGTATTTCTAAGGCACAATGTCAGAATTGGCCACAAGGGGGAATCAGAGAATATCTTCTTTTGTTGATTTCAGTTAAAGGCAACAGCAATGGAATGTTCTAATAAGATGCAACCCAATGGATTCCTTGTGTATAATGATAATGGTGACCTGGCTGCCGAGGGGTAATGATGAATAATACGATATGTTTCTTTCAAAATATACGATTCCACAGATGATGGTAAAAGAAGATGGGTAAAGTTCTTTTTTTGAATCCTAAGGCTGACATAATTGCTTCCCAAAGTAGCAGTAGGATTCTGGGAACTGAAGTTCAACGTTCTGCCTCATAAAAAGACCACCCCCTATGCTCTCTTACCTTAATGCAGGCAACGTGGCAATGATATCCCATGAAATGAAGATGAAGGGTAGGAAAGCAAAAGCACCAGAGGCAACCACTAGGCCAGTGATGGCGAACCTTTTAGAGACCGAGTGCCCAAACTGTGATTCAAAACCCACCCACCCCTTTTTTTTTGCAAAGTGTCAATACAGCCATTTAACCTGAGTACAGGTGGCTGTGAAGGGGCGATGTTAAGTGCCCACAGAAAGGGCTCCGAGTGCCACCTTTGGCACCCGTGTCATGGGTTCGCCAATCCTGCACTAGGCTCTATCCGGGATGTCAAAGAAATCAGGCAGATTTTTGGAGAAAGAGGAATGGCCTGGGTAGCTTATTAGTATGGGGCTGCCCTTGAACACTGCAGTCTTCTGTGCGACTGCACCCACCAGGGCCCCTGTGGATCCTGGATTGGCTGCAACGTCAGGGGCTCTGATGGGTGCAGTCCCACAGGACGTCTTCATTCTGACATCTGCACCCACCACAGCGTCTGACTAGGCATCTGCCTAACCTTTTTCGGCCCATGCCAAGATTGTCGTTGACAATAAATGTCAGGTTCCGGATCCACAAATTGGGTGATGAGGTTGTGTGGTTGCTGGAGAAGGATGGAAGATGGGGGCATCACGCTCCCTCAAGTGCCACTGGGACCCTTACTTTTCAAGCTTAAAACAGAAGAGTCCCAGAGCCAGACCCCCAAGTATTGGGGGCCTTTCCACCACTTCAGTCTCCATTGGAACTCAAGGGTGCCTCAGCATGTATGTATGTATGTATGTATGTATGTATGTATGTATGTATGTATGTATGTATGTATGTATGTATGTATGTATGAATGAATGAATGAATGAATGAGTGAATGAGTGAATAAATAAATAAATAAATAAATAAATAAATAAATAAATAAATAAATAAATAAATAAATAAATAAAAAAGATTATGGGCCCTTAGTCCCTGCAGGGCTTCAAGCTTAGTCAGTCTTATGAATAATATGGCTTTGTGCAGTCCCTACCACACATGTGCAAAGGCAGGCTAATAACACAACGTCCATGTTACCTGGTAGGGTTTGAAGCTTTGGAAGGTGCTTGTTGTGTTCAAAAAGGGATCTGGCCATCCCTCGTTCCTCGGAAAAGTGAGGACCAATGGCAGCAGTCTCACTCCCCCAACCCCCCAATTTGAGTGGATGTGCCCTAGTTCTGGTATTTTGTGAGAGGGAGAACATAAGAACAGCCTTGCTGGAACAGGCCACAGCCCATCCAGTCTTCTGGCAGGGAGTTCCACAGACCAGTGATCCTCTGGGTGAAAAAGTACTTTCTCTTATTTGTTTTGAGATCTAGCACCCAAAAGATTCATGGAGTGCCCCCTAGTTCTAGTGTTGTGCGACAGGGAAAACAGCCTTTCCTTGTCTACTTTCCACTGGGCTTTCTGAGGCCTAGAAGGTGCCATGCCTGGAACATCCAGACCCTCCAACGTCAATAACAGCTTAGCTTTGCCTTTATTTAATTTTCTTCATCCACGTTTTAATCAGAGACAAACCGACTCTCATTAGCTTGATTTGAAAGGGACAAGTCAAATTAATTGAGCTAATTGAAGCTGGCATTTATATTCAACAAAGTTATCATCAATAAGGAGGCAGGGGCTCCTGATAGGAAGTGTGCGTAGGGGAGGCCTACAAGCCCCAGTTAATCCATATTGGCAGGAAATTTCACACTGGTGCCTCCCTTCCCTTCCCGATCGGCCGAAGGGCAGAGGGAGCTCAAGTGGGTCCACACAACGGGTGGGACGCCTCTACCTTTCATTATAATAACTGTGCCACACCAAGTCAATTCTGACTTATGGCAACCCTTTCCAGGGTTCCCCTTTCAATAACCTTTGCTGGAAGAGCTTCCCTGGATCTTGGAGTCCAGCAGGGAATTGAACTCCCAACCTAAGGTTTTAAGGCTTTATGCAGTTCCAGGTAGTTACGTTCATATTTTTTCTTTTTCTCTGGAGGTGTCCCAGAGAAACACAATTGGCTCATGGCTGCACCGGCTGCAGCTCTTCTGGGATGCACAGCGTGGAACTGAACTCCCAGCCACTGGATCTCCAGCCAGACAACTAAGCCACTGCACTGTCTGGAGGTTCCATATTAGAACTGCCGTCGCTGGAAGGGCCCTCTGGGTTATCCAGTCCAGCTCCTGTCAATAAATAAATAATAAATAAATAAATAAAGCCATGCTGGATCAGGCTGAAAGGCCCATCTAGTCCAGGGTTTCACAGTGGGCCCACCAGATGCCTTTGCTGAGGAATATCTGTCTCCTGCTACCACCTGGCATCTGGCCCTTGAAGTACCCCAGTTTTAAGCCTGGAGATGACACATCTCCATCATGCTTTGTAACCTGTGATGGACTTTTCCTCCAGGAATCTGTCCATCCCCTTTTGAAGGCATCCAGGCCAGATGCCATCACCACATCCTGTGGCAGGGAGTTCCACAAACTAACAACATGCTGGGTAAAAAATATTTTTTTTTTTTTTTTTTTTTTATGGAAAGAAATTTTTCTCTGAAGGTTGTGATCAGATCAGATAAAAACGAACATGAAGAAATTGGGAGACTTATTTGGCTGAAAGTGGCAAGACTAAAAGATTGGATTAAAAAGATGACATCAAAACAAGAAATTAAACGTATTCTGCAAACTCAGGAACTGGATTGAATCCAGCCAGAAAGCTGGACGAAAGAATGGATTAGGAGAAATACACAACTTAGAGGATATACAAAATTTGAGCAATTTCTGACAACATATGAATCAGAGAAAGGAAATACAGGGAAAGGAACAGTTGGCAAATTATATAAAATAATTCAAGATTCATTTGAGAATAGGGAACAGGACACAATAAGAGAGCTATGGAAACAAGACATAGAGAAAGAAATAAACAAGCGAATGGAAAAGAATTTGGAATTTGAGGATTTTAGGTCATTATCAGTCAGAATAAAAGAAAACTACTTCAAACTAGTTTTAAGATGGTATATGACTCAGTCAGAATGAATAGAATGGGCCAAAATATTCTAAGCTCCTGGAAAGCGAAAAAAAGATTACCTATTTTCATTTATGGTGGGAATGTGAAATAGTTCAAAAGTTTTGCAAGAGATTATTGAGGAGATAAGAGAAATGCTACAAACTGATATTAAATGTGTCGGAAATTGCTTTGTTATCATTACCATCTATCAATGAATATGATGTGAAAACTAAAGAATTAATAGCAAATCTTATGACAGGAGCTAGACTGATTATTGCTAGGAACTGGAAACTGAAATCAGACCTTAAAATTGCTGAATGGTATAAGGAAGTGTGGGACATAGCACTAAATGATAAACTATCTTGTAATATAAAAGTTTTGAGAGGTGAAATAAAAAAAGATACTTTCTATGATGTTTGGGGGAAATTTATAGATCATGTACTATTAAAAGGGAAAGGGATACAACCAACTTATAACCCAACACAGTTCTTTAAAGGACCAAGCCTTTTGGAAGAAAAAAAAAGATGAAGAAGAAAGAGGATGCAAGAATACTGGACGGTTTCTTGGGGGTGGGGGGCTTTGTACTGTTTATGATGCCATTACTGTTTTTTTTTTTTTATATAATTGTTTATCATTGTTGTTTTGTCTTTTTTATGTTCAATAAAAAAAAAATTTAAAAAAAATAAAAAAAAATAAAAAAAAATATTTTCTTTTGTCTGTTCTCACCCTCCCAACCCTCCATTTGAATGGATGTCCCCTAGTTCTAGTATTTTGTGAGAGGGAGAAGAGCGTGCCTCTATCCACTTGACTCATGCCCTGCATTATTTTGTACGTCTCAAAAAAACCCTGACTTCTGGCTCTGCAACCACTGAGCATGCAGCCAGCCAAACTCATTTTTCTTTCCACAGCTGAGGCCATAGGGGTTTTACCGAAATGGGGAAGGGATGGGTGCATGGATCCCTATGATGCAGATGAGCAACCAAACATCTGGCCAGGGGAAGAGGATAAACCTGGATCTGCTGGCTGTGGCTGAAGTGACCTTTGCCCTGGTATAGCCCTTGCGTGGAGGGACTCCACATTCCCCAAGTACGGGCCTGATGTGGTGGCCCCGGGGCAAGCAGGAGAAGACAGGACCTCCAAGAGCCCTAACGGCATCATCACAGGCCAAGGAGCGGTGTCTGCGGCGACAACACAAAGGTGTTGTTTGCTTGCAGGTGACGGGGGAGCGCCGCCTTCGCAACGTCACCTGTCGTAAAGGTTAGGAGGAGGAAGACAAGAGGAGGAGGAAGGCGTAAACGCACAAGACAGGTTTGTCAGCTGGCTTCCAAGGGAGAGGCCCGCAGACGGCACAGCCACGGCGGAGCTGAGTTCCTCCCAATTAAATTTAACAAGAGACGTCCCTGAATCTTTCATGAGCGCTCAATTTTTTTTTTATTTTAGTCCAGCTGTCACGCCTCCCTCCCTCCTTGCCTGCCTCCCTTCCCTCCCTTCCGTTGCCCGCTTTATAAACGGCGTGACACTTCTTTTTGTCGATCAGCCGCTGCCTTTGGGAACCACGGAGGTTAATTTCTGGTGGGCTTCCCGAGGTACCCACCCGGAGCCAAGGGGAGACCCTAAACCCGGAGACGGAAGGGCAGGAGGAGGCCTTTGGTGCGCGACTCCCTCGCTCAGGGTGTCCCTCGGAAACCACGGCTTCCTTTTTGATGGGTTCGGCTTTTGTTTCTTCCCTATTTGCTTCCCATCTTCATCGCCGCTTTCCTCGCCGTTGTCCCCCGCCCCCCGCCCCCGCTTACCGCATGATTGTCTGTCACTTTAATTATCCATCGGCCCCTCGACGCGCCGGCAGGTAACCTAGCCGTGCTCAGGCATCAAAGTGCCTCCCAGGTCTCTGTGTGTTTGTGTGCACTTTCCCGGCACAGCATCAGTTGCTTTCAATTAAAGCTCTGAGCCAGCCTGAAAGAAAAGTTCGAGGTTCTGCTAAAAGGAGCAAAAATGGGGAGAGGTGAGGGGAACAGGAGGCCGAGGGGCCTGTCTTGAGGTTAACCGCCAGCGCAGGGGAGGTTGGACCCGGGGCCCTGCGGCGAGGATGCAGAGAGGAGGAGGAGGAGGAGGAGGATAAACAGCGGAGGAAGGTGCAACACCAAGCCTTTCCCACCTGTCTAAACAGGAGGCGGAAGAGCTCTTCTTGGCTGGAATCCTGTGACGTCACAGAAGGTTCAAGAAATTCGACCATCTGAGAGGGCAGAGCTGTGCCTGGCTTGAGGGAACGGCCTGGGATTGGCAGGCAGGCAAGAGGGGAAGGCGTGTGTTCCTTGGGGGTGGAAGAGGGTATCTAGCTCAGGTATGAGGTGGAGACGCTCCAGAGCTAGTGGTGCAACTGTGGGCCTCGTTCAGGATGATGAGCTGACCGGGCTAAAGGTCCAACATGAAGAGGAGCATCAGTCCGTCGGGCTTCAAAGAATGGGGTGCACAGGTGCCAGGATAAAGGGTGGAGCCACCCGTAGGAACAAAAGTGGAGGTTCCCTTGTCCTCCCCCACCCCACCTCCCTTGGCCTGAGCCATCTCAGCCCTCCGGCCCAGCTCCAAGGGAACTGTCAATTTCCCACTTATCGCCTCTTCCATATCCGCTCCCTCTCCCCCCCCCCGCCTCCCATCCCTGCGATGTCTCAACAAGGCCACCGCTGGCCTGTGACAAAATAATAAAGAATTAATCAAGACAAAGCTCTCGTCCATGTTAATGCTTCACGGACCCTTCGCCACTGCACGGGAGCACTGCGGAAAGCCCGTGTCCCTTATGAAATAATCAGAGAGAGAGAGAGAGAGAGAGAGAGAGTTAGCATCACGGGCAAGTGCTTTCAAGGCATCGGGTGTGGGGGAGTGGGAAGTCATCTGAAAAGGGCGTTCAAAGGCAATCACTCCATCAGTTTGTCTGCAAATGTCTGGGGTCCTTCTGCCCCCCCACGTCCATGTGGTTGGGCTCTTCCTTCCATCTAAACAGACAACACAGATTCATACACACTCATTCAAAATCTCTCTGTCTCTTTGTGTTTTTCTTTTAAGCTTTTTGCAGTGCTGTAGTACACACTGGCAATATCTAACCGTGATCTGGCCGTAGTGACTAGAGATGGGCACGAAATGAACAATTTTTCGCTTCCGTTTTCATTTTTTTGTTTCGTTACATAACGAAACGACAAACGAATTTTGTCTCTAAAATGAAACGAAACAAACAGAAACACCGGGAATTTTGTTGTGCGTTTCATTTCCGTTACTGCAATATGAGTGAATTGCTTAAAATCCTTTAAAAAACAAAAAAATAAAATAAATGGTAACGAAATGGTAACACAACGAACGAAAACGAAAATGATTTTTTGCAAAAATTCACAAAAATGGAAACGAGCCAAAACGGACCCTCCAAATGACAAACGACAAACGAAATGCAATTTTTTTTATTCGTGCCCATCTCTACTAGTAACACATTTTATTATTTATTTATTTATTTATTTATACAACTTATATGCTGCCTACTACCCAAAGGTCTCTGGGTGGCTTACAATTAAGATGAACAGTTAAAACCGCTAAAACATTAAAAAGGCAATGGACAATTAAACACAATAAAAACATTTAAACACAAAACACTAAAATTGCCACCAGGACCCACAATCTATGCTATGTCAGTTAAAAAACTTCAGAAACACGAAGGTTTTTACCTGGCGCCGAAATGTCATCAATGTTGGGTCCAGGCGGATGTCACTTGGGAGGGCATTGCATAACCTGGGGGCAGCTGCTGAAAAGGCCCTGTTCCTACCCCTGTTTTGGGTAGGTTCATATGGAAGGAGGCGGTCCTTCAGGTATCTAGTGTAATGCATTCTGCAAGGGGCTTCCTCGGGAAAGTGTTTGGAAACGTCAGCAGGTAAAAAACACAGCCAACAGTCTTACTGGGGCAGATACAGAGATTCTTTGCAACCAACCACTATTGCACCAGCTCTGCTGGCTGGCTGCCCATTTCTGGGCACAATGCAATGTGATGGTTCCGACCCACAAAGCCTTAAATGGCCTGGGTCCAAACTGTCTCCAGGACAGTTGAGAAGAGAAAGTACTTTTTCACCCAGAAGATCACTGGCCTATGGAACTCCCTGCCAGAAGAAGTGGTGACAGCTGTCAGCCTTGACCGCTTTAAGAAAGGATTGGACAAGTTCATGGAGAGCAAAGGTATCAATGGCTATCATGATGGATGCCTGAGGACCACCTCCGGGTTGGAGAGAGAGGCAGGATCGTAAGCAGGTCTCTGCTTGGGAATCAATGCCATTTGTGAGACAGAATGCTGGACTGGATGGGCTGTGATGGCCTGTTCCAGCAAGACCTTATGTTCTGACAGCTTTAAGGGAATCATGAAGAACAAGGGTATCCATGGCTATCATGATGGATGCCTAAGGAGAAATCCAGGTTGGAGAGATGAGGGTATCTCTCAATGTAATTTGCAAGGAATCGTAAGACAGAATGCTGGACTGAAGGAGGCTGCGAGACAGAATGCTGATGGCCTGTTCCAGCAAGGCTGTTCTTATGTTCTTATGACTGTGTCTCCCTTTATAAGCCTGCCTGAGTATTAGGATCAACCAGAGAGGCCCTTTTCCTCAGTCCCATCACCTTCAGAAGTGCTTTTGGTGTGGACACAGGGCAGGGCCTCCTTTGTCGCTGCTCCCAGACTGTGGAACTCCCTCCCTCCAGATGCCATACTGGTCCCATTTTGGCTGTCCTTCCTTAGGTCCTTCCAAGACCTTTCTCTACAGGCAGGCTTTCATTTAAGGACCGGCTACCTGAGTGGATTTTAAATGGATGGTGGTACCTTAGTCCTTTGAATGTGTTTTTGGTGCTGCTTTGTTGGCCGTCTTTTAATGTGGTGTTTGTTTGATCCTCCTTTAGTATTTGTGGGTTTACTATCTTTAGCTTTAAATGTGAATTTAAATGGTGTAAGCCGCCTGGGGCCCTTTTAAGGAAAAAGTCGGGGTATAAATAAATAATAAACAAATGTAACCAAGGTTTTGTCTCCACCTGGTGGCATGGCAGTTTGTGCTCCATGGTTTGCATGTAACACAGATTCATAGTATGGGATTCGAGCAATATAAGAACCTCGTGGCTCAGTGATTAAATGCCTGTACGGCGGGTAAAAACTGTGCTCATCTAGGGTTCAATCCCTGGTAGCCGGCTCATGGTTGACTCAGCCTTCCACCCTTCCGAGGTTGTTAAATTGAGTACCCAGCTTGCGGGGGGTGGGGTGGGGCAATGTGTACCCTGCATAATTAAACTGTAAACTGCCCAGAGACTACTGTACCTGAAGTGGTATGGGGTGGTATATAAGCAGAACACTTTGCTTTGCTTTGGGTTGGGTTGGAAGGGAAGAAAATACACAGCTAGCCATCTAACAGTTCGCTAAAATCTCCAGTGAATGAGAGTCTACTAGGTTCGAAAGCCATCCAGACCATTTTCCCTGTTTAACACTTCACCTTCCTAAAGTTTAGTCAAAAGTTGACTTTTTCTTGTAACCTGAATCCCTTCGTTTTAGAGCAGCAGAAAGCAAGTTGGCTCTGTCACCTATGTGACAGTCCTTCAGATATCACATATGTCAGTGGAGATTCTCTGTCATCCAGGTGAGGAGATCCAGGTGTTGACTCATGACAACTGGACCAGAAAAGAACTCCATTTGCCACGATTCAGCTCCCAGTTCATATATAAAACCTCAGCCTTCTCTTCTGCAGGCTGAACAGACTCAACCTCTTCTGCCATAGCTCATGGGGCTTGATTTTTCAGATCCTTCACCCTCTCATTTGACCTCCTCTGAGCGTCTCCCAGATCATCCGTCTCTTTCTTTAACTGTGAATTCCCAGAAGTAGCATCCCAGGAGAGGTCCAATCAAGGCAGAATAAAGCGCTACTATTCCTTCCCTGTTTAGGAAGGAACAACAAGAGGGTCATATCGGAGATCAAGGCCAATATAATCAATTCCCAATTACTACCTATGGATGTGAAAGCTGACAGGGGGAGGGGAATCAATTCATTTTAAACAAGGAGTTGGAGAAGAGCGTCAGGCAGACAGATTAGTAGGTCTTAGACATTCAATCTTAGATCAAACTGACCCATGTTGAATTGCCTACAAATCCTTTGCAAAGTATTTGTAGGAACCTTTAGGTCTTGGGCCTTGGACCCATGGTGCAGGTTGCATGTGCCCTGGGTGTTTCCCTTAATACAGTAGTTCTCAACCTGCGGGTCCCCAGATATTCCTGGACTGCAACTCCCAGAAGTCTTATCACTAGCTGAGCTGGCTAGGATTTCTGGGAGTTGCAGTCCAGGAACATCTGGGGACCCACAGGTTGAGAACCACTGCCTTAATAGAAGATAATTTTGCAAAGCACATACATACCCCCTGCAGAGCTTGCATGATACGGGATCCCCAAATCAGGATGGGCAGTACCTTAATTTAAATATTACCATTGAAATTTCAAAAGCATACTAGTCTTCAGAGTTCTGCAGGGCTCTTTGTCAGGATAGCCATTGCACATCTGGATGGGAGGAAAGAGAAAAATCCCGTGTTCCTCTTAACCAAAATGTTAAGATTAATGGTATTTTGCACTTTTGTTTGGGGAGTTTTGCAAAGGACCACAATTTCCTTCTTTTTCATGACTCAGAATGTGGCTTCTTGGACATTGAGAGGGCAACAAGGATGACGAGCTGTCTATGAAGATTCTCAGTCCTCCAAGTGAGCTTATTAGAAAGTTGAGTCATGGCAACTGGACTTCTTCTTGTAAGAGTGCAATGTTTTGCTATTTATCCAAGACTGATGAAGCTACTTGGATGAGTAGTGAAACGTTTTGATCTCAGAAGAAAAAGAAGTCCAGCTGAGATGTCCAGCTGCTTCTTTTTCTTGACAAGTCTTATGAGGAAAGACAGAAAGAACTTGGCATGTTTAACCTAGCGAAAAGGAAACTGGTGGGGGGGGACTGTAATAGCACTTTTCAAATATTTGAAGGGCTGTCATACAGAGGAGGGGCAGGATCAATTCTCGATCTGTTCTTGAGCAACAGTGGGCTCAAGTTATGAGAACCCAGCTTTCAGGAAAAAACTTCTTAACTGTTAGTGCAGTACAACAATGGAACCAATTGCCTGGAGGCATTCAGAAGAAATTTGGACAACCACCTGGCAGATATCCTTTGATTTGTATTCCTGCCTTCAGCACAGGGTAGGCCTCTGCCAACTTCACCATTCTATGATCTGTACAGTGGAACCTTGACTTACGTCATTAATCTGTTCCAGTGGTCTAGACTTAAGTCAAACATGACTTAAGTCAAACGAACGTTTCCCATAGAAAGTAATGGGAAAGCGGATTAATCCATTCCAGATGATGAAAAAGACCCCCGAAAACAGCAATTTAACACAAATTTGACTGGGATAGGAGATTCCTTCTGGGGATGTAAATGAAATGTCTCTTCAAAGAGAGGAGGAGGCAGTGGAATTGTAGTCCACAAGTTATAGGCTTTAAACCAGGGTACTTCAAGGGCCAGGGTACTTCAAGGGCCAGATGCAGGGGAGTGGTATCAGGAGACAGATATCTAGTCTCATGCGCTCCCAAACACATCTGGTGGGGCCACTGTGAGATACAGGAAGCTGGACTAGATGGGCCTTTGGCCTGATCCAGCATGGCTCTTCTTATGTTCTTATGTTCTTATATGCCTCCACTTTTTAATGTTCATAGCAACAATGTCTAACAGTTAAGTTTTACTGATTTTTAACCTGACGTTCTAAGTTCTGAACAACTCTATGCTTACCATTAGAGTCCCACAACTGTACAGCTCCCCAACTAAAATGCTTCCATTGTGGACCAGACTTCTGCAGCCAGATTTTTTACAAGACTGAGCCGACTGTCTAACCAGCGAGGCCAGCCCCGAGCTCCCGGCCCTTCTTCTCCTCCGGCAGCAGCGGCGGCTTCGGTGAGGCTGAGGACCAGCTCCAGGTGCTCTGAGCTGGCCTCGCCGAAGCCGCTGCTGCCGGAGGAGAGGAAGAAGGCAGGAGCAGTTTGGAGGTGGCAGCCGTGATGCTGGGTTGTGGCTGCCGCCCAGTTCCGGTGCCTTGTGCCGGGGCTCCGAGATGTAAGTCAAAGCCTGCGACTCAAGTCAAACGGGCCCCGTCTTGATGCAAGTCAAATATGATGCAAGTCAAGCAGTACGTAAGTCAAGGTTCCACTGTAATTATAAAAAGATATTTCTTTTTGTAAAGAAATGAAGATGAATGCTGGAATTGAGAATTTCAAAAACTGTGCCTCCATGCCTGTATTTGTGTGTGTGTGTGTGTGTGTGTGTGTGTGTGTGTGTGTGTGTGTGTGTGTGTGTGTGTGTGTGTGTGTGTGTGTGTGTGTGTGTGTGTGTGCTTGAGCCCTCCTTGGCCGCCTGCTTTGATTTGGTGCTTGAGCTCACCTTGGGACAGAAATTTTACTTGTGTGAGCAAGCACAAAGTTGTTATCCTTGGCCGGGAAGAAGGTGTGGTATTCTGATAATACGTCAAAAATATAACAGAGGAGAGAAGCAATACAGTATGAATTTCTGTCCCAATTATGCAAAACTGTAATGGAAATCACAAAAACCACACAAAACACCAACAGCTGCCCCAAACACATGGCAGGGGCTTTTAAGGCAACAGATGGGTTGTGTGTGTCTTTTACAATCATCTCTCTGTCATCCTCTGATTGTTTTGTGCCTGTGCTTTGCTTCTCAAAAGGAAAGGAAAGCATAGATTTTGAACACAATCATTTTGCACAAATTACTGTGATCTCAATGCCTAGATGCCCTAAGCACATCCGATCTCTCCTGATTTTGGAAGCTAAGCAGGGTCGGCCCTGGTTAATACTTGGATGGGCGACCACCAGAGAATGCCAGGCGCTGTAGGCGCCTGGAGTAGGAACTGGCAAGCCACTCCAGTCTTCCTGCCAAGAAAACTCCATGGACATGGAGTCACGAAGAATCGGTCCCAACTGCAACAACGCAACACACACACACATACAATGAAAAAGAATTGTGTTCCATCCATGTTCCATTCTTTTCTGCAGGTGAGGACTCACAGAGGTTTTCCAAATCCCTTGCCGAATTGACCCGTGAATGTTAATTTGATGAATTTGCTGGGCGAACTGAGAATTTATTGGGCATCACTAATCTGAACCCTGCCTGCCCTCTGCAAAGGACCTGTCCCCATGTCTTCTCTCACCGAGCCCCCCCCCACTTTTTTTGGAGGGGGCTTGTCCTCCGCCTCTGCCAGCTGCACCCGAGAGTGGATTCATCCAGCCACCCTACCTCCAAAGGTTGGTGTGGTGACCCCCCCCCCATTTGCTTCACCCTCCTGCTTCCCTCGGGATGGACAGCAAGGGAAGCTCTCAAATGGGCCATGGAGGTAAAGAGCTCTACAGTGATACCTTGTATAAAGGAATTAATTCATTCCAAATGAAATTCTGTTAAACAAATTTTCCTTTGTACAAATTTTCCATAGGAATGCATTGAAAATGGACTAATCCCTCATCATGACAATATTTCTGTTGTTCCTATTTGCCCCATAAAAGGTTAAAGGTAAAGATTTCCCCCACCACACACACACACGTGTGTGTGTGCTAGTCGTGTCCAAATCTAGGGGCGGTGCTCATCTCCGTATTCAAGCCGAAGAGCCAGTGTTGTGCAGGTCCATGGCCACGTGGCCGGCGTGGTTGCAATGAAACACTGTTTTACCTTCCCGCTTTTTTTTTTTTTTTTTACAGTGGTACCCATTTATCCACTTGCATTGACATGCTTTCAAACTGCTAGGTTGGCAGGAGCTGGGGTGATCAGCGGGAGCTCGCTCCACTGCGTGGCACCCGGGATTCGAACCGCCGAGCTTGCTGCTACTTCCCCTGACCTGGTGTTCAGAGATATAATACTTCGGGGGGGGTCTACAGATCTGTTGTGGCTTGGAGCTGCTCTTAAGATCCCTGGGCTTGTCGTTACGTGTTGGTAGTGGCATGAAAAACCCCTCCTCTCTCTTATTTTGGCTGAATGCACCCCTGCTCCATCGCTCACCCACGAAGGGTTTTCCTCCTTGCCTGCCTGCCTGCCTGCCCGCCCTGCTGCCTCTCCCTTTCCCTCTTCCATCAAATAATTAAGGTTGTTCTTAGCATCCCTCCTCTCTCAGCTCCTTCCCAGCCGCTTCCTTCCTTCCTTCCTTCCCTCCCTCCTCCAAGTTGCTTAAAAGAAAGACTTGTCAAAGCCCTCAACAGCTGTTAAAAGTGAAGCATTTAGAAATGAAAGTGCCCGAGTCAGCAAGCTTCTCCCCGAATCCACCGGGAGGCCAGCTTATTTGTAACGGAAGCGCATCGTAAGTAATCCGGCTTGTTTCTCCAAGCAGAGAGAGAGAGAGAGAGAGAGAGAGAGAGAGAGAGAGAGAGAGGCAGGGTCTCCTGTGGGGAGAGGCGGAAAGAGAAGGGGAGGGGAAACAGGCTGCTGGCACTGTTTCTTGACATCTTCTCCTCTCCCTTGCTTTCCTTTCTCCTTTCTGCAAAAACCTGCGCGCAGGCTGACAACTGCCGCACCAAACAGGATCAGAGAATGGGGTTGCAGACTGGCATGAGACAGATGTGCAGAACCTGGTGCCTTCCTGGGGCATCGACCGGGCACCACAAAGGTGCCCGGTCACTTCCACAGGTCCTTCCTTATCCATCCTGGGGTCTTTCCTAAGCAGACGCCCTTCCATTCCAACCAATAAAACAGAAATCAAATGCTCAGAGCTGCGGCTTCCAAATCAGAGGGCAAGGGACAGCTTGTTGTTGTTGTTGTTGTTGTTGTTGTGTCATTACAGTCGTGACCGACTCTTTGTGACTCCATGTCCATGGAGTTTTCTTGGCAGGAAGACTGGAGTGGCTTGCCAGTTCCTACTCCAGGCGCCTACAGCACCTGGTATTCCCTGGTGGTCTCCCATCCAAGGACTAACCAGGCCCGACCCTGCTTAGCTTCCGAAATCAGGCAAGATCGGATGTGCTTAGGGCATCTAGGCAGCTAAGGGACAGCTGAACCCATCAATACCAATTACTGGGGCTCCAAGGAGGGCCCTGCTGGAGGTAACTGAATTTGGGATGTATCACCCCGTCCCGGACTCTCCACCAGCCATATCACAGAGCTGTGGGGCAATATATATATATTTGCATTGTTGTTGCAAACGAGGATTCACATTCCAGCAAAAAAAAAAAAAAAAAAAAACAGCCTTTTTTCTCCCCTTGTAGAGCTTAGGCGATGGCTAAACGTCAAAATACTCCTGGGTTTACATGGGGTTTAGAGCATGTAAAATCAATTTTAAAATACCTGCTTTCACAACGTTCAGCTGAGCATGCATTTTTAAATATATATTTTTTGCCAGGAAGCATGTTTCTTTCATTAGGTAACCAAGGTATTTTAAGCAGCCTTCAAGGGGTTGGTTGCTTTAATTCAATCGTGGATGTGATTTGTTTTGAATCACTTCGACATCTCAAGTGACCCGAGCTGCCTTGGGTCCTGTCGGGGGGGAAAGTGGGTTAGAAATATTTGAAATAAATAATTTTTAAAATAAATAATGGATACCAGGGGCACAAGTTTCAGGGTGCAGGGTAAAACTGCCACCTGACCTGTTATGTACAGTGTGTGTACATTTTCTCTATATACTGTACATTGTCTCTGTGTATTCTAACTGTATATTCTCTCAATAACACAGTTATAGCGCTATGCCAGTTTGAAAAAAATAAATATTAAAAATCCCACCACAGCGGAAGAACATGGCTTCCCCCACTGCTGCCCATGTCACCTCAACACAGGAAGCAGTTGGTGACAATGGTGGCAGTGTGTGACAGGCAGCCTGCATGAGGATGGGTGATCCCAAGACAAAAATCTCAAAAGCGGTTCCAGGATGGTGTGTCAGAAATCATAGTCTATCCATGTAGCTATGTCAGTGAGGGGGAGGGGTTATTATGTTTTGATGGAGACATTTTGTTCCAGGAATGCATAGCCTTAAGAGGGTGAAACATGGGAAGGTGCATCTTCCCACCGTGACAATTTTAAAATGTTTTTTTTAAGCCTGTGTGGTCCTCACAAGTCATCTACCTTGATCTTACCATACATGGGCACAGAGAGCTTGTAAGGTAGAGCTGAAATAGTACATCTACCTAAGAAGTATTAGACGAGCTTATAAATCTCAACCACAGCCGTGCCTAAGATCCATTGCTATCAGGTTAAGTAGGACCTCAGTATCCACTGGGGATTGGTTCCAGGCCTTCCTATGGATAATGAAAACAGTGGATAAGAGAGAATGCCCCACCCACCCCCAAAACTGCTGTTTCCTGACAGTAGCTTGCCTTACGGCTGCTCTTTGTGACAGTAGCTTGCTTTGTGGCTGCTGAATTGTTTCTTTATTTTCCTCTGCCAACCATGGATAACTGAACCAGTGGTTAATGAATCAGTGGATATGGCGCCCCTACTGTAATCTTTTAAAGCCTAAGTGAGCAAAACAAACATCCTTGCCACCAGAAAAGAGCCAAGGGTGTGCTCAGTAGCCAGAGAACCTCGATTGTTATTTGGAAAATGAAACTGGAAAAGAGGTTAAGTGGTGGAAATCTCTCTCTTGGAGGGCAGCTAGAACCACAACCGGCTGTTTTTAAGGAGGGGAAAATACACTGCAATATTTGGTTGCCGATCCCACTGAGAATACTAAGTGGAAAGTAAGACCATTCAGTAGTCCTCAACCCACGTTTAAGGCCAGTTTGGAATACAGAAGGACTGCCATATCCACAGGATCAATATCTGCTGATTTACTTATCCATGGTCTGAAATAAAAATATTAAAAGAAAAATCCTAGAAATATATATGTCTAAAGGTGAAATCACCAGAACTGGCCACTAGAGACCACGATACGCATTGCATTTGCTTTTAAAATAGCCTTTACTGTAATCTGCATTTTTCAGCATCCGGGGCCCAGCTTGGAATCCATATCTCATAGATATGGGGAGATCCTGCTACGAACACTGATTCAGACCAGGACTATTTCTGACCCACCTAGTTTCATTTGCCACCCTATCTCCAAAGGTTGGTGACCTCCGACTTGCTTCACCCTCCTGCCTCCCTCAGGATGGACAACAAGGGAGGCAAAGAGCTCTACAGTGGTACCTTGTATAAAGGAATTAATTCGTTCCAAATGAAATTCTGTTAAACAGATTTTCCTTTGTACAAATTTCCCATAGGAATGCATTGAAAATGGACAAATCCCTAATGGCGACCATTTTTCTGTTGTACGGATTCACCCCATAGGCGATTCTGCTCAGCGATTTTCCTCTATCTCTGGAATTTTTTTCCTTTAAGTGGATTTTCTGTTAAACAAACCGCTTGTTATACAAAAGTCCACTGTACCTTGCTACTTCTTCCCCTGACCTGGCGTTCAGAGATATAATGCTTCTGGGGGTTCTACATAGCTGTTGTGGCTTGAAGCTGTTGTTAAGATCCCTGGGCTTGTAGTTTATAAATCTGAACTAAAGATCCATTGCTATCAAGTCTCCAAGTACAGTAGGACCTCGGTATCCACTGGGGATTGGTTCCAGGCCTTCCTATGGATAATGAAAACAATGGATAAGAGACTATTTCTGACGCACCTAGTTTCATTTGTGCCTCAGACCCAAGTCAATCTGTAAGCTTCCCATTGTCTTGCCCTGAAATGCTACAACGGTTTCATGTTGATATTTTACATAACATTTGGACTCAGGGTAAAGAAAGACGTTAATGTGCCATATTTCTGTATACAAAGCACCTGTAAATTTTGATTTTAAAAGAGAAAAGAAAGGTGGGAAAGCTGATATGATTTGCATGCAGACTTCTTTTTATCTGTGTTCCGGACTCAAACTGGTTCCTAAATTTGTTTCACTTCATCCTGAAACTGATCCTTTGTCTTTCCATTTCAGTCTGGAAGGTGTCTGAAACAGGCTGATTTCTTTAGTAACCTGCTCAAGTAGAATAGAATAGAATAGAATAGAATAGAATAGAATAGATGCTAACAGTGTTGCTGTTTTGGTCCCTGCTGAAAACATTTGTTTCCTTTGGCATTCTTTGACTTATGATACTAGTTGGCTTACTTTCTCAATTATTAGGGCAGCTAATCATATTACATGGTTTGTTCTGGTTTTAATTGATGACTTTTCATTGAGCTCCTGTAGTCCTCCTGGGCATATACAGTATGGTATACAAAGATGATATTTAGTCCCTGACACTTTTGCCTATTAAAATAAGGAAGAAAAAAACCTATAATTTTGGGACTTTCCTTAATTTCTAAAGCTAAGGAACTTTAGAAGGAACTAAAAAGTGTGCAGAATTATTTCCTTTCATTGGGGAAAATACCCTCAAGATTCCTCAAATTATCCTGGCGAAGCTTTCAATGGTTTCAGCCCAGATCTAAGGAAAACACTTTGGTGTAGCACCTTTGTGGGTTTATGAGGAGGGGTCTGGCCTGCTGACAGAGGAGGAAAGGGTGCTGCCGGGCAGAATCCCTGAACTGGACAGGTCCACAAGGTCATCATTTTAAGTTTGATGTTCCCTTTTGTAACACAGGAAGAAATCTGCAGACACGGTGGAAACATGGAAACGTAGCAACAACAAAAGGAAGGAAACCATCAAAGAGAATACACAATCCTTAATTATGCCACTGCATAAAATAAAAGGATGGACATGAACACCCCTGCACACCCCTGCATGCATACAGGGGTTGCCAGATCAGCAGTGTCTCATTCCTTGACTTTCAGGGCCCAAAAGTGAGATTAATCTGGACAGCACCTTTGTTAGAAGCCCAACATACGCTGAGACATTTTAGCACCGAGTCAGTAAACTCTGGCTGGCGATACACAGAAATGGTGCCACTACCATCACCACTACCCTGGGCACTAATTCAGAAGCTCCCTGCTTCTGGCGCTGAGCGCCTGGTGATTTCTTTCCCTCCCTGGAAAGGCACGGCTTTCCCCTGAGACTTCAGCTGGGCCCTGAGAGACCCTGCTAGCCGCCTGCATCCGCATGTCTGCGTGTCGCAGGGAACAGCTTGGGAAGATGGAAAGGACACCTTTTTCACCTTCCTCCTCTCCTCCCAAATCTTCCACTATCCGTTTTCAGAAGCTGACTTTATGCAATAGCAAGGGTTGCTTCTTGCCCCTTGTTCGTCCTTTTCAAGAGGCCTTTTGTGGTCAAGGGAAGAGGGAGGAAGAGGCAAAAGTTGCCTTCCCGTATCTCATCATTTCTAGCAGCTGCACCTTAAGTCTGTGGGGTTGTCAAGTCTTGGATGCCAAGATCCATGGGGTTTGGGATGCAGGGTGATCTTGCAGTCCTATCTATCTATCTATCTATCTATCTAGCTAGCTATCTATCTATCTACCTTGTGGTTAGCTAGAGAACTAGGTCTTCTATCATCTTTCCTATGCCAATAAATGCAAGCTTTTGCATTTTCTTAAAAAACAATGTGTGAAGATTATTCTTTTACGAAGGGGGAACCATGTTCAGATCACCACCCTGACTTTCAAAGGATGAATATCTGCAAGTCAGTGTTGTTCCTTGTCCCTATGTGTGGCTGGTTTCCAAGACATTTTATGTAGGCTCTGTATTTTATTTATTTTATTTATTTATTTTAAATATTTCTATTCCATGTTTCTCCCTAAAAGCACCCCAAGCGGCTTGGTTTTTTTGTTGTTCAGTCGTTCAGTCGTGTCCGACTCTTCATGACCCCATGGACCAGAGCACTCCAGGACTTCTGATCTTCCACTGCCTCTCAGAGTTTGGTCAAATCCATCTTGGTTGCTTTGATGACACCGTCCAACCATCTCGTTCTCTGCAGTCCCCTTTTCCTTTTGCCTTCAGTCTTTCCCAACATCAGGGACTTTTCCAAGGACTCCTCTCTCCTCATGAGGTGACCAAAGTACTGGAGCCTCAGCTTCAACATCTGCCCTTCCAGTGAACATTCAGGGTTGCCCAAGTGGCTTCCATGGTCTAAAACAGTCTTTAAAAGCTTTAAAAAAGTAAGTTTGCAAAAGAACTTACCAAGGATTATATTAAAATGGTAGCTAGGATCAACATTACAACTATATTTGAAACAGCAAAACACAACAATCCATTTAAAGCCTCCAGTCATTCAGGAAAAGCCTGCCTGGAGAGAGAGGTCTTTGCCTGCCGATAATAAAGCATCTTAGGCACTCTCGACCAAAGCCTAGTGCCAGAGCCTTGTCACTGAGCCTGGGACCACCTCTTTGCAAAAACCTGGGCTCCGTTGTGGGGCAGGAGCCCAGCATGTCTCTCTCTCTCTCTCTCTCTCTCTCTCTCTCTCTCTCTCTTTGTGTGTGTGTGTGTGTGTGTGTGTGTGTCTTGTGTCGTTACAGTCGTGACCGACTCTTCGGGACCCCATGCAGAAATGCAGAGGCTGGGGCGGGGGAAGCAAAGGGGAACCTCCAGACGGCACCACTAGGCAGGCCTGCTTCTTCCAAGATGCTGTCACAGCTGCAAGCTCAGGGCGGCTGCCAAGGGCTGATAGAGAGGCACTGATTAATATCGGCTCTGCACACAGATCCTCGGCTGCAGATGTCCAGGCAGAGGCTGACTCAGCACCTCGTGGCAGGAGCATCGCCAGGCAGCGAGGAAGCTGGCAGCCAGATCACAAGCTTTGGAGGCACACTTGTGAGCGGAAAGGTGGGTGAGCTTGTGGATTGGAATCACAGGAGGCCTAAGCCTCCTTGTAGCCTGCCGGCTGCTTTGCGTTACCGCCCTCTGGTCCCTGCTGCCCGAGCTTAAGCCGCTGTATTCAGCCAACGGCCGGCCGGGGCAGGGGGTTTTGTGCTCCAGCCCTGTACCAGCCCACCCTCCTCCTGACGACTCTGACAGGAAGATGGAGACGAGGTGACAGATGGGAAAAAAGGGAAGAGGCAAAAAGTAGGGTCATGCATCTTTAACTACGTCCCCCAGCATGATGTCAGGTTGAGCAACATTTGTGATGCCTGGCCTAGCTCAGAGGTGTGTGTGTGTGTGTGTGTGTGTGTGTGTGTGTGTGTGTGTGTGTGTGTGTGTGTGTGTGTGTGTGTGTGTGTGTGTGTGTGTGTACACCTTTCACAGGATCATAAGAACATAAGAACATAAGACAAGCCCTTCCGGATCAGGCCAAAGGCCCATCTAGTCCAGCTTCCTGTATCTCACAGCGGCCCCACCAGATGCGTCCGGGAGCGCACAAGACTAGATCTCTGTCACCTGATACCACTCCCCTGCATCTGGCCCTTGAAGTACCCTGGTTTTTTAAAGCCTGGAGATCACACATATCTCCGTCAGGGTTTGTAACCTGTGATGGACTTTTCCTCCAGGATCATAGAACAACTGAGTTGGAAGGGGTCTCTAGGGTCACCGAATCCATCCAACCCCCCAACCCCCCGCTCAAGGCAGGAACCTAAACCAAAGCGGAGCGTGACAAGTGGTTGTCTAAATTTCTCTTGCATGCCTGCACAGCGTTGTAGCGCTCACCACCTCCCGAGGTCATGGGTTCCATTGTCACACTGCTCTAACAGTTAGGAAGTTTTTCCTGACAATCAGCTCAAGTGTGGCTTCTTGTAGCTGGATCCCACTATCACACATCCCACACTCTGGTGTGAAACGTACTCTTTCTGTGGCACTTGGGACTCTTTCAGCATTTAAGGAACACCCTGCTTTAACGACGTGCCTTCTGTAGTTTATCATTTGGCACTTGGTCCACTTGTCCTTCACCAATGTCTCGTGTCAGAGTCTTCATCACAACATTTAAGATCTCTTGCGGTCAAGCTTTTCACTCCCAACCTGTTCCTCAAGAGTAATTGTGTATGTTTCCTTTTGATTTGTATTGGGGTTCTTTTTAATTGCTGTTTGCTTTGTTTGTACATCGCCCAGAGTTCCCTTGGGAAAATCAGTGCAGTTTATAAATCTATAAATCTATAAATCTATAAATAAATAAATTGTTGTTGTTCAGTCGTTCAGTCGTGTCCGACTCTTCGTGACCCCATGGACCAGAGCTCGCCAGGCCTTCCTATCTTCCACTGCCTCCTGGAATTGTGTCAAATCCATATTGGTTGCATCGATGACACCGTCCAACCATCTCATTCTCTGCCGTCCCCTTTTCCTTTGGCCTTCAATCTTTCCCAACATCAGGGACTTTTCCAAGGAGTCCTCTCTCCTCCTCATGAGGTGGCCAAAGCACTGCAGCCTCAGCTTCAACATCTGTACTTCCAGTGAACATTCGGGGTTGATTTCTTTCAGGATGGATGGATGGATGGATGGATGGATGGATGGATGGATGGATGGATGGATAAATAAATAAATAAATAAATAAATAAATAAATAAATAAATAAATATCAACAGCCTCGCCATCCCCCCAGGCATGTTTCTCATGACCAGTTCTTGTGCCACAGAGCTATGGCACGCAAGCCAAGGGGCTGGGTGCTTCACTCCCACTGGCTTCCAGTCTGTACACCATTTATGTCTAGGCTGGCACCCCACCCTGGCTCCTTGGCTGAAGAACCTGCCTGGTCCCGAGAAAGGCCGCAAGAGCAAGCTGGCTGGAAGAGATGCCCCAGATATCAGTGGCCGAGCACAGCTATGACACCAGGGTGGAGGGGCCTCCTCCAGTGATCAAACGACAAGCCCGGATGTCCAAGGAGTCGTCATCACCCGAGCCTGGCAACCCACAAGCATGTTTTCAAGTTCATCAGTGGGGATATCTGGCAGGAAAAATGGACCAAAGTATCCCCCCCCGGACCAGCTAGTTAAAGGACCAAAGCGGGCACCTCTCCTGATAGTGGTTTTTGGTTTTGTGTATCTGTGGTGGCTCAGCGGACTAAGGCTTCCGAAAACTGTCGGCTGCAAAGTCAGCAGCTCAGCGGTTCTAATCCCGGGTGCCACACAGCGGAATGAGCTCCCGCTGTTAACCCCAGCTCCTACCAACCAAGCAATTCGAAAGCATGTAAATGCAAGAAGATAAATAGGTACCGCCGTAAAAAAAAAATAAGTGGGAAGGTAAAACAGTGTTTCCTTGCAGACATGCTGGCCACGTGACCATGGACTTGGACAACACTGGCTCTTCGTCTTGAATACGGAGATGGGCACCACCCCTAGAGTCAGACACGACTAGCACGCATGTGCAGGGGGAACCTTTAACTTTTTTTTAAATCTGTGCCAAAGACACAGACCTTTCAAACCCTCAGCTGACCGGTTTGGCATGATGCTAAGCACCCAAGGGTCTCCTTGAGATCTGTTGGAGATTATTCAAAACCTTGCATGCCCCCAGTGGCTTGACGCAGGCATGCCCAAACTTCGGCCCTGCAAATGTTTTGGACCACAACTCCCACAGTCCTTTGCCATTGGAAATAAAGGCTTGGAACTCTGGGAGTTGTGGTCCAAAACATCTGCAGGGCTGAAGTTTGGGTATGCCTGCGACTGGGAAGGACCTTTCTGGGCTGGAGTGCCTGTCCATCAATCCAGCCCTAACCAATCATTTGTTCCTGCCTCTGGTTTCAAAGAGAATTTTGCCTCTTTTTTGAAGTTTTTCCCCCTCCCTTTAGTCTGTTGAAGTTTTTAGTCTGTTTTTGTTCTTTGCTTGCTGTTGGTCTCTTCACTATTGTAAGTAATGGAAACGCTTTTGTTCTTTCTCCTACAAATGTCTTTAAGAGCCCTTTTACACGACCCCTAAGATCCGCTGGTAGCTTAAATTCGGATTCCCCCCAGCCAAATATCATGTGGGTTTGTTCCTCTTGCTGTGTTCCCACCCTTCTGCACTCTGTTGCTCCTGTCTGCGATGAGGGGAGGGAGAAAAAAAGGGAGAAAAAATGCAGGCTCACCTCCACTCACCTCCGTCTGCCATCTGCAATCGGAGCAGCCCGTAGGGATTCCTGTCTGTTAAAGGGGCGGCAGGGACAACAAAAACAAACAGAAGGCAAGGAGAGCCCGGCATCCACAGCTTTACAATCCGCATCGGAAATTTTTTTACCTCCGGAGACCAGGTACTTGTAAAGTGTGCTGGGGCGCGCGTAAGTGGGTGTGGGCGTACTTTAATTTTTTTTAAAGTCCGCTGCTGGTGGGAAAAAAATTTTATGCTCCGGATCTGCAAGTGTTTTGCAGCGGATTTTAGGGGTTGTGTAAAACATCTGAATGAGTGAGTTCTTGTGACCTTAAGTGTCATTTAAAGGGGTGGGCTATCTGGGGAACTTGTAACTATTCTTCTGTGCATGTCTCGGTAATTCCACAGCATAGGGGGAAAAGTAGCTCACCAGAAATTCAGTAGTCGGCAACAAGGTCTCCTTTCAGCTTTTGTTGGGAGCCAATACAGATCAATCAGGAAGGTTCTCTCCCCCCCACCTCCACCTCCAACCAGAACTCAGAGGATACCCCAAACAGCCTGGTGACGCGATCCCGAATAGATCAGTGTTCCTCCTTTCCATTGCAAGGTGCAGGTCCTGAAAAAGTTTGGATTGCTCAGCTTTGTGATTTTATTGAGGGGAGGGGGGTCTTTCTTGTGTACTAAAGGAGCTTCCTTGTAGGGAAACAACCACATGTGGAATAGCCCAGATTAGGGGCCGTCTCTGCCATTAGGCAACATGCTCCATTGCTCAAGGCACCAAGCATCACGGAGTCCCGAAGGTGAGCAGAAATATATGATGATTCCCTTCTTCTCTCTTTATTTTCTCTCCTGCACAAAATGCCACTCACCCTGCAGGTTGCCCCCGATGAGAGTGGGGGCGGGAGGGGGTGCCAAGTTCATCCCTTTGTACAAGCAATCACACTCCCCCACCCCCACCCCCCACCCCCATTCCTAGATGGAGCCAATCTGTGTTAAACGACACCCGGCATCCATCCAGCACATGTATATGGATAAGGAAATGGACAGATTGATTCCATTAATAACTATAAAAATGAGTATATTTCATGCGAGATGGTAGGCAGGATAGGAATAATCAATGGGGCTGATCTCATATTGACTTGGTGAGAAGTTAGATGAGAGAAAGGGAGCAAAGGAATTTAGTTATGCAAAAGAAGAAGATAAAAGACAGAAAAAGACTAGAGAGACAACTGCCATTCCAAGGGACGTAAAGCAAAAAAGCAAAGTGTGTTACCTATGTTCCACCCCATAGATCTTAAAGCACTCTATCTGGGCAGATTACAAACTAAATATACAGGTTATATATTGCCATCTTACCCCAGCAAGCTGGGTCCCTTCTGTATTGACTTTGGAAGGAAGGATGGAAGGCTGAGTGAACCCCGAGCTGGCTATCTGAATCTGTCAGGATCAAACACAGGTGGTGTACAGAGTCTTGGCTGCAGTCCTGCAGTTTCACCACTGTGTCACATGGGTTTTTGTGCCCCTTAACTCTGAGTACCTCCAATGAAATGTTTTTTTCTAAGGAGACAGGCATAGAGGCCCCATAATGATTGAGCAGGTGTGTCACAAACCCCGGAAATTAGAGGGCTGAAAAATATCTGCATCTAGGTAAAAAGAATGAATTGCATAGAGATATAGGATGGGAGATGCCTGGCTGGAGAATAGTACCTGTGAAAGGGATCTGGGAATCTTGGTGGGCCACAAATTGAACATGAGTCAGCAGTGTGATGCGGCAGCCAGGAAAGCCAATGCGATTCTTGGTTGCATCAACAGAAGTGTAGTGTCTAGATCAAGGGAAGTGATAGTACCACTCTATTCTGCTCTGGTCAGACCCCACCTGGAGTAGTGTGTCCACTTCTGTGCACCTCGATTTAAAAAGGATGCTGACAATCTCGAGCAGGTATAGAGGAGGGCGACCAGGATGGTTGAGTCTAGAAGAAATGTCTTACAAGGAACGGATTAGGGAGCTGGGCATGTTTAGCCTTTCAAAAAGAAGGCTGAGAGGGGATATGATAGCTATGTTTAAATATTTGAATGGATGTCTAATTGAAGAGGGAACACGTTTGTTTTCCATGGCTTCAGAGACTAGGACTCGGGGCAATGATTTCAAACTACAAGAAAAGAGATTCCATTTGAACATTAGGAGGAACTTCATGACAGTTATTGCTGTTCGGCAGTGGAATATGCTGCCATAAAGGAGGGTGGTGGAGTCTCCTTCTTTGGAGGAATTTAAGCAGAAGCTGGATGGCCATCTGTTAGGGTTACTTTGATGGAGGTTCCTGCATGGCGGGGGGTTGGAGTGGCAGGTCCTTGAGGTCTCTTCCAACTCTATGATTCTATGATCTGGGCTCACCAGAGGCCATCTAGTCCAAAGCTGTGTCACAGCTCAAGGAAGCACACGGCACGAAAGGTAACTGGATGCATCTGCTGAGCCATCCACAACAGTTAGGTCACTGTGGTATCCCAGCACCAAGGATAACCATAATAAACTGCCCAGTGCTTTTAAGGGACCCCGAGGCTGCCCTGTTGGAGACTACATGTCATGAAACCTTGTTAAGTGTACAAAATAAACATGGTAACAATTCTACAACCCCCTCTCCCAATCTATAATGCAAAGGGTCCCCCTCCCTTGTTTATTTGCATGGCACCTCAGAAACATACATCCAGAGCATGGACCATTCCATTTTCCAGCCACCATGTCCAGAATCATGTAGCCAGCAAGGCTGATGGGTTCTGGGTACGGTAGTCCTAAAATGAACTTTTCCACCCCCTGGATAGACCCAAAGGCTTGTGTTGAAGATACGGTGTAGGATTGACTACACATGGACACATTGGTGTGTCCCAGCAGGCTGAGTCCCGTGCAGCAGGTCCTGACTGCTAGCCTGGACGCAAGTCTTTTTATTAGTTGCAATAACCAAGCATCACAAGGGGTGGAGTGAAACACTGACAATAGGAGAGAGGAAGACAGTGGAAGGATGGTCTTCGGTCAGGTAGCTGGGGTACAGAAGTCTTATCTGGGTGAACCACAGGCAGCTTCTTTTGTCCTGCAAACCCCTCTTACAGGCTTCCTGGCTGATCGGGAGGGGGAGAGATACAGACCAAGCTGGGCTTCCTGAGCATATGGGCTATGGAATTCATTTCCTTCCATCGGGGGCCTCCCCGCTCAGATAGAGAGGTTTAAAGTGTTCTGCTTATATACCACCCCATACCACTACAAGTAGTCTCTGGGCGGTTTACAATTTTTAATTACAGTGTGCAGGCTACACATTGAGCTGGGTTTAATGATTCTTGAGCCTGCTACCGGGGATTGAACCCAGGTCGTGAGCACAGTTTTACCTGCAGTACAGGCATTTAACCACTGCGCCACGAGGCTCCTTAAAGGCCTCAACCCATGCAGGCAGCTGGGGTACTGCCCTCCACCCCAAGGGGACATCTCTATCATACAGGCCTCTCCTTTCTTTGCTCTCTGTACAACCAGTATTTCAGAAGCACCTTCATATGGGGAGAAAGATGCAATGTGGAGCTTTATAATCACATATTGAAAAGTGCATCCTTATATGTAAAAAAAAATAGGGGGGGTGTCAGAGAGGAGTGTTTCATCCGTCAGTCTGCTACCCACTTTCCTAGGGCCAAGCCCCACTGGAAGGCATGGCACCTGCTTAGGGCAGTCACATAGAGAACAATAGTCTTCAAAGCCCATGCATGGCTCCCAACCTCAGTCTGTTTCTCAGCAGGAATGTACACCATCTTCAGATGAATATGTAAAAAGTTAGTGAAACGGGGATATCTGTAGGTTTCCAGGTTGACTGTTGGGCACAGCAAAGAGGGGGACCAGCATCCCCCGTGAATGGCTTCCTTTGGCATTCACACGTTGACATCAAAAATAAGGAAAGGGAAAGAAATAAGGAAGGAAGGCACACAAACAGTGTGATCTTGGCCTCTGAAATGAACCTTCATTGTCTTTCCTCCTGCAAAACCACACAATAGATCATGGCAATTTTGTGGCCTCACCGCCACTTATTCCAAGAAAGGTGGGGAGAAGGCAGAAAGGGCAGAAAATGTCCGAGTGCAGGCTCCCTGCATTTTACCCAGAAAGGAAAGACAAGGATGCCCGTTGCTTTGCTGAAGCTTCTCCTGTCCCAGTGACTAATGGAAATTTTCTCTTGGTAGCTTGAAAAAGCAAAAACAGAACTTTGCTCCAAGTTCCGCAGGCAGCTGATGGCTTAAGTGTGTCTCGCCTGCAGCTTTCAGCCCACACATGGGGTCTACATGGAGGTCTAGAAATGCACAGGTAGGATCCCAGTCCCTGGTGAGGATTAATTGGACATATCACCAAAAAAGACAGGGGGTGGGATAGCCCAAATCTGCACACCCTTATATAGTCACACAGCAAACATAAGAGATTCCACTCACCTCTAGCTATTAATGTGTTGCAGTCCCTAACAAAAACATGGCAACATACCTGTAAAACATAAACGCAAAACATAAACATAATATCTTTATAGACCAGTACAAAAATCATCCTACAGTCTGAGAGTTTTTGTGGATCAGGAATGGTTCATCTGGCTTACACCTGTGTAAAGAACTTAAGAGTCCAAAAGTTCATGCCAATATGGATTTTGCCAGGCAGATCATTTTTAGATGTAAGAAAAGATGCACATGGCATTATGGCTGTGAGGAGTATGCAGTCCTCTTCATTGGAGAAACTAAACAGCCATTAAACAGGAGGATGGCCCAACACAGGAGGGGCAACAGCTCAGCACTAGAATCAGCAGTGTACATCCACTTGAAGGACAAAGGGCACTCATTCAAAGATGGGGGTGTACACATAATAGACAGAGAAGATAGGTGGTTCGAGAGAGGGGTCAGGGAAGCCATTCGTGTGAGTATTGAAAACCCCTCCCTCAACAGAGGTGGGGGGCCCAGGCACAATCTGTCTGCCACTTATCAAGCTGCCTTTTCATCGATCCCCAGAGAAATCAGAAGCACTTCACACCTCCACCAGCAAAGCCACAGCTAAAGACCGATACTTAATGAGTGTTGGGAAAGGTTGCATAGGTGGGACGTTCACGCCCCTGAGGCCATTGTCCACCTCAGGAGCCTGTTCAAGCCACTGTCCACCTTATGAGCCTATTCAGACCAGGGTGATGTGAAATCAAGGTAAATTATAAAATGGAGGACTCACTTGGATGACTGAGAATCTTCACAGACATATGGCTGTGATGATTCTCAGTCATCCAGGTGAGTTTATCCGGAAATTGAGTCATGGCAAATGGACTTTTCTTGAGAGATTGAAACGTTTTGCTACTCATCCAAGCAGCTTCATCAGTCTAACGGTATTATGGCTGTTGTCTTGTTTAATTAATTTATTTATATAATAAAAAGGGACTCAACCTCAAAACAAAACAATAAAAATTGAGACGTCCACTACAATGCACATTACATAGGCTTTTCTTACATCATCTTGCACTTTACGTTCCCCTGTTGTTTTAAAGTTACATCTGAGGCTGCTGTGGGTTAAATATGAAACCCTATAAAATGAAATATAAATAAGACATGTTAAGAACGTTTAAGATGCCACAGGAGCCTTTGTTGTTTTTTCATGCCACAGACTAATCCATTTCCCCTCACCCCCCCGACCATTCTGAGTGTTTCCATTCTTAGAGGAATCAATCAGAGCTGTGATTGATTCATTGATAGGGACCCTGGTGGAGATCGTGCATTCATGCCTGTGGCTAAGATCGGGATGACAAGCAACTCTGAACCGACCTCACTCTGGGCCATGGCTGTGGATGGCATTTTTGTTCATCTGTTGTGTTCTGTCTTCTTGCTAGGAAGCCTTGGGACCAAACTCTTGTTTTAGGCAGCAGGTGATCCCAAGCTGATATGTGCAACTGTCCCCGAGATGTGGTTCAGGTAGGCCTTCATGTCGGAGAAGCTGTCCCCACAGGTGAAGCCTCGTTGTCACTCCCAAGGACCCGTCATGAAGCAATGCAAGCCGATCGGCAGAATACAGGAGGTGCAAAAAGTTTCCACTGTGACAACGAGACTCGTCAGCGTGCAAGGGGTCCCCCTTTTTAGTGCAGCTCCAGACCGACAAGGTGGGCTTCTCAACTCAAGCCGCCCTGTTCCACGGCTGCACCAGGGCAATGGAGGTGGGGGAGGAAACAAGAGAGGTGTTTTTCTCCCTGCCACCCCCCCAGAGGAGAGGTGCCAGGCGTTGGCCTTCCGGCCTATCAATCTTTCAGGAGTGGCGTCTCTCTCAGGGAACCGCTGGGGGTTCAGGCGGAGGCACCACCAGACAAGCAGCAGAGGGGAAGAAGGAGCAGAGGCTCTGACAACAAACAACCCGACGGCTGCCAAAAACCGCAACAGGGGCCATGAAATATTTATTCCCAGGCCTGCTGCTGCTGCCACTTCTCAGGTAAGGAAGGATGCGAACCAGGGGCGGCAGGGGGAGGGGGGCAGACCATGCCTTCTGTCTTTCTTTCTTCCTGCACCCCACCACCACTACCACTACCATCTCTCTCTCTCTCTCTCTCTCTCTCTCACACACACACACACACACACACACTCACTCTCTCTCTCTCTCTCTCTCACACACACACACACACACACACCTGAGCTAGGCCAGGCATCACAAATGTTGCTCAACCTGACATCATGCTGGGGGACGTAGTTAAAGATGCATGACCCTACTTTTTGCCACTTCCCTGTCTTTCCCATCTGTCACCTCGTCTCCATCTTCCTTTCGGAGTCCTCAGGAGGAGGGTGGGATGGCACAGTGGTGGAGCACAAAAACCCCTACCCTGGCCGGCCATTGGCTGAATTCAGCAGCTTAAGCTCGGGCAGCAGGGACCAAGAGGGCATCAACGCAAAGCAGCCGTCAGGCTACAGGAGGCTTCCAGGCAGATTTTGAATGGGACTTCAAACAGTATGAATTGCATGATTAGGTTGTAAACTGCCCAGAGAGTGTCCCAGCACTGTGGGATGGCATATAAGTCAAAACAACAGCGAGCGACAACAATAGGTCACCATAAGTTGCAAGTGGTTTCCATGTTTTTCTTGCTTGTTTGTTTGCTGATTTGTTTGCTTGCTTGTTTAGAATGCATAGCCTGCCCGTCTAGTGGCAAGGCCACCACTCCGGGTGACATACAATCAGGACATAAACACAGGCATAAACTAAAATCTAAGAAACATTATAAATCAAAGCATCAAACAAACAAGCAAAGAAAATTCATGGTCCATAAGTGAGTCCCAAGGGTTGCGTTGTGAATTTTGTTGAACCTGATGTTACTTCCACCAGCCTTTTTCTCCTCCTCTTCTTCTGGCTTAGAGCATATTTCACCTCCTGGTTTCCTCCTCCTATTTTCCCCTCCCCTCCCCCTTAAATGGATGAGCGTTGGGGTTTGTCCACCTTCTCTCTGCAGCAGAAAGGCGAAGTTTCACAGGATGCCTTCAAAAGGGGATTGGACAGATTCCTGGAGGAAAAGTCCATCCCAGGTGACAAACCATGATGGAGATGTGTAATTTCCAGGCATAAAACCAGGGTCCTTCAAGGGCCAGATGCAGGAGAGGGGTATCAGGAGACAGAGATCTAGTCTCATGCGCTCCCAAAGGCATCTGGTGGGGCCACTGTGAGATACAGGAAGCTGGACTAGATGGGCCTTTGGCCTGATCCAGCAGGTCTCTTCTTATGTTCTTATGAAAGCATGTGGCTGATTGGCGGGGAGGGGAGGGCAGGGAGGCACAGATCTGCATGGAAAACCTGAGAAAGTCCCCTGTGCATGAATGGCCTGGTGATGCTGCCGTGCTCTGCTCTTTACGCAAGGGGCCACAAGGGAATAGCCTGTACATGTAGATCTCATTTACATATGGCCACACATTTCAGCATATGGTGGCTGTCAGTCGTAGTCTGCACTGACAGCTAGCACGCAGACCTGGGTGTATGAAAGTGTGTCAGAGAGACAGGAGGGGAGACTTTGTTTCTTGCATAAGCTTGGCCTTACAGGCCATCCAGTTCAAATATCCACTAGCTGGCTTTGTAACAACAACTGTTGTTATTATTAGCAATACAATAGGCTTGGGAACTCCTGTGTCAGCATTTGCTACTGTCTCTCTTTGGCTCATATCCACTGGGAGACTCAGAATCTCCTAAGTGGCCTTGGGAAATTCTTGGATCTCGCCAGAAACCCAAACCAGTCATCATGGCCTAGATAATGCTTTATATGACAGATAGTCAGGAGCTTAAAAAAGAGACACGGAACGGAAAATTAGACGGTAAAATGCAAACAATGGGGAAGCTTAACTAGAATTTGTACAGAACGTTTCCTTTGATTTGAAATTGAGATTGATCCATCAAAAAGGAAAAAGGAAAGAATTCAAAGGATATTGACTCCACAGGAATTGCACTCTGACAGATGCTGGAGATGTCAAATTGGAAATGCATCCTTGATTATCTGAGTTTTTTGTGCAGTAATGCATTTATTTTCGATTGTCGTTCTCACTTGTATTGATGCACTATTGGGGGAATCTCCAGTATTTCTGGATATTCACCAATCATCATCATCATCATCAGGTAGCCTCATGGCGCAGTGGTTAAATGCCTGTACTGCAGGTAAAACTGTGCTCAAGACCTGGGGTTCAATCCCAGGTAGCAGGCTTAAAGTTCACTCAGCCTTCCATCCTTCAGAGGTCGGTAAAATGAGTACCCAGTTTGCTGGGGGTGGGGGTGGGGGCAATGTGTAGCCTGCACACTGTAATTAAAAAATTGTAAACCCCCAGAGACTACTTAAACTGGTATGGGGTGGTATATAAGCAGAACACTTTGCTTTGCTTTTAGAACTGCAGAGCTATGGATCATTGAGCACACCTCCTGTCAAGGAGAGGCCCAGTGTGGAAATGAACTCCCAAATCCGTCTCCATAGCCAGAAAACTAAGCCCCTGAGCTATGTTCTCTTATATTCCATTCCTGGCCCATGGGACATAACTCAGGGACGACAAAACAGGACTTTATGGGCCCCTTGTGGTGGCTAAGAGACTTACATTCCAAGCCTGGAAGGATAAACACCCACCCTCCGCTACACAATGGTTGGAGGATCTGTTGGCAACAGCTTCATTAGAACAAGTATTAGAGGTGCCAATTTCATGAAGACATCCACCTAGCCATTTGGAAGACCTACAGTGATTTATCTGCATAATATGAGGTCTAGGTGGTTATGGCTTTAACTACATTGCAAATTTATAATAGTGATTTATAATGAGGTTTATTGTGTTTCTCTTGTTTTGATCGGTTTTTATTTTTGGTACTTGCAGGGGGTATGTTATATCTGCAAAAATTAAAATGTAAAAAAAAAGTATTGGAGAGAAAGATAAAATGTGGCACCAATCCTAAGCTTCCTCTTAATACCATTGATGGATGCTTTGTTCTTCTAATTGCAACCTCCATCTGCCCATTAACACAGCCTGATGCTTGGGGCGTCTGGAATATTATCAGGAGAAGACTGATTCACACATGCAGGTAATACGTCTGTGAAGATTCTCAGTCATCCAGGTTCGTTTAACTGGGAGTTGAGCCATGGCTACTGGACTTCTTTTTTTTTTTTTTTTTTTTTTTTTTGAGAGAGAGAGAGAGAGAGAGATAGAAACGTTTAGCTGTTCATCCAAACAGCTTCATCGGTCTGAATACAGCTAGTGCAAGAGACCTTCTTATAGTCAGCTTGACCTCTTGTCCCCTGGTCTGATTGGCTCATAAGATGAACAAAGCCTGAATAGGCTCGTTAGGGAGACATTAGTGTCCATGGCCTTAAGTTAAACAATGGCCTAAGGTGCTGAAACCCATCAAGAATGGGTCGTTAGCTGTGACCTGGTGGTGAAGGCTCCTTGATTTGCCTGGGTACTTTGGAAAGTACAGCCTGATAAGTAGCAGATGATAGACTATGCCAGAGCCCACCACCTCTGTTGAGGGAGGGATTTTCAATGCTAACATGAATGGCTTCCCTTACTCCTCTCTCAAACCACCTCTCTTCTTAGTCTAATATGTGTACATCCTCATCTTTGAAAGAGTGGCCTTTTTCCTTCAAATGGAGGTGTACATGCAGGTAAGATCCCTCACATTCTCTACACTTATTTTATGCCTTTTGGTGACTGTTGAGGAATGTTTCGTATTTGAGATTAAATGGTATGCGCATTCCAGCCAACGCTTTACTTTGGGTGCCCATCCACGAATGGAAGGAAGACAACAAATGGTGTCCTAGTCCCCCATATGTTGAGGTATATCCATTTATGAACACAAAATCAAGAATGGTACAGAGGGATGGGTGTAACAACATGGTCTGTGGATATATTGACTTTCCTTGGTTCTTCTTTTCCATCAGTTGTTCATGGAGCAGAAGGCGGTGGCAGGGAACCGTCAACATTGCCCTGCTCTGGTGAGCTCCTGGTTCCACAACCAGTTGATTGCCAGATCTCATGACTGGTGCAAGGAGAGGCATGCAACTTGGAGCCCTCCAGAGTGGAAAGACTGTGTTTGCTCTTCATTTGGGCAACCGCACACTCTCTTGCTTTTTCTCTTCCTTGGCCATCTCTTATTTCTTTTGTGCCATGTGTCTTTGTAATGGAATGCTTGTGGGCAAGGCCCATTTTGTTTCTGCTTTGCCTTACATTAGTTGGATTCAGAGCTCTTGAGCTAAAGAATATGGTTTCTAGACACGGCACCAACAGAGCGCAGAGGGTCTCTCAGCTTTTAAACAACCAACACCGCCCTCTTGTATGTCATGGTTTAAATTTGATGTTTTAATTTTGTGTTAATTATTTGTTTCTGCATTGTTCAATTTTTTTAGTTTAATTGACTGATGCGTTCATTTGATCTTTATATCACGGTTATGTTTATGTGGTTGCTATATTTGATAGGTTGGTATGTTTTTTTTCAAGTGGCCTTAATGGCCAAATGGGCTCTATAGACATTGAATTACTAATAAATAAATGAACAATAACGCCAGTAGTGGTTGAGGCCTGATCTGAATGTGCCCTAAGCACATCCGATCTCACCCGATTTCAGAAGCTAAGCAGGGTCAGGCCTGGTTAGTACTTGGATGGGAGACCACCAGGGAATACCAGGTGCTGTAAGTGCCTGGAGTAGGAACTGGCAAACCACTCCAGTATTCCTGCCAAGGAAACTCCATGGACATGGGGTCACGAAGAGTCGGTCACGATGGTAAGAACGGACACAACACACAAACATAAAGGGGTGTCTGGAAGTTGAGTCGTGGTGGGTAAAGGGGTGTTTCCAAGCGGTTGAACCTGCTTGGTGGGTAGGTTTCAGAACTTTGGACAGCTCCTGTCCAGCCCTTGGGGTCATGAGACTCCTTTGTTCCTCCCGTCTTTTCTCATTCCTTACTCATTCCTTTCTCATTCTTTACTTTTCTTCCCTTTCGGGGGGGGTTAGGACTGTTGGGAGAAGGGGAACCCCTTCTTGGCTCAGGTGCACACTGAAGAGAGGACAGCAGGACACCGGTTGCCCATGCCCCAGATAAAGCATAGAGAGGCCATGCACACCGAAAAACCAGTTGGCTGGGCTGGCGGGCTGGCTGGCTGGGACCCTGGAAACTGGAGCTCAAAACCACCAGTGGAAGAGGAAGACCGAACCAGTGCAGTACAAAGTGTTCTGCTTATATACCGCCCCATCCCACTTCAAGTAGTCTCTGGGCGGTTTACAGTTTAATGACAGTATGCAGGCTACACATTGCCACCCCCACCCCCACCCCCCAGCAAGCTCATTTGACTGACCTCAGAAGGATGGAAGGCCAGGCTGCATCTTGCTGTCATGAGCCCACAACTGCTATGGACCCATGACAGGTGACACAGGGCGTTTATACATGACCCCTAAACTCCGGGGCAAATGGCTCCCAGCTCCGGAGCTTAAAAATGTTTCCCCACCAACTCCGGAGTTAACAGGAAATTAAGTGCGTCCACGCCCACTTTAGCGCATCCCAGCGCACCTTTCAAGTACCTGCTCTTTGGAGGTGAAAATTATTTGATCCGGTGTAAGGATAGTGATCCCAGCAGCCAGAGACTGAAATGTTGCAGGAGCGAGAAGCAGAACGGAGGTGAGCGACATGCTTTTCTCCCTTTTTTTCTCCCTCCCCTCACGCAGCCAGCAGCCAGGAGTGCGGAGGGGGTGGGAACGCAGGGAGAGCAACGAACCCCTAAGATCTCTGGTCCGAATTTAAGTGGCCAGCGGATCTTAGGGGTCGTGTAAAAAGGCCCACAGGCAGCCTGCACCACCCGGCCAGGTATATTGGCCCATCATCTTGACAACTTTGCCTCTTCTGTTATTTCTGCCTCCTAGGGTAGAAACAGAGAGAGAGCATGCTGCCCCAAAGGAGGGTGGTGAGGTCTCCTTCTTTGGAGGTTTTTAAGCACAGGCTGGTTGCCCATCTGTTGGGAGCCTGCGATGGGGGAACCCTGCATGGCAGAGGGTTGGACTGGGTGGCCCTTGAGGTCTCTTCCAACTCTATGATTCTATGATTCATTTTTGTTTTCCTGGACAACCACACACACACACACACACACACACACACACACACACACACACACACACACACACACACACACACACACACACACACACACACACACACACACACACACACACACCTCTTTCTCCCTCATTCCTGATCTTCCTTGGTGATTATTTTGCTGATCTCCCCATCTTCTGATCCGATGTGAGTGAGCTGGTCTCCGTTCCATCTCAGAATACGAACTCTTCCTCCCACGCTTACAGCCACCACAGCCCTGGATTGTGTTTGTGTTTGATGCTGTTAAGGGACCTGGGGCTTTGTACTGATGTTATTTAAATTATTCTTACCGTGTTGTGACATCTTTACTGTCCTTCCACAAGCAGGCAGAGAGGCCTTTCCCTTCAGGCAAGTTTTCCCTCAGGCGGCGTGAGTGATTTTTTTTTAAGATGGATTGTTCTGCATTGCTGCTTTGAATGTGTTTTTAGTACTGCTGGTGTCTATCATTTCTCCAACCAGCATTTCTTTGCTCCTTTTTAATATTTGCATACTTATTGTTTTTAGCTTTAAATCTTGTCAGTTTAATGATGTAACCCCCCATTGTAGACTCATTGTGCTTAGCTTTGAATAACATCATTCAATGACATAAGGAGCCGCCTTGGGTTATTTTAAAGTAGAGAGGCAGGGTACAAATATTTTAAACAGATAAAGGTTAAAGTTGGAGTTATGGCGATTGGGTTTATTTGTTTCTATGAACTGCTTTGAGAAAACGGGTTGTGTAAATTGAATGTTGACTATTCCTCTTCCAACCTGAACAAAATTAAAAAATATTTCAAGACTTTTTCTTTTTTTTTTTTTTTTTTTTTTGAAAATCCACATTTCTATGTATTTATTTAACTGGCAGAGAAGCAAAGAGTATGTGAGGGCAACTTTTTACTGCTAGACCAGTGCTGGCCACCATCAGCGGTGTGATACTGTTATAAAGATGCTATTGGTTGGCATGGACACTACTGAACTGGCTGATACCCATTTTTCCTTCAAGGAGCTAAAGGTGACCCTAGTGCCTCTCCTCATCCTTCCCTCCTTCCGCATATTCTATATACACAAGGTCCCTGTGATGTAGTCCAGGCTGAGAGTGTCTGTGTTTACTACAATGCAGCAACTGGTCCTGTCTGGAACTGCCTTCCCCTCTTCAGTGACCTTTCATGAATGAAAGGGGGCTTTGTGGTGATGGAGGCATAATTAAACCCAAGATAAACTGGCAGAGGTATTTATCTGGCAGAAAGAAAGGAGCCAACTAGAAAGATGTTAATTATAATTACCCCGCTTATTAGCTGTCTGCATTATTAGCATAACCCTGACAAAATTAGCTCACTACAAAACTCTCCTGCAAATACTAACTGCCTAACTTCCCCAGAACTTGGAGATGTATTAATAAAGACAGTAATTGTGTATGGATTGTGTTCACTGAGCAGTAATGAGAGAAGAATTTGATCTCCCCAGCCTAGACGTGATAAACTCAAGGAAGTGTTCTCCAAAACAATCAATTGATATTTAATTAGCAGACATAACCTCTCAGAGGAAAAACTACATTAAAAGTTCCCCCATATCCAGTCTAGAATGTTAAGCGAACCTCTTGGGATGTTCCAAATACACACATCTTGCCCCACACCCTTTGGGGTGCTGGTTTGCAGGAGGTCACAGTGTGGGTGGGTGCAAACATGTGGTGTCTTTTGTTAATTAATTAATTAATTAATTAATTTAGCAAAACTCAGCAACTCAGTACTAAACTTGCAAGGGTCATCTTTTTTTTAATCAGGTTTATGATGCTACGTGATAAAAAAGGGTCAGGCACCCCACGATCTTGGCCACACAGACTTGGGTCTTGAGACTTCGTCATCTGGGCTACATTGGCCCATGTGGCTTGGAGAATTCTGGGATTTGTAGTCCAGGAATACAGGGGAATGAAGTTTCAGAATCATCTGCTGGTGGCTCAGGGGGTTAGGAATCTGGCTGTGGGGCCAGAGGTCAGGGTGGGTGGTGGGGTTCAATTCCTCACTGGGTCTCCTTTAGAGGGGATGAACTTGATGATCCAGAGGGTCCTATGCAGCTCTTCATTCTATGGTTATGACTCCCTTAGGATATGCAGAATGGTATTACGTGGAATAAAGGAGAAATGAAGTGAATTTTAGAACAGATTCTGTTAAAAACATTGCATTTTGTCATCCACTAGAGCCAGTTAGTACTTCCACCAGTGTCTCAAGAGCCCTTGGTCCTCAAGAGCGTGTCCTCTAATTATCTCATACTTATCACGTATTGAGTCTGAGGTGCTAAATTACTGTGGCTTACTTAGCAACTAAGATAACACTGACTGGATGTAAGTCAACCAACACGTCAAAGAGAAATTGCTTTGAACGCTACCTCAGAACTTAAATGACTGGGTAGAACAAAGAGAATTATTCACACCGTCACTTACAGGCATGTGAGATACCCTCAAGAAATTGGGAAAGAAGATTTTTTAAAAATTAAAGGGAGGCAAATCTGTCAAATCTGTGTCCAGCAGATTTATTAGACTCTTTAACTTACGTCATGGGAAGTTTTGGAGAGGAGAACCCTATCAAAACTCCTGAGATTGTCCCAACTTTCTCGTGGTCTACCACCACCAGAAAACTCAGCGGTAGACCAGACTCACTCATTTTTGGCAGGCTGCAGGGGGAGTGGAGGAAAGATGGCTGACACATAGGGTGGCCATATGTCCTTTTTTAAGGCAGGAGGGTCCTCCATTGGAAAAACTTCCCGCCCTTTTAGTGACACATGTCCTCATTGATGGTGGGATGTGTCATCTGACTCTCTGTGTTCATTTCTTCAGATTTGTGTCTCCCCCTGCTCCCTTTGTTGGATTACAGGTTCTATTTTGATGTCAAACTCTTCCATGGATTATAACCCATCCTCGTTTCTCTGTGTGTAGCCTGCATGAAACTGTTTAAATAAATAAATACACATCTTTCCAGTAAAATAGATGGAGACCCTAAAATAGCTCTGAGAGCCTAACCATTTACAGAGATGGACTGAGGAAGGGCTGGCAAAATCATAGCCCGGAACAGTGCATGGGGCACTATACCCCCCGCCCCCAATGGCCCAGATGGCCTGCAGACCGGATGTTCTCATCCACCCAAGAGACTTTTCTGAACTCTCCCATTTTACCAAGGCCTGCTGCTACCCTAGATCCCCTGACCTGAAAAGGCCAACACTTGAACTTTTCAGGCAGCGGTGTGTTTTTGTTATTTGTAGACTTCGATCCCTGGCTACAGACACATGCATTGTGTGAGTTCAATTCCCCCAGGGGTGCCGCCGGGGAGAAGAGCCAGCCTGGGTGACCTTGGGCGAGCTGCAGAGTCCCAGGGCACCCCTGGAAGAAGAGAAGGGGAAACCCACTTCTGAGAGAGAACTCTTTTCCTAGAAAGCCCTGGACAGGATCACCAGAATTGACCTGTCAGCATGTATTTATAAGGTGCTGCTTTTTTGTTGTCCCTGTCTTATGGTCTACATCAGGCAAGCCCAAAGTCAGGCCCGGGGGCCAAATGTGGCCCATTTTCAAATTTTGAGTGGCCCGCAGCCTCTTCTCCCCATCGACTCATCCTGTCACACATCCCCGCCAGCTGACCCCTCCCCATACCGGATGGAGATGTCAGCTTGCAGTTTTATAGTTTGCCTGCCCTCCCTGCCTCTGTCCGCTGCCCCAGCCACTCAGCCAGCATACCCCCCCCAGCCCCATTGCTGCAGCATCCTCCCCACTTCCTTGCATGTCCTAGAGCAGTGATGGCAAACCTTTTAGAGACCGAGTGCCCAAACTGCAATTCAAAACCCAGTAATTTTTTTTTTTTGCAAAGTGTCAATACAGTAATTTAACCTGTATACAGGTGGCTATGAAGGGGCGATGTCGGGTGCCCACAGAAAGGGCCCCGAGTGCCACTTTTGGCACCCATGCCATAGGTTCGCCATCACTGTCCTAGAGGCTTGACCAAAGTCTGGCCCAAGGGCCAAATGTGGCAAAATATTCAGCCCCCACACATTTTCACCTCACCAAATCTGGCCCTCCTTGCAAAAAGTTTTGGACACCCCCGGTCTAAATATTTATGGCCTCCAAATGCTCCATCGTTAACAGCCTAGCACTCTGTTCTTGCAAACTGGAGGCTGTGACTTCCTTTCTAGAGTCAATTCGTCTCATACCTTGATAATCCACCTGGGTCTTGTAGAACTGCAGAAGAGCCCTTGTCAGGGAGGCACTGCAGAGAACTGCCCACTGCTGGTCCAGCAGCCACAGGCCTAAAGCACGCAGCTGTCCATCACTTCCTCCCTTTCCTCTAATTGCCACTTCCTTTCCTCAACACTGTTCACCTACCCCCTAGCTTCATGGTTTTCTCGGATATCTCCTGTACTTTATTAATTACAGTACATGCATGTCAGACCTTGCCTCCAGATATGGTGCTCAGAGCGCTCCACCCACCCCTTCCTTTACCCTGAACTCGTCTGACGCACTAACCACTACACCTCACTGCCTTCTTGGGCCAAGCATCTTCAGTGCCACCACCAAGGTGCAGCCTTTCTCCAGAGTAGTCAGGAGCCTCGGCATGACAGGAGGGAGCTGGGAGCTTGCCTGTTCCGTTCAAGAGTAGGACCAACACATCTACGGCCACAGAAGCAGCTTTCTGCTGGGCTGCGACCCGGTTAAGAGATGTCTCCACTTGGACAGTCAAGGCAGAAACCCTGGATGAAAAGAAAGGGGTGTGTTGCAGGGGGGTGAGGAGAAGAATCCGTCCGCCTGCCTTCCTCTGTGTCTTCTGGTGGGTCGTAAATAAGAGATTCTCCCAGTCCACCTGGCCTGTTTGTCCTTGTGAAATATTCATCGGCAGCTGATTAAGTTTTCAGCAAGGGCTCAGGCACCCAGGAGGTGCTCCGATGTTCAGGCCACCAAGGAAAAGGGGAGGCACACGTCTCCTGCCCCTCCCCACCTCACCTGCAGGCACCCCCTCCCCACGTCTGCCTCCCTGTAAAGGCAAAGCAGCAGGAGTCAAGGGTGAGATGCCGTTGGCCCCTCCTTAGCATCCTTTCTTATGCAGGCTTCTTGATGTGGTGTTTTGCACAGGAATGGCAAGAAAGGTGGCCAAAAAAAGGGGGGGGGGGGAGGATGGGAAAATAGGTTCTCCCTAAGACCTCAACACAGCCCCCTCCCAGCTTGCATGTCTGAACTTGAGGGATATACCTGCATGCTTTCATTTCAGCCTCATTTAGTGCATCAGCAATCCTTAAGCATCTCTCGTGTGTGTGTGGGGGGGGAGCATCGTGCACAGAATGACCATTTCTTGCCCCTTCTGTTGCTTATAGGTGTTTCTGACACGTGAATCCGGAGAAGGTGGCCTGAGGACAACCCCCCCCCATTCCAACCCAAGAATCCCCATCATCTAAATGAATAGGAGAGGCAGAGAAACATTGCCAGTGTCCATTGCTGACGAAGCTGTTTGGATGAGCAACGAAATGTTTCTGTCTCTCAAGAAAAAGAAGTCCAGTAGCCATGACTGAACTTCCAGATAAACTCACCTGGATGGCTGAGGATCTTCCCAGACATAGCTGTCTGACGAGAAAGCAATGTTTAATGGGAGGCAAGGGAAATACAGAGGCTGACTATCGGAACAGCGAGCCAGTGTGAGGTCAAACTAGATGTGGCAAATGTTAGAGGAGAACTCTCTTCTTCTTCTATTAAACATTTTAATAGCTGTCTGGATAGCTCAGTGATTTAGGTCTCTGGCTGTGGTTGGGAGAGCCAGTGGTTGGGGGTTCAATGGGCGTTTATACACGACCCCTAAACTCCGGGGCAAATGGCTTCCAGCTCCGGAGCTTAAAAATGTTTACCCACCAGCTCCGGAGTTAACAGGAAATTAAGTGCGACCCCGCCCACTTTAGCACGTCCCAGCGCAGCTTTCAAGTACCTACTCTCTGGAGGTGAAAATTATTTGATCCGGTGTAAGGATAGTGAGTGCGGGGCTCTCCTTGCTTCTGTTTGTTGTTTTTTGGCTCCCACCCCTTTAAGAGCTACTTTTACAGAGAGGAGAGGCAGAACGGAGGTGAGCGGCATGCTTTTCTTTCTCTTTTTCTCCCTCCCCTCATGCAGCCAGCAGCCAGGAAATGCGGAGGGGGTGGGAACGCAGGAAGAGCGACGAACCCCTAAGATCTCTGGTCCGAATTTAAGTGGCCAGCGGATCAAAGGGGTCGTGTAAAAAGGCCCAATGCCATTTTGTGCCTCCTGGGATGACAACCAGCCTGGGTGGTTTGGGGCAAGCAGCGCTGTCCCAGAAGAAGGAAACAGGAAACCACTTTTAAGAACTCTCTCTTTCGAAAACTCTGAAATAGGTGGGCATAAGTCAAACTAACCTGACAGAACAGGATTATTATTAGGAGGGGTTTTGGGGGGAAATGAGTTTAGTAGATCATCTTTATGTTCATCTACATTGACATAGATTTTTATTGAATAATTTATTGTGTTTTTTAGCTTTATTTGTGTTTTAATCGTGAGCTGCATAGAATGCATTTTGGAGGGAACAAAATCTCGTCAGGAGTGATATAAATTAATTAATCACACATTTCAAGCTCTGCCGTGCTTCTGATTGCGGAATGAAAAGCATTCAACTTTCCATAGAAGTAATGCACAGGTGATGACATTTGCTTGTTTGTTTCAACAGAGGGTAAAAATTCCTCTCTAAAACTTACCAAGAGTCTGGTAGAAGCCTGAAGACTAAAGGAGAAGCTGTCATGGAGTGCAGCATCAGATGGAGTGAACTACGTGTCATGAAAATGAGTGCCAAATAAAACCTAATAGGCTTTCGGGTACCACCAGACCTGCTGCTGTTGTGGATAGCATGCCATAACTAGGTCTCAAGAGACAGGTATTCAAATCTCTGCTCAACCCTGGAAATTCACTGTGGGAAATTATTCTTGAAATATTTCACACACCTCAGAAACCTTGGAAGTCAGGTAAAGAATAAATAAACACAAAGAAGACAAAAATGTGGTGGCATTTAAATATGAGGTATTTAAATATTGTGTGTAAATGTTTTTATTGTTTTTAATTGTTTGTTGACATTTTAATGTTTTAATTGTTTTAGTTGTTCATGTTAATTGTAAGCCGCCCAAAGAGCTTGGGGTAGTGGACAACATATAAGTTTTATTTATTTATTTATTTATTTATTTATTTATTTATTTATTTATTTATTTATTTTAAATAAATAAATAAATAAATAAATAAATATAATGTGAGCTTTTGTGTATATTTCCACTTCCTCAGATGTGACAAGTCTCACTCAGTCTTTAAGGTGCCAAAATGTTACTGGCTTCCTTTTTTTGGGGGGGGGGAATGTTTTCCATGACATGATTGCACAGACTAACAGGGTAACCTTTTCCAAAATAACATTAATTTGAAAACAACTTGATAGCTGGCACATAACACCAGTGTAACAATAGCAAACTGGCTTTGAGGGCCCTGGAACAATAATTATACCTAATTTGTCTGTGAAGATTCTCAGTCATCCAGGTGAGTTTATCTGGAAGTTGAGCCATGGCTACTGGACTTCTTTTTTGAGAGATAGAAACGTTTCGCTGTTCATCCAAACAGCTTCATCGATGAAGCTGTTGGGATGAACAGCGAAACGTTTCTATCTCTCAAAAAAGAAGTCCAGTAGCCATGACTCAACTTCCAGATTATACCTAATTCTTTTTTTTTAAGTGACTGTTATCAGACACTGAAATTCTGTAATGACAGCTAGAGTGACAATTTAGTTAACCTCTGAAAAGTGTGCGGCAGAAAAATCCACCCATTCCATTTATCTTTTCTGGGTTGCTAAAGGAAATGCTGAAACCAAGACCGACATGATCTGAGCTGTCCGTCCCTGACTATTCATTGCAGAGAAACTTTAGGGCCCCCGTCGCTGCCCACTGCCGGAAGGATGTAAAACTGCACCCTCAGACACTCACCTTGAAGGAGGTGGCAGCTCCTTGCTGGACCAGGTGGACTGGCCAGCTTCCTGCGCTTGGTGTGTGAGTTGTGCAAGTGTGTATCGATTTTCTACGGGCTGCCTGAGAATAACTGGCTTTGCAGGCATGAGCCAGATTTCTGCCAAGTAGAAATTCGGAAACCTGCCTAGGAATTCCGGCTGTTCCTTAGATATGCAGAAAGCAGCCCACTCCATGAAGATTCAGCATGTATTCCTGCCTTGAGCAGGGGGTGGACTTGATGGCCTTGTAGGTGCCTTCCAACATCACTTTTCTATGATGCTGTACTTCTACCTCCAGGGACCCCAAACTCAACGAGAGACTAGGATTCACTAGAGCAAGCTTCTCTCCCTAGAATCTTGAACAGTCATGAATTCAGGACAAAAGATAGGACAATGAGCAGGACTATGGAATTCACTGCTACAAGAGGTAACAAGAAGGTGTCAACTTAACCTACTTTTTATCAATGGCTTAGACAAATCCACTGGGAGGATGTAATGATGCTTCAGGGAATCATGCGGCAGCTTGGCTGCAACAAGGGACCACAATGTCTCTGAACACCAGTAGCCACTGGTGTTCCCGGCAATCAACCAGGAGGGTGTATAACTGGGGAAGAAGTGATTTACAGCTCCAGAGGTTGGGGGGGGGGGAGAGAAGCGCTCACAAGTCAGAGAAAGCTTTGCACATCTGAGTTGGGGCCTAGAATTTCACATCAGCAGACTGGGGGCTGCTCCACTAGGGCAGCGGTTCCCAAGTGTGGCTGATCCAGGTGTGCAGTGCTGGCTGGGGTTTCTGGGAGTTGCAGTCCAAGAACCCCAGAGTTATCCATATTTGGGAACCACTGCATAATAAGAGGTCAGCAGGGCAAGCCATCACCACATCCTGTGGCAGGGAGTTCCACAGACTAACAGCACGCTGGGTAAAATAAAAATATTTTCTTTTGTCTGTGATCACTCTCCCAACCCTCAATTTATGTGGATGTCCCTTAGTTCTCATATCTTGTGAGAGGGAGAAGAGCCTCCCTCTATCCACTTTACTTGTGGATAGAGTGGATATCCACAGAGACTTGTGGATATCTTCTCTTGCTCCTCCACTGAGTTGTAGATTGAGCATATGGGGTTGGATACTTATCCTCTCCGTTTTGCTTGACGCCCAGTTCCATCTACCACTGATGGCCGTGGCTCCCACCCCCCAAAAAAAACTTTTGATGTGTCCCCTCAGGATCTCAGATTTTTTTATTTTACGTTTCACCCACAAACTTGCATGATTAGAATAAGGCAAACCCTCAAACAATGAGAGGGAACAGAATCTAGCCCAGATAGAAAGGAAACCAAGGCATCATCAGCTCAGTTCTTCAAGGAAGTGAAGTGTGCCCGTGAGTCATTGTTCTCCTGTTATTCCCGAATCCTCATTTTTTTTTCCTTCAAGGGGTGGTCACAGTGGGTTTTCTTTCAGGCCTTTCAGTAAAGATAGCTCCTCTTTCACACTTTAGTGGCTTCAAAGAAAGAACTAGACAAGGGAGGAAAATCAGAAATCAAAAGATGCGTTCAAGGGCTCAGCATGCAAAAAGGAAAGTGTGTGTGTGTGTGTGTGTTGAAAATATAGGCAAAGAAAATTAAGCAATAACAGCTTTACTGCTTTAACTTCTGTGCCTTCGCTTTACAAAGATGTTTTTCCAGGAGAAAATTCAGAAATCTTCCTTTGCTTCCACACATGTTCAAGGTTCAGTCCTTCCTTCTGGGAGATGAGTGAGGAATTTAGGATTAAATGAACTGTGTTTTCCATTCCAATGACATTTTAATGTCACCCTTTCGTTGGGAGAGGCAGGGATGTATGTGGTGTACACATAACACTCATGAGAAAGCACTGGGAAGTCCGTTATTTTGTTTCCCTTTATCAGGAGATCTAAGAAACCCAGAAATATTGAGATATATTGGGATGGAGACCCTGGCCCAGCTCTGCCACCCCTCCTTTGCAAACACAGCAAGCTGGGGAAAAGCAAATTTATTAAAACTACACCTTAACTTTATTACACCATACAGAACATCTCAATGCATTAGGCACTGTTCTGAGCATAAAATTGTTTATTTGCTTTAGAGATGCCTAAACGCACCAAATGTCAACATGTTTTCAGTTTTATTCTCAATCAGTTACAAATAATTCCAGTCCTGAAAAAGATGGATCAGCAAGTCATTGCATCAAAGCTGCTTCTCCATTTACTCATACGCTCAGATATTGACCTCCTGTCTCTGCACTGCATGAGGTGACGTCCCTAAACATGTCTTACTCTCAGGTTCAGGAAATAAAACCAATGAGCAAAGATCACACAGGAAATAAAAGGGAGATGGTTTTAAAAAATCATCTGTGCTTGGAATATAGATCTCACTGTTGTACTGAAAGAACAGAACACACATCTTAAAGCAAGGGAATGCCCAGAAAATAAGTATCCCCGTAATGTAATTAAAATTGTAATAAAATTGGGGTCACTGGTAAGTTTAACACAAGTATTCCATCATCATCATCATCACCACCACCACCACCACCACCACTACCACCAGGGAAGCTTTAAAATAAACCCAAAATAGAACTTGGTAGGTCTAGCTAAATGAGCACATTGTGAGGCACCTGTCAAAGTGGGTCCCTCATTTTATTTGACCTGAAGCCACCGTCACTTTATTCAATCCAATTTTAAAAAAGAAGAACCCTGGCAAATGTTAACCCAACTCAAGAGCTGATTTCTCTTATTAGCATGGAGGTCTGGCACAAGCTTTTGATTAAACCTTGCGGATCCCAGAAAGAAGGAAAGAAATGACAAACGGGTTGTAATCCAGGGTGAACAGCAACGTCTCTCCAGGTGTGAGCATGTGCGTGCGTGTCTCCTACATTTCCCATCAGCCTTTGCCACTCCCGTCAGTGTTCTTCAAGCATGATGGAAATAGCAGTTCAATAGCATCTAGTGGGCACACATTTATCACTCCAGTTTTCAAAATAAAAGAGAGAAGGGGGGAAATGGGGTTGGGTTGGGGGAGGTCTGACTTTGGTGAGGCTCCAACAGCATAGGGTCAGGTTGATTCTCCTGCTCCCCACAGAATCAAAATGTCTCCCTTCCCTTCCAGTGACCCATCATCTCCCGCCCCCACCCCCCTAAACAACAAGTGTCGGGGGTCATATTCTCAGAATTCGATTTACAAACTTGCAGGCTGTCTGTAGTTTGAGGGACAGGGGTGGCAGGGGCTTTTCTGGGTTGGAGTGATTGTCTGTCTATCCACAACTAACCTGCCTTTGATTTCAAAGACAGCTCCAGCTCTCTTTTTAGATCCCCTTTCCACTGTTCCCTCGGTTGCAGGCGTGCTGTTTGTTTGCTGTTGATCAGTTCACAATTGAAAGGAATCAAATGTTTTTTATTCTTTCACCTACAAACATCTCTGAGCGAGTTTTTGAGACCATAAGTGCCAGTTGATGAGAAAGAGAAGACTATATGCAGAACATATATCTGTTCTCTGTGAGTCTCTATACTTCCACCATGTAGCAAAAAGGGAATGTGACCAGAAATTCAGAACTCTACAACAATTCTTTGGGTCAAACTTGGGCACCTGGGAGGGCTTTAGCAGCAGAAGGAAACAGAAAGGAGTCCTAATTCTCATGCCATTGGGAACTGACACCCCTTTTAAATTTTCTCTTAGGCTTTTTCCTGGCCCGTGAGGTCTCTTGGCTTGATAGCTACTCAATCATAGGAAACAAGGGCCATGTGTTATTTTCTGAAGAGCAACTGAGCCTTGAAAAATCTTACCCTTGTAATTTCTCCTATCCCCGTCCAGATATGGTGCCAGCTTGGGTCCTATGGAACTGATAAGGGGGCACCGTGCTAATATAAGACCATCATCCTCCCCTCAAGTCTCCCCCCAACACACACACACTAAAAAAGTCAGTCCATTTCAATGGATTGTGAAACAGCTGGAAAGGATTTGTGAGGATATACTTTACCACCAAGGTAAAACCCAGCTGTTCATGGTGGCAGGAACGCAAGGGCCATGGGTTGTCCCAAAATATCCTACTCCATAGAACCCCATATTTATTTCCAAGACTGGCAAAACTTGTTTAAAGAAAAAAACTACAACTAAAGATTAGTACTTTTTCCAAAAAAAATGGTGTTTCGTTTCGATACATGATTCGTCAAGGTTGATGAATTGCAAACAACACATTTACAATTTTTTCTGATGTAAATTTGTTTTTGCCTTTGAAACCCCAGACACTGAGTAACAACAGAATCACAGAGAAGCTTCTTCCAACCTTCCTCTACAATCCCTCCAAGTTTGGTGAAGATTGGGTTTCAGACATCTGGATTGTATACCCACAAAATGCCCCCCTCCCCACTTCCAGGGTAGAGCCCTTTAGCAACTGGCTTGGGGGAAATCGGTCTTCGCCAAATCTGGGGATTTTAGAGGAGAGTCAGGGGAAGCTTCTCTGTAATTTTGGTGTCTCTAGATGCCGAGAGGGAACATTCTATTTGTGGTGGGGTGGTGGTGGGGGTCCTCTTTGTGTGTGTATAACTCAGACAACAGAAATCCAATATTCACCAAACTTGGAGGGATTGTAGAAGAGAGCAAGGGGAAACTTGTACATAATTATGGGGCCTTGGAAGCCATTTTATAGTCCAATGAATAAAAAACTGTTTTAAAATGTTGATTTGTATTCATGGGGGGGGGCATGGATTTGTACGAATATGAATCGATGAATTAGCAATTTTTGACAAATTTTGCAATTCATTTTGAATTCATGCTCATCTCTAGGTGCAGCTACCAGAAACCAAATAAGGTCTTGGCAGCATCCACCTTTCCTGCTTTCTCCTTCTCCAACTGCCCTTGGCAGTGTCAAAGCATCAGGTGGAGTTACCCATTTTGAGACTTGGCTTTGAATGCAACAGTGCACAACTTCCTGTATCTTCGGAACACAATATTTATAAATTTAAAAAATGAATGAATAAATGAAAAAATGAATGAATACCTGAGGTGGTGACAGTGGTCGTGCTGGGAAGTTTCGTAGAAGAAGCCGTGGGTGCAGAAAATAAATAAATAATAATAAATAGCAAATAGCCAGGACCTCAGAGGATGCAGAAACAGAAAATCCTTCCTTCTACAAATCTCTGCACAAGCAACTGAGCCAACTCACACAATACCTGCTGCCCAGGCCCCACCCATATTGTGGTTTCTACTGCTGACAGGGGCCTTAACCCTGCATTCACTGCCCAGAGTGGCCTCTAGGCCAGATGGGCGGTATATAAATCAAATGGAGGGAAGGAGGGAGGGATATTGCTCCCAAACACATGGCAATCTGGAGAAGGAAAAACCACCTGCAACTGCACATGGAGAAAAACCTGGAGAATCCTCAGCCCTCCATGACAAAAATGTGGGAGAGAGAAAGACCCATGGATTGGAACCCCAGAGGCTAAGTGCTGATGTAAGTAGTAGACATGGACACGACTTGGCGAAATTCTTGTTTCCGTTTTCGTTCCTCGTTTCCGTTACGCAACGGAAACGGAAACGACAATTAAGCCGTCAGAACTCGAACTCAAACCAATAAACGATAAATTGGGTCTGATTTGTCGTTGTCGTTCATGGCATCGCGCGGCGATCGCGCGATGCCAAGCGGCACAGAAAAAAAGTTTTAAAAATAAATAAAATCCCGATTTCCAGCCAAAAAAGCAGGCGAAAATATGCTTGCCTGAGTGAGGGCACCTACCAGAGGGGTGGTTTCTGGGGGGGGGGGTCCCCGGCCTCCCCCCCTCTCCTGTCCTGGGCTGCTGGACCTGGTACCAGGCTGGGGGGGGCATCAGTCTCGTCGTCTCCATTTGCCATGCGTTGCGGGGGGATCCAAAATGGCGACCGCAATATTTTTTTTTGAAATCGTGGTCCAAAAACCCACCAAAGCACCACAGAAACATGCGAAAATTAGCTATTTTAAATGCTTGAATTTTTACAGTAGCAGCAGTGGGTTTTTCTAACAATAAAACCTCTCCATTGATTTTATTTTATTTTATTTTATTTTTATTTTTTTACACCTGCGCAATGATGGGCTGGCCATGGGATGGGACCATGCAATTTTTTGGAGCCATTCCACCAATCGCATGGCCACTTGGCCAGGTTTTGACTGAGACTTCTGGGATGTGCCAGTCGGGCATAAAAATCCCACTATAACCCTAGCCCTAACCCTAACCCTAACCCTAACCCATACGCCAGTACACTGTCCTTCTTAGTGGGTCAGAGGCACCCAGAGGTGCAGCCCACTAACTCACCCTAACCTTACCCGTAATAACCCTAAGCCTAGCCCTTACCCTAACCCCAACCCTAAGCCAGATCTGTACTCGCATTGCACTACACGCAAGTACACTGTCCTTCTTAGTGAGTCAGAGGGCGCCCAGCAGAGGCATTTCTCTCACCTCGCTCACAGTCCAAAGTTCCAAAAAACTCCAAACCTGTACGCCAGTATGCTGTCCTTCTTAGTGAGCTAGAGGCACCCAAAAGAGAGGTGCCTCTGCCAGTGCCACGTGGTACGCAATGGCTACACGGTCATGTACCCTTCCTTTTCCCTTTGTAGCGGGCCAGAGGAGGCATCCACCCCAGAGAGGTGCCTCCAGGAGCCTGCTACCCTACCCCCCCTAAACCAGTACTAACGACAAACGAAACGACAAATTTTTGAAAAATTTCGCGACAAACGGAAAAGAGCCGAAACGGGCCGGCTCCGACACACGACAACTCGAAATGTCATTTTTCCTGGTCGTGCCCATCTCTAATAAGTAGCACCTAGAACACTCCTTTTGTTTCAAATGCTTCACTTGAGTCAGGAGGAGGAAAACAAGGGCCAGCCTGCCCATGGCCCACAAGAGGAGGCTTCAGGGACAAAAAGCTCTTTTCCAACCCACGTAGCACCCCAGGAGGGCAATGCAAGGTGTGTTACACATGCAGTTTTTTCTGTATGTGTGAGTGAGAAACCAAGTGAGTGTACACATCTGTGCATGTGTGTAGGAGAGGGATGGACAGACAGTGTAGCAACACACACACACACACACACACACACACCACCACCACCACCACCACACCTTTGTGCTGGACCAGGGAGCCCTGGTACCAGCTGGGAACAGGCAGAGATTACAGCCTGGACATTAAAGCCATCTGACAGCGTAAAACCAAACTTTCTTCCCCCTCCGGTACTGCAATCCCATGCTGAGATTTCTCTCCCCCTCCTGGAGATTCAACAAAGACCTGCTCTCCTGCAGTAACATCTGCTCTACCCTTCCGACGTGGAAGCATGCCCGATATGGTCATCACCCCAGAGTAGGGGTGAGGAACACCCTCCAGATGTGGCCATTGGCCAGATGGGCAGAATATAATGAGTGAATGAAAGTTTTGGACCACAATTCCCACAGTCCTTGATCATGGGCAATAGAGGCTCGGAATTCTGAGAGTTGCAGTCCAGAACATCTGGAACCCCTGTTCCACAGCGTCGAGCTAAATTTTTTTTGAAACAAATCCCTCCAGGACATTAAAAGTAACCATGTGGCAATTTTCCTAAAACTAAATAAGATTTGACCAGGCCCATTTCTGGAAGGGAGACAGACACCGCTTGGAAAAGCAAACACACATTAGGCCATTACAGAGTGATGAATTATTATTAATTCCTCATGGAATTCAGAGGCTTCATATGAAAACAGGCAGAACTACAAGAAAGAGCGGCAAATGGTGTGGGGGGGCACATCTCTCCTACTGCTGGAACGACCCAGTTGGTGTGTGGGTTTACATTGGGCAGTGCACCCAGCGTGTTGTTAGTCTGTGGAACTCCCTGCCACAGGAGGTGGTGATGGCATCTGGCTTGGATGCCTTCAAAAGGGGATTAGACAGATTCCTGGAGGAAAAGTCCATCACAGGTTACAAACCATGATGGAGATGTGGAATCTCCGGGCTTAAAACCGGGGTCCTTCAAGGGCCAGATGCAGGGGGAGTGGTATCAAGAAACAGATATCTAGTCTCATGCGCTCCCAAAGGCATCTGGTGGGGCCACTGTGAGATACAGGAAGCTGGACTAGATGGGCCTTCTTGGCCTGATCCAGCAGGTCTCTTCTTATGTTCTTATGGGGGGAAGCGCAAGTGCCTGGGAGGAGGAAGGGGCGCAGGTTCCAAACCTCCTGATTTAACCCCCACCGGCCCTGCTGCCAAGGGAAGCTGGCTTACGATAACTGGCCCGTGTCCAAAAGGAGGGAGGAGGTGTGATTTTCCACCAGCTCCTGGCTTTCCCAAGAGGAAAGCTTCCAGGAAAATAATCATACTAATAACCAAGCACTTTACACCACCAAATAGCCAGGCCAGAAGGAACATCCCATTGCCTGGATCCCACAACAAGCTAAAAACCTTACAGGACCTTTCAGTTTTTACATGCTGAGCCCAAATGACAACCAACTTGTTATTGATAAAAGCTCTGGGACCCCAGCCATCTCCACCGTTTCGTCGACTATATTAATAAGCCTCTTTTGAATCCTTAAATGTTAAAATGGGTTTTAATCTTCATTTGCTTTTACATATTCAATTGCATTTTATTAACATGCGGTTTATCTTAGAATAGTGAAATTGGAAGGGATCTTTAAGGCCATCAAACCCAGCCCCCCCTCCATGTAGGAATATAAATCCAAGGATACCTGCCAGGGGGCTGTCCAAATTTCTCTTGAACGCTTCCAGTTGCTGACTTTAAATATATATATATATATTATAACTGATTATGTTTCTGATTCTATTCTTTTTGATATAGTGAGCCACCTCGGGTCCTCTTATTGGGAGAAAGACAAACCATAAATAAAACAGATCCATAAATATTGCCGAGATATGAAACTTCCAACATCATACATGCCCTTTCTGACACAGGCAGTCCATACAAGACCCTGGAATGTAGGAAGGGGTAAACTGCCAGCTGATCAACTTGAATATCTATGCACAAAGAAGTTGCACAACTACATCAAAATAACAATAACCGTCTGCTCATTTGTGGTGTTAAGCCATGCCACAGCCCGAGCAGAAATCCTCAGCTTCACGCGGCCAACAAACAACAACACTGCCTTAGACAGCAGGATTTGAAAACGCTTTCAAATGCGTCGGACTTGAACTTCCATCATCCCCAGCCTGGTGGCGATGGTAGAAGATGTTGTCCAGCACATGGTGAGAAGGAGGCAGTTTGGAGCAGGCTGCGTTGAGCGAATCAAACCAGCAAGAACTCTGATCAAGACTTGATTAAGGACGGGTGCATACAGGCCAACGTTGTACCGAAGTAACGCCACTTCTGATTTCACACACACACACACACACACAGAGAGAGAGAGAGAGAGAGAGAGAGAGGGTGGCCGCGGTGCGGATTCAATCTTTTTTGGAGGAACAGCGGTGCCTTGATCCTTGCCAGTCCAGCTTCAGGCCTGGCCGGGGTACCGAAACAGCTCTGGTTGCGCTGCAGGATGACCTTATCCGGGCGGCCGACAGGGGTTGCTCTACCCTGTTGGTTCTCCTGGATCTGTCAGCGGCCTTTGATACCGTCGACCACGGTATCCTACTGGACCGGCTCCTGGAGGTGGGGATCGGGGCCACTGTTCGCAGTTGGCTCCGGTCCTTCCTTCAGGGCCGGTCCCAGTATGTGCAGCATGGAGGAGAGTTGTCGGCCCCGTGGACACTCCCGTGTGGGGTTCCGCAGGGCTCGTCTCTCTCCCCCATGCTGTTTAACATCTACAGGCCGCTGGCAGGGGTCATCAGGAGATTTGGGCTGCGTTGTCATCAGTATGCTGATGACACGCAGCTCTATCTCTGTTTTTCCACCTCTGCAGTGGAAGCTGTCCGGTCCCTTGACCAGTGTCTGGAGGCGGTCATGGCCTGGACCAGGGCCAACAGGCTCAAACTCAACCCTGAGAAGACCGAGGTGATGTTCTTCAGGAGCTCCCCGTCTGGGTACGGGGGCCCCCTCCCCAGCCTGGAGGGTGTTTCCCTCCAACTGGCGGAGAGGGTTCGGAACCTGGGCGTGATCCTGGACCCGGCCTTGTCCCTGGATGCCCAGGTGGCGGCCGTGGCCAGGACCGCATTTTTTCATCTTCGCCAGATAGCCCAGATTCGCCCTTACCTAGATGGGGACTCCCTGAGAACAGTGGTGCAGGCGCTGGTGATCTCGAGGCTGGACTATTGCAACTCTCTCTACATGGGGTTGCCCTTGACTCTCCTCTGGCGATTGCAGCGGGTGCAAAATGCAGCGGCCAGACTGGTGGCGGGTGCGCGTCGCTTTGACCACATCACCCCGGTGCTGGCCCGGCTGCATTGGCTACCCGTTGCCTCCCGGATCAGATTCAAGGTCTTGGTTTCAGTTTATAAAACCCTCCATGGCCTGGGTCCGGACTACCTGGCGGAGCGGATCGCGCAGCGGTCAACATCGGCCCGACCGGTTTGGCAGTCGCGAGCGCACTCAGGTTCCATCCCCCCGAGAAGCCAGGCGGTCCCTTACCCGGAACCAGGCTTTCTCGGTGGCCGCTCCATCCTTATGGAACTCCCTACCTAGCGAAGTACGCTCTGCAGAGTCCCTGCTGGCCTTTCGTAAAGCGGTGAAGACCATCCTATTCCGCGCGGCCTTTGGCGACCTAGCTTAGCCCCCCCCTTTTTTTAAATCCGCCATCGATAATTTGCTGAATTTGATAGCAGAGCTCAGAATTTAAGGGTGCGCCTTCGCCTCTGCTCTTTTAATATGTTTTATTTTAACTCATGTTGATTTGTTGGTTTCGTCTCTTACTGCTCTGTATTGTATTTCTTGTCTGTATTTGCTGACTTGTTCAGCCATGTTCGCCGCCCAGAGTTCCCGTTGGGAAGATGGGCGGGATATAAATTCAACAATAAATAAATAATAAATAAATAAATAGAAACTGATCAACAGTTTCCTCCCGAATTCGCCACGTCTATCCACGCCAGGAGAAAATAACAGAAAGCTGAATTATCCTGGTGCAAGAAAAGCAAGAGCAGTCGTGTGTGTCACTCGGTGGCCTTCAAAAGCTCTGCTCAAAAATGCTGTTCCTCTGTTGTCTTGTACAAAATTTAAATGTCTGGGCCCTGGACCTCCCCTTGCCAAAGGAGACTTTCCACAAGGAACCCTTTGGGTCCGTCTCTAGAGGCCCATCTCTCTGAAAGAACAGACACCAGGCCTGAGAATGTGTCTGAGCATCTATGTGTCTGAGCATCTACACAAGCCCCCTGACATTTAAACACCGCTTGTGTAACAACAGAGACATCCTCAGCCTCCTTGACGTTCACGTTGCAGGCACGGAGACATTCCAGGTGGACGGGCTGCATCTTGCTGGGCCGGCCCTAACATTAGAGAGAGCCGGGCAGCCTCCCAGCTGTTCCTCGTACACCCCTTTCCCAGACTTCTCCCTCTTTTCAGAAAACAGCTGCACGTCCACACATGTGGGCCTTTTCACATGACCCCTAAGATCCGCTGGCCACTTAAATTCGGACCAGAGATCTTAGGGGTTTGTCGCTGTTCCTGCGTTCCCACCCCCTCCGCACTCCTGGCTGCTGGCTGCGTGAGGGGAGGGAGAAAAAAAGGAAGAAAAGAATGCCGCTCACTGTCCCGGCACTGCATTCAGATCTCTTAAAGGGGCGGGGGGGGGGCAAAAAAAGAACAAACAGAAGCAAGGAGAGCCCGGCAGTCACTACTGTTATATCCGCATCAGCAATTTTCACCCTCCGAGAGCAGGTACATGAAAAGTGCGCTGGGATGTGCTTAGGTGGGCGTGATCACACTTAATTATCTGTAAACTCCGGAGCTGGTGGGAAAATAATTTTAAGCTCCGGAGCTGGGAGCCATTTGCCACGGAGTTTAGGAGTCGTGTGAAAAGGCCCACAGACTCTTCGCAGCTGATGGATGAGAAGAAGGGGGTTTGTCCATTGCTTGGGTTGGGATCAAAACCCAGCCAGCAGTTTCTCCCTAAGGATGGCAGGGGGCCACCATGGGTCTGTTTGACTCAGGCAGCAAAATATTTTGATCTGCCCTGCTTCCTCATGCCACTGGAAATCAGCAGCCCAGAGGGGCAGAACAACCTTTAAGAAGAATACAAAAGCAGCTTCCCCAAATCTCATGCCCTAAACCTAAAGGACTGCCCGACTACACCTCCTTTCATTCCCTGAGCAATGACTATACAGTAGGACCCCAGTATCCGCTGGGGATTGGTTCCAAGCTTTCCCGTGGATAATGAAAGCTGTAGATACTGTAAGAGAGAACACAAAAATGTCCCCAAAACTGCTGTTTTGTGATAGTAACTTGCTTTACCGCTGCTGTTCTGCAACAGTAGCCTGCTTTGCAGCTGCTGTTTGTGACAGTACCTTGCTTTGCGGCTGCTGAATTATTTATTTATTTTATTCCTCTTCCAACCGTGGATAATTGAATCAGTGGATAATGAATAAGTGGATATGGGGGTCCTACTGTACTAGGACGCTGCTATGCTGTTGGGTGCAAGGGATTGCTCCTGCTTCCCACCTGGCTCCAGGAGGCCAGTTTCAAAGCCATTGTCCCTTTGTCCACAGCACTGGCAAGGAGTCTTCGTGGTGCAGTGATTAAACTGCAGTACTGCAACCCAGACTCTGCTCATGATCCTCCCCATCATCTTTACAGCCCCCCTCTTCCTCTTCACCCTCCCTATCCACTGTCTATAGGAACTCACAACCGGGCTGACATGCAAATACAGATACTACAGCCAATGAATATTTGGTATGAAATGTATATCCCATTACATATTACATTGCACACCTCCTTCTGCTGCTATATGCCTGAAGAAGTGGACATGTTGTCCACGAAATGTTACATTAAAATATGGACGTAGTTCAGGTGCCACATGTTGTGTGTGTTTTGTTTTGTTTTGTTTTTCTTTTATCTTGCCTGGAATTCTTGAAAAGACTAACATGGCTACCCTCTCCAAAACTCATGATCTGAGTTTTCAGATTCAGGTTGCCTCCTCAAGGTTCACTCAGCTTTCCATCCTTCCAAGATTGGTAAATTGGGTACTCAGCTCACTGGGGGGAAGGGCAATGTGTAGCCTCAATAAAATTTTAATTGATACAATATAAATTATGGGTCCTCTGATGGCAATTTTAGTGTAATGTTTTTTTATTATTGTTTTAATTATTTATTGATATTTTATGTTTTAACTCTTTTAATTCATTTGATTGTAAGCCGCCCAGAGCCTTTTGGGTAGTGGGCGGCATAAAAAATTGTAAAAATAAATAAATAAATAAATAAATAAATAAATAAATAAATAAATAAATAAATAAATATCTTGAAAGACCTCCAGAGAGTGTTTTAACCCCTGTGGGTTGGTGTATAACACACACCATCTGCCTAATAATTTCCAGTGACTCCGTTCACAACTAATCTTTCCAAGCCATCTCTTAGGGAAGAAAAATTTGGCTCAGTTATTGCTGTTGTTGCTGTTCTTTGCCTTATTTTTACTTAAACCCCCCCTCCGCAAAAAAAAAGAAGGTCAAAGGAATGCAAGGCAGTGTACAAGCATTAAAAAATCCACACACGAAATCACAATCAAAAGAGATTATCGTTAAAAAGAACCAAATGCATTATTCCAACATCTTGCACCCCGGCTTGCTTAGATTTCTGACTAGCGATCAGAAGATAAACAGAGGCTTCTCTTCCCGTTATTATCTCAATAACTGTTCACGCGCAAGTCTCTGAGGGGCCACCGTCAGCTGGCAGCGAAGTGCGAGGTGCGCAGCCTGCCTCGATCCTCCATTCCAGAAGAAGCTTTCCAGTGCTTCTGATTAAAAATCCCAGAATCGTCCTCGTTGGCCAAAGCAGAAGCGTTCAAATAGAAAATGATGCCCCATTTTCCATGGTGAGATCCAGCTACATGCAGCTTTGGCCTGTGAGCCGAGAAATGTGACGGCAGCCCAGGGAGCCCCAGCCGAAGGGAAGGTGCCACTGGCACTAGATGGGAGAGGGAAAAGGCCAAACCAGAAGTGAATTAAATTGTTTGGGGAGGGGGTGGTGAGTGGTCTAATAAAGGCATCACCTCCTGCTGCTTTTACGTTACTCTGTCTTTCTGGCTGAAGGTAAAAAGAAGGAAAAGAAACGAAAAACTTCAGCTGAGAACAGATTCTCAACATTTACAGGCAAGCAACAAAACAAGTCTTCAGGGGGAAGCTGGAATTTTCCAAGTCTCAGAAAGCAGTACGGCATAAAACCTTCCCCCACAAAATCAAGCAAGCCAAAAATAAACTTTTTGCTAAGTAGATTGGCCTTCCAGCAAAAGGCAGTCTATATGACGGGTAGCCAACGTCACCTGAAGTGACATAGTCTTTTGAAGCCTGAAATGGCAGGACACCTCCAGAAAGCAGCAACTTTCACCCCTGTTTGGGGGTGTGAGTGTGTGTGTTTGTGTGTGAAAACACTGTGCAGGCAAAACAGAAAAGTTCTATTGATCACTGTTGTTTTAGAGGCAGCAATTATTTTTAACGTTTTAAAGATGGGGGAGCCTCTTCTATTCTACACACACACACACACACACACACACACACACACACACACAAAACAAACAACAGAGGAATGAGATACTAAAACAACAGCTCTTCTAAGAGAGGTATCTGGACTCCAAACCCATTTAATTCCGGTGCTGCTGAGAAAAAGGTTGCAGGGGCTGTAATTTTCAAAACATGCAGGAAATAATCGAAATACAGTGTAAGTGGGAAAAATTAGATGGACATCCGTAAATATTCCCCTTCGCTGCATTATTTATGAACGACAGAGGCCATTATTTGTAGTTAACGTTCAACTGCCTTGGAAGAACCTGACCATACAAATACAAACATGCATTTTGAAAATCAATTTGGACACAACATTATTTCAAATTTTGCAACCCTTGCTATTAAGTATGGTTTGCTATTAGCAAAACCTAATGTATAACTATTCTAGTTCAAGTAAAACTGGTCCGTCCGCAGGTGCAGTTGAGTAGAACCAGATTTATTGCTGAGATCTGTTGTTTAATTTTTTTCCCCTTAAGAAACAAGAGGTTCATTAAAACATAATCAGTTGCACACTCAAAGATCCCAAGGTTCCAAGAACTACTTCTTTTACTATATTAATGCTTTTAAGTACCTTTAAATGACACATATCGCCGTTCACGCTCTCTTTTTTAAAAGCCAACGTTGTTTTAAAGGTTTTTAAAAAAAAAAAAACCATTTCCAAAGTTTGAGTATGATCCAATGGACAGGGAGACCAAAAACCAGGGTTCTTAAGATTCAGGAAAGATAACAATACGGCTCCCGTGTGTCATTCATGCCATGAGAACTCTAGTCACAGACTTTAGGGTTCTGAGAACATAAAATACAGCATTATATCAAAAGAGGTGCTTTCCGAAAGACGAACAGCAGCTAGAGGCAAAAGTAAATGTACTGTATTTCAAATACAAAGGGAATCAGATTTGCTAAAGGTTCTTTTATGTATTTTGATGTTGGATACGACAGGTAAAATATGTACTCATTTTTTATACTTTTGACATGACAGTTCCCTTCATGCTTTAATGTTTGACAGTACAGTATGTAGTACTAAACAGTGGTATTGGATCCTTTTCCAAGAAGAAGGGTGGGGTCAAAATACTCTAAAATAAAATAAATAAATAAATATCTAATGGTTCACATGCAGCTGTATTTAATATACACAGTGGTAAACAACTGAGAACTCCAATTTTTCATTCTGAGCAAAATAAAAACAAGCGAGACATACCAGCAGACCAAAACCAGTGACATTTTCAATTGTGAGCTAAATTTTCACAGGTTACAAATTCAGACTTAGAAATGTGAACAAGAAAAACAGAAATGTTAGCAAGTTCAAAAACATATTTCCTCCAGTTTTTAAGGTCCTTCTCTGAGGTCCCTCTGAAATGAAAAAGCACCTTGGTTCCTTTAAAGAGTAAGATGGGATATAAATGTTTTAAATAAATAAGAAGAAATAATAAACATCCACCTTCCATTATTCAAGGGACATGGCATCCTAAATCCATCTTTAAAAAACCCAGTTGTGCTGTGTTTCCAAAACCTACATAAAAAGTGTGTGTGGGGGAGCTTATCCAGACAGCAAGAGGGAATTCTCTCCAGAATTCTCCATCATGAAAATGACAAAGGGTCAACCAATGCCCCAAACACTGAACCCAAAGACGGACCAAAACAGTGATGTGATTGGGACAATGCAGACGCTTTAGGGGTGGTGGTTAAATGCCTGTCCTGCAGGTAAAACTGTGCTCATGACCTGGGGTTCAATCCCAGGTAGCAGGCTCATGGTTGACTCAGCCTTCCATCCTTTTGAGGTCAGAAGTATCCAGCTTGCTTGGGGGGGGGGGGAGTGTAGCCTGCATATTGTAATTAAAACTATAAACCACCCAGAGACTACCTGAAGTGGTGTGGGGCGGTATATAAGAACACTTTGCTTTTTGCTTTAGTTTCAAATAGAAATGAATACTACCTATGGCCAGCATCAACATTTTAAGTGATAACTGGGGCTGCATAGAGGTCCTCATCCATTATGAAGCCAAACTGAGGAATACAGAATGTATCTCAATTCGGTCTGGAGCTATTTCAGCCCCTTAAAAGTCTATGCCCCAGGTCCATACTGGTTTGATCCTTTTAATAGTGCCTTTGAATGATGTATGCTGCCTTTGCATTTGTTGTTTGGTTCTTAAGGAGAAAGGTGGGGTTAAAAGGTTTTAAATAAATAAAATAAAAAATGGACCTCCTGTAACTTCAGGGCTTCTCATACTGGAAAAATGTGCCCTTCCTTGAAACCATTTGGATCAATGCTACGCTTTATGGATTTGTTCTGTTTTGCTCTAGAAACAAATCTGCAACCCGATCAAGCCAATTCCATTCCGAATGTGTTTATCCGAATTCGGCCCACACAACCCTCGTTAAATGTAATTCTAGAGGGAAATCAGCACACACACACACACACACACACACACACACACACACACACACACACACACACACACACACACACACACACACACACACACACACACACACACACACACACACACAAAACGAGCTGCCCTGGGACTGAAGAGCCCAGGAGAGAGGCATTTATTGCACATGACATGCTCCAAACCCTCCTTTAAGGACACCTGTTTTCGGGGAGGGAGGGAGGGAGGGAGGGAGAGAGAGAGAGAGAGAGAGAGAGAGAGAGAGAGAGAGAGAGAGAGATGTACCCTGGAATAAAATAGACTAAGGAAGAAAGAAAGACAGCTGCTCCTGAAGGGAAGGCCCCTCCTGGCCCTTTGAACTCGACAGGCATGCGGTGCCAAGGGCATCCCTTGTCCGCTCTTTCCTGACTGACCTCAAGTGCAGGGGTGGCTTTCTCACACGAGGAGGCCAAAAGAGAGATGGGGCAGGGACTTGCATCCAAGGGCAGCTCCGTTGTGAGCCGATGAAGTGGCCACAGGAGATACTCTACCTCCTTCCCCTCCTTGGCCATCCCCTCGCCTGCCATGCCCAAAACACCCCATGTTCTTCTCTCCCCGGGTCAGCTGGCTTCTGGAATGGCATCGTTTACCAAGGCTGGGCCTGAGCAGGCCGCCCGGTGTCACCTCGGAGCTCGGACAGACTCCCCATACAAGGTTTGAAACCAGAGTTCTCTGGAGCACAAGCGGCCGCCTGGTTCTCTGCCGCTGATCCTGTCCCAGTAAACAAAATTGCTTGGCTGGATGTGTTTGAGGACAGTTCGCCCAGTTACACAGAAAAAGCAAACAAGTGTACACACACACACACACACACACACACACACACACACACACACACACACACACACACACTTCTAAGTCTTCTGGCTCTAATTGATTTTCCCATTCAGATCAATATTTGGGAACGACAAGATTCAAAGCAGGAAAACACAACTGGTTTGCACCCAAAGACTCATTTGGGGCTTCTAACCAACATTCCTGATAGATTTTATAAACATCCCCCCGTGCCGTCTTCGTGGTTAAAATGCATTTGTCCCTTTAATTCATTGAAATCAGTCTCGTGCTGAGCAAATACGCCAACGAGAAATCAAAAATGTGGTCCCATGTATCCCCCAAATCTGCCAAATATTAGACGTGGTCCTCCCTAAGTCAAAGGCTATATATCCTGATCCTGATCTCCATATATGCTGAACATTTTTTAAAATCAATCTTGTTTGCACTGATTTGAAAACGGGTTGTTGTTCGACAGCTGCACATCTGATGCACCACAATTGTGGTTTAATAATCTTGTAATATTGTTGTGTTCCTACATTTAAAACTTTTTAACCTCTTCTGATGCAGCCGTGCTTACTGCCATGGCTTTACTATGGTGTTTTAATGATGTAAGGCACCTTAGGTCCTTTCTTAGGAGAAAGATGGGGCAAAAATATTTTAAATAAGTAAAAAAAGCCTACAAGTCGTATCTTCTGCAGCCTGGTGGTAAGAGTGATATTCCAACATAACCGCAAGGTACCAGCAAGGGAAAATTGCCCTGGCAAACTCTCACTCTCTTTGACCAAGGGCTTGGGCAAAATAGCCTTGATCTGTGTGTGTGTATATTGTGTTGTTGCAGTCATGACCGACCCATCGTGACTCCATGTCCATGGAGTTTTCTTGACAGGAATACTGGAGTGGTTTGCCAGTTCCTACAGCACCTGGTATTCCCTGGTGGTCTCCCATCCAAGTACTAGCCAGGCCCGACCCGGCTTAGCTTCCAAAATCAGGCGAGATCGGAGGTGCTTAGGGCATCTAGGCAGCATTACAATCCCCTAAATTATCTTGCCAGTGTGGCCAAGCTGACTGGTGATTTTAAAAAATGTACACACACACACACACACACACACACACACACACACACACACACACACACACACACACACACACACACACACACACACACACACACACACACACACACACACAAAGGGAGCTTTCCCAAGCTCTGATTTGATTGTATTCCTCCGTAGTTGCTCCTTGTCTTCCATTCCTTCATGTCGGAATTGCAAATCTTAACGTTAGATTTCCTCCAGGGACAGGCCTGCCTCTTTTATTTAAGAAGGTGACACTCTGGGAAAGTGTCTTGTTTATTGGTCACACAAGATGAATAAGTCAGAAGGATCTCACAAAGTGGTTTAGGCTCTGTGACAGCAGAAGCCAATTAAAGTTTGTTCTTCTTTAAGGTGGGAAGAATCTCTGCATACTTTTTATACAGTTTTTTTATTCTAAAAAAATCTTATTTAAAAATCTATTTTTAAAAATCATTAAAATTTAAAAGCAATTTTAAAATTCTTAAAATTAAAAGCTATGTTTATATTATTTTTAAAATTATAATAAAAATATTTTTGCGGGCAGTGATTTGAAAAAGATTGAAGCACTGGACTTATCAAGGTACACTAAAATGTATTGAATTGAGAGGAGGGCCAATGCAGAGTACTAAAGCAAATGAAGATCATGAAATCATAAACAATGTGTAAGGGGAAACAAGAAGGACAGACACTTACAGCTGATTATTCTAAATAAAATACGTGGAACGGGATGTAGAAGAATGGGGAAACTGGAAACCCAAGTCAGCATAGCCATTATGACATCCCAATTAAAGCAGGAAAGAAGCAACCAGGAAAACAAAGTTATCTGCACACATAATACAGTCACACTACCAAGCTGTTTCTGTTTAAAGAGGTTGAGACATTGAGACACCAAACAGGCACCACATAAACGGACCATTTGATGAATGCATCAGCATTATCATAAACATGTGCCATCAAATCAATTGCGACCCTTTTAAGGGTTTCCCTGGTAGAGAACACTCAAAAGTGTTCCCCTTCTTCGACGGGCACACTTGGACTGTGCAGCTTGTCCAGGCTGGTTCTCCTCCCAGGAGGCCCAGTGGGGGAATCAAACTCTCAACCTTGGGCAACACAACCAGAGACTTAAAGCACAGAGCATAGGTTAGAAAAATAACCCCAAGTAATTCTAGGCCAACCAAGCCCCTCAACCCCCTCAACATCCAACCCATGCTTCTGGTGGACGTTCTTAAGAGTTACCAAAGAAACATTGCAATCTGTTGCCCAGAACGGGTCACCATCCTGTGACATCTCTGCATAAGCAGAAACGGGACTGCAAGGAAGCTGCCACCCAAAACTCTCCCGGGCCAATCCTGAAGCACCCCTTTGAAGCAGGCGCTGGAAACAAGACCCAGGGCCAAAAAGGTGCTGAGGTGTCTTCCCCGAGAACTACTTGATTACCCACAAAGAGATCTGGTCTGCAAAGAGGGGCCAACACCCAAGCTGGCCACACCAAGAGTTAGGAGCGAAAGTTCGAGAACCAGTTGGCCGGACTGTAGCATAACCGGGGTGAGGGGGTTAACCCTTTGTCCCCCACCAGAGCACCGGTTTGGAAAGGTGTTTACTTCTCAAAGGTTGGTCATCTTCTGAAGCCCCTGTTCAGTCCTTACAAGCAGGTGAAATAGAGAAGCAAAGGAAGATGTTTCTGAATTACCTAAAGCTTTTTCTATCCTACCTTTCCAGTGGCAATGTGCCTAAATCCACCCCTCTCTGCATCCTCCACGTCACCTTGACCCCTCTGTGGGCTCCTTTTCGTGGAGTGACCCTCACTAGCTGGCCTGCCAAGGTCACCCAGGGAGGGTTAGGCCTGCTGGTGGACTTGAACCCGGGGCCCCTGGATCCTACACCTGACACTCTATCCACCATGCCATCTGCAGCCTTCCCGGGCCGTGCAAACGAGAGGCGATCAGAAACACAAAACCATTAAGTGCCGCCATACCAGATCTCTGAGGAATGGCATCTGCTCATTACCCTGTCATGATCGGAATGAACTGTTCTCACCCTCCCTCTTTGGTCGGCCTTCCCTTTGCTCACCCGTAAAAGCCCAAATCTCCTACAGCCAGATACCAGAGGTTAATCCTTCTGCCTGCCTCTCTTCTTTTACACATACACATTAATTATTCTAAAGGCCCACCACTGTTCTGTTCCTGAAGCTGGTTTGCCTGGCTATGGCACCCGTCTGGTTGGAAAAAGCCTGGGAAGTTGACTGGGGAACCACTGAGGAAGTATACAGTAGTTTATCTACAAGCTGCAAGTGGATGACACATAATGTTACATTTCACTGATTCATTAATTTGACTTGTATCCCACTTTTCTTCCAGCAACAGGCCTCAACTCTGATCAGAACATTTTTTAAAGAAGATACAAATAAAAGCACATGATTTGTGCTAAAATATTAAACATTGATTAAGCAAGTTATAAAGTTGACATACAACTGAATTGAAAATACAGGGGTACCTTGCATAAAGGAATTAATGTGTTCCAAATGAAATTCTGTTAAGCAAATTTTCCTGTATACAAATTTCCCATAGGAATGCATTGAAAACAGAGTAATCCCTAATCGGGACCATTTTTATGTTGTAGGGATTTGCCCCAGAGGCGATTCTGTTAAGCAAATTTTCCCCTATCTCCAGAATTTTTTATGTTGTACAGATTTTATGTTATGCAAACCCTTTGTTATATGAGGGTCCACTGTACTTTAAAAGCACATCCATTAAAATGATAATTTAAAAACTACAACAACCACCCTTTAAAAGATTTATCCTTAGGAGCATATAAACACGTTGGTGGTTTTTTTTTAAAAATCAGAAAGAATGGCCTCTGTTGAAATTAGGCTAGTGGTGGGCTCACCATATCCATGACTGTAAAATTAGCTGCACACTCACAAAAAGGCAAAACACACACACACACACACACACACACACACACACACACACACACACACACACACACACAAATGCTATGTAATTCCCCCACAAAAAGCTATGTAATCTTGCAATGCTGAATGCACTCAGTCTCAACCAACCATCAAGTAAGACCGTTTCAAAACGAGAGAACGGCTTAGAGAGAAACGTGTGTTAATTTTTGCATGCAAAACACCCAGGAAGAAAGCTTCCAGGATTGCAACAGAATAGCATCCCTCTGCTTTAAAGGCAGCCGACACAGAGAGAAGACGTTTCTGCATTCTAAAGGCAATGAATCAACATATGCAAGAATTAAAAAATGCCTAATAAATAATCTTGGGATGACATGGTGTATGCCAGACATCCACCCAATGCAAAGCCAAAGGCCTGATCTAACATTTGAACTTGCGATTTACACCAATATTCGTTTTGCTGACAGGTGTAACTCACGGATTCTGAGCCCTCGTTTCCAAGCCGTGCTCTCTGACAGCAAATTTTGGGAGCCAAGAATTTCCAAAAATCAAGAGTGTCAGAGGGAGAATTTGCTGCATACAATGCAGATGGACACAACCCCCACTTTTAAACAAATACAGCAAGGTGAGGTTGTGTTACAAAATGCCTCATCAAAGACAAAAAGAGGAAAACCCCTGATATATTCCTAGGATAAAGTTTGAGTCACTAGATCCAATTTAGAAAAGAATATTACGTATTGCTCTTTTAGATTTCCTCTCTGTTTAGAGTTCCTGATGCTTTCGCTATTTATTTTAGGGGTTTTGTTTTGTTTTGTTTTTCATGTTTAAGGCAAGGGTAGGACATGTTTCTATTGCAAAAAAAATATAGAACCTGTATTTTATATTTTAGCAACAAGCGAAGAAGCCAAAAGAGAAGGGTGAGGCAGAGATAATAATCCAGTGAGTTTCCTAGACATGGGGCAGGAAGGCAATGGAAAGGCAGAACTTCCTTCAGCTGACTTTTTCAAAATAAGTGATGGACTTGTGCTGTCTTTCTGGAAACAGGCAAAGACTTTTCTCTTCAGGCAAGCTTTCCCTGAATGATGGACTACCTATTATGTATCTTTTATATGAATGTACCATACATGGCTACAAAGACTGTGGGTGCTTTTACACGACCCCTAAGATCCACTGGCAACTTAAATTCGGACCAGAGATCTTGGGGGTTTGCTCTTCTTCCTGTGTTCCCACCCCTCCGCACTCCCTTGCTCCTGTCTGCGTGAGGGGAGGGAGAAAAAAGGGAGAAAAAGATGCAGGCTCACCTCCGCTCTGCCGTCGGGAGCTGCCCCGGGAAGCATTCCAGCCTGTTAAAGGGGCGGGGGGCAAAAAAACAAAAAACAAACAAACAGGAGGCGAGGAGAGCCTGGCACTCACTGCTTTGCAATCCGCATCAGAAATTGTTCACCTTCGGAGACCAGGTACTTGGAAAAAGTGCTGGGACGCACTTAGGTGGGCTTGGGCGTACTTAATTTTTTTAATAGTCCGGAGCTGGTGGGAAAACAATTTTAAGCTCCGCATCTGGGAGCCCTTTGCCTCGGATTTTAGGGGTCTTGTAAAAGCGTCCTTTGTGTTTATAACCACTTGTAACTTTGTGTTTATATCTTTCCTTGTGTGATTGCATTGACACTATGTTATCAGTTGTTAGTTTTAATGTTGCCTTCTCATGCTGTAAGATGTCCTTCAGTTCCCTGTTTCTCAAACTTGAATATGTCTTAATGGTACTGGACTGTATATTGTCCCTCCTTCCTGCTTACCGCCTTGGGCCCTTTTCCAAGGAGAAAGGTGGGGTAAAAATACTCAAAAATAAAAATAAAATAAATAAACTTGGGTTTGTATTTCTCCATGGTTTCTCTGGAAGTCCTACTAGCATTACAGCAACACACTTTCTGAACTCAGGGAAGCTTATAGGTTCTCCCAGAGAACCAGGCACATGTCTGTCTCCACAGAGCCATGAAACCCACAGGGTGACCACAGATGGACTACACTCTCTCACTTGTTTTCCAGACAAATATGGGAAGGTGGACAGCCAGAATCAGAATCAAAATCCTTTTATTGGCCAAGTGTGGTTGGACACACCCTGAATTTGTTTTGGTAAAAAATGTTCTCCATATGCAAGAAGGAAATATAAGAATCATATATTCAACAATAAAAACACAGTACAACACAATATAACCTATTATTAAAAAGGAAGAAAGAAAAAAAATAATTATTCAACAGTTTGATAGCACTTGGAAGAAGCTATCTTTATATCTAATTGTCCTAGTATGCAATGCCCTAAAATACCAACCCCACTTATCTACATGAAGACAGTAGACAAACAGTTGTAAATCAACATACTTACAAAAATACAAATCTAACTTCATTAGTAAATGCACACACACATTTTTAAAACACTGGAGTGAAATTATGGGTATTTCCCCTCAGCTGCATCCTAGCAAGGCTTCGAGTGCAGAAGCAAGACATAAATTTAACTGCATTTAAAAGTAATGTAGTTGCTAACAAGGTTCCTCTTCCCAACCAAACACACTGAAATTAGATTGTAGTAGCTATTAACAATTATGTTAATGGGCAACCCTCTTGTCGCTAACTTTCTGAGCGCTGTTCGTATCAGAGCACGTGAAATAACAATGAACGGATGAGACCAAAGAAGGCATGCAAATCTGTTTAACCCTTGCACTGAGATGGAAACTGTATTTTAATTCCAAAGAACTGGACAGGATGGCAGAACTCCCTTTCAACATCAATCCCCCTCTGGTGCCCCATCATCCTTCACACTATGGCAGCAGGGTTTCTATGTTCCCGGTCATCATCACAATATTACACTTGGAGACCCGAAACTGAGGTTGGGGTAGCTGGAGAGAGAATGAAAACAGATGCTAGATACTCATGGGTGGATCTGCCAGGACTGCGTGAACACACACTGCATGCTGAAAGCAAAGCCTTGGCTCCCTTCGGCCTACAGGCAACCTCATAATGGCCGTTTGACTTGACGCCTTCAGCCTCAAATTCTAGAGACGGAGCAAGCGGAGAAAGAACCAGAAAAGCAGGAACACACACCAACCCTTCTGAGGAGTAAAAGATTATGCAGGAGAGGGACGGACATCAACCCTAGAGAATTCCAGGGGGAATCAAAGGAACTAAACAAAACAAAACAAAAGACAAAAACATGTGGCACCTTAAAGACTAAATATATTTTAATGTAAGCTTTCGTGGACACATCCCCTTCTTGCACAGACTACCATGGCTACCTCTTCCAAACCCCCAAGAAGTCACCGATTTAATCATGTGAAAAAGCTGGAGGCAGTGTAAACAGAGAGAAACAGAGAGAGAGAGAGAGAGAGCAGAGGCGAAGAAAAACAATTGTTATGTAACAGGCACCTCTAGGAGACTCCTGGCCAAAAATAAAATCTACCCTCCAAACCATTTCAAGATCTTCCAGCTCCAGGACCTTTCCGGGGTGGGGTGGGGCTGGCAATGTTGACCCTTGCATCCGCCAGCGATTTTAAGGCTTTGTGATGATGACTTTGCATGCATTGCAGGACACCAGTGTTTCATCGATAGGAAGCTACATCAGTCCCCAACATCCTGAAAGCCTCACAGCACCATCCACAGTGTTGTGTCAGGGTGAGTAATGCTGGATTCAGTCCCTTTATGTGAGAACAGGGTGGGTGGGTGTGGGGGCTGCCTTGCTGGGCCTCAAGCTTCAACCTGAAGAAGTGGCTTTTTTACCCTTCAAGTCCCACCAAAGTAAATATCTAAGGACCTTTTTACACGACCCCTAAGATCCGCTGGCCACTTAAATTCGGACCAGAGATCTTAGGGGTTCCTCGCTCTTCCTCTGTCCCCACCCCCTTCACACTTCCTGGTTGCTGGCTGCGTGAGGGAGGGAGAAAAAAGAAAGAAAAGAATGCCGGTTTACCTCAGTTTTGTTCCCAGCAGCATTCAGATCTCTTAAAGGGGCGGGGCACAAAAAAAGAACAAACAGAAGCCAGGAGAGCCCCGCATTCACTATCCTTGCACCGGATCAAATATTTGTCTCATCCAAAAAGCAGGTAAAATAAAAGTGCAGTTTGATCGCGCTAAGTGGGCGGGGTCGCACTTAATTGTCTGCAAAGTCCGGAGCTGGTGGGTAAACATTTTTAAGGTCCGGACCTTGCAGCCATTTATGGCGGAGCTTAGGGGTCGTGTATAAACGCCCTTAGTCGCAAAGATATACGGGCAAGTTAAAATGCAGGGAGCTACCACCCGACTGTGCCCTGTGACCTTTTGTGCTGGTCTGAAGCTCCGTTCGTATATCAAAACAAGTCCATATAAACAAAATTAATTGTGCACACTTCGGCCTGGCTTGGGCATCGTCCCAAAAAAGAAGCAGCAGCACTAATTCTTAACATCCAAATAAAAGTGCAGTTTTTATTGCATCAGATATTTTATACAAGTTCGTATAAAAACCAGTAGCTCCACATGATGCATATGCATGGCCATTAATTCTTAGCTGCGTCTCCAGTAAGAAAGTGAGCGCAGAGCCATCCCTCGCCAATCTAATTTTCTTCCTTCATTTTCTATTAGAAAATACATATACACTACTGTATATGGGTGTGTATATAAGTTTCCCCCCCTTCCAGAATAAAATGTTGGCTCTCAAGGTTTGGGTGGCTTTAAAAAAATAAAGCATCATGCTAAACCCTCTGAAAGAAAATACAAGTCCTATTATTTCAATCAACTCGACCGTTCCAGAAGCTTTACAGAGTTTTTTAATGACCCGCAGATGCCAGCAACAGACAACACCAGAATTTCAGCCCAATAATGTGAAGAAATCAAAGGCCCTCTTTTTCCTCTGGGATGTTTTTTTCTTCACAGAAATAGAGGATCTTTCTCCCAGTAGTTCAGAAAATGAATAGAAAAGGCAGAAAATCAAAGTGTTCTGCTTCTGCTACCTGGGGTTCAATCCCAGGTAGGTGGCTCATGGCTGACTCAGCCTTCCATCCTTCCAAGGTCAGTAAAATGAGGACCCAGCTTGCTGGGGGGCAATGTGTAGCCTGCATACTGTAATTAAACTGTAAACTACACAGAGACTACTTGAAGTGGTATGGGTTGGTGTATAAGCAGAACACTTTGCTTTCTATACTGCTCCATAGCACTTAAAGCACTCTCTGGGCAGTTTACAACTTAATTATGCCCTAACCTCAGAAGGATGGACAGATGAATGAACCTTGAGCCTGCTAGCAGAGATTGAACCTCGGGTTGTGAGCACAGTTACGGCTGTAGTACAGGAGCTTAACCACTGCACCACAAGGATGCAACACACAGCTAATGAACTGTCCATCTGAATCTAATAGATAAACACACACCTGCCAACCAAAGAAAGGAACTTCCAACAAGGACGAATTCATGAGGAACTCAGAGGGCCTCCTTGCGTCCTTTCTGGGAGAAAGAAGGGAATTAAACAAACAAACAAACAAACAAACAAACAAACAAACAAACATGTTCCATGGAAATACACCAGTCTTACTGCTGCAATTTTACAGTCCAGTTACTTACATGCAACCACCACCACCCTGCCATCAGTAAGGCCTACTTGAGAGGAAACAGTAAGGCATTGATGTCAGTGAAATTCCCAGTTCCCGTCGAAAAGTACAAGAAAGACTAACACCCTTGCCTCTGCTCGGAGGACCAACACCAGCAGTTTAATGAAAGAAATGCAGAGGGACCTACACAAGACGACAGACTGGGCAATATTTAAAAAAAAAACTAGCCAGGGAGAGGAAGATCAACAGAAGAACTTAACACAGAAAAATCCTTTGTCGCCCAGTCCCATGAATGTTTACTCAAAGGCAAACCCCATGGAGTTGCATGGAGTGGTTACATTCCAGGAGGTACTTATCCCATTCTATCCAAGGCCCCTAAAACCCACACCACCTGGAAAGGGCTTGTACAGGACAAATAGTTGAAAGGGTTCTGTTAGTAGAACATCAGGGAAAGACCATGGAGCACAGGCATAATAAGTGCTGAGAGACGCCTGAGGTCCCTCAACCATCTGGGCGGTGTGGTAGAGCTTCCAGCAAAAATCATCCATAGTCCACTGCTTTGAACTCCTAGAAGCAGCTGTGGAGGTGGAGCAAAGCAGGAGGTAGGTGTGGGGGTTGCAATTGGTCCTGGGGGCCACATTTAGGACCTTGAGGGGACACCATTGCACCCAAGACCATGGAGCACAGGCATAATAAGTGCTGAGAGACGCCTGAGGTTTGCAACTCCTTGTGTGGAGGCGAGCAGACACCATTGCACCCAAGACACGAAGCAATTTTTGTTGAGTGGCACAACCCGCGCAGGGTTGTGCAGTGTCTGGAAGAGCCGCTGTGTCCACCGGGGAGCCCTGGAATAGTGTCTGCGCAGGGAACATGCTCTCGGAGGGACCCTGCAGAGGAGACCAGGGTCTATTCTGCGGGACTGATGAGAAAGTGTTCATTCCTCTACGAGCCCTGAGCACTTAGATCTGAATGAGGACCATTTAAAATTGAAATATCATTTTAGATTCGAGTGTGCTGCTCTATTGGCCCTGGTGTCATACAATAATTGATCATCATGTGCCGTCAGATCAATTCTGACTTAAGGACACCCTTCTCAGGGTTTTCTAAGTAGGGAACAGCCAAAAGTGGTTTTCCATTCCCTTTGTCTGGGGACACAGTAGGATCAGCGTGCAGCTTGCCCATGGCCACCCAGATCGGCTCTTTCTCCTAGAAACATGGTGGAGAATCATACCCTCAACTTCTGGATACCTAAATCACCGTCCCGGCAGCTTTATCACCATACAGGGAGATAGAAAAGGCAAAACCCCTACATCCCTGGTCACGCCTGGCAAGCAGTACTAACACCAGACTTTGCACACAGAGTGTCTTGCATTCAAATTACAAAAGTAGGTTACAGGCAATACCTTCAGAGGCCACTATTAAAAATAAAAAAGGAACATTGCAAGCTTTCGAGTGCAGTCCATCACCCTTCTTCAAAGCAGGCCCCAGAAGTTCAGACATGGTGAAAGATGTTCTTCACCAGGAGGTTACTTTTAAAGTCCCTATTTAGATGATCTGCATTCGAATTGCATTCAAATTATGATTACAGAGTTCAAAAACAAGCAATAATGAAGAGCAATGAGATTCCATCAAGTCCCTAACAGTTAGAGGGATTAAAAAAAAACAGAGCTTGGAAAAAAATCAACATTTGAGGGGATAAAGTGACTGGAACCTCCCAACCACCTTACATGTCTGGGGGATACTGGAAGTTGTAGGCCAAAGCTATATTTTCCAAACCCTGAGAACCTGTCCTGGCCTCAGACACATATATATTATCTGGAGGAAAGGCTGACACTGTTGACTTTAGTACTCCTTTTAAAAATAGGGTGATCATAAGATTGACCCACTAAAACCTTGCCTGGTAACCCCCAACATTTCAAATTAAGCTATGCAATATTTTATATAATGATAGCTGTAGATACTCCGATCATGAAGGAATGTTTTGAAATCACAGTACAATTTTCTGAACCCAGGAAGGACAAGACAGAAACAAACAGCACAAGCTGGAATCCCTACGAGGGTTCAAAGAACTCTTTGGGGCTGGGGTGGAGGGGGAGGAGATGCATGCTCACTTACTCTCTCAAAGCCATGCAAAAGGGAGTTAAATATCAAAGATATATCAGGATAATTTTTCTCCAGAAGATGAAAGATCTGTAAAGATGCTGCAGAAACACGAGATCAAACCAACAATGGGATTCCCTGATGAGGATGTTGGCCCTTACAAACACAAAGGGAAAGGGGAAGTGTCAGGGATTTTTAGATTAAAGGAAAAGACAAGACTGAAAGCAAATTGATAGTAAGGCCTTGTATGGTCAGGAGAAAAATTAACAGGGAAAAAGGGATTTACTCAGCAGCTCTACGACAAAAGAACAGAAAATACTTTCCTCCTTACATGATACATCATGAAAAAGAGACTGTAGTTCGGACCATGTAGTCATTTTTGACAAAACCGGACAGAAAAGGAAAAATAGCACTTCCCGCCAAAAAGGCACAACCTGTGACACGTTGGAAAATGGGCACAGCTCTCAAACCAACATTAGCCTCGAAGGCCCCCTCTCAATGGAGAAGCGCTGTTTCACAGTGGCATCCAAAGCCCACGGCCTTTTGTATCTTTTTGACATTAGCGGCCCATGACTTGGCCATTCTAAATTTGCCACCTGCTGGATGCAGAAACTGTTAAAAGCACCTTACAGCAGACGAACACCTCCCCCTGGCTTGATCCAGTCGTCACATCGATCTGGGGGCTGACTCCTGGAAAAGAATTTTAGGAGAATTGCCCAAACAGAGGAAGTTGGGTCCAAGACTAGTACAGTATTAGAAGACAGGGTGTGCATGCATGCATGCATGCACACAAAGAAGGAGCAGGAGGGCTGGCTGACGAAGCCTTATGAGGATCACCCCCCTTCTGCGACAGGAGCCCAGAAGCCAGAAGCTAACCTAACATGGATGTGAGTTCAGAAGACAAAATGATGGAAAAGCAGAAAGAGAAAGACATGAAAAGGAAGAGGAAGAGATGAGATTTAGTCTTGGAGAACCACTTGCACTTAATATTTCCCTTCCAGTGATGGGAAATCCAACTCAGGTTTCCCCACACTGGACAGTTGCTGTGACATCCGGTCTTCCAAACCATCATAAGCTTTTTCAGAAACTCCTTCATCGCCTCAATCCAATACCACAAACCAGCCCATATAACCCAGTGTCCATTTCCCATTGTTTGGGTCTCATCCAGCCAAGGAAGACACACACACACACACACACACACACACACACACACCTGACTCAATGCATTTGGAGAAAGGTAGGGCAACGGGGGGGGCATCATTGTGCATTGCAAATAATAAGGTTCCACACACCACACTAGAGAAGGTGTCACAAAGCAGCCAATACGCAGAATATGGTTCCGTGACAACCAGGGAACCATTGTGTGAAAATCGCAGGTTTGTGGAAACCAACAACAATAATTCCTGGTGTTTCATGAGGGACATTAAACCATGCGCAACTGATGCAATGCCTCAAAAACCATCTTCTCTCCCGCACATCTCTTTCTTTCTGCTCCCGGTTGCAGCCAGTAAGGGACTGAAAGGGATAAAAATGGCTTTCAAATGTGGACAAGTCCAGAAACCCTTTTTTTTCCTCCATAGATGTAAAAAGGGGCATCTTATTTGATCTTTACATGAATGCAAGGGGGGGCCTTCTCTGAACCCTCTCTTTCTATAAACCTGGAGCAGGTGGAAGTCACCCAGATCCACAAGACTGAGGTCATGGCGAACATTCTGGAAACTGGGAGTGGGGGGGTTGTCTTTAAGAGACCTTACAGAGCACAATATTTCAGCCTCTTCAGGAAGAAGAGATAAGGGTGCCGCCTCTTACTTAAACCACCATGCCGCATAAAATACACAGGGCTTATGCTGCTCCAAAGGCATAGTTCAGGATGCTCCCGTTTAAATAAAAGGATCTCAAGGCACCTCGATGCTTTTCCATCAGACTCACAAAGGAGAAGATGCAGGCGGATCATGGCCAGAACTTGTAAGGAGGAGAAAGAAATAAACCCACCCCATTACAAAAAAGGAGCAAAACAAACACCCAAACATGGGATGCACCACACCCTTCAGTCATTTAAGGATGCCTATGACTTCTGAGTTACTAGGTTTTCAGCCATTGCACATAAAACAGATTTTTAAAAATGGAGGTTCAGATTTAGTTCACATTTTTAAAAAACAGGGGGAAATGTATTCTCTAAGCAAGGCTTTCACAGCCGGGATCTGATAGTTGTTGTGAGTTTTTCTGGCTGTTTGGTGGTGTTCTGGAATAGGGGCAAATGTTTACAACTTAAAATATTCAATTTCCCCTTCTAGCTTCCCAAAGGAAGAAATACAAATAAGGCTTTTGTTTTCCTTCTCTCCCTTTTAAAGCAATATGTGGCAATTTAAAAGGGAGCATAAATGCCTCATGAATTGGGAGATAAACTCATTTATTACCATCTCAATTAAAATGCAATGGACTGCATTGTGGACCTGGTTATAAAACCCACAAAGGGGAGACAGGGTTATTAAAAGCACTTCATTTGAAGTTGAAACCCGTTATTTTAGAAGCTAAAAAAGTATCTTTATCTTGCAAACTAAGAGCTGAAAAGACAGAATGATTGGGGGTAAATGTGTTTTGTTTTAATCGAGAACAAACAAGCCTCCTCACTTCTCCCCAAAAGAAAGGGCAGAGTCAAACTGTAGCTGGGCTGATCCTTGAATTACAAACCTAGAAAACAGGGACAAATACAAGACTGGGGGAAGGGGCATCATTTAAATCCATGCAAAATCCCAATTAATTTTAACAGAATGATTTTAAAAAAAAACATTTAAATGCTTTTGGACAGCAAAGCTGCCAGCATTTCAAAGAATTCTGTCTCTTAAAGGCGTAAAAAGAGTGTAAAAACTGGAATGGGAAGGGAAGAAAGAAAACAGATATTAGGAGAAAATCTAGTTATTTTTAAAAAGCTAAAACACAAGAGGCTGAAATCAGACCCCAGGAAAGGAACCAAAATACTAAATAAGATATACAAGGAACCAAAATACTATATAAGGTACCAAAATACTAAATAAGGTACACAAGGAACCAAAATACTAAATAAGGTACACAAGAGATTTATTTATTTTGGCATTGAATTAAATAGATAACGAATTTTCTGCCTGGAAAGGTTTGTATTTCACCAAAGCCAAGTTAAACTTGTTCTTTCAAACCCCTAGCTTTCTTCTGGGGAGCAGAAAATAACGAAGCCTTTACCACTATCTCTCCTTCAATAGCCTCATGAAGAGAAAATGTCTGAAGAATCGGGAAGAGAAGTGATTCCCTTTATGTCCACCCTACTCTTTCTGCAAGAACGAGCAAAGGTTTTTTGGTACACTTGGAAGAACACCAGAAAAAAGGAAAGACAAACGAATATTATGTCTAAAGAGATTTATTTTTGTTTGGTAGCAAATGAAAGCTAAAAGGAGGCTTTTTGCACTGACGCCTGAACACAATGAGAAACAATTCATGACAAATAAACAAAAAATATATCTATCTGTCTATCTATATATAAATAGTAAGTTGGTTTGAGGTTGCAACAGCCTGCATGGCTCAAGAGCAGGATGTGGAAAACAAACAATTATTCCAAACGGTATCTAAATGAAACCAGTTTTCTCTGGATGCAACAGTGTTAAAAGTCACAAAAATTGAAAGGTCATTTAAAATGCTCTGCACCTAAAAATTGCACCAGTTTTCAAAATTTCACAAATTGTGCTGGGTTTCTGAGAAATAAACCCATAAGTGTTAATATTCTTTAAGGGTTCTCTTTCTAAATAAACAATTTAAAACAATAACAACAACAACATAAAAATCCCCATACTGTACTCAGTTCTTGGACAATTAAGCTTTCACCGAACAGCTTTACTGCAACATTTTGTTAGGTTGTTTTTGCAATAAATAAAAGTGTGCATTTTGTAACTCAAGGTTCAAACCATATTTTGTTTCCTTGGAATTTAATAAATAATTCTGGTGCATAGTATTATAATTATTATTATTATTATTATTATTATTATCATCATCATCATAATATAGCAGCCAACAGATTGCAGTTCATATATTACTCTATTGCCTTTCAAATTGTCTTAAGACTGTTTTACTTTTCCCCCAGAATATTGTTTTAAACAGCATAGATAATTTTAAATCTCTATAAAACAGACAGCATTATTTAATCCAATCGATTACTGTATATAGTGCATTCGGCTTTGCCAACATTGTTAAATTAATTCTTATATTATTTGCATGCTATTACATACAAACTTTTTTAAATTTTTCACTTTTTTCCTTTTTTTCTTTTTCCTTTTTAAAGTCACCAAGCAAAGGAAGGCGGAAGGGAGGGGGAGGGGAAGGGGAGGGGGAGAAGGAGAAGAAAAACGCAAGACGGGCACGTGGACACCTGAAATAAGTTAGTCTGGCTCAGTTCTCAATTAAAATTTAAAAAAATAAAATAACAGTCGCATACACACAAGCACACATACAAATTAAATAAAGAAAAAAAGGAGGAGAATTTTTTTTTAAAAAAGGCAAGGAGACTCAACCCATTCCTCCGGAGGATGAAGTCCGAGAGACCGTGGATATAAAGGTTCGCGGTGTGTCGGTCGGTCGGTCGCCGTCTGCACGGGCCGTCCTACCGCGAAGCACACCGAGAGACCCGCAACCCACAAACGCGCACGTTGCCCCAGCCGTCCTGAAAAGACTCGGCGCCGTCGCTTGGGTCCTCTACTTTAAGAGGGCACCCACGGGCGGAGCGGGGTTGCTCTGGACCAAAAAAAAAAAAGGGGGAACAGGAAAAAAAGAAAGAAGGAAAGAAAGGAAAGAAAGAAAGAAAGTGGACGTTCAGCGGGCGAGAAAAAAAAATATCAGGGCGGATGAGGGCACCGAGGTTGAACTCCAGCCCTGGATTCACGCGTGTCCCTCCTCTGTTCTAGGCGGGCAAGAAAGGAAGGAAGGAAGGAAGGAAGGAAGGAAGGAAGGAAGAAAAGATGGGGAAAGGAGAGAGAGAGAGAGAGAGAGAGAGAGAGAGAGAGAGATTACTGAAATCCCATACATGTCCGGCATGCAGGAATGCGGAGGGAAGTCCGGCGAAGACCCAGTCCTGATGCGGCGCTGTCCTTGGTCGTGGGAAACGTGGCCCGCCCCGTCGTGGCTGCCTCGACCGGCCCTGGACAGGGCGGATGGGGAAGCAGGCGGACACGCGGGAGGCAGAAAGGGAAGAGAGAGAGAGAGAAAGGCCCTCCGGCTTCTCGGCTTGTTTTTTCTTCTTTTTCAAAAAAAAAAAAAATAGGTGGTCCTCGGGCGCCGTCGCTCCGCCAACGTCCGACGGGGAGGCGAGCGAGCGAGCGAGCAAGCGAAGGAAGACCGGCCCAGTTCGCGCGACCGGGCCGGCAGGGGACCCAGGCGGCGGCCCTACGGGGGCTTCTTCGGCTCGACGGCTCCGCTGGATGGGGGAAGGGGAAAGGCGAGCCCGCCCGCCCGCCCGCCCGCCAGTCCGCTTTTGGCAAAGAAACGGAGTCAATGCAACGAAGTCCGTTTGGTTGGAAAGCATGGGGAGGGGGAAACAGCCTCGAACTTTCCCTTTCAAGCCACTTTCGCTTTTCACCAGCGTCGCCCCCCCGGGAAGGAAAAGGGTCTCTGGCTGGTTCGCCCCGTCCTATTTACAAGCTCGTCCCGGCTCTCGGGGAAAAAAGAGAGCGACTTCAAGAGAGCCCGGCGAGGGCCGTCGAGGCTGGCGGTGCCGGCCGGAGTGGGTGGGTGGGTGGGTGGGGGCGCGCGCTTCCTTCCGGGCCCTGGCTCACAGGAAGAAGTCGGCCGAGGGGGGCTTGCCCGGGCCCGGGGCGCCCTGCGGGGGCGAGGGGTCCCTGGCGGCGGCGGCCCCGACGGGCCCGAAGGAGCGCCCGGCCAGCTTCTCGTACTTCTCCTTGTAGAGGTCTCGCTCCTTGGCCAGGCGGGCCACCTCCTGCTTCAGCTGCTCCACCTGGCCCTGCAGCTGGCACTTCTCGTTCTCCAGGATGTGCCGCTGCTGGACGCGCTTGTAGCGGCAGGACTGCGCGTAGCCGCGGTTCTTGAGGGTGCGCCGCTTCTGCTTGAGGCGGATCACCTCCTCCTTGCTGAAGCCGCGCAGCTGACGGTTCAGCTCCCGCACCGACATGGAGACCAGCTGGTCGTCGGAGAAGCGGTCCTCCAGGCGCAGGAGGTGGTGGTGGTGGTGGTGGTGACCCCCGCCTCCGCCCCCGCCTCCGCCTCCGCCTCCGCCTCCGCCGCCGCCGCCGCCGTGGTGGTGGTGCCCGTGCAGGGCGTGGTGGTGGTGGTGGTGGTGCCCGTGGGCGGCCCCCGACGGCGCCAACTCTTCGCCCGGGAAGGGCTGCCCGCGGAAGCCGCCGCCGCCCTCGTAGCCGCCGCCGCCGCCGCCCTGGTGGTGGTGGTGATGATGATGATGATGATGGTGCGGGTGGTGGGGGTTCCCGATCAGGGCCTCCACGGCGTCCTCGGGCGTCAAGTTGAGCGCCTCCGGGTTGAGGTGGTGCTGGTAGGTGGACATCCAGTAGAGCTCCTCCAGCTGCGTCTTGCTGCCCGCGCCGCCGCCGCCTCCTCCTCCTCCGCCGCCGCCCGGGTTGCCGCCGCCGCCGCCGCCGCCCCCCGCGCCCCCGGGCAAGTTGAGGCCGGGCCCGGGCTGCCCTCCGGGGCTGGGCGCGCAGAAGCTGGGCGAGGAGGGCACCGAGGAGCACGGGGTGCTGATGGGCGTGGAGGAGAGCGAGCCCGGCGGCGGCAGGCGGTGGCAGAAGCGCTCCGCCTCGGCGGGCTCCTTCTTCACCTCGAACTTCATCAGGTCGAAGTCGTTGACGTACTCGATGGCCAGCGGGCTGGTGGGCAAGTCCGCCGCGCTCATGGCCAGCTCCGAGGCCATCTCACCGCATAGAGGGAGCCCGCCGCCGCCGCCGCCGCCGCCTCGGTCCGCCCGGGCTCCGACGGCTCCCCTCGGGCTGCCCGGCCAGGAGGCGAGGGAGGGAGCAGCGCCCGCCCCGGGCGTCCAGGGCAAGTGGGGTGGGGTAGGGTGGGGGGCTCGTCCGCCTCGCCACCCCCTCTCCGCCTGGCTCGCCCCCCACCCACCCGACGTGAGGCTGTCCCGCCGGCCTCCCAGAAACCAATGGAAGCGTTCACTGGCGGCGGGGGCGGGGGGGGGAGTGTAGATGGAAGGAGGGGTGGGGGGGGGGTCCGTCCGTCCGGCCGCGGGCGTCCCCAACAGCGCCGAAGGAGGCGGGGATGGGACGGGGCGGGACGGGGGTGGGAGCGTCGGCTATCTAGAGATTAAAGTTGCCACTCACTCAGCCAAGTCCGTCCAGGCGCGGAGGAAGGCGGGGCGGGACCCCAAGGGGGGGGGAACCAGACGGGACGTGTCCAGAGGGGAGGCCCGGCTCCGTCCTGCACCGGCCGTCCAGTTGCGCCCCCTCCTTCCCCCGCCGCCGTCCCAGCGTCGGCCTCCGCTCTCAGGCGCAAAAACCGACGAGCGTTTCGGCGGCGGCGGCGGCTTCCTCCTCCTCCTCCTCCTCCTCCTCCTGCTGCCGGTCTGCCCTTGGCGCGGCTCGGCTGCGTCGCCCCGTCGGGGTCCCGGGAGGCAGAGCAGCGGCGACGGCTCGGGGATGCTTGCAAAAGGAGGCGTGCAAAGGGAGGCGGCGGCGGGGGGCGCAAGTCTCCCTCCTGCGACTGCGGCGCTTGCTTTGCGCGGGGTCCCGGGCACGGCTGCTGCTGCTGCTGCTGCTCCTGCGTGCGCCTCCTCCTCCTCCTCCTCCTCCTGCCCCCCCCGCCCCCCCGGCTCCGCTCGGTCTCCGTCGTCCGCCACCAGCGCTGCGCTGCGCTCCGCCCGCCTCCCCCCTTGGCGAGTCACTGAAGTGCTGAATGGAGCATTCTGCCTTTTATAGGGAGCGGCGCCAGGCCCCGCCCGCCGAGGCGGGGGCGGCCGCCGCCTCCCTGCCTATAACAAGCCCGGGCGGCGGGGGCCATTTGCCTATCCCTATAGCAACCCCGGGGACCAGCTGTCAGTCTCTGGCGGGAACAGCTGGAAGAAGCCCACGGAGGGAGGAGGAGGAGGAGGAGGAGGAGGAGGAGGGGGCGGGACGGGGAGGGGACGGGGGTTAGAAGCGGAGCGCCCTCTGGCGGGCCCGTCGGGGGAAAGCACCGCCCGGGCGGATGGGCTTGGGGAAAGCCCCTTGGGGTGGACTACAACGCCCAGCATCCGCCAGCAAGGCTCCTCGCCCGCGGGCGGTGGGAATGGGTCCCAGCGGGTCGAAGGGCCCGGCCACGCTGCCCGGGCGGATGCCAGCAGTCCTCGATCCCAGGCGGGAGATTTGGGGAGCCCCCTGGGACACCCCTGCCCTTCCCTGCCTTGCCGCGCCGAGACGCAAGAGCAGAGGCCGGGCCGAGAGCGCCTGCAAAGCCCGGAGCCCGGCGCCTCCCCGCCCCCTCGGCGCTCGCCATCGGCTTCTCCTCCCCCCACCCCCACCCCCGCGCAGAGAAGGGGCCGGCCAGAAGGAGGGGAGGAGGAGGAGGAGGAGGAGGAGGAGGGTCGCGCCACTGAACGAGGGAGAGCCCCCCCCCGGCTGTCCATCGGGACCGCCCGGATCGGGGCCTGAAGCAAGTCGCCAGATGCGCGCCAGCGGATGGACAGACGGCTGTCCTGGTGGCTGTCAAATTAAACAGCCTCCCTGTCCCATACACATCAAGAAAGAAAGAAAGAAAGAAAGAAAGAAAGAAAGAAAGAAAGAAAGAAAGAAAGAAAGAAAGAAAGAAAGAAAGAAGAGAAAAGTTCATTCTAAGGCTTGTGCTACTGCAGCAAAGAAAGAGCTGTGCTTTGTTAATCCTGGTACCACAGGCCAATTTGAGATGAGAAGTTTTGATGCCAATGAAAATTTGGAGAGGGGGGGGAGAGAGACCAGACTTTGCTTAGGGGCTCAAGGGCCTGTGCCTGGTGCTTGGTGATCCCTGGACAGGGGGAGCCCAGCAGCCCATGGGGAGAAATACCCCCCCTCCTGCTGGGAACAAGGACCCTCCCTCCCTCCCTCCCTGCATGGGGAGGTGGAAGGGGGCAAGCCTGCGTGTCATTTCAGAGGCACCTGCACACTTTCCACACTCTGCAGGAAGGCAGAAAACTTGAAGAAGAACTGCTATTTAAAGTTTTATATTGATTACCATACATCTTTTCATTGTTAATAGCAAACACGTTTTGTGGGAAGGTCTTAAAAGAGCTGGGGCTGGCAAATATCATCTGAGAGGAGGCCTCCTTGCCTTTCCTCCCCAAGCCTCTGGGATAATCTCCCCTCCCCCCACCACCAGCAAGAAGGAAGGAGGTGTCTTCCATCATCTCCCTCTATAACCCTGCCCAGTGTGCAGATCATCCTCCTTTGCCCCCTTAAGAAAATCGTTAGAATCCTTGTCTCCCCTAGACCTATTTCCGTCTGAAGCCAAATGTCAACATCACCGCTTGTTTGCTGGCTGGCTTTTTATGGATAGAAATAGCTGTTGGGAAACTCCCCCCCTCCCCGCCCCCACCAAGCGAATCTTTCCCATTATGTAGACATAAGGCATGATGGACAAGTTCCTTTCCATGAGTCCCCACATCTCTGGTAGGGTTCAAGCCCCAAGAGCACAAGGCAGAGTTCAGCCTCCTCAGGCAGCTGAGGGAAAACAGAGATGGGGCCAGGCAGGCATCTCTGGGGAGAGAGTCCCAGAACAATGACAGGACCACAGCCTTGCTCTGCCCGGCACCTGAGATCGGCTGGAAAGGCCAAAAAGGCGAGTGCTGTTTTAGGCTGCATTAATAGATGCATAGTCTCCAGATCCCGCCAGCTAATGGTTCCCCTCTATTCGGCTCTCAACACAACTTGATAGTCTATCTATCTATCTATTCGGTTCTCGTTAGGCCTCATCTATGGCCAGTTCTGGGCACAGCACTCCAAGAGGGATGCTGACCAGTTGGTGTAGTGATAAATTTAAAAGGGCACATATTATCACCATTCTATGGAACTCCCTTCCACAGGAGGTGGTGATGGCATCTGGCCTGGATGCCTTCAAAAGGCGATTGGACAGATTCCTGGAGGAAAAGTCCATCACAGGTTACAAACCATGATGGAGATGTGGAATCTCCAGGCATAAAACCAGGGTACTTCAAGGGCCAGATGCAGGGGAGTGGTATCAGGAGACAGATATATCTCAGTCAGAGGCATCTGGTGGGGCCACTGTGAGATACAGGAAGCTGGACTAGATGGGCCGTTGGCCTGATCCGGCATGGCTCTTCTTATGTTCTTATGATCTTGTGACTATCCCTGCAATCACCCTCATCCAGCCACGGAGAATGCTGGTTAGTTCTCTGAATGAACAGCTGGATCGCTGCACAGCTTAGGTGCCTGGCTATGGAGACAGAGGCTAGGAGTTCTTTCCACTTCTAAGATTCTTCTAAGACTATGTTCATGTGGGGGGGGGGGTCTTCTGTACAGCTAATGGCTCTTAGCTGTTAATTAAATACCAAACCAGTCTCAAAATGCTTACATTACAGCAGGGATCACTTACAAATATACCTATCATGGAAAATTCCTTTTCTCTCCCAGATGCTGTGAGGACTGCAGCTACACTCAGAGGGAACAGGGAACCTTAAACAATAATAATTGGGGCAGAACAGAAATGGGGATGAAGGGGTGGCTGGATGGATCCTCAGAACGCCCTCATGGTTTGACTTTGTGAAATTTGCAACATCTCTACAACTAAAGCTTCCAAACTAACGTGTCTACCATGCATGCTGACTGGGGGATTCTGCAATTTGCAATCTAAAATCTCAAATGTGTGTAATCCCCAACTCTGAAAGTAAGAAACTCTAAAGAGTAGAGATGTAATTTTTTCTGGACATCTTGAAGCCATAGAATCAAATTTTGGAGAAAAACGAGGAAAAATTGGGAAAAACCAGTTTCCCCCATTTCTCTCCCCCCCCCCAAGTTGCTGGGTATGCTAGATCTCTACTTAAGATCATGTGCAGTACTTTTGTATCACACACAGACACCGCAATAGAAATAACTGTCACAAAGCAACTCACACAGGCTGGACCTTGGTGACAGGTCTTTGTTTTCATGGCATGCGCTGTCCACCCCAAAGGTGCGATTATAAACCCACTGAACTGTTTTTGGCAGGAGGGGCCAGCAGGCCAACCTGAAGGAAGGAAGCTCCCCACCTGAGCCTTATGGACACTGAAGATGCTTGGAGGAGGCCCTCTTCTGAGTCCCACTGCCAGCTCAGGCATGGTTTTTGGGGACAGGGCCTACTCCGTGGCTGCTCCCAGGTTATGGGATGCTGTCTCTAGGGAGATGAGGCTGGCCCTCTCCCTCCCATCCTTCCGCCCACAGCTGAACACCCACCTTTCCAGGCAGGCTTTCGAGAATCAGGACTGAGCCCCCGAATCCCATTTTTGAATGTAAGACGGTTCTTAATGTTTTATTTGCTTTTAATTATTCAATGTATTCGAATCAGTTTCACAGTTCAGCTGTTTTAATGTATAATTTATTGTCCTTGTAATTCTGTTCTTTTAAATATTGTGGGCCACCTTGATGGCCTATAAATTAGATCAGTGTTTTTCAACCACTGTTCCGCGGCACACTAGTGTGCCGCGAGATGTTGCCTGGTGTGCCGTTGGAAAAGCTGAAGAATATCAGCTTTGTGTTCAGCCAAACAGGCCCAGGTTGCGCACTGAATAAAGTATTTTATAATTTTTCATATTTCTGTTTACTTACTATTTCATAATAAAGTAATTATAAAATACTTTCTTTGTGTTTATTTGATTCCTATTCAAGAGAATTACTTTATATATAGTCAATATAGGCACAGAGCTAATTTTTTTAACATTTTCTAATGGTGGTGTGCCTCGTGATTTTTTTCATGAAACAAGTGTGCCTTTGCCCAAAAAAGGTTGAAAAACACTGAATTAGATAGATAGATAGATAGATAGATAGATAGATAGATAGATAGATAGATAGATAGATAGATAGATAGATAGATAGATAGATAGATAGAGATCCCATTTGGTTCCATAACCTACATCGAAACAGACGACCTGTGCTACTTGAAAGTGTCCAGCTAATACTCTCAAGATGGAATAGGGCAGAAATCTGTCAGGTTCAGCTTAATTGAATTTCGGTTCTTTGCAGCTTGTGATGTTCCATGGACATGGGTACGTTTGTGAACCAGCATGCCATCCAAGGAGTAGCCTTAGTTTTTGATGTCATTTCCTGTTAGGAATGGGGGGGGGGGAGGAGAGAGAAACCCTGTCTCTCTCTATTTGATACCAAAAAAAAAAACCATGGAATGTTCTAATGAAAGAGAACAACAGTCCAGGAGAGAGGGGGAAAGGAGTTCTCTTTGACACAATGTGCCTACGGAAATCACTGCCACAAGAGGTTCCCACCACCCTTGTTTTAAATATTAGAAGATTTGGGGCAGCGGCGGGGGGGGGGGAGAATTACACGTGCCAGCAGGTACAATCTAGCCATGATAGTCACGATGCTACTACAAAAAAGACGCCCTGCCTCCGAATGACATCTCCCTGCCCACCAGCAAGAAGTGGCCTGAATTCTGGCATGCAAAAGGCCCTGCAGGTCTACATTTTCTTTCTTTCTGTCCCTACCTTTAGGTCGCCTCTTGCTGTTGTCTGCGGTGTCTGATCTGGATCAAACTGGGGGGAGGCCCAGAACCAGCCGGTCAGCCAGCCGCGGAAAAATGCCTCCTGCCCATTATTTTCCCTGCCTCCTCTTTTTTTTTTTTTTTTTTTTTACGTTGAAGAAGGAATCTGCTGAAGCACAGCCCTCCCAGCTTGGCCGGCCCTCCGTGCGCGTGGCTCCTGCTGGCTCAGCAAAGCTCGGAATTCTACCTTGGCTTCATTTAGCCGTTGCAAATGGAAGACGGAAGGGACAAGCCCGGGAGAGGCCTGGAAGACACTCCCAGAAGCACCAGCTACCTATTCCCGGCTCTTCCACGTTTGATGATCTTATATATGATGATCGTAGAAGACTACATAATAATTAATAATAGTGTGTGCCATCGAGTCAATTTTGACTTCTGGTCTAGGCTTTTCCAGGTACAATAGAGCAGGGCTGTTCAGGTTTGAACAGGCCAAGGTTTATTTTTTCCCGCCCAAAGTGCCTGAGGGCTGCTACACTAAAACCTCTACTTACAAATTTTATCAGTTCCCAGGACATGTTCATAAGTAAAAAGTTTTGTAAGTAGAGCAGTGGTTTCCCATAGGAATACATTGAAAACCAATTGATCTGTTCTGGAGGGAACAGATTTCAATGCACCATGGCCCTTGAACTGCCCTGCTCGGCTGGCAGACCCAGAACTTTGCTAGGGCAGTGGTAGTCCTTGGCATTGGGGAGGGAGAGGTGGAGAACCTGTCCTCTCACTTTTTTAAATTGATGGCTGGCGGGCTACTTTTGAACCCTTCACGGGCTACCAGTAGCCCACGGTCTACCTGTTGGGCAGGTCTCCAATAGAGGGTACTCAGATGTGGTTCCCCTTCCCTTCTTCCTGGGGTGGTGGTGTTTGCCCTGGGACTTCTGAGCAGCTTACCCGAGGTCACCCAGGCTGGCTCTTCTCCCAGGAGGTACAGCAGGGAATCAAACTCCCAACCCCCCCCCCAAACTGCTCAGTTATTCAACTAGCTAGAATACAGTATATTCCATGATGTATCACTATTGGCTAACAACAGTGAGCCCTGTGGCACTGCGGTTAAACTGCAGTCAAAACCTCTGCTCATGGTCTGAGTTTGATCCCGATGGACTGGGGAAACCCGCTCAAGGTAGACGCATCTTTCTGCCTTTCCAAGTAAATTGCATACCCAGCTCATGGTGGGGGAAGTGGTTGCCCACATGGTTTTGCTGCAGACAACCCAGAATATGCTCTAGCACTATCTGTGGCAGTATAGAAGTCAGAAGAATAAATAAAATAAACACCAATTAACAATATACCACAAGAAACATTTCTGGTCATGGAAGTACATGAACTCTTTTGGCATTGAGGGGGTGGGGGTGGGATTGGGCAACGGCGGGGGTTTAGACAAGGCTGACAAAGGGCTACTGCAGGAGACCCAAGCTGTGCTGTAGATTCCCTGTCCATGGGGCCGAGTAGAGATGGGCACAAATCAAAAAAATGGCGTTTCGGTTTTTCATTTTTCGTTGAGGGGTCTGTTTCGGTTCGTTTTCATTTTTTTGAATGTTTGAAAAAAATTTGTATTCATTTATTTGTTTATTCGTTTTTTGTTTTTATCTGCTTTTGCGCGGTTTTTAAAGCATTTCCGTGCACGGGCGTCCCCCAACGCCCAGACCAGAGGGAAAACACTAAAAAAAAAAAAAAAAAATGATACTGGCAGAGGCACAGTATAGATGAGGTACGCAGGGAGGCTGCAAAGGCAGCGGCGGGCATTGCCCAGGGTGCAAGGCAGCCACAGAGTGACTGCACTGTGGGGCAGCGGAGGGTACTCACCGAGAGGGTACGCACGCACACAGGGAGGCTGCAGGACTGAAGCTAGAGAGAAATCTCTTCTTTCTCTCCCCTAAGAGCCAGGCTGCAGCCAGCAGGAACACAGAGACACACACCTGCCTGGCTAGCCTAAAGTGAAAATAACGAGTCGCAGAGACAGCAATCCCACCCTAACTCCCACTGGAGACTGCAAGGAGGACGGGGGCTGCCAGAGCTTTTTATGCCCTCTGTGGCTGCCAGACCTGCCGAGTCTGCAACCTGGACATGCTATTGGTTAAAGTTGTCCAAGAATTTACATGATCCCATCACATGGCTTGCCTCCATTTTGTGGCTGGCGACATCCATTTTGTCATCATTAAAGGGAAAAGAAAAATACATTGTGATGGGAGAAGACAAAAACAAACATTTTAAGGACCCCAACCCCCCGGTAGGTATTATCAGACAGTATAAATAATTGTTGCTGCATTTTTATGGATGTCCAGGGCGTTTTTTAACATTTAAAACAGCTCATTTCATTGCGCGTCACCATTAATGAAAAACGAAACGTAACGAACCTAATTTTCGTGGTTCGGTTTGGTTCGTTCCAATTTCATCACAATGGTCGTTATTTGTTTCGTTACGTAACAAAACAAATAATGAATAATGGAAACGAAAAAAAGTTCGTTTCATGACCATCTCTAGGGCCGAGCATCTCATGTGATCCCTGCTATCCAGAGTTCGGTTCCTCACCTATGTTCCGGACCAGGTGGGGTTGCCAGCCTGTGTGCCATGGATTTCTGCCACCTGAGCCCCCTTGGGTGGAGAGTGCAGCACAGAGGGTAAGCACCTGCCAGCCATGGCCCCAGACACCACGAGAGAGTGCAAGGCCTGCAGAATCCAGCGAGGGTGACTTCCAAGCAGACATGCTGAAAGAGCGGCTTCATTGCATTTCTGCTGCAAAAGCAGTTGGATTGAGTCTCATCTCTTGTGGAAGTCTCTGTTTCCTACTCTTGGCAGTATTGGATTAGGAGGAAGGAAGGAAGGAAGGAAGGAAGGAAGGAAGGAAGGGAAGGAAGGAAGGAAGGAAGAGAAAGAAAAAGAAAGAAAGAGGGAGGGAGGGAGGGAGGGAGGGGGAGGGAAGGAAGGAAGAGGGAGGGGAGGAAAAAGAAAGAAAGAAAAAAGAAAGAAAGAGGGAGGGAGGGAGGGAGGGAGGGAGGGAAGAAAGGAAGAAAGAAAAAGAGGGCGGGAGGGGGAGGGAAGGAACAAAGAAAGAGAGAAAGAAAAGAAGAGAAAGGGAGGGAGGGAGGGAGGGAGGAAGGGGGAGGGAAGAAAGAAAGAAAGAAAGAAAGAAAGAAAAAGAGGGAGGGAGGTAGAGGGAAGGAAGGAAGGAAGGAAGGAAGGAAGGAAAAAGAAAGAAAGAAAAATCAAGCAAACGAACAAACAAATAAAAACAAATTGTGGCCTGGTGTGCAAAGCTAAGGATTCCAAATCTCTCTGTTAAAGGATTCAGACACTCAGGAACATTTGCCACCCCAGTTCACAGCCTTTTACTTTTCTAAGCATTTAACCATTGCTGGTGCAATTGAGCCTGAGTTTGGTGGCACTTGAACACTTCCATGGGGGGGGGGCAGGTTTAACAAAACAAAACAAAACAAAAGAAAAACACTTAGAAAAGGATGTGCTTACTGAAATGGGCCCAAGGCAACCCTGAGGTGGAAGGTCCTTCCCATTTGCTTTTGAAGAATTTGCCAAGATTCACTAATCCCATCTTTAGGGACCAAACAAATATGGGGCTTATAGTGGACCCTCGTATAACAAACGGTTTGTATAACATAAAAGCTGTACAACATAAAAATTCTGGAGATAGGGGAAATTTGCTGAACAGAATCGCCTCTGGGGAAAATCCCTACAACATAAAAATGGTTGCGATTTGGGATTATTCTGTTTTCAATGCATTCCTAGGGAAAATTTGTATAAAGGAAAATTTGCTTAACAGAATTTAATTTGGAATGAATTAATTCCTTTATACAAGGTACCACTGTATTTAATAAGGTTCAATACAGGAGAAAGCAAAGCAAAGCAAAGTGTTCTGCTTATATACCACCCCATACCACTTCAAGTAGTCTCTGGGCAGTTTACAGTTTTAATTATAGTAATGCAGGCTACACATCACCTCTCCCCCCCCCCCCACCCCCGGCAAGCTGGATACTCATTTTACTGACCTCAGAAGGATGGAAGGCTGAGTCAACCAAGAGCCTGCTGCTACCTGGGACTGAACCCCAGGTGGTGAGCACAGTTTTAGCTGCAGGGCAGGCCTTTAACCACTGGGCCACGGGGTTCTGTGTCAGGAAAACAGATTTTGTGGGGACCCCGATTTGCCTGGGAAAGACAGACATGATCTCTTAGACCTGGAGGTAGGAGGAGGAGAGCTTACAATTCTAAAGCAGGGGTGGTTAGCATGCATTTTGTGACCTCCTAGCCCTCTCCAAAATTAAGAATTGGGGGGCAATTACCACCACAGTCTTCATGGACTTTTTAGGGAATATTCAGGGAGGGGCAATTCTGAGCATCCCAGTCCCCATATATATATATATTTGGCCACTAGAGGTTGCAAGGGACCTTTTTCATTTTCAAAAAGATTTTTGTTGATCTCATTTTTACATCAAAGACCAGAAACCCCTGATCTAAGGAGTGACGTCTCAACACAATCCTGACACTAATGTTTACTCTCAAAATATTGTTTTCTCTTTCTCTTCAGCACAAGTGCATCAGTTTGACATGGATGCGTTCAATCAATCTGTTGTTCCTTTCGGCCGGGACCTAGGAAGCCAGTTGTCTTAGGATCTTTTCACACGACCCCTAAGATCCGCTGGCCACTTAAATTCGGACCAGAGATCTTAGGGGTTTGTTGCTGTTCCTACGTTCCCACCCCCTCCGCACTCCTGGCTGCTGGCTGCATGAGGGGAGGGAGAAAAAAAGGAAGAAAAGAATGCCGCTCACCTCCATTCTGCTGTCCCGGCACTGCATTCAGGTCTCTTAAAAGGACAGGGGCAAAAAAAGAACAAACAGAAGCAAGGAGAGCCCGGCAGTCACTACTGTTATATCCGCATCAGGAATTTTCACCTTCGGAGAGCAGGTACCTGAAAAGTGCGCTGGGATGCGCTTAGGTGGGCGTGGTCATACTTAATTATCTGTAAACTCTGGAGCTGGTGGGGAAACAATTTTAAGCTCTGGAGCTGGGAGCCATTTGCGGCGGAGTTTAGGGGTCATGTACAAAGGGCCTTAACTGTTTGCTGGCCTCTATTCCAATTTTTCCATAAGCCTTCTTGCTCCCAAACGTCAACAGACACACCACCCAATGTAGAGGTGCCCCACACAAGCTTGTGCGAGAGCTTGTACATGTGCAAATGTGTGTGTGCGTACGCGCGTGTGGGACGGCAGTGATTGCTGCGAGGTGTGGGAGCCCTCAGACTGGAGGAGGGAGAGGTGCACAGGCTGCCCAAGGTTCCAGATTTAGGTTCCACACCTCCAACCCCAACTTTGGGAGACTGACCTTCCGTTTGGTGGCACCATCTTCCTTCCCAGGCTGTCTCCTGCAGGCAGCAGTCTCCAAGTCTTGCTCAGTGTCTCAGTCAGAAAGCTGACTTGAACTGCATTGTTTGCGAGGGATGGCGCAGGGGAGGCCTTGTGGCAATTTTAGGGAAAAGAATTCAGTGCATGGGTGTGCTGAGAAAGATGTTCAGCCGCCACTGCCCACCCTTCTGGAGTCTGATACCACTTGAGGGGGACCATAAAATGCTTTCAATACAAATAAAGAAAACCAATGCAAGCAGGATTTATAACCGCAATAAAATAAGCTGAGACAATTATTTGGAAAAGGAGGGGGCAGGGTGAAGATTCACAGATAGCAGCAGAATACAAATATAAAGCAGCACCTTTGTGGTTTAAAAAGTACTTCTGTACTTCTCTTGCTCTTTCTGAGTCCCAAAGTTATGACCCCAAAGGATGCATCGTACACATTCTGCACACGGTCTCAGATGGGTCCCCTGCATGGAAGCCCTGCCTCGTAGCGCAGTGGTTAAACTGCAATACTGCAGTCAAGGTTCTGCTCATGACCTGAATTCAATCCTGACAGGCTCAGGTAGCCAGCACTTAACCTTCCATCATTTTGAGGATGGTTAATTGAGTACCCAGCTCATGGGTGGAGTGAGGTGGGGACAATGTCCAGAGGACGGGCAAGATCTGTTCTCAATCGCCCACCAATTGCAAGACATGCAACAATGGGCTCAAGTTATGAGATGCCAGCTTTCGGCTGAATATCAGCAAAAACTTCCTAACTGTTAGAGCAGTACAGCAATGGAACCCATGACCTCAGGAACATAAGAACATAAGAAGAGCCATGCTGGATCAGGCCAAAGGCCATCTAGTCCAGCTTCCTGCATCTCACAGTGGCCCCACCAGATGCCTCTGGGAGTGCACAAGACAACTAGATCTCTGTCTCCTGGTACCACTCCCCTGCATCTGGCCCTTGAAGGACCCCGGTTTTAAGCCTGGAGATCATACATCCCCATCATGGTTTGTAACCATGATGGTTATCAGTACCTTTTCCTTCCTCTGCCCAATTATCAAAAAACAGGAAGGAAGGAAGGAAGGAAGGGAGGGAGGAAGGAAGGAGGAAGGAAGGGAGGGAAATGTATTTAACAACAGAGTACATATAATATGGATTTGGTTTCACTTGAAGACAGAACAAGGTGCACCCAGCGTTAAGAAGACTGGGAAGATCCGGGTTCAAATCCAGATCCAGACATGAATCTTATTAGGAACTTTAAAAGATCAGGAAAAAAGGGTAGAATAGCCCATGTAAACCACCCTGACATGATAATAAGAACATAAGAACATAAGAAGAGCCATGCTGGATCAGGCCAAAGGAGGTGGTGAGTGCTTCAACACTGGAGGCATTCAAGAGAAAATTTGGCAACCACCTGGCAGGTAGACTTTGATTTGTATTCCTAAATGGAGCAGGGGGTTGGGCTCAAAGGCTGCTTGCTCCTTCCAACTGCAGGATTCAATTATTCTGTGAATGTATTTCCAACATTTTTAAATCCCAGATAATGCATTAAGCGCCATGGGGAGGTTAATAAGCAGCACAATTGCTTTGCTTTACACCTGCTTTGCCTGCTTTGGGAATACTAGGGAGACATGATTCTAGATCTCATAAGAACATAAGAAGAGCCCTGCTGGATCAGGCCAAAGGCCCATCTCGTCCAGCTTCCTGTATCTCACAGGGACCCCACCAGATGCCTCTGGGAGCGCATGAGACTAGATATCTGTCTCCTGATAGCACTCCCCTGCATCTGGCCCTTGAAGGACCCTGATTTTAAGCCTGGAGATGACACATCTCCATCATGGTTTGGGTAACCTGTGATGGACTTCTCCTCCAGGAATCTGTCCAATCTCCCTTTTGAAGGCATCCAGGCCAGGTGCCATCATCACCTCTTGTGTCAGGGAGTTCCACAAACTAACAACACGCTGGGTGAAAAAAATATTTTCTTTCATCTGTTCTCATGAAGGTCAAATCAAGTACGGGGTTGGGGATAAATCACAACTGGACCTTTGGTGCTCTGCACGTCTTTGACCATCTCTGGTTAGGCGCTGAGGGAAAGGAAGAAGAGGAAGGACAGTGGAATTGCACCACCCGAGCAGACGAGGATGACTGTGTGTGTTGGGAATCAAAAATGGCACAGAACAGCCGAAGGCACATGCAGAGACACGCCAGTGGGTTGAGGGGGGTGGGAATCCTCAGTCCGGAATGCCATTTCTTGGTGCCACAGCAGGGGCAGGAGATTAGCAGCTCCCTGGACGGGGACAGAGATGCACATGTCAGCCCCCCTTCTCCATCCCTCCGAGATCTCTGGGAACAGCTGCCTCCCTGCACGGAAGTGGGACATGAAGGACTAAAGGCCGCCACAGGAGGTCCCCTCCCCTTGCAGAGAGGCAGGGACCCAGAGGGTGGCCTGGGGAAGGGAAGGAATAGAGGAGGAGTATTTTTAGAGAAGGTGCCTGCGTGCCACAGGGCCAGGAGTGGCCTGGGGACCCGTGGCCTCGCTGGGCCTCCACCCCGTCCCCTCCCCTCCCGCTGGAGCCAAAACGGCCCGTCATCCAAGTTGACTCTGGGAAGGTAGAGTGATATAATCCGTTGGAGGTCCCTGGGCTCTTCAGGCTTTGCGTCATCCCTTCATTTTTAGGGCGGGTACGAAAAGAGATTTGGTTTCTGAGGGCTGCTCCTTGCCAAGACCAGCAGGATGAGAGAAAGGGGGAGGAACAGGGCCCGGCCTTCCCAAAGACGGCTTTGAGCATGAAAGAAGAGGAGGAGAAGGTCCAGGCTCCCTCGCAGGCAGGGAAACAAGGCCTGAACCACGCATTCTGCACCCTGGGAGGCTAATTGATGGCTCGCCATTCTGCCACCTTCTTCTCTTTGTTGGTCAGTTTGGGTGAGAAGAAGAAGATTCTAGCCCTCACTGTCAAAGGAGGATGGAATAACCACCTGGCTGCAGAGACCCAGTGTGGGTGTGGCTGCAGGCAAGGTGGGTGATGAGAGTCTCTCCCCATAAAAAGGACGATAAATACACCAGGTTTTAGTGGAGGGCCACTAAGATAATCAGGATAGGCCTTCCTCTCAGTTTGACCCCCCTTTGTGGGTATGCTTTTAAATAAATTATTAAAATAAATTCACAGGGGAAGGAACTGCAATATTCCTTCGGGAAGATGGGCAGTATAGAAAATAGATAGATACAGCGATACAGCGATAGAGCAATAGAGTGAAACAATGATAGATAGATAGATAGATAGATAGATAGATAGATAGATAGATAGATAGATAGATAGATAGATAGATAGATAGATAGTTTAAACTGAGCGAGGGAACGAAGAAGAGGAAGATTCCAGAACTCCAAAAGGCTTGATTCTCTTACGACTCCATTAAAGGGCTGGTGGAAGGGCATTAAGGGCACACCCACCTGCAGGATATTCACAGGAAGCAGAGCAAATGCACAAAATACCTATTGGCCATAAAAGTTAAGGATGATGGAAACTGTAGTCCAGGATATTTGAAAGTTCTCCGAAAGAGTGATGGGCACTTTTGTTTCTCATCCAGAGACATCTTTAGGCGTGGATCAAAACTGGCCACCCAACTGGAATCATTCTAACATCTCGGTGGAAAACACTTTTTCAAGGCTTTTGATTTAGGTCTAAACTGAGATGGAAAATACAGTGGTACCTTAACTTACGAATTTAATCCGTTCTGAATACATGCTTTTAAATTGAACTACTCTTAAGTTGGGGGTACCTATCTAAAATATTGGAAAAAAGGTTAAAAAATAAAAAAATTGAAAACAAATATTTGTAAGTCGAGCAGACTATATCTAAAATTTGTAAGGCAGCAGTTAAAACGCCAACAGTTTTCCGCTCTTAAGTCAAATTGCTCTTAAGTTGAACTGCTCTTAAGTTGGGTACCACTGTAATCTGCCCACCTCATCTCATACACATCTCCTTAAAACCAAAGCAAAGCAAAGTGTGCTGCTTATATACCTCCCCATTGCACTTAAAGCACTCTTGGGGTAGTTTGCAGTTCAATTACACGGGTTACATATTCCCCTCCACCCCTGCCAGCAAGCTGGGTACTGTACTCATTTTACCAACCTCCGAAGGTTGGAAGGCCGAGTCTGTCTTGAGCCTGCTGCCTGAGATGGATCCCAAGCCGGGAGCAGAGTTTTGGCTGCTGTGCTGCAGTTTAAGAGGTGTGCCATGAGGTCCCCTACCTGCGCAGCCCCCACCCCCGCTCCATCTAGCAGAACGCTGTGGACGCTGCGCCGTGAAAGCAATAAGGAATGTCGCAGCGCCTTCAGGATAGGTTCCTGGGCATAAAGTTTTGGTGGAGGGCTCCATCCTTTTCATGACAGCACACGGGAGTTTGCTACTTCAATCTGTCCCGGTGGTTCCGGGCAACAAAGGGGAAGTCCTGCCGCCAAGAGCCAGTGGACAGAGCTTGGCCAGGGAGCCCTACGGGAATCGCCCGGTGCCTGCCTTTACTGAGCCCTGTGGCGTGGTGGTTAAATGCCTGTCCTGCAGGTAAAACTGTGCTCACGACCTGGGGTTCAATCCCAGGTAGCAGGCTCATGGTTGACTCAGCCTTTCATCCTTCCGAGGTCGGTAAAATGAGTACTCAGCTTTCTGGGGGGTGGGAGGCAATGTGTAGCCTGCATTACTGCAATTAAAAACTGTAAACCGCCCAGAGACTACTTGAAGTGGTATGGGGCAGTATATAAGCAGAACACTTTTTGGCTTGGAGGAAAACCCATAGCCTTCTGCAAATGGGTGCTCCAATCCACCACCCTGGCCCTTCTGTGAAGGATGCCTCCCCTCTTCTGCTCCGTGCCAAATCCTCTTACTCTGCACCCTTTCCCATTCTCCCCACCCCACCTGGGGGGGGTGTCCTTTGGTCTACACCAGGCATGTCCAAACTTCGGCCCTCCAGATGTTTTGCACAGCAACTCCCACAGTCCTTTGCTGCTAGCATTCTAAGCTTACAAGCTTCCAAAACATCAGGAGGGCCAAAGTTTGGACATGCCTGGTCTACACGGAGAAGAGCTTCGGAGGATGGACGGAGAGCCTTCGGACAGCTGGCCCCTGGTGACCTCACGTCGACTGTCCCAACTTGTTTATACCCCTCCAGTGAGAATCCTGAGACACCGGGTCAGGTTTCATCCCAAGGACCCTTGAGTCAGTTGGGATCCATCCTTCAGCATCGTTGTCGGCGTTGGCCTCATGGTTGCTGGGGTGGGGGTGGGGATTGACATGGAGGCCCCAGGAAGCTTCCCAAATGTCATGGCAGCTTGTGTGGGACATTCAACACCCTGGGTGAAAAGGAAACCACCCTTAATCCCTGCCCAGGGACCCTGGAGAATGGGAAGCAGCGACACCTGGGAATGCCGACCCTCCGGGAGCCTCCTACAAGGCACAGGCCAGCGGGCAGGATCGCCTTGCGAGGGGGGAGCAGGTGGGACGTTCCCTAAGATGACTTTTCAGGCTGGGGAGGGCAGTTGCGTTGCTGTGAAGGCTGGGGGGGCTCGTCCTTCACCGCCTGCCACTCCCAAGAAGGCTGGCGTCTTCCCAGGCTGAACTCTGCCCTGCATAGAAGGCGCTGCTGCGACCCCCCTACCACCACCACGGATTTGGGGATTGGCCGCCCGTATGCACCTCCCCCAGAGCATCAGAGGCCAAGGGGCTGTGTGGACACCGAAGGCAAGGCACAGGCCAGCTCCAAAGAGGTGTGTGCCTGTGTGTGGAAAAAATCCCTTCTGTTCTTTCTCCGAGGAGGCTATCTGAGAAGTCACATCCAAGGCTACCGGGTGCAGCAGATCCAGTGTAGGGAGACACATCTTTGCATATTCACACCTCTGTTTCCCCACCACCACTCCATTTCCCCCCCCCTGCACTCCCTTTACCCTAAAACCCCCAGGTATTTTCACCAGTCGTGCTCAAAAAATGCTTCCTGGGCCTTGCCAAGGTCTGTAATTAGAATGTAATGCCTCTGCCCTCCGAATGTGCTGCAGCAGGAATGCAAAGGTGGTGATAAATGGGGGGAGATTATCTCTAAGCTTTTGCATAACTAATGGCTGAAGGCATCTCCCCCATTAGCATTGTTGGCTGGGGGCTCCAGAGCTGCTCAACTTACTTGACGGGTGCACGCACTTATCCCGCTGGGTGGAGAAGGGAGGATGGCCAATCTGCAGGCTGCTATTAAGGATCTAGCCTCTGGCTCCATTGGGGCACAGAATATGGCTTACAATATTTATTTAAAATACAGTGGTACCTTGTATAAAGGAATTAATTCGTTCCAAATGAAATTATGTTAAGCAAATTTTCCTTTATACAAATTTCCCATAGGAATGCATTGAAAATGGAGTAATCCCATTTTTATGTTGTACGGATTCGCCCCATAGGCAATTACGTTAAGCAAATTTCCCCTATCTCCGGAATTTTTTTATGTTATACAGATTTTATGTTATACAAACTGTTTGTTATACAAGGGTCCACTGTACAGTACAGGGCTGGCTTATTGAGAAAGAAGTATTCAAACTAGTTCTGCTACACATTGAGGAATGACTTTAAAATTATAAATTTTGAAACACAACCAATACACTTTTGAAACATTAGAGAGCCATAGCCACAAACACCTGTCTTGTAAAAAGAAAGCTAAATTATTAAAAAAAAAAGCAAAGCTTATTCACCATCCCATAGCAGTTAAAGCACTTTCGGTGTGGTTCACAAGCTATGCAGCCTAAACACCCCCTCTCTCACACACACTCACATGCACAGTAAATCACTGGCCGAATTCAAAAATAAAGAGAATTCCTTTTCTCAAAGGCAAAAAGACTTCAAAACAACTTCCTCTTCTCATTTACTTTTCAAAACGAGAGGCCACGGTATCTTTTCAAAAGTTGTATTTTATTTCTAAACTAATTTGTAAAAAGAAAAATCATGCATATGAAAAAAAAATCAAAATGTTAACAGATCTAAGTAGATCTTCTCAGACCTCAATCATAGTTTTGTTTCCCTAAAAATAACAAATCTAAGACATCCTGACTAACTGGTTACATTCAAGCATTTTGACTAATCTAAATTACCCTACTTTACCTAACGGAGGTAAGCTCCATCTCTTCTCTCGTCTTCTTGCTCGAAGCTTCCAGATATCATATGACATAACTGACCAATGGTAGCTGACTATTCCTTGCGCTGTCAGCTTATTATGACTATTTTTCTACATAACTTAGATATGGTCTAATACAAGGCCATAATAATATTCAGTTTAAGAACTCACACCATGTCCCATCACCATTGGTTAATATTCAGTTTACAGAACTCACACCATGTCCCATCACACACACTTATTTCACACACACACACACACACACACACACACACTGAGCTGGCTGCTTAGGATGGAAGGCTGAGTGAACCTTGAGCCGGCTACCTGGGATTGAACCCCCAGGTGTCAGCAGAGTTACAGTTGCAGGACAGCTGTTGAACCACTGTGCCATGAGGCTCATAGAAACAAATATTATTGCATAACTCTTATTGGCTTACTTAATTTTAATCTAATCCTTTCTTCTCGAGTGGGGACCCAAGGTGGCATACCAAAATATATACAGGTAATACCCTCATTACAGAGGCTGGATGGCCACCTGTCGGAAATACTGTGATGGGGGTTCCTGCATGGCAGGGGGTTGGACTGGATGGCCCTTGAGGTCTCTTCCAACTCTATGATTCTATGATTTTATCTGTGAAGATTATTTTAATTATCCAGGTGAGGTTATCTGGGAGCTGAGTCATGGCAAATGGACTTCTTGTGAGATTGAAACATTTCGCTCTTCATCCAAGTAGCTTCTTCAGTCTGAGGAAGGTTGGTGGGAGGCTTCAAATGTATAGTTCACCTTGGTCTCACACCACCCTGGTCTGAATAGGCTCGTTAGGTGGTCTGTTGTCTAAATAGGCTCGCTAGATGTACAATGGTCTGGGGTGTGTGAAAGTCACACCTACAGTTTAGAGAAGTACCATAAACAAATATTTAAAAATATAATTTAAAAACTATGTATCATATTTTAGAACAATTTTCCCCCAGTGCGATATGTAATATCTTCTAACAGCTTCCAAAACTATATTTTAAGGATATCTTAAGGCACCTTAAGAGCTTTTTGACAGAAAATGTCCAGGGTGCAATGGAAGTTTTCATTGGCTTCATTTTGTCTTTTTTTCAAGTAATCATTTTACAAGATGCAAGATCAGAATGGGACACTAGAGGGAACCAAAGAGTATACCCCCCCTCCCTCTTGGCCAATAAAAATTTTAAATAGAAAACTCAAACACAATATAAAATACACGGGAGAAAAAAAAAAGACACTGGGTGAAAAAGAGGTGCTTTAAAGACCACCAAAATTAGGCAGGCAGGCTTTTGGCTTTTCATAACTTAAGCATCCCAACTCTTACCAAATTACAGGTTCCAAGATTCTTCGAATCCTACAACTGCAACGCTGGACGTGATCTCCAAAGGGTCATCAGATGCCCACTCTTTGTCCAAGCAGGCAACCCACAGCAAAGGCACACCTGGCCACTGACCGTCTCGTCTCCATTTAAAGCCCTGCCATGCACAGGATTTTGTTGCTTTGTGATACAGGCCATTCCGGGGGGTTCCAGTGGTATAGGTCTCCGGGTGCAGAGCGAGAGTTTAGGAGTTCAAATCCCCACTGTGCCTCTCTGACAGAGGTTGGACTTGATCATCTTTAGGGTCCCTTCCAACTTTGCAGTTCTGATGATGAAATCTCCTGTCCTGGAGTGCGAGTGACATTTTTAACATTAGATTGTTATGATTTACTGCTTTGGATATTTCTGTTTTCTATTTTTGTATTTTCCATTTCTAAGTGGCATTTTTTTTAAAAAAAATTGTATACTTATTGTTCTTAGTTTTCATATTGCTTTTTAATGTTGCAAGGTGCCTCTTTACTCATTGATCTTAGATTTAAACATTGTATTTTAATAATGTTAACCACTGTTGTTCTATTTATTGTTTTCAACTTCAAATACAGCCTTTTTAAACGACATTGCCCAGAACAGGACATCATATTTGCAAGAATGAAACTGATTGGGTTGGCATGTCCCTGGCTCTTGGCATGGGTGTGCCTTGATCTGACCAATTCAACACCCAGGAAATCTGTGATTATCATTCTGGTTGGAAGGAACTGGAGTGATGGGGTAGCAGCGATATGACAAGTCTTCTCTTCCTGGACACCCTAGCAGCAGCAATGTTGGGAGTTCAAATCCTGCCCACCGTAGCTTGGTGCCCGTGGTTGGTCCCAGCCTGGAAGGGAGAACGATGACCCACCAACCCCGAGAGGGCCAGCATGAGGGCAAGTGCTTGAGGTGAATGGTCTTTTCACAAGTCAAAGCCATTCTCCACCCTGGAACAGCACGATCGGGCCATCCAAACACCCATCAATAAATTAAGCTTGTTCCCAGGACAATGAACTGGAGAGTGGCAGAGGGAGGCACTCAAGAAGCGAAACAACTTCCTATCTTGACTTTTCCAGCATGGTTGCTCACTCGGTCCCTTCTGAACAGAAAAGACACCTCCGGATCTACCTGCAAGAGATTTCCAAGGTCAAGGCTGATGGGGTGAAGAAAGTCAAAGGGGGCTGATGCTGCAACACCCTGAAGAATGTCCTTCAACTTCAAAGAGAGGTAGCCATTGGGTCACCTTTTATTTCCTCATCAGACCAATTGCCTCAGTTTCTCCAAAGGCCCTAGAGGTCAGATTCACACTCAATGCGAGTCCTGCAAGGAAAATGCCCCTGACTGGTCTTCCACAACTCCTGACTTCATATTCAACTAGGAATCGATATTCCACATTTTTTTAAAAAATACAAAAGTTGATTTCATAGTCGCCTAGGGGAAAAAAATTAAAACCAGAATGTAAATGATGCTATTGATGCAAACACCATTATAGGGATACCAGAAACAAAATGCAGAGTTGAGGTTGAGATCTGTCCTAAACTGGAACTCATTCCAAGGACCTTGGTCGTGTTGTCTGAAAGTCCACAGTGACATTTTAGGATCTCATCATCTACTTGCTGGAAACTTCTCGGAGCTATATCCAATGCAGAGTAACCCAATGAATGAATAAAATCTGTTAAGTCAACACTTAGGTAACTCCCCAAAGATTTAATAGGTTGACTCTAGTCGCAACAAACAATTGGATGTAACTCTTGGGTTTTTTTTTTAACCTTCGGGAATCAATACTTCAAATATGGCCCATTTTAAAAAAAAAACAGCCGCTCCAATCTTCAGTAAACGTAAAATGTTTTTACCCCTGAAATCATGAGTGGTAGATTACTCTTCTTGCCCCTCTATGGAGCTTCTTCAGTTCTGTTGTTCATTAACATTTGGAACGGAAGAATTATGGGATGGGGTGACGCCAGAAAGAAAGCCAAACAGAAGCATAAAATCCACCGAGGCATGCTTAGTTAGACACAAACTTGCTTTATTGGCCTTGAATTCAATGTGGGGGAAAAAAATCACCAAGTAACAAAAGATCTGAGTTTTGCTATCAAGAGTCTCTGTATTGAAAATAGTTTCATTTAATGCATAGCTATGGGCACCACCCAGCAAAATGTTCTGGCACCACACCATTCACTACATCGAGGTTTGCACACGAAGCACGCTTGGTGGACTCTGCCCTGAAATATTGGCATGCCGCTGCCCCCCTGAACAAACAGCTCTTTGCTAAGAGAACGACGACACAAAACGCCAGCGACTAAAAGGCAGGCAAGGGGGGAGGGTTGACGAGCACGCAGGCGATTCCTGTGTCCCGGACAGAGACGGACCCCCTTGAGCCGTCCAGGGGTCTGAAGCACAAGCCCTGTCTACCGGCTGTGCGTACTAGGAGTTGTGGCAGAGGAGTTCACGACACCCAGGAGGCATGAGGCGGCTCATTGCTGGTCTGAGGAGACATCATATTTGAAATACTGGGGTTTTGGTACGGTCAGGTGGGCTCCGCCCTTCCACCCGTTACATCTGCTGTTAGAAGCAACCTCTGCAATTCAGGTACCGCAACGGGCAAGCAAGTAATACTGGCTGGTTGACACACAGAGCGGGTCCAGGCTTATTCATGCATGGAGATTCCTTCTTAGGGCGTTTATACACGACCCCTAAGCTGCGCTGCAAATGGCTCCCAGCTCTGGAGCTTAGAAATGTTTCCCCACCAGCTCCGGAGTTTGCAGACAATTGTTCCCCACCAGCGCCCCCATAAGTTTGCAGACCTTTCATGTACTTGCTCCAGCAGATGAAAATTCCTTGATGCAGATAAGATAAGATTAGAATCAATATGCAAGCAGCTGTATGGTCAGGTGTGGTGATTCCATGTGCCTTTCTTCTCTGGACAGGTGAAAAATATTTGAGTCTCCAGCTGGATAACCATTAGAACCACACTAGAGATAAGATTATTATAGATGTCCTGCCATTTGTCTTTGTTCCTTTTGATTTTTGCCTCCGCCCTGAGTTCCCGTTTGGGAAAGAGCTCCTTGTGAAAAAAATAATAATTTTAAAAAAAAGTGGCGGGCTCTCCTCGCTTGTTTGTTGTTTTTTTGCCTCCTGCCCCTTTAAGAGCCCCTTGAGAAGGAACCAGGAAGTAACAGGGCTCGTGGCAACTTCGACCGACACCAGCAGGTTAGTAAAGGCTTCTTTTGTCCTTTTTTCCCTCCCCCCCCTCACACCGACAGGAGCAGGAAGTGCTGAGGGGTGGGGACGCAGGAACAGAAACGAACCCCCAAGATCTCTGGTCCGAATTTAAGGGGGTCGTGTGAAAAGGCCCTTAGTCGTGTGGACATCTCCCGCTCACTTTGGTCTAGAGCTGTGGTTCTCAACCCGTGGGTCCCCAGATGCTCCTGGACTCCAACTCTCAGAAATCCCTTCCAGCACAGCGAGCGGTGGAGGAGGCTTCTGGGAGTTGTAGTCCAAGAACATCTGGGGACCTACAGGTTGAGAACCACTGGTCTAGAGAGGTTCGTGCCTGATCCCTTTTCCCACCTCCCTGGCCAATGGCCCACGGACCAGCCAGAATGCGCTCCTGTCCTCCTCCTCCTCCTCCTCCTCCTCCTCCTCTTTGGATGTCCACCTAGTCCCTGGTCAGAATGGAGGAATACCGAACGGGTCATACAGCTGAAGAAAAGGAACTGGCTGGGGATTGGGGGACCCAGCTGGAGAAAGGCGCGCACGGCCGTATACAAACCGGCATAAATCTCCATACTGAGGTCCATGCCAATCTCTAATCCTGAACGTAGGCTGCGTTCAAAGTCCCTGCCGGTGCAGGTGCATGAAAGATATCACATCAAGTGCAACGCAACAGACCTGCCTAATTTTCTATATGTTGCACTTGATGTGACATCACACACACACACACACACACACACACACACACAGAGGCCATGGCTTGATCTGGCAGTCATCATGTGGGCTCACCCATGGGCCTGGATGGTCTCCCCTTGTGGCAGCGTGGCTGGCTGTGTCACATCCAGTTTTGAGCAAATTCACCTACGATGCCCAGGTCTGCTGCCAGAGATGAAGGGGCCACCTTGGAACGATGTCCTTATTGGGGGGTCAGCGCCACCAACTTTCCGGAGTGGTCCGTCTTATTTTCAGCTGGAGCCCGGCCATCCCTCTGAGTTGCTTGTCAGGCACTGCTGGAGGCTTAAAGTGGCCACCCCTTTAGCTCCAGCTGGCCAGCCCCAGGAAGCCCTACGTATGGCATGCTGGGGTGGGCCACTGCGTGTTGAATTTATTTTGCATTCACCCCCTTTGCTGTGGGTCAGAAGGAACCAAAAGCCTTCTGGCATACTTAGTGACCTCAGGCAGCTCTAGATTCTGCTCAGCAACTGGGAACCAGGTAATCTTCTAGGACTTAAAACAACCTCTAATGCAACAACTACAGTAGTACCTTGTATAAAGGAATTAATTCGTTCCAAAGGAAATGATGTTAAGCAAATTTTCCTTTATCTAAATTTCCCATAGGAATGCATTGAAAATTGAGTAATCCCATTTTTATGTTGTACGGATTCGGCCCATAGGTGATTCTGTTAAGCAAATTTCCCCTATCTCCGGAATTTTTTATGTTGTACAAATGTTGTTATACAAACCGTTTGTTATATGAGGCTCCACTGTATATGTTGAGAGGAGCTAGCCAAACCACCCCGAATCATGTACAGAGTGCCTTTTCAACATTACAACAGCTTTCCACTCCCCAAAGGGGAAATCTGACCACAGGGGTACTAGAGAAAACCAAGACCGCACCCCACCCCACCCCCAGCCCAGGCGCTTAAGTTTTGAGCCACACATTGTGCAACACACACCCAAGGTTCCTCCGTGGAGCCCTGGGACGGGGGTCAAGCTACGTGCCGTAACATTTGGGGCTCCTGCATTGATTACATAGCAGCTCTGCTTGTGTTTATAGCCAGGCTGGGGACACAGCCCTTGAGACGATGCTCCAGGCAGCCTGGAGAAACATAATCCCACAGCGTAACCTTTGCAGAAGGAGGTCTAAGCAAGTGGCGTCTTACTCCAGACGGTCACTCGGCGGCCGGAATTCTAGTCTTCCGAAGCCTCCACCTGCTCCAGGCACGCTCTCCGGTTCCCTCGTCTCAGAAATTAGCAGGTTCTGACTTGTTTTCTTCTAAAAGAATGCACTGTTTGCTCAAGTGGATCAAATCGAGAGGGAAGGAAGGGCAGCAACTCCTCTGCGCTCTCTGGCTCTTGTGGCACGTCCGTGGCGGGACCACAGCTCAGGGATGCTCTGAAGTTAGTCCAAGAGGACCACTTACCACCAGGGGAGGTTGGGCTGCCGTCACAGGCCGGGGTGGGTCTGCAGGAATACGCCGCCATCTAGAACAAGCAAAACACTCTTGCCTTTTCTTCAAAACTTACGGAATCTCTAGCCAGGACTTGTATGCCCTGAAATACCAGGGAAAACGCCCAGGAAAACCCGCAATCAGCTGCACGGGTCAAAAGGCAATGGGGTAAAGTCCTGGGATGAGGCGATAAAGAGTGGCACTGACGTCATGGCATTCAAGCCCATTTGCTTTTATTCAGATCCAGAGACAGCTGGACCAGAGTGGAAGAGGGTTGTGGTCAAGGATGCAGATTTGGATCGTCTGAACCTCGGAGGAGTGCGTGGGCGTGCAAGCAAACGCGTACACCACAGGCATACGAGGACTTTCGTGGTTCACATTTCTGTTCTCAGCAACAGTTAGTGATCCAGACAATTAAATGGATCCTCCCCTGCCAGAGGCAGTCCACCTGAATTCGGGATGGTGGGCGTGAACAACAGAAAAGGGATGTTGGCTGTACATTTTGCAGCCATGCCTACGGAAGGCGTCTGTCTGGCCCCTGCTGAAAAGAGAAAGCACAGCTGGAGGAACTCACCAAGACCCAGGGCCTTTTCACACGACCCCTAAGATCCGCTGGCCACTTAAATTCGGACCAGAGATCTTAGGGGTTTGTCGCTGTTCCTGCGTTCCCACCCCCTCCGCACTCCTGGCTGCTGGCTGCGTGAGGGGAGGGAGAAAAAAAGGAAGAAAAGAATGCCGCTCACCTCCGTTCTGCCGTCCCGGGCACTGCATTCAGATCTCTTAAAGGGGCGGGGGGCAAAAAAAGAACAAACAGAAGCAAGGAGAGCCGGGCAGTCACTACTGTTATATCCGCATCAGGAATTTTCACCTCCGGAGAGCAGGTACCTGAAAAGTGCGCTGGGATGCGCTTAGGTGGGCGTGGTCGCACTTAATTATCTGTAAAGGTCAGACTCCGCTTCGTCCCACTCTTTATTCCAGCTGCACTCCATGAAAAAGAAAGAAAGAAAGAAAGAAAGAAAGAAAGAAAGAAAGAAAGAAAGAAAGAAATAAAGAAAGAAAGAAAGAAAGAAAGAAAGAAAGAACGAACAGCCTTGCTGGAACAGGCCATCACAGCCCATCCAGTCAAGCGTTCTGTCTCACCCAGCGGCTCACCATTTGCTTCAGGGTATTCACAGGCAGATGTCTTCACCTGCTTAGGATTCCCTGCAAATGGCATTGAGAGATATCCTGCCCCTCTGTCCAACCTGGAGGTGGTCAGGCATCAAGAAAGAAAGAAAGAAAGAAAGAAAGAAAGAAAGAAAGAAAGAAAGAAAGAAAGAAAGAAAGAAAGAAAGAAAGAAAGAAAGAAAAGTTTTCAAGGGAGTGCCGGAAGTTTCCAATCGCCTACCTTGGCGCGCAGAGCTGCCTGCCCAGCACTCTTTGCCTCTAGCGGGAACGTTGGCAGACAGGACGCTAAATCACGGAGATAAAGCAATGGAGAGGGGAAAATAAAAGCAGCCCAATCAAGTGGGGGGGGTCGGCTAATGGCCCCCTCGCTGCTCCCTCCACCCCTCCCCCTGGAAGAGAGGGAAGTTGGGCACAAAAGTGCGGAGCACGGCAGATCGGCGCTCGCCTCCCAATCAATCTTTTATTAGCTTGCTGCTCTGGGCGGAGGAGACAGGCTGGTTCACCCGAGGGGTGTGCGCGCGAGGGGTGCGAGGAGGAAGCGTTGTTGCTTACTGCGAGGATGCCACCCGGCCAGGCTTGAGGTAGCCGTCGGGTACCGGTGTGTGTATGTCCCGTTGGAGATGTGGCCTCTCAAATGCCAGGACGTTGCCCCAAGCCAAGGGAGCTGGTGCGGGAAGGATGAGAAAGTGAGGGTGGGTTCACCCCCCCAGCCCCACCAAATCAAGGCTGAAAGGTGCCGCTGCCCCAGGATCCAGAGCAGCAGGGACCTTGGCAACCTGGGGGCACAGGGCTCCTAGCTCTGGTCCAGTGGCTACCACTCGGAGGCACCATCCCTTGCAAGCAGGAAGGGCACCGCTGCCACCAGCGCCTGGCCACAGGAGAGGGGACTTGTGGTGTCCCTACAGAAGCCCACCCCCATCTCTTGAGAACACACAGCGGGCCTCTGACCGCCAGGAGGGCTGCTGCTGACCTCACACTGGGTCCCAGCAGAGAAGACTCCTCAGGGTGGTCCTTAGGGAGGGAGGGAGGGAGGGCTCGGCTTTTCCTTGAATGCGGCCGACAGGACAGGACACGGGCCGGCTTTCGGATCCAGCCGACAGGATCAGGGGAGATATTCTGCAGCTGCGCGTCGGAGAAGAGACGCAAACTGTGACTCTTGCGGCAAAAGCAGACCTTATAAAAACCATCTGGGGAACAGGACAGAGCTGACTGCTCTATGCAGTCTGGGTTTTGGCACCCCCTTTGGGTTGCCAAAAAAGATCTTCAACCCTGAAGCCCTGGCGTCCATGGGCCACCTTGACCCACAGTTCTCCCTCAGTCCAGGGGTTCTCTGCTGGGCTCCCGGCCCATGTGGGGCACGTTGAGGACTCCGGAGGCCAGAGGGCCACTTCAGATGGAGCAACCCCGGCAGGACTGAGGTCCAAGCTCTGGTGGGTCCACGTGGCAGCCAGGGGAGGGGTGCAGCGTCCCAAGTGGGGATGCCACAGGGGATGCAGCTTTCTGCTTACACTTTCTGTGTGACCAATTCTGCGTAGCTGTGCCTGGGACTCATCCCTCAGGCTGAGGGTCGGCACCCAGCGGGCCAATTCAAGGGGAACCAGACCCGCGCTGGAGACTCATCCCCGGCTGGGGAGGCAGGCCAAGGGAGCAAAAGAAGGAGGAAGCAGGAGCCATGCTGGGTAAGGAGACGCTCACCTGCCTACAGACAAAAGTGGCAGCCAGGCGGTGAGCCTGCTAGCTCCCCAGGCACCCATGGCCAAAGGCCAGCCAGGGCTCCCTATAGCCCTGCCCTGCCCTCCCCCCCCCTTTGGCCCAGCAAGCCCGAGACAGGGAACCCCCCCCCCCAGGGCCCTGGGCCCTCCAACCACTGCCTGCCTCTACTCTGCCTCTTCCCCAGAAGGTTTTACCCACATCGGGAAAACTGACGGGAGCCCGCAATCTTCCAAGTAAGCAGGCGACGAGTTCCACTGGCCGGTACTGGGAATCCACCCCACTCACTGGGAAGGAGCTGGGCAGTGGAAGAGCAGCGCCCCCCCAGTGGAAAGCACATCTTATGGGTGTCATGAGGGATCAGGCAGAAGAGACCATTTGGCAACATAGCAATGTATATTGTATATATAGTTATGAATATTAAGAAGATGAGAACATTTCTCTGTATAACCTCTTCAATCCCATCTGTATAACTAAGGGCGTTTATACACGACCCCTAAACTCCGGGGCAAATGGCTCCCAGCTCCGGAGCTTAAAAATGTTTCCCCACCAGCTCCGGAGTTTGCAGGAAATTAGGTGCGACCACGGCCACTTTAGCGCGTCCCAGTGCACCTTTCAAGTACCTGCTCTTTGGAGGTGAAAATTATTTGATCCGGTGTAACGATAGTGAGTGCGGGGCTCTCCTTGCTTCTGTTTGTTGTTTTTTGGCTCCCACCCCTTTAAGAGCTACTTTTACAGAGACTGGAATGCTGTCGGCAGGAGCGAAAGGCAGAACGGAGGTGAGCGGCATGCTTTTCTTTCTCTTTTTCTCCCTCCCCTCACGCAGCCAGCAACCAGGAAGTGCCGAGGGGGGTGGGGACAGAGGAAGAGCGAGGAACCCCTAAGATCTCTGGTCTGAATTTAAGTGGCCAGCGGATCTTAGGGGTCGTGTGAAAAGGCCCTAATCCGCTTCCATAATTCTACCTTGTTTACTCTCGCCAACCATTCTCAGCCCCAGATTTGGCCACAATCAGCAAAGAAATCTCGCAAAGCTGTTGGGTCACCTTCGCCCCTACCCGGAAAACAAAAACTCATTTGAACACACATACACTCCCCGAGACCTCCCAAGTCTCCCCAAATGGGATTTTTCTCCCAGGAAAAGTGTACCTTTCACCCTATTGTCTTTGACCCACAAGGGCTCGGAAGCCACCGAGAACCCTGCCTCAATGCTGCCCCTCGGGCACAGAGCTCCCGGGCTTCGCCAGGAGGAAAACCCAAACAGGGGGTGGTGGGTGGTGGTGGCCTCTTTGCCCAAGCAAGCCAAGCTTGGGGCCGGGACAATTCCCAGGAATGCAAAGGCCTCAGAGGGCTCCACGGGGCCACTAATAAGATGTAAAATCTGTTCCCTCTGCAGCTGTTTGGAGCTGAGGCTGCTTGAGACTCTAGCAGGGCTAGAGAGGGAAACTGAGGCTCCGTTTCTGTGCAAATCTCTCGAGGTGAAACTCCCAGTTTCTTAACCCGGATTCCATCCACGGTCCAAAACAACCGGAGGAGGCCCAAGCCATGATACAGGAGCCCGGAAGTGGAGGCTTCCGTAAGGGCCTCGCAAGAGGCTTGCCGCCTGGGCTTAATCAGGAGCCTCCCAAGTTCTGGAACGAAATGCTCTTTTATTGGAATCATAAAATCCGGGCAGTGGGAGATGAGGAGGGAAGGACCTTCACGCATGGGCTGCTCCTCGCACAAAACACACGGCCGCCCATGTTGGCCAAGTTGAGAGCGGGGGTCCCGGCCCGCCTGTCTCTGCACAGCATCTTCCTGAGGTAGTCGCCAGGGGTGGCTTCCAATCCCTGAGATGGTCGGCTGAGCGCTCGGCAGCTGCACGGGCCGCCTTCCGCTCTGACAAGAGGCGGTCGTCACAGCCGGGGTTTGATCTGCAGCGGCTTCCCTGGGGAGGAAAAAAAAAAAGGGAAGAAAAGATGCCATCAGCTGTAAGAAGACGACATGCACCTCTGCAAGGACTGATACCAGTTGCCCCAGTAAGGAACTGGTCAGTTTGGGAGCTCAGGTGCTTAGGTTGGAAGCCCTCCGTAAAGAATGCCCCACAAGGCAAGGAGCTGGATTGATCCACCACATTCTAGAAATTCTTGTTCCCATTAGCGGCGGGTGTTTTGTAGACCTCGTGGCTCTTAACAACCCTCAACTCAATTCTATTACAACGGATATAGCTTACAATCATATTACTTTCCTGGGAAAATCTATTCCTCCCCTAGGCTCCTGGGAGGCTGAAGCAAAGCTCAGGCAGGAGCTCAGATGGTGGTGGAGGCAGCAGGCCATTCTGCAGCTCCTACACACATCAGACAGTCCTGGAGCTTTGCCCCTGGGAACCCTGGTTCCACTCCAGGGCACAGCTGACCTCCCGGCCTGCCCCCTCGAAGGTGGACTGCACAGGCAACATTTCTTGAAGTGTTGGCCAACTCTACGCCCTCCCGATGGGTGAGACTACACTCCCCATCATCTGCCTCTAACACAGCACGCCTGCTTCAGGGCGTTGTACAGATCAAGCCTTCTTGTCCTACCCGGGAGGATAAAATGGGGGGAGGGCTCCTAAATGACTTAGGACCTGGACAACTAAGGACCGTCTCCTTCCATATAAACCTACCTGGCAGTTAAGATTGAGCCACGGGGCCCTCAAGGAGGTTAGAGGGATGGCTTGCAGACATAGGGCCTTCTTGGCAGCTGCCTCCCCAGGCTATGGAATGCCCTCCCAAGTGAGATCCGCCTGGCGCCAACATTGATGACATTTTGGTGTCAGGTAAAAACCTTCCCGTTCCAGAAGCTTTTTAATTGACACAATATAGATTGTGGGTCCTCATGGCAATTTTAGGGCCTTTTTACACGACCCCTAAGATCCGCTGGCCACTTAAATTTGGACCAAAGATCTTAGGGGTTCGTCGCTCTTCCTCTGTCCCCACCCCCCTCCACACTTCCTGGTTGCTGGCTGCCTGAGGGAGGGAGAAAAAAGAAAGAAAAGAATGCCAGTTTACCTCCGTTTTGTTCCGGGCAGCATTCAGATCTCTTAAAGGGGCGGGGCGCAAAAAAAGAACAAACGGAAGCTAGGAGAGCCCCGCACTCACTATCCTTACACCAGATCAAATATTTGTCACCATCAAAGACCAGGTACAAGAAAACTGCTGTTTGGTCTTGCTATAGTGGGTGGGGTCGCACTTAATTGTCTGCAAAGTCTGGAGCTGGTGGGTAAACATTTTTAAGGTCCGGACCTTGCAGCCATTTGCGGCGGAGCTTAGGGGTCGTGTATAAACGCCCTTAGTGTAATGTTTTTATTACAGTATTGTTTTAATTATTTATTGACATTTTGATGTTTCAACTGCCTTAATTCTTTTGATTGTAAGCTGCCCAGAGACCTTTGGGTAGTGGGCGGCATATAAGCTGTAAAAATCAATCAATCAATCAATCAATCAATCAATCAATCAATCAATCAATCAATCAATCAATCAATCAATACCATCAATTCTGAATTTTAAAGGTGAAAAGTGTTAACAGCACTGGGGAAGGGAGATGCACTCCCCATCTGTCTCAACTTAAAGTGCTGCAATTCCACATCTTGCCACAATATGTGCCACCAAACACATTCAGGAAGACTTTTGAAGGAGGAGAACAGGATGGAAACTACCTTCTTCCTCCCAAAATAAGGACAGGTTTCTGGGGTGGGGAGGGGGATATGATTGAGACATACAAAATAATGCAGGGGAGTAAAGTGGATAGAGGGAAGCTCTTCTCCCTCTCCCCCAGATCTGTCTCAAGGCTGGGGGTAAGGCAAAAGAAAATATTTTTCAGTGTCTGGAACTCCCTCCAGGATCTTGGCATACACCTGGATGCCTTCCAAAGGGGATTGGACAGATTCCTGGAGGAAAAGTCCATCACATCATGATGGAGATGTGTAGTCTCCAGGCTTAAAAAGACTTCAAGGGCCAGATGCAGGGGGAGTGGTATCAGAGACAGATATCTGGGATGGATCTGAGATACAGGAAAACTAGATGGGCCTTCTTCCTCCCAAAATAAGGACAGGTTTCTGGATCTCAGGGCTGCCACGAGCGGCCTCAGTACTTGTTCAGGGAACAACACTTGACCCGGTCTCAAACGCCGGGAAGAGAGAAGGAGAGGGCTTCCCAGGGGCTGGTCAAACAGGCCGTCTCCCCAGCAGCTGGAAGCAGGCTGTGTGGTGCACAGAAGCGCATGCGGGGGCATGAAGCATGTGCGCCATTTAAGCAGGGTGAAGAACTGGGAAGGCCACCCCCCCTCCTCCAGGGGGAGAAGATACGGAGGATGCGAAGCTGCAGCCCCACAAGAGCGTGCTGGATGCTGAGTGGAACTGACCGCCAAAAGACAGCCGTGCCCAGTGCCTTCAGGGCCAAACCTTGCCCCATGGTGGACACTGACCCAGGGGCCAAGGGGGTGAAGCCAGGTGGATCCAGGGGAGCTGACCCGTGGGACCTAAGAGCCCTGACTGGCACTGGGCTAGGGGCTACTTCAACCTCGGGGATAACTGGCCACACCAACATCTGAGTCAGGTGCTGGAAAAACAGCCATGCCCCAGGACCCCAGACAACACCGTCACACAGACAACACCGTCACGGTGCATTTTAACCTTCAGGCAGGCAAGTTGTTTCTTTTCCTCCTCCCTCCACCCCCCAAACAACAACAACAACAACAACAACAACAACTACTACTACTACTACTACTACTACTACTACTACTACTACTACTACTACTACTACTACTACTACTACAGCCTTTGCACTCAAGAGTTGGATGGGACCTATGGAACATGGGATCCAGTCCCTCTCAAGGAGGCCCAGGGGTGGGGGGAATCGAACTCCCAAACTCTGGCTTTGCAGCCAGATGGCTAAACCGGTGAGCTTTCCAAGAGCAAAGGAGAATAACCTTAGAATTGTGCAGACCTGGAAATGGGTCCTATGGATCATCCAGTCCAGACCCAATCAAGGAGGCAAGCACTGGGGAATCGAACTCCTGATTTACAGGCATGTCCAAACTTCAGCCCTCCTGATGTTTGGGACCGCAACTCCCCAGTCCTTTGCCATTGGCAATCTAAGCTTAGAATCCTGGGATTTGTGGTCCAAAACTTCAGGAGGGCTGAAGTTTGGGCATGCCTGTCCTAAAAGCTCTTGGCTCAACAACCAGAGACTTAAACCCCTGAGGTTTACCAAAATAAGAACAACCCCCCCCCCAAATAATCATCTGCCCATGGCAGGGAACCAAAATGAGGCCATCCCATTCACAAGCCCCCCCCCCTTTAAAGGGAAGGCATGACAAAACATTCCCCTTGCAGATCTAGGTCTGTGTCGCTTCTGCCGTGTGAGACATGCCCTCCGTGGTGCGTGAGGGTTCCCATCCCCCTGGCTGAGGGCGAAACTGGTGCGGCCCTTGTGTGTCCGAATGTTCCAAGAGATGGGGCGACAGGTTGGTCCAGAGGGGCAAGGTCAAGGATCAGGAGCAGCTGGAGAGAGGGTTTGGTTTCTCTGCTTGGCTGGTGTCCACAGGAAGCCACGGGAAGCCACGATGGGCTCTGAAGCCGAGGGTGGGTTAAGCAGAGCCTCGTGGCACAGTGGTTAATTGCCTGTACGGCAGGTAAAATGTGCTCACGACCTGGGGGTTCAATCCCAGGTAGCAGGCTCAAGGTTCACTCAGCCTTCCATCCTTCCAAAGTCAGTAAAATGAGTACCCAGCTTGCTTGGGGGGGGGCAATGTGTAGCCTGCACACTGTCATTAAAACTGTAAACCGCCCAGAGTCTACTTGAAGTGGTATGGGGCGGTATATAAGCAGAACACTTTAGTTTGCAAGTTGACGAGCCAGGCTTCACTCATCCACAATATGCCTCCCTCACCCGGCCCAGGAAAAGAGAGAGAGAGGAAGAGACAGCCTCCGGCCAATCCCACCCCCCACCCCCGCCCCAGTCCACGCTAGCCCACTAGGAGTAAACCAGAGCCGAGTGTCATGGCCCCTTGGTGGAAAGCAGCCCTTGGGGGCATCCTGGGGCAGGTCCGAGAAGAATCCAGCCCTTTGACCCTCAAGATTCTGGAGGCCACAGCCCCCCTCCCCCCTCGCAGGATCCCTACCCCTTTGGCAAAGACGGGCCCCTCCTCACCCAGCCCCACAGTGGTGCCGAGGGAAGGAGGGAGGGGGGGGCAAGGAGAGGAAGCAGGGGGTGGAGAGCTTCCTTTCCCCTGCTGCTTTTCGAAACTTGCTTAAACAAACTTTAGGCGGGAGTCTAAGCGGGGCTGGCATTGATTCATGACTTTTGAGCTAATTTATGTAAAATAAAGAGGGCTCATTTAGCACCTTTCCACCCTTAGTATAACACCCATACATCAGAGGGAGGCCCAGCAGTCACCAAAGACACTGGCGATTAGTCACCCGCGACGCCAGTTAGTACACTTTGAAGACACAGCCAGCCAGGTAACAGTGTGTGTGTGTGTGTGTGTGTGTGTGTCCCCCCCCCCGCCTCCCAGGTGGCATCCATCCATCCCGGGCACGGAACGACGAGGGTGGCACGAGGAAGTCTGCGCATCTGGAAACCTCTCGGCTTCCTGCTGCAAAAGGCGCTGAAGCAAGCAGGCCTCTTTGGGAGGGCCTCCGGAAAAGTGGCGCCACGGTCCAACCTCAGTCCTGGATGCAACAGGCGGACCTCTCAACGCTACAACAGCCCCACGGGGAGGAAAGGCACAGGCCTGGATGAGTCGAGAGCCACTCCAAGAGAGGGGGAAAGAGGGGGAAAGGCCACTCAGTGGGCTAGAGCGCTGAAAACTGTCGGCAGCTCGGCGGTTCGAATCCCGGGTGTCACGCAGCGGAACGAGCTCCCGCGGTTAACCCCAGCTCCTGCCGACCTAGCAGTTCGAAAGCATGTAAATGCAAGTAGATAAACGGGTACCACTGTCAACAGCAGGAAGGTAAACAGTGTTCCATGCGCAGAAATGCATTCGGCCATGATGGCCACATAGCCACGGACTTGCACAACGCTGGCTCTTTGGCTTAAAAACGGAGATTTTAGCACACATGTGCGGGGGGAGGGAACCTTTACCTAAAGCCCCAGTGTGGGACCAAAGCCGTCCATTTGTTTATTCTCAAGGCTGAAGGGCATCCTTCAGCCAAAGGTTCAAATTCCGCTCCTGTGTTCTTATTGGGGGCCTTCCGGTGAGGACCAGGGTTCAAGGCAAAAGAAGGATGATACCAAAAACATTGGTCATGTTTCATCTTCAAGCTCTCGCTGCAATGAAGGTTTGGGGAGGCATCAAACCTTCAGGGGAACTCATGCCGAGGCTGGGAAACCAGGCTGGGAGTCTAAGAAGGGGTCTCTGCCACCCTCTGGTGTCCGTTCAGCAATGGTCCCCATGCCTCGTCTGGGCACTTTGGGGGGGGGGGAGATCTGAGGAAAGCCATGGCACGAGGAGCTCCCCGAGAACCCCGAGGTTTGCTTCTAGGGGCAAGCGGAAGGGTGCACCGTTATCATGGCTTTCTGCCCAGACGCTCAGGTCTTCTTGAAAAAAGATGATCCCACCTGGAGTCCTGTGTCCAGTTCTGTGCGCCTCAATTTAAAAAGGATGTTGACAACCTCGAGCAGGTGCAGAGGAGGGCGACCAGGATGGTTGAGGGTCTGGAGGAAATCTCTTATGAGGAACGGCTTAGGGAACTGGGAATGTTTAGCCTTTCAAAAAGAAGACTGAGAGGGGATATGATAGCTGTGTTTAAATATTTGAAAGGGTGTCATATTGAAGAGGGAACAGGTTTGTTTCCCATGGCTTCAAAGACTAGGACTCGGGGCAATGGTCTCAAACTAGAGGAAAAGAGATTCCATTTAAACATTAGGAAGAACTTCATGATGGTTAGAGCTGTTCGGCAGTGGAAGAGGCTGCCTGCTTCTGTGGAGGTTTTTAAGCAGAGGCTGGATGGCCATCTATCGGAAATACTGTGATGGGGGTTCCAGCATGGCAGGGGGTTGGACTAGATGGCCCTCGGGGTGTCTTTTTCCAACTCTACGATTCTATGACGAGAGCTCTGTACCTCTCGTAAAGCTGGCCACAGAGCGACAGGATGAAGGCGGGGGATACCACAGAATAGAATAGAATAGAATAGAATAGAAATTTGTTGTCATTGTACATATGCACAATATGTGCAACGAAATTAAGTGCTGCTCCAGCACTACACAAGCTCAAACAGCACTACACAAGCCCAAAGCAAACAAACAAACAACCAGCAACCCAGAGAGGCTGACATGACAGATCAGATGACAAAAGGGATGAGGTGGCTTTCTACCACAAAGGGGCACCTGGGACGACCATCCCGTTTTTCTGATTGACCCATCCAACCCATAATCCCCTGCCCAGGACACAGACTGGGGATTCTGGGAGGTGTAGTACAAGAGCCAGCCATGCCAGCTCTGACTAGGCCATAGGCTAAAAGGCACAGAATAGAACCCTCTAATGAGATAAATAGCCAAGGCAATGCCCCACCCCACCCCGGCCACTCCAACCCTGCCCCAAGCAGGGCTCTTGCATCTGGGAGGAAACTTAATTAAATAAACAAAGATTTACAACCATAAGATGTCCCCAGCAATATTTTCTATATTATGATATTGGCAGCTTTTCGTTTATGCTGGAAGGCGGCATGGCATGGGACGACACAAGTGTGAAGGGTGTGTGTGTGCTGTTGTTGTCCCGTGATGCCCACAAAGGAGGCCGAGGGCAGGGAGACAATCAGTTGCCATTCCTGGCCGGCAGCAGAGGGCTGTTTAATCACACTGTAAGCTTTCCTGTCCTACTGAAAGCAGGGGTTGCTATAAATCCAGGGGTGGTGTGTGTACGTGTGTGGGGATGTGCTATTTTTATTTATTTATTTATGAGGTGCCATGAAATTCTTACAGGCAGGTTGTAAAATTGTCTGTCCGTTTCCCCAGGAGGCTCTGATGGGATATTAAACAGCTAAAACCTCTCACTGGCGTTCTGGCTGGTCTTAATTATGAACTGCAAACAGAATGGGGAGGGGAGGGTTTTAGCAACATATTAAAAATGCCTCCTCCATAGCCGTGCAAACACACACAGAGCCTAGAGATACTGTATGTTCAAAAACAGGGCAACAAAAACATTCTGCACTCTGATTCTAACTCCGGTCACTTTTGTCCCAGGCCTACTACCCTGGAAAGAAAGAAAGAAAGAAAGAAAGAAAGAAAGAAAGAAAGAAAGAAAGAAAGAAAGAAAGAAAGAAAGAAAGAAAGAAAGAAAGATATTCAATGTTTGAATTCCCAACTGAAACCAAGGAGATGGGATTGTGACATCAGAAAAAGAGGAGAAACCTGCAGCTGATCTTTCCCTAAACTGGTGGTCCTACAGAAGCCCTGGACTACAACTCCCATAATGTCACAGGTGCTGCCATTTTAGCTATGCCTTGAAAGTATGCCTCTGTTGGCCCAAATCCTTGCTTCAAAGACAACAGCAGTGATCAAAAGTTATTTTACTGCAATAAAAGAAAAGAAAAGAAAAGAAAAGTAGCTTAACAGATGTTTTAATAATTTATTGCCAGGCTGAACTACAAGCTCCACACTTCCAGGGTGGGGTGGGTGGGTGGAAGTTCTTTCTTCAAGAAAAAAAGAGTAAAGACCCCCATATATATGTGTGTGTGTGTGTGTGTGTGTGTGTGTGTGTGTGTGTGTGTGTGTGTGTGTGTGTGTGTGTGTGTTCTTAACAGGAATATCTTCAAAGCAGTGTGCTCCAAAACGGTAAAAGATTGCCCAAGTGCTAATTGTTTCCTACTTTGAAAATTGTTTCAATATTCCATTAGAAGAATATTTTAATAAAAGCACTTAGGCATTTTATTATGCATCAGTATCCTGCTGCTGAACCAGATCCGGAAACCCCGTGCAAATCTTAAAGGCTCTAAGAAAGGGCATTAACCAGACAATGAAAGAGCAGGTTCAGGCGGAACAGCTGAGGCGAAGGAGGGCAAGCATCCGCAGCTGTTTCGAGAACGGTGGCACCGCAAGGCTCCCAGCGCCTTGCATTCAGACAAGGGTCGTCGGCAGCCGACAAGAGAAATGATTATTTGACAAGGACTCCAAACGTCCGGCAGTTATGCAAACCTCTCCTGCATTAGGCAGTCCAAGAGGGATTTTCCCATCACTCCGTTCAGAACGATTTGGATACAAGCACGGAGTGCTTTTTGGATTTGCGCAGGGTTGTGTATCTGACCGCACAACAGCCTTGCGAGGGCTCGGCGCCGCGGCTCCGTCGAAGCCGACAGAACAGGTTAAGCCAGTTGGTTTAAGGTCACGCAGAAATCTGACATGCCTCTCGGAGCGATCTTGGCATCTGCAGGACACGCGCACCTCGAGTGACCCTCGTTGGCACGCCTCCCCTCAGAGGAGAGAGAGGTGGGGGTGGGGGTAGGGATGGGGGGGGAGAACACAACATCCCCCTCTCTACTCCTCCTTTTAGGAAGCAGCTTTTAACTTCTTTTGCTAAAACATATACAGTGGTACCTCTTAAAACAAATTTAATTGGTTCTACGGGTCAATTTGTTTTCAGAACGTTTTGCCTTACGAAACGCGGTTTCCTATAGGAATGCACAGGAAATGGATTAATACGTTCCCGAAGCTAGAATAAAGACAAAAATAACTGGGCTCCCCGCTCCCCGTACATGCAGAATGCTTTTTCTTCTTGCAAAGCATCCTATAGAGAATTTTCTGTCATGGAGAGCATGCCTATTCCCAGATTTTTTGTTTTTTTCCTACAAGTTTTTTTTGTCATAAGAGGCATTTGTCTTAAGAAGTACCACTGTGGAGCTGTCTTAATAGGGTTTAAAAATCAAAAATAATTTTTGCTTCCTTCCTCTGTTTCCATGGAGGAGCCAAATTAGCCTATAATTTCCCTATATATATCATGAAATGGCTAAGCTATCTTTTAAAAGCCATGTAATGATATTGGGAAATTAAAAATGAGGAGCAGCAAACTCCTTTGATTCCAGCAAATGCCCATGCTGGAAATGAAGCAAAACTGGAGTGATCCTTCCTAGACACCAAAAAACAAAGCAAAGCAAAGCAAAGCAAAGCAAAGCAAAACAAAACAAAACAAACAAACAAACAAACAAACACAGTGCTCCCTGACAGGGAACCAGAAAGCTAGCAGGAAGGAAAGCTCTGAAGACAGGCTGGTTTGTGCTACTGCTTAAGTCCTCTGGTCACAGGCAAAAGGTAAAAACAGTCCATCTCTACAGCAGACCCCGTCATGGGACAAAAGCCCATGCAGTCACTCCATGACTTGGGTCGCAATCCTTCTGGGGAACTGAGGCTGAGACAGCCCCTCGCTCTTGACGCATCTTGCACAGACAAATTCCCACTCAGGCACACAATGCGGTATAACTTTTATGTCAATGGTTCAGCTCGAATCCTACTAAGCTTTTGATCTATGTGACATTCAATCTGTTCTCTTTAGTTATCCAAAAAGTTGACTGCTCCGTGCTACCTAACTGGTTGCAACTCATGGCAACCCTCCCATGGTTTTTGAAGCCAGTCGTGTGTTCAAAGAGCGGCCTGGACCAGTGTCACCCCATCCCACCCCTTGTGAATTTCCAAGCCCACATGGCAATGGGAACCCAGGGATCCAGATTTTGAGTAGGAGCGATTTTCTGTTGCACCACGCTGGATCCACCCAAAGGAGTACTAGGAAAACAACCCAACAGAGAAACCAAGCAAGTATTAATGACAGCAGAATCAATACAGGATATGCAAAAAAGAGAGGGGGAGAGAGAGCGGCGAAGAAGAAAATCTGAATGAATTATGATTTTGAAACACAACGCGATCTATTACATGCAAGGACAGCAAATAAAGGAAAATACCGAACGCAGAAACAGGGTGCTGGTTGACTGAACAGACATCCAGGGCCCCTGTCATTTATCAGCAAGGTCTACCGACTAGGGATTCATTTCATATATCCAGCTTGGTGAGGAAAGCGTTGACCAACTCCTACCTCTGATCCGCCACTTGCCTTTCCCCTGGCCTAAGATGAACGTAGGGAGGTCCCGCTCAAACAGTCGCAAGTGGGGGGGCTTAATGCTCCTGCTAGATGATTCAAACTGTGTCATCCGTCTTGGTGGCAACAGAAGAGGCTCTCACCCTCCATATTTTGAGAGCCGCACAATCCGTCTTCTGGCAACCAGGTATATAATTTCTAGTTAGTGAAAGCTCCGCTGCGAAGCCCCTTTTTTCATTATGATGATTGAACAGCTTCCAGCGAGAAGCGCGCGCGGCCGTGAAGAAAGGAGAGCAAGCCGACATGGCAGAAACCGGAGGAACTACAGATCTGCGAGGCAGGATTCGCCCTGACAGCCCACCTACTTGCTTTCGGTGAGAAATAACACCAATATTTTTTCCCAGCGCAGAAGTGGCAGGCAAGCAGACCAACGGGCCTTGTCCCACAAAAGAGAAACGGGTTTTAGGACCACAGGAGGTGGGGCTGAGCGACAACCACCCACAAAACAACTCTCTTTAGCAGGATCAGAACTTCTTTCATGTCCTCTAAGCCAGTGTTTTTCAACCTTTTTTGGGCAAAGGCACACTTGTTTCATGAAAAAAATCACGAGGCACACCACCATTAGAGTCCTGGTCTCCGTCCGTCTCCTCCTGCATCGGTTCCTTTTGGTGAAAAGAGTCAACGTCTTCTTCTCTCCGGCTGCGCACACTTTCGGGCGGGAAGGAAGTCGGAAGATGATGTCCTCTGTGATAGGTCCAGGCTGGGGTCTTGACCAATCACACCCCGGACATCAGAACAGTGGAGGGTGTCCCCCTGAGGAGCGCCAATCGGCGCCCCTGCTGGCCGAGGGTGGGGTCAAAAACCCCACTCCTTCATACCCAGGACACAGTCCAGCGCCCGCCTAGTGGGTGAAAATTCAACATTTTTTAAAAAATCTTTCGAATTTTTCAATTTTTCCAATGGCACACCAGGCAACATCTCGCGGCACACTAGTGTGCCGCGGAAGAGTGGTTGAAAAACACTAAGCCAACGCTTTTCCCAAAGGGACCAACAATGGTGCAGGTAAGAGGACCAGCCATAAAGGGAAACAGAGCCTTTCTCTCTGAAATGCCCAAATGCAAACCCCAAGCAGACACTGGATTTGCACTATACTATGTACAGTGGACCCTTGTACAACAAACAGCTTGTATAAAATAAAATTTGTACAACATAAAAATTCTGGAGATAGGGGAAATTTGCTTAACATAATTGCCTATGGGGAGAATCTGTACAACATAAAAATGGGATCACTCCGTTTTCAATGCATTCCTATGGGAATTTGTATAAAGGAAAACTTGCTTAACATAATTTCATTTGGAACAAATTAATTCCTTTATACAAGGTACCACTGTATCCTCAAATCTGTCTGCGATTCAAACATCCTGCAGATTTCTGGAACCTGAATTATGGGTCATGAGAGTCAGTCACAATTATAACCACCACACAACACTTCATAGAATCACAGAATCATAGAGTTGGAAGAGACCTCAAAGTCCATCCTTGCTATTTTATTTACACACCACTTTATTTATCTAGTACTGATTTATGTATTATGTCACATCAAATCACAACTGACATAAGAACCCTAAAGGGCGTTCCACAGTATGTGAGATATTTAAAGAATGTGTCTGTGAAGGTTCTCAGTCCTCCAGGTGAGGTTATCTAGAAGATGAGTCATGGCAAAGAAAAGAAGTCCAGTTGCCATGACTCAGGTTCCAGATATTTAAGGAATGGTTTAACCAGTTCTTAGTCCCTCTGTGAGTTTCCACATCTGAGCAGGGATTTGAACCCAGGTCTTGAGTCCCACCTCGTCACTGCAACCACTACATGAGATACATTTAAGGTCAGCTTAAGTACATAAGCAGAGCCATGCTAGATCAACCAAAGACCCATTGGTTCCAACTTCCTGTATCTCACAGTGGCCCCACCAGATGCAGCTGGGAGCGCACGAGATTAGATCTCTGTCTCCTGATACCACTCCCCTGCATCTGGCCCTTTGAAGTACCCTGGTTTTAAGCCTGGATATGATACCTCTCCATCATGGTTTGTCACCTGGGATGGGACTTTCCTCCAGGAATCTGTCCAATCCCCTTTTGAAGGCATCCAGGCCAGATGCCATCACCACCTCCTGTGACAGGGAGTTCCACAGACTAACAACACGTTGGGTAAAAAAATATTTTCTTTTGTCTGTTCTCACTCTCCCAACCCTCAATTTGAGTGGCTGTCCCCTAGTTCTGTTATATTGTGAGAGGGAAAAGAGCGTCCCTCTATCCACTTTACTCATGCCCTGCATTATTTTGTACGTCTCAGTCATATCCCCCCTCAGGCACCTTTTTTCCGGACTAAAGAGCCCCAAATGCTGTAGCCTTTCCTTATAACGGAGGTTTCCCCAGCGCAGTAATCATTTCAGTTGCTCTCATCTGCACTTTTTCCAGTTCCACTATGTCTCTTTTGAGATGCAGTGACCAGAACTGTACGCAATACTCCAGGCACAGACTGAAGGTCCCATCTTTTCTCCAATGAGCTCAAAGTGATGTATGTAACTGCCTGTAACAGCCTTTTGAGGTAGGTCACTTTGGGAGAAAGACTGGCCCAAGGTCACCCCGTCAGTCTCTTGACTCAGTGACAACTTAGGCTTAGGTCTCAATTTTACAAGCTGCAGCCCAATCCAATATGACTACTTAAACTTAACTTAACTTAACTTAACTTAACTTAACTTAACTTCACTTAATTCCCTTCCTTCCTTCCTTCCTTCCTTCCTTCCTTGAGTTTGTCCAACCCTCCGTTTATCTCCCTGCAGAATTAACTAGGTTCAACAAAAAACCTTCACCATAAGAACATGTTCTTATGACTTTGGGAAGAGCTGGGTTTCATGTAAGGTCTGGGAGACCATTTCTGCTCTCCTTTAGGACACAGAGAGCAGGAGACTTTGGGCCTTTTCACACGACCCCTAAGATCCGCTGGCCACTTAAATTCGGACCAGAGATCTTAGGGGTTTGTCGCTGCACCTGCGTTCCCACCCCCTCCGCACTCCTGGCTGCTGTCTGCGTGAGGGGAGGGAGAAAAAAAGGAAGAAAAGAATGCCGCTCACCTCCGTTCTGCCATCTCGCTTTGCTCCCGGCACTGCATTCAGATCTCTTAAAGGGGCAGGGGGCAAAAAAAGAACAAACAGAAGCAAGGAGAGCCGGGCAGTCACTACGTTATATCCGCATCAGGAATTTTCACCTCCAGAGAGCAGGTACCTGAAAAGTGCGCTGGGATGCGCTTAGGTGGGCGTGGTCGCACTTAATTATCTGTAAACTCCGGAGCTGGTGGGGAAACAATTTTAAGCTCCGGAGCTGGGAGCCATTTGCGGCGGAGTTTAGGGGTCGTGTACAAAGGGCCTTAGAGGCTTAGCTCAAGGCTCTTGGCCACACTTGGGCGAGACCCTGGGGGCCATCCGCTGGTCCCAAGGCTTGCGTGCCTCCCAAAGCCTCTCACTCTCCACCTGGTTCCAAAGGGAAGCCTCCAGCTGAACTTGGAAAACCACCCATGGGACTTGCTGGTGTGGTCCAGGAAAGAAACTTTTCCAGCTCAGGGTAACATTTCTGAAGAACAGCCAGAACCTAACCTGGGGGCTTGCTAATGACCACTGGAAGGCCCCATTTATGCCCTGACTCTTGGATGATACCACTGTGCCAGCTGGGTGCCTTGCATGGAACACTGCCACCAAAGCAGTCTTTTCGGAGGTACATGCATTGGTGAGCATGCATACCTCCCCAGAAGGTTTACTTTTTGATCAATCAATCAATCAATCAATCAATCAATCAATCAATCAATCAATCAATCAATCAATCAATCAATCAAGGTTGAGAGCAATCAATCATGTTGAGAGCATGGCCCTTACCCCTACTGTAGCAACACTGGTTGCAGAAGGCGTTCGGCAGGCATGGAGAGTGATGGAATCTTACAAGTATCCGGCTGGTCACCGGGCGAGCACAAATCACCCGAGGGGCCGGCCGGCCGTGGTATGCTTCACAGCCCCTCAATTCCACTTGTCAACTCGTTCACAAACACAATGGTTCCGTTTTGCGAACCAGTGACCATAAAACTCGGGCAGATGAGCTCCCTGAGAGCTGACAACACACAGCTGCACATGAAGGATGCCAGAGAGCAGAAACAAGAGGGTGGGCACAGCCAGGGATAAATATTCCCCCAACCCAGCCAAGAAGGTGTGCCTGGCCATGTGACACCCCCCCTCCAGTGTACCTGTGGCTCCAACAGGTTTGTGTGTGTGTCCGTGTGTCCGTGTCCATGTGTGTCCGTGTCCGTGTCCGTGTGTGTGTGTGTGTTTCCGGTCGTCACATGCAGGCTATGGAAGACCCTGGGGCTAGCAGAAAAGGGTGTGACCAGAACAGAAATGAGAGTTGCCATGTTTGAGAGATTGGTTGCCACAGCCAGCAACGTGGACGAGGTGGCGTCTTGTTCTTCCACTCCTTGTGATTTCCTTGCTATCGGGGTTGGCGGGGGGGGTGTCCACCAAAAGCCATATCCATGCGGGAGGTTCAAGGCAAGAGCACCCAGAACCTTGATGTGTTCTCTTAAAAGCAAGAGTGAGAGTTTTCCAGCTTGCTGACCGCACGTCGCATCAGAGGCTGTGGTGTCTTCAGAAGGGCCCTCTGATATCCCGTCACCGCTCTCACCCTCTCTCCATGAAAACGGGGAAATCATGGTTCCAGAAGAACAGTTTCTCTCTAGAACAAGCCAAAGGCCTCATGCAGAAAAGCGTCCTGGTTTTAGTTTATAAAACCCTCCATGGCTTGGGACCGGACTACCTGGCAAGGCAAGAGCAGCCAGAACCTTGATGTGTTCTCTTCGGTCGCCCCCCTCGGGAAGCCCGGAAGAGTGAGCAGTTTTCCGGGCTTTCTCTGTGGCCCCAGCCTCTGGAATTCGATCCCCAGTGAAGTGCGCTCTGCAGTCCCTGCTGGCCTTCCGAAAGGCGCTGAAAACCTACCTTTTGATAGGCCTTTGGCGACAGTTGATTTTTTTCTTTCCCTCCATAAAACTTGCATTTTAGTCGAGGTGTCATGTGGTTTTAACAGTGTTTAGGGAGTTTATAGGTTTGTCTGTGATTATTTATTGTATTTTATTGGCTTTGTAGCCTTTTTTGTTGTAAGCCGCTTAGAGTACCCTGTAGATAAGCGGGATATAAATATAATAAATAAATAAATAAATAAATAAATAAAAGCCTCTTCCTTCTTAAATCCTGCCAATCTGTTGTGACATTCCTGTCCTTCTGAGTTCCTGGGCACTGCCTGCTCACCTGGCAAAAAGAGGCACTCAAACACCTTGCTGATCAGGCGATAGGCCCGGATCCAGAGCAGGGGAGGCTAAACAACAGGTCCTGAGACCCGTCTGTGGCCCATCGGGTCCTGGCCTTGGAGCAGGTTGGAGACCCCTGAGCAAGCTGTCCCAAGCTTTTGTCCTGCAAATGGCTGCACCCCTCTGGCATTTGGGGGTGAACGGCCGCAAGTAATTGTTTTTATATTGACTCATTTATTGTTATTGTTGTACCCTGTGTTGTGAACTGCCCAGAGTTCCTTCGGGAAGACGGGCGGTATACAAGCCTAATAAACAAACAAACAAACAAATAAAGTCACCTGGGAGCATCAGCAGTTATCATAGCAGAGTTGGGGACAGATGAATGCTGAGGATGAGCCTCATGGCGCAGGGGTTAAACGGCTGTACTGCAGCCAACACTCCGCTCATGTCCTGGGGGGTTCAATCCCAGGTATCTAGCTCAAGGTTCTCTCAGCCTTCCATCTTTCCCTGGTTGGTAAAATGAGTCCCCATCTCACTGAAGGGGGCAACGTGCAGCCTGCACAGCTAAACTGCAAATCACTAAGGCCCTTTGTACACGACCCCTAAGCTCCGCCGCAAATGGCTCCCAGCTCCAGAGCTTAAAATTGTTTCCCCACCAGCTCCAGAGTTTACAGATAATTAAGTGCGACCACGCCCACCTAAGTGTGTCCCAGCGCACTTTTTAGGTACCTGCTCTCTGGAGGTGAAAATTCCTGATGCGGATATAACGTAGTGACTGCCTGGCTCTCCTTGCTTCTGTTTGTTCTTTTTTTGCCCCCTGCCCCTTTAAGAGATCTGAATGCAGTGCTGGGACAGCAGAACGGAGGTGAGTGGCATTCTTTTCTTCCTTTTTTGTTCTCCCTCCCCTCACGCAGCCAGCAGCCAGGAGTGCGGAGGGGGTGGGAACGCAGGAACAGCGACAAACCCCTAAGATCTCTGGTCCGAATTTAAGTGGCCAGCGGATCTTAGGGGTCATGTGAAAAGGCCCTAAGAGAGTGCTTTAAGCACTTTGGGCGGTATATAAACACCACGCTTGGCTTGGCTTTTTGCAACCCTGCAGGTCAAGCTTTCCATCTGACTTGCCACACTCCTGGATTGCACTCCACGCAACCACACGTGCCTCCTTGCCAGGTGCACCCTCCTGGTCCAGCAGCTAGGTTTTCCTAGGAGATGCTTCTCCGTGAGAATTACTTTCCTGAGCTAATGAGGCCGATGGCATCTGAATACTGTGGATGGGCCATGAGCTCAAGAGGGTACTATGCAGAGGGGGGCTTTGTACTTCCTAGCTGAGAACTATCGCTTAATGCTAACACCTGTAATGCTAAACAAATATATGGCTGGGGTTGGTGAATAGGGGTTATTGTAACTGGTGAAACAACTCCTAATGCTTGAATAATAACAAAGCTATGTGCTATCAAGCCAATTCTGACTTATGGCAAACCTTTCCAGGGTTTTTCCCGGAAGAGGATACAGTACTCAAAGCTTTTCATCATTCTCTTTTTCAAGGGATGCCCTGGGACGGTACAGCTTGCCCAAGGCCACCCAGGATGGCTCTTCTCCCAGGAGTCACCACGGGGGGGGGTGATCGAACTCCCAACCTCTAGCTCCACAGCCAGAGACCTAAACCACTGAGCCACATGGAGATACTCCGTATTACAAAAAGACAGAGCTTTCATGGGCCAAACTGTGATTAATCCACCCACCAAAGGAGCAACACTGAGCCTCAACAGATCCAGAAGTCACACACACACACACACACAGAGAGAGAGAGAGAGAGAGAGAGAGAGAGCGCAGGTTGAAGGGGGGGGCAGGGGGCCCACGCCACCAGAGGCACATGAAATGAAGAGCTCCAAAAACATGTCCTCAAAGCTCTTCCCGAGAGACCGGAAGTCGTGAGATGGATTCGGAAGGGCAGCTTGCCTTGGAAGGAGCAACGCAAGAGATGCTTTACCCCTCTCAGAGGCCTTACCGAGGATGTATTGCCAAAACCTTCGCCAGGAGGTAACAGAACAAAATGCAAACGAAACACAAAACCACTCAAGGAGAGCTGCATAGAAGTGGGCGCCAGTGTAGTCAACAAAAAGTCACAGCCCAAGAGGGACATGGTAGAGTCAGAGAAAACTGTGAAATAAATGTGGATAAGCAATCTCTCTCTCTCTCTCTCTCTCTCTCTCTCTCTCTCTCTCTTTCTCAAAGCAATACAAGGCTAGGCTAGGTATAGGTCACTAATTTAAAAAAAAATGCAAGCTGAGCTTTCAATAGGAGGCTATCTTTATCAAAGCATTGTACCAAAATACAGTGGACCCTTGTATAACAAACAGCTTGTATAACATAAAATCTGTACAAAATAAAAAATTCCAGAGATAGGGGAAATTTGCTTAACATAATCGCCTATGGGGAGAATCCGTACAACATAAAAATGGGATTACTCCGTTTTCAATGCATTCCTATTGGAATTTGTATAAAGGAAAATCTGTTTAACATAATTTCATTTGGAACGAATTAATTCCTTTATACAAGGTACCACTGTACATTCTTGGTAGAAGACGTAGTCTACCAGGCGCTGAGATCCTTTGTGGCAAGATGGTATGCGCCAGGTGATGTTCAGGTGTTTCAGGAGGCAGGGCTGGTTTTAAAACGGCATCTAAGCCCCAGCTCTCCAAACAAAGCAGCATGCCCCCCCCCACACTTCCCTGCTATTTTAAAGCAGTGGGTGCTGGTGTCTCTTAGCACATCTTGTGGTAACAAGTCCCATAAACTCATTTCATGTGTGCATGTTTGTCTGTGAAGATTCTCAGTCATCCAGGTCAGGTTATCCGGAATCTGACTCATGGCAACTGGACTTCTTGTGTGATTGAAACATTTCGCCACTCATCCAAGACTGATGAAGCTACCTGGAGGAGCAGTGAAACATTTCAATTTCACAAAAAAAGAAGTCCAGTATAATAAATAAATAAATAAATAAATAAATAAATAAATAAATAAATAAATAAAACGAATCAGCTTCTAGATGTGTGCATGTAATGCTGATGATAGTCCTACTTACCCTAACCTTAACCCTAACCTTTCTGTTCTGTTCCAGGGATTTGAATACAGTAATACCTTGGTTTACGAGTACCTCGGTCTACAAATGTTTTGAAAGACAAGCAAACATTTCTGATCAATTTTTCCTTGCAATACAGGTAGCTGGAGCATGTCACATGATCACAAGAGCGCCAATGGTGGCTCTCTCTCTCTCTCTCCCCCTCCCTGCTGGATTGTGGGTGATTGTCTGTAATGTCCGGTCTTAGGCAAGGCTCAAAAGCAGAGGGAAGAGAGAGGAAGGAATGTTTTCAAAGGGGATTGCAAGTTAAGGGTTATTTTTATTTTTATTTATTCAGTATTTATGTTTTTATTTAAGTTGTTTCCAACATCCTTTCTCATTTTTTAAACCATTTATAGTTGTGAGGTAGCTAGTCAAGTGTGTATAGGGCTACAATTTGCATTTAATTCTTGTAACATTAAAAACATAAAGGAGTATTCAGTTGTTAGTCCGAAGCAGAGCAGATTCCACAGCCAGGTACCTAAACCATGGTGTGGAAGTTGACATCTAGCCAACATATTTTTAAGTTTTGGCATTTTGTCTGTACAGTATGTGGTCTATCCCAGAATGAATCGTTTGAGCTTACATTATTTCTTATGGGGAAATTTGCTTTGATATAAGAGTATTTTGGTTTACGAGCATGTTTCCAGAACGGAATATGCTTGTAAACCAAGGCATTACTGCGTTGCTAACAGAGAGAAACAAAAGTGCAGGGCAAAAGGGTCAGGATGGGGAATCAGAAGCATTTCATGTGCCTAGGGGACTCCTTGCAGTGACAGACTAGGACTCTGGAAATCAGGTTTCAAATCTCTGTTTGGCCATGGAAACAAATTGACAGAGTGGAACTGCTTATTGCTTATTGTTTTTTGCATTTGCTCATTGTGTGTTGACTATGCATGCACGGTTTTCTGAAATGAGACCAAACATAGGAAGAAATATTAAGAATTGAATGAGAGTTACATCCAAGTAGAAAGGGAGGAGGGAACTTGCTAACAATAATAGTATCCAGACTCTCTAGAAATTGATTCAATCATTTAATGTTGATTTCATCAATCATTTTGATCTAGAACAGTGGAAAACTGCCCACCTTTAAAAAAGCCCTGAAGACCCACTTCTTCAAGGAGGCGTTTGGTGACCTTTCCTGTTAGTTTTTTTTTTTTTTTTTGGGGCGCCAGACTGTAAGCCACCCAGAGTTCCCACTGGGAATATGGGTGGGGTATAAGATTAACAAATAAATAAATAAATAAATGTGCTGAGAGATACCAGTATACCCTAACCTGAACCCAGACACACCTCTACTCACAGCACGTAAAGCCACAAAACAAGTTTGTTGCTTTTAAAGCAATAAATCTGTCTTTTCTGGAACCACAATGTCTCACGTGGGGCCGGCGGGCCGGCATGGGTAAGCTCTACCTGCTGTTTCTTGACAGACACTGCATTTGGAAAGCAATTATATTAGAGGTCTGTTAACTCAATTATATAAAAAAAGTAGTTTGTGATGCCTTTTAATTAACTTGTTCTGTATGCCTGATGAAACATGGATTTGCCATCATAAGTCAGATGAGACACACAACACAGGGACTGTGCTGTGGCATAAGGCAGCTCTGTGTGTGTGTGTGTGTGTGTGTGTGTGTGTGTGTGTGTGTGTGTGTGTGTGTGTGTGTGTGTGTGTGAGAGAGAGAGAGAGAGAGAGAGAGAGAGAGAGAGAGAGAGCATGTATCTCTCTCTCTCTCTCTCTCTCTCTCTCTCTCTCTCTCTCTCTCTCTCTCTCTGTGAGTGTGTTACAGGATATAATTTTTTTGCTCATTTCATCCCCACAGGCAAGGATGTGGAATTGCCATTTCACTTCTTACCTTGTGAAAGAGTGAGGTATTTTCTGGTGGTATCAATTTACTGGTCTAATGCAACTTGCCCAACTTTTCTAACCGGTCCACAAGTGACATTATACAGTCTGTGGTGAGTGTTGCTTTTTATATCATGGGACTTCCTGGAGAAAGCCCCGGATGGGTTCTTTGCATCTGGCACAATAATCAGCCGGTACTCCTGGCTTTGCTCCTTAGCTACCAACGCAGGCACTTTGCTTCTTAAAGGACGCTGTTTTGAACCCAGCTGTGTGTGAATAGCAAAAACTCTGGCAGACGAAAACCACTCTGTGCCTCGTTTATTTTCTGCTGACGAGGAGGATACTCAAGGAGTTTGAAAATCTGTCATTTGGGTGTGGGGGTGGGGAGCCTGCAACAAGGAGAAGAAGAATGAGGCATTTAGGGTGTGTTCCTTTTACCTTGTGTGTACTTATGGGGGTAAGGGGTAATTCTTCCAAGGACTTTTTCCTAGGTTATTGAACTGAGTCAGTAGTCATCACTCCATGTGGGAAGAGGGGAAAAATCCAAGGCCTTACAAAAATACCACTTTGTAGGCCTCCCCACAATTTACATATTTCCAAAAACTCTTATTTATGCAGCGCTTGGGGAAAATTTTTTTTTTTTTTTGGTGGGGTAGGGGGAAACACAACGGCTACGCTCACCCAGCTCTGTGTGTCCCCTGTGTGCCGGAAATATCCAGCCCAGTTCCCAGTGAGCCCCATTCTCCTGATGCATCAAAACAACTCCCTAGATTTATCATGTCTGTGCAGTTTATGCCTACCGTTTGGTTTGGGGTCCCCCCCCCCTTGTAGTGGGCTGTTTTGCAGCCCCTGTGCCAGCTGCGTTCAGAAGCAACCTGGTCTCTTGGGAGCGGTTGGGATTCAGACCTGACAGAGCAGATGGGGCCGAGGGGTGTAGAAGAGAGATTGGGGGGGGGGAGGCTCGGAGCAGGGCGCTGTGGGGAGACAAGCCACTGCAGGAGCCCAGGCTGGCAGGCGGATGGGATCTTCTTCCAGATGCCACCAACCGCGATCCAGTGGTGGCCAAACTTTGGCCCTCCAGATGTTTTGGACGACAGCTCCCACAGTCCTTTGTCATTGGCAATACAGGCGTAGAATTCTGGGAGTTGTGGTCCAAAACATCTGGAGGGCTGAAGTTTGGCCACCACTGCGTATAGCTGCTACAGGGAAATGCCCAAGGCTGAAGGGCTGGCACCGTCCCCAAATCCACTGGGGAATACAGCAGTACCCCAATATCCGCTGATTCAGTTATCTGCAGTTGGCCGCGTTAAAAATAAATAAATAAATCGTTGTTGCAAAAGGGTGCCGCAAAGCAAGTTACCGTACTGTCACAAAGAGCAGCCACTATTGATTTGGGGGGCTGCTGACAGGGGTTCACTCTTAACTGTGGATTTCTGTATCCACATGGCACCCCGGAACCAATCCCTGAGGATACAGGGGTAGTACTGTAATATAATGCAACCTTATTTTGGCCCAACTAATAAATAATGGCCTTCGCCTTCTGCAGGAGACCTGCATGGTCCCCGCATGAACGAATCAGAGAAAGTGGCAATCTTCTTGAAACTGATTATCCAGAGAAGAAGGATGCTACCTGAATCGAGTTAACTGGGTCCTGTTTGACAGCTAGCCTTACGCTTGCTTATGCTTCCTTTACTGAGTATTTTAACCTCTTGGGTTTTAGGCATTTATCAGTTTTCTTTGTGCTATTTTACTCTCTCTCTCTGTCTCTCTCTTCTTTATGCCAATAAAGGTATGATGCTGATGACAACAGTGAATTGTCCCATGCTGCATGTGGATGAATTTTTCATATAGCTTGGAACATGTCCTTTTTTGACTTAGAATCCCAGGATTCTCAAGTTTTCTGGGGATCTTTAGAAAGTCTTTAGAAAGCGACGTTTCCCAATCCTCCGAGACTCTCCGCTTCACGCTGCAACTAAGACCTTCTCGAAGGACTATCTGGCTCAGAGGTCTGGTTGCCTCCCGAACAGCTGAGAACGAGGCGGAAGGTTCCCCTGGATGTCCCCGGGAGCTCTTCCAGATGTGGAAGGCACGTGCAGTGCAGGCACATCTGTCGGAGGAGAGAAGGGTCTTCTACACGGAAAGAAGCGGTAAACAAAAACCGAAGCGCGGCACCTCGGTGAATTTTCCAAAGCGAAAGTGTTTTGAGCGTGCTCAGCGGAGCCGTTAAAAAAGACTGGAGCGAGCATCTTCCATTAACGTTACGACCGTGAAATATGACAATAAAACGATAGCCGTATGGTCGCAAACTTGCAGCCCGCCAAGTTGCCAGGGGTTTATCCTCACTCAAACGTGCAGAGAGCTGTAAAATGTTTACAGAAAGGGTCGTTTGCCACCATAAAATCCTCTTTTCTCTCCTAAACAAGGCTGAGTGGAGCCATTTACAAACCCCAGAATGTTCATCGGGGGAGAGGGGAAACATCTGTTCTCTCCGGGAGCCGGCAATGATCTTCTCGAACAAATTAACTAAAATGGGTGCTTTCTAATTAAATTAGCACTCGATTGGAAGGGCCCTGTGCGCTGGTGCACTCAGTTAACATTAGCATGGGGAGGACCGCATGCGCCGGCGCGAGCGATTTAAATGGGAGGTGAAATATGGGGAGACCCGCTACCTGTACACAATCGCTGAAGCAACGAAAAGCTTTGCTCAGGTGCTCCCTGCAGCCAAGAAAGCCAAGGCAAAGGATCGGGGCCTCCGGCAACAAAGAGGAAAAAGGAGGGCACAAAGGAGTGGGGGGGGGGCTCCAAGCCACTGCATGCAGCTGGAGACGCTGCCCGTGGCAGGAACACATGGGCACAAGATGTTCTGATTCTCTTGAAGGTCACCTAGCCGAGTGAGCAGTTTCCGGGCTCAGCAGCATGTAACCCGGCACCAGCTTTTCCCTGACACCTTCCAGATGTTTTTTCTGATTACCCTTCCCACTATTCCAAGGCAACACATCTGGAGGGCCCCAGGACTGGGAAAGGCTGCTCGAAAGAAAGGCGATTAGCCAGCATCATGTTTCCAAGTTAATAATATAATGATCCTGTGCCCTCGAGTCAATTCTGACTTGCGCCAGTCCTTTCCAGGGTTTTCCAGGGAGAGAATACACAGGACTGGTTTCCCTTTCCCTTTTTTCTGGGGGCGCCCTGGGAATGTGCAGTTTGTCCAAGGACACAGAAGGCTGGTTCGTCTCCCTGGTGCCCCTGTGAGGGAATCGAACCTCCAACCTCTGGCTTTCAGACAGAGAGCTAAACCACAGAGCCATCCATCCAGCGTTAGAAGGGTTCAGATCCCACTGAATGAGTGCTGGGGCACAAGGAAGAGGGTGAGTAGAAGGGTGAGCTCTTCAGGAGTGCTCAGCTGGTCACTGAAGACCAAGGCTGTTACTTCACGTCCCTTTCATCGCAGTTCATGGTCCCGCTTGGAACCGGTATGAAGTAATCTTACTGCACGTCCATTGCGTGACGACGGGAGTTCGTCCTGACCACGACCCCTGAACTGCGATTTAAGTGGGCTGAGTGATTCCCCTCCCTGGCTTCGGGAATCTGCTCATCTCGCTTCTCATTCCGAGACAAGAGCCCGTGAAGTAAGCCTCGTCGCAGAACGAGTGCCGATTGTACCTCTTTGCCATCTAATCGCAGGAGTGCAAAGTGACATTCGCCAGTAAATTCCCTATGGAGTTAGCAATGCAGTGCTGAGATTTTAAAAGACAAATGCCTCGAAGTTTGCTCCGTAACGCATTGAAGGCAAGGCTTTGGAGAATTCAAACATTGAAAAATGGAAGGTTGGACCAAAAAAAGAGAGAGAGAGAACGAAGGCATAGAATTTCACATGTCATCACGGAACGAGGATGTGCGGTAACAGTCATCCCAGTATCATCAATCACGCCCGTGGGTACATGGGAACAGGGGCAGAAGCGGGAGAAGACCATGTGACCGCGACCAACCTCAACACGCAACGAGCTTCCTCCCAGAACGAGAATGGACATGAAGTAACTGTCATAGTCTCTCAGCTACTCCAGCGGGGAGACACTACTCTCTACACGCACTGCCCTGATGGCAAGAGATCATGCTAGCAAATGAACCCAAGGCCCAGGCTTGCCGGAATAATATAGTGTTGATCTAACCCAAGTGCTTACACCTGGCTTGCCCTTCTGCGGAGAAGGCACCCAACCAGCAGAAATAAATGGCCCTCTGTGTACATGAGCTGGTCTGCCTGGCATGAAGGGTGGCAACTTTCCCCTTCTGTTTGTTTACTTTTGGATGGAAAGAGAGGCGAGCAGTCCCACCATGCTCTTCCTACTGGCAGCCTCACCTCTTGGTGCAGCAAGAACCTAAAGGGGTGCCAAACGGCTGAGAGAATTATGGCGCAGAGGTTATGCTGCAATATTGCAGCCAAGGCTCTGCTCACCCCCTGGGCTCAGATAGTCAGCCCAAGGTCGACTCGGGCTTCCATCCTTCTGATGTCAGCTTGTTTGGTGGTTTGTGGGGGGGGCAGCAATGTGTAGTCTGCATAATTAAATCACAAACTGCCAAAGACAGTGCTTTGAATGCTGTGAGGTATTAGATAAGCAGCACACTTTGCTTTGGGATGGGTGTGTGTGTGTGTGTGACGTCGCACCAGTTTCTCCTACAGACTTCAGATCATAGGAGGCAGAAGCACAGAATCACAGAGCTGGAAGAGACCTCAAGGGCCATCCAGTCCAACCCCCTGCCATGCAGGAACCCCCCATCAAAGTATTTCCGACAGATGGCCATCCAGCCTCTGCTTAAACACCTCCAAAAAAGAAGAATCCACCATCCTCCTTGGCAGCAGACTCTACTGCTGAACATCTGTAACTGTCATGAAGTCCTTCCTAATGTTCAAATGGAATCTCTTTTCCTGTACAGTGGACCCTTGTATAACAAACAGCTTGTATAACATAAAATTTGTACAACATAAACAATTCCGGAGATAGGGGAAATTTGCTTAACAGAATCGCCTATGGGGGAAACCTGTACAACATAAAAATGGGATTACTCCATTTTCAATGGATTCCTATGGGAAATTTGTATAAAGGAAAATTTGCTTAACATAATTTCATTTGGAACAAATTAATTCCTTTATACAAGGTACCACTGTAGTTTGAAACCATTGCCCTGTGTCCTAGTCTCTGAAGCCATGGAAAACAATCCAGTTCCCTCTTCGATGTGACATCCTTCCAAATATTTAAACATGGGCTATCATATCCCCTCTCAGCCTTCTTTTTGTAAGGCTAAACATTCCCAGCTCCCTAAGTCGCTCCTCGCAAGACATTTCTTCCAGAAAAGCCAAAGCAGGAGGGATGGCCAGAGACCCCTTCCCCAGGGCAGGTAGCAATAGCGACCTTGCTGTGGCGAGCCGTAGGGAACTCGTGATGTGTCATCAGGAGAACGGAAGGGGAAGAGAGTGGGAGAGGTGAAGGACCAGGGGCTCAGAGCAAACAGCATGCTTTGAAAAGAAGAAGAAGAGGTTTTATGGACAGCCGACAACTGGCTTGGCAGCAGGATTTGCAAAAGGAAGAGGATAGGAAAGGAAAGGAAAATGATCTAGACAAGTCTTTTTAGAGCCAAAAGTGAGACGTGACAGCAACAAGGGCAAATGCCATTCTAGATTGCTTCAAGAGTTGTGTGGTATATGGATCAAAGGGACTACTTTTTCTGCTTTGTTCAGATCATAGAATCATAGAATCATAGAGTTGGAAGAGACCTCAAGGGCCATCTAGTCCAACCCCACCTGCCATGCAGGAACCCTATCACAATATTTCCGACAGATGGCCATCCAGCCTCTGCTTAAAAACCTCCAAAGAAGGAGACTCAACCACCCTCCGCGGCAGCATATTCCACTGCCAAATAGCTCTAACTGTCATGAAGTTCTTCCTAATATTCAAATGGAATCTCTTTTCCTGCAGTTTGAAACCACTGCCCCAAGTCCTAGTCTCTAAAGCCATGGGAAAAAAACCCTATTCCTCAATATGACATCCTTTCAAATATTTAAACATAGCTATCATATCCCCTCTCAGTCTTCTTTTTGAAAGGCTAAACATTCCCAGTTCCCTAAGCCGTTCCTCGTAAGACATTTCCTCCAGACCCTCAACCATCCTGGTCGCCCTCCTCTGCACCCGCTCGAGGTTGTCAACATCCTTTTTAAATTGATCACATAGGGACCAGTTGTGGGCAGCACCATTGAGGAAGGATGTGGAGATGTTGGAAAGAATTTAGCCCATTGATTCCCAGCCTTGATTCCCCAGTCATTCTAGGATGACAACTCTCAGCGATCATGACCATCCCAGCTAGCAACTGGATAACCTCAGCCGGACCCACCAGTGATAGACGAGCAGGACAGCAGAAGTTGGGAGTTGGCTTTTGACAATGATGACACTTTCAATTATGCAGATAACCTTGAAAGAAGAAGCAGATGTCTTCTCTTGTCTGCTATGATCCTCTCCCTCAGGCACACCCTTGCCACAGAGGCCACCACACTTCCTTCCTGCACTGCAAAAGGCACCTACTGCCAATTATTCTCCCCTGACCTCTCCACTCTCGGAAACATTTCATTTCCCCAAGTGATCCCCTTCCCAGAATGACACCTTATTTCATGAAGGGAAGCCCACAGATTTGTAGGACTGGGGCTGAAGGCCATATCCAGCCCTCTTCAGTTCCAAAGCGGGCTCTCTGTCCTTGTTTTCTGAAATGCTTCTCTTTAAGACTGGCTTTCAAGAGCAGGAGATGTTTGCTGTCTCTGATTAAAAGATCTTATTTTACTTATTTATTTATTGGATCAAAAGGTCTGAGTCTGTTTGTATCTTGGAAGCTTCAAAAAACATCTCTCCCTGTTTAGGATTTTACCTGTGGCCAGCATACGCCTCCCCCCCCGCTCCGCCTTTCCTATGGCTTGGTTACCACCGGCGAAACCTTTCAGCTACAAGTCGGTTGCTGTTCCTGGTCTCCCGTCCGGTTTCATTTTGCCCAAGTCTAGAATGTGGCCCCCAAGCCATCAGCTGCCTCAGAGTTCAGCCCTTGGACTGAAAAACAGTTTGTCCCACCCTTGGGACAGGCCCGAAGGAACTGGTTTGTACCTGCTTCCTCTCCGTGCCTCTCGCTCTCCGGCTTGGGATCTTCCTCGCTTGGGGAGGCAGGGGGTGTCTGGAGAGAGATGAAGGATGGCAGCTTAGCCAGCTTGCTGGTATGCGAGGGGGCTCGGGGGTTCCGGACTTCTACCCCCTCCTCTGCCCATGAAGGTCCCACAACGTTTTCTTCCGTGTCTTTCCTGCGGGAGAACAAACACAAAGAACAAGGATGACGGAGAGCACCCATTGCTGGTGGAGACCCTGTGGAATTTGTCAAGAGAAATTTGATTGATTGATTGATTGATTGATTGATTGATTGATCGCCCGTCTTCCAAGCAGAACTCTGGGCAGTTTACAACAATGCAATGAAATAAAAATAAAAAGCAGAACAACAGCAGCAGCAACAGCAGCAGCAGCAGCAACAACAACAACGATAAAAACGTTAATTAGGATTCATAGTTTGATATTAAATCTTGAGATGGGCACTCATGGATTCGTGGTGCTTCGTTAGAATTTGAGCAGCATCACAGGTGCCGTGCGTCCCACCTACACACACACCTGGCTGCCTGACTCAGAAATCTGTTGCCCATCGCCTGGGTCCTTCTTCACAGGTGGCTGCCCGGTCCAAGGCAGGAGCTCAGGCTGCCCTTCCCCGCCTCCTCCGGGCAGCTGACCACTCAGAGGAGGAGGAGATGGGGTCAAGAATTCTTCCTGCACAGCCGCTGATTGGTTGGCTGCTGGAGGAAGTCGCAAAGGGCAGCTGGAGCTCCTGCTGCCTGGAGTGGGCAGCTGCCCCAAAGGAGGACCCACGCATCACGCAACGGATGGGAACGGGGCAGCTGGCCAGGGGGTGGGGTGGGAATGCATGGCACCTATGATGCCTTGTGACAAATTTATATGAACCTACCCGGCAACTAAGATCTAGTCAGAGAGCCCTCCTGAAAGAGCCATCCCTTAAGGAGGTGAAGGGGATGGCTTGCAGGAATAGGGCTTTTTCAGCAATTGCCCCCAGACTTTGGAATGCCCTCCCAAATGAGACTCGCCTGGCACCGACGTTGATATCATTTCGGTGCCAGGTAAAAACCTTCCTATTCCAAAAGTTTTTTAACTAATGATTGGGGGACCTGATGGCAATTTTTAGTGGTGTGCTTTTAATGTACTGTATTTATTGTATTTACTGGTTTTTATTGTTCTAATTTTATTGTATTTTGATGTTTTAATTGTTTTGCAGCGGAGACCAAATCACTATATAAACAAACAAATAAATAAATAAATAAATATGAAGCAGCACAAATCACTTCCTGCCCACCTCTAATTAAAACCCCCAAAGGGATCTATGAGGAATTTACAGAGGCCACACCTAATTGAGGTGAACCACGAGAAACACTACGGAGGATCGGAAACAGACAAAGCCAATGAATGGTTCTGAGCTACCACTTTCAGCATCTCTACCCAAGTAATAGAGGTGATTCTCTTCAAAGAGCCATCCCAAGCTCCAGTTAAGGGACAAGACTGCCTCGTGTCCCATAGTCCTGTTCTGCCCTCTCAAGAGCCCTGCAAAGTAAATCACTATTAGGATGGGAAACAGAGGCTGATGCAACAGCTGTTCCAAAAGCACACAAAGTGATTCCCCCAGGGGGTGGCAAGGTCCAGTTTGCAGCCGGAGTGTCACAAACGGGGAGAAGAAAGCATGGAAGAAGTGGTCACACTTGAAATTAAACTGGGGGGGGGGTGGGATGCCCAGCACTAATTGAGGCGCACATCAATCAATCAGTCAGTCAGTCAGTCAGTCAGTGAAAATGGTTTCACCAACTCCTGCCTTAGGGCAGTGGGCAGAACAGACGGTAAAACTGGAGCAAAATCAGTGAACAAACTTTGAGCACAACAGTTGCTGGTCTTCCGTTCTCTCGACATTCAGGTTCTTGTCACCTCCCTTCCCCACCGGTCATTGCCAGAACCATTTCCAGCAATACCATCACTGGACTGGCTACAATCGAATGGCACAGGTAGCATTCTGCACTTTCTCAGAGACACATGCTTGCTGGGCTCCTCTCTGGCTCTAGCGACGCCTCCACCCCACCCACCCCAACCCCTTCACTCCCTTCTCCCTTTCTGGCGTCCTGAGACTGGCGCTCGGCCTGCCCCACCCTCGAGAGTCGTGGGCCTCGGAGCAAATGTGGCTAATGGGACGTTTTATCATGTTTGACATCCCTGTCGGCAGCGCTAATCAAGACAGAGGGAGTGCACTGCTATTCAAAAGATCAGCGTGGCTGGCGACAAGCCCTGTCATTCCCCAAAATGGGGAGAGGAAGGAAGACAGAGGCTCTCATCAGAGACAGACAGACAGACAGACAGGGGGTGGGAAGGAGGGGGCAGCACCCCTTTTCCAGCTCCACCAACCACATTCTGACCTAAAATGTGCAAGGAAATATTTTATACTTCAGTGCCACAGGAGATGTGAGCCGCACAGCACGCTGCAATTGTCCCGTCGCACTGGATAATAACTCCGGAGAGTCCCCAGGGATGTCATTTCCTTGATCTGCAGTTCCCGGCACTGCCGTAGACGGAAGAACCGGGACCTCCACAGAGGACTCTCCAGGGTCCCTCCCCTTCAACTCACCAGTAAACTGATCCACACGCATCCAGATCTGAGTTGTGTTTCCTCGAGCGGGTGCAGAGGAGGGCGACCAGGATGGTTGAGGGTCTGGAGGAAATGTCTTATGAGGAACGGCTTAGGGAACTGGGAATGTTTAGCCTTTCAAAAAGAAGGCTGAGAGGGGATATGATGGCTATGTTTAAATATTTGAAAGGATGTCATATTGAAGACGGAACAGGTTTGTTTTCCATGGCTTCAGAGACTAGGACTTGGGGCAATGGTTTCAAACTACAGGAAAAGAGATTCCATTTGAACATTAGGAAGAACTTCATGACAGTCAGAGCTGTTTGGCAGTGGAATATGCTGCCACAAAGGAGGGTGGTGGAGTTCCTTCTTTGGAGGTTTTTAAGCAGAGGCTGGATGGCCATCTGTCGGAAATATTGTGATGGGGGTTCCTGCATGGCAGGGGGTTGGACTAGATGGCCCTTGAGGTCTCTTCCAACTATTGTGCCTCATTATTGAAAGCCACCTTGGGTCCTTTTCCAAGGAGAAAGGCGGGGGACAAAAATATTCAAAATAAATAAATGAACAGGAAACTTGGGCATGACTAAGTCTAGTGCAGCCTCAAAAATCTTCCAGCTGAGGGCCTTCTCCTGGGTGAGGTGCTTGTCTCTCAGGGAGAACTCCCAGGGTGGAGAATTATGGGATCTGTAGTCAGAGAAATCAAAAACTCCCCGCTTCTCCCCAGTGCCCCCCAATCCTGACCACAAACATGGAACACTAAAATGTCCTGGTTCAATGTGGATCTGAAGCTTCCCCCTTCCTTCCCACCAGGCGCCTGGCAGCACTATAAGGCCCCTGACTGGAGGGAGCCTGCCGTGTTCCGACAATGCTCTGATCAATAGGCCCCCAAGGGCAGTTGGGACACCGATCGCCGCGAGGTCGGCGCTTTTGTGCTGACGCCGGGCTGCTGACATGTTCAGCTCTGAAGCGCAACCGCCTCTCAAGGTGCTCCCACAAGGCTGCCGGCGGCGGCAGAGTCGTGCCCTTCAGCCTCTGCTAACGTGATCGCACTTGCCAAAAGGCTGCTTCGTGTTTGGGTAGGAAGCAGTTAACTGGTGTGTGTGTGTGTGTGTGTGTGTGTGTGTGGGTGGGTGGGGGAGGAACCAGTTCCCGGGGGTTTCCCTTGCTTGCTGTCACTTGGTGGATGGCAGTGAGCCCAAGAGGGAAACCAAGGTCAAAAGCATCCAGAGTACAGTATGTAAACGAAAGACAACGAAGCAAGATGGGTCTGAGGAAGGCTGTCCACTTGGTATCAAGCCCATGTCGCCCGCAGGAGAAGGAACACCACGCTTTACCTAGCAGAGGGCAGCCTGGATGTTGACGACACCGGTGGCAGCAGTCAAGATGGTCTACAGTCAGTACACCTTGTGCTCACTACTATTCCCAAAGGGACACCAAGCCAAGGGAAATCTTAGCAGCTGACTCCTTTTTTAAAAAAGGTAACAATTTCTCACCCAAATACAAAGCAATGGTCAGGGTTATTCTTCAATGAGCATGAATGGTAGAGAGCACAAGAGGGTATCCTGTAGACCTGTGGTTCTCAACTTGCGGGTCCCCAGATGTTCCTGGACTGCAACTCCCAGAAGTCTTCATCACTAGCTGAGCTGGCCAGGATTTCTGGGCGTTGCAGTCCAGGAACATCTGGGGACTTGAGAATCGCTGCTGTAGACCATCTAGACCAGTGGTTCTCAACCTGCGGGTGCCCAGATATTCCTGGAGTGCAACTCCCAGAAACCCCTTCCAGCACAGCAAGTGGTGGAGGATTCTGGGAGTTGCAGTCCAGGAACATCTGGGGACCCACAGGTTGAGAACCACTGATCTAGATTTTCCTATGGAAAGAATGGCACCCTTTGTACTCCTGGCTATGGGGGCATGATATTGCATGCAGCAACATCAGATGATTTCCGGGTCTCTTAAATTATGGATAAAAGCACAATATACTTCTTTCATAGTCAGGAGGATTTTTTGGAAGAATTTAATTTATCTGTGAGTAAGGGGGGGAAAAGGAGTCAAGTAAATTTCCCATGAGGGAGAGGGACACTGAAGGCCCTTCATCAGGGTCTCCCAGGCGATACCTTTTCAGAGTGGAAGCCTCAGGTGGACATCAGAAAGAAACAGTGAGAACCAAGAAGCTTAGTGGATTCATGAACAAGTAAGGAGAGAGGATCTCTCGCCCCTTCTTAACTTGTGACTCCAGCAAAGACTTAGCAACTTCCGACCCACCTGCCGGGTAAACACATCACAGATTCTTTGCAAGCACAGAATTCCACTGCCTGAGAAGCTCAGTCTTATTCTGGGATAGGAAGGAGGACAAGCTGCTAACCCTCAGGGTTTCTGGACTGAAAGAATGTGGCCCCTCCTTGGTGGATGATCACAATCCAAGGCAACTACTTTTGTGAGATTTTCCGGCATCAAGGGAAAGACTTCATGATGACACCTCCACAGCTGAAGGACCGCCTCCTTCCATATGAACCTACCTGGCAATTAAGATCGAGCCAGGGGGCCCTCTTGAAAGAGCCATCCCTCAAGGAGGTGAGAGGGATGGCTTGCAGACACAGGGCCTTCTTGGCAGCTGCCCCCAAGCTATGAAATGCCCTCCCAAGTGAGATCCGCCTGGTACCAACATTGATGACATTTCGGCGCCAGGTAAAAACCTTCCTTTCCAGAAGTTTTTTAATTGATACAATTTAGATTGTGGGTCTTCTGATGGCAATTGTAGTGTGATGATTTTAGTATAAGGCTTTTATTATTGTTTTAATTATTTATTGTTGTTTGATGTTTTTAACTGTTTTAATTCTTTGATTGGAAGCCGCCCAGAGACCTTTGGATAGTGGTCAGCATATAAGTTGTAAAAATAATAAATAAATAAATAAAATGTGTGTGGGCCCTGCTTCCACTGTTGTCGTCGTTCAGTCGTTCAGTCGTGTCCGACTCTTTGTGACTGGATGTATTCATTTCTTCAAACCTTTTCCCTCCCTTAGTGTAACGTCTGAGTTCTGTGCTGAAATCACACGTACTGTGTGACAGCTTCGCGTCTTCTACATTGCTCATGTACTGCTGTTATTTTAATAAGCTTATGAAACAGAATAAAAACAAACAAACAAACAAAAGAAATCCCTGAAGGAAGAAACTAGAATTCAACTCACACTTGCTTTCTATGTGCAGGGATTTTTTTTTTGGTTCTTTGGCCCAAGAGAGTGTAATGTCATGTTTATTTATTTATTTATTTGTTTTTTGTTTATTTATATCCCGCTTATCTTCTGTGAAGAACTCTAAGCGGCTAACAACAGGCGATCAAGTGCCAACAAGTAAACACTTATGCTCAGCTGGATCAGGAAGAGTGAGGAAAGACCCCCTTCACTCTCTGTGCCTACCTGTAAAGACAGTCAGCCTCGGGCTTTGTTCTCTTGGTCCGTGCACCTTCGCACAAGAGGCTCATTTTAGAAGCATAGGGTGCGCACTATCCATAATGCCTCATGCGCCATCTGTGGTATAGAGCATCTGGGATCCTGCAGACCCGATCCCCGTGACATGGACCGGGGAGAAAGCTGTACTGGCTGGAAGAGCAGGGCACGTGGATTCACCTAATCTGAAAATAGAATACTGTGCACCTTGCAGAGGTGAGGCCAATGCACGCCTTACACAGGACAGGACACTGTGCACCTTACATAGGCTGGCTTCGCTTGTCTTGAGTACTGGGGGAGGAAGTGGTCTTCACCCGGCAACTGATTCCGGCACTGCCAACCAGGTACAGCCACAACCTGCCGGCTTTATATGCAATGCAACATGCAAAGGGTTAATCCATGAATTGGGAATTGGGAGGAAGGAGAATGCACACAGCGCATGCTGGGTTATAATAGTTCTGTCTAAAACTTCCTTTCTCCATCCAATTGGCTAGTAGCTGTATGTTTCGTTGGCAAAGAGTTGACCCCACCTCCAGCCATTTAAAAAGAGTTGATGAGCATCCTCTGTCCACCAGCCATTCCTATTGAAATTGTTTTCCTTCTTTGAATCCTTTTTCTACCTGATCTGCAATAGCAACTCATGTTCATGACTAAAGAACCTTTCCCCCTTAAAGCAGTGCCTGAGTGTCTTTCTTAAATATGGAGCTGGTATATCAAATGCTGTGGTGTGTGTGTGTATCTCTATGCTTATTTTGGGGAACTAGCTGATTCAATTTCTCACTCCGAAGCTGCGTTCTGGACTCCCACGCTGTTTTACTCTGCCGTAAGCCAAAAAGGCTACCAAACCACAAATATCTTCCAATACAACCGCCGGCAGAAACATGTTCTTTGAGGCTGGGAGGGCTTGCCTCCCACCTCCCCTCATCATGGGCTCCAGCTTTTTTTTTTTTGTTCCCGCCTTCTTGCCAGTGAATTTTTATTGCAGTTTTATTACGATGTTTTGATTTTTCTTTCCATTTTTTTATTATTGCTTTTTCCTTCTATTATTTAGTTTGTTATTATTGTTATTGTTATTGTTGTAAACAGCCTGGAGTTCCTTCGGAAGATGGGGGTGTAAATATAAATATTGAAATAAATAAATAAATAACCCACGAGAAGATGGAGAATTGGCAGCTCCTTTGGCTGCTCGGCCTTCTTACCTCAAGGTCTTCACTGCTGGGCCCTCCCGACTGGACAATGAGTGGTCCCGTTGCGAGGGGCCGGGGGGCTGAGCCCGGCGCTTCCTTTTGGGGTGCTGCAGTTTGCACTGGGCGCCTTTAGGGCAGGTGCCGCACTTGGAGAAATCCGGACACACCAAAGTGTGCTTCTTCTTGCACTGAAAAGAAAGCCAAGAGTGCCCGTGATCCACTGGCGAGCAAACAAGAGGTCTCATGCTCCTTCCACCAAAAAGAATCCTCCTTTCTGTGCAATACAAAATGTTACTTTTAAACATGAGAAGTCCCTGAATCCCAGTGGGGTCTATGTACAGTTTTTCCTCATTCTGGGTTCTCTGTGTTTGAATCTCACTATCCTTCCTCCCTTCCTTTCCATTAGTTACACCTTCCTTCCTTCCTTCCTTCCTTCCTTCCTTCCTTCCTTCCTTCCTTCCTTCCTTCCTTTCCTTCCTTCCTTGCTTCCTTCCTTTCCTTCCTTCCTTTTCCTTCCTTCCTTCCTTCCTTCCTTCCTTCCTTCCCTTCCTTCCTTCCCTTCCTTCCTTCCTTCCCAGTACAAAACAAAAACTTACTAAAACAAAGTACAACACATTGCAATATAACAATGATATATCCTAATTTCCAATGATATTACCTCATTCGTTTACAAAGAGCCCATGTAAACCTTCCAAATATCATTGTAGATACCTTTACAGAAGTGTCTTCCGTATGTTATTAGTATGATTCCAATAAGGCAAAGTAATGCAATTCTTCTGACCACTGTGTAATAGATGGAGTATGTGACTTTCCATGGTTTTAATATCTTTGCCACCATAAGAACACTTCATGTCCACTTTCTTTGACCCTTTGCTAAACCACATTAAATTGGGAAAATAATTTAAAAGAACATGAGTGTTTATAACTTTTAGATTGCCCATCTGGCTGCCAAGGCCCCTCTGAGCAGTTCACAACAGAAAACAGACAATCGTCAACAATAAATGAAAGTGTTCGGTTCCGCATCGACTTCAAGGTTTTAACTATGACATACAAAGCCCTAAACAGTTTAGGACCTCGCTACTTGTCAGAGTTCCTTCTCCCATTGAAAACCGCCCATAATACACGATCCTCCCAGGCTAGGCATTTTCACAACTCAAAATGTGAAACTAATATATGAGATAGACTCATTACATGCAAAGCAAGATATGCCAAGCCTTACTTTGGTATAATTGTGATGATTATGGTGTACAGCTTGTGAAAACCCCAAATAGACAATCTCAGAAAATTAGAACATTACATGACGTCAATAACTCAAAGATTGGAAATAGAACAATATCAGACCTCTGAAAAGTATTTATTTATTTATTTATTTATTTTATTTTATTTTTATACCGCCTATGTACTCAGAACTTGGTTTGGGCCCCTTTTGCATCAATTACTGCCTCAGTGCGGAGTGGCATGGATGCTATCAGCCTGTGGCACGGCTGAGGTGTCATGGAAGAGTAGGATGGTTCAATAGCAGCCTTCAGCTCCGTTGCATTGTTCAGTCTCATGTCCCTCATCTTCCTCTTGGCAATGCCCCATAGATTCTCTATGGGGTTCAGGACAGGTGAGTTTGCTGGCCAATCAAGCATAGTGATCCCATGGTCATTGAGCCAGGTTTTGGCACTTTTGGCCATGTGGGCAGGTGCCAAGTCCTGCTGGAAAATGAAGTCAGCATTCCCATAAAGCTCGTCTGCAGAAGGAAGCATGGAGTGCTCCAATATCTCCTGGTAGTCGCCTGCGTTGACCTTGGACTTAATCAAGCACAGTGGACCAACACCAGCAGATGGCATGGCTCCCTAAATCAAAACAGACGGTGGAAACTTCACATTGGACTTTAAGCATCGTGCATTGTGTGCCTCTGCATTCTTCTTCTAGATTCTGGGTCCTTGGTCCCCAAATGAGATGCAAAAGTTGCTCTCATCAGAAAAGAGGACTTTGGACCACTGAGCAACAGTGTTCAGGAGCGGCTTGACAAGAGGAATATGACATCTGTGTGTGGTGGCTCTTTATGCACTAACTCCAGCCTCAGTCCACTCCTTGTGAAAGTCCACAACACTTTTGATTGACCTTTTCCTGACGATCCTCTCCGGGCTGCGGTTATCCCTGCTGCTTGTGCACCTTGTTTCTTCCACACTTTCCCCTTCCACATAACTTTCTATTGATGTGCTTTGATGCAGCACTTTGGGAATATCCAACTTATTTTGCAATCTGTACCTTTTGGGGCTTTCCTTCCTTATGGAGGGTGTCAATGCACAACTGCCAGGTCCGCAGTCTTTCCCATGATTGTGATTCCTACTAAACCAGCCTGAGAGACTATTGCCTCAGGAACCCTTTGCAGGTGTTATGGGAGGAAGGAGGCAACCCGAGGGAAAGGGGCAAAAGGATCCAGAGGACAGGAGTGCCAGAAGAGAGGCAGGCAGGCAGAACCTGACATGTGGATTGAAGATGAGCAGCCATGAGTGGAGAGATGGGTATGAGGGAGAGCATCGGTTCAACCACGGTGAGCCATGCATTCACAACATCGCAGAACCTGGATGGAGGTCTTGCTTAGAAGTCATTCCTCCTCCTCCTCCTCCTCCTCTTCTCCTCCCACTTAAAAAAAGCTTATATTTCAGTCCCTGCCCTGAAACGACCGAATTAGTCCAGCCCAAAATAACTGCTGCCAACACCCCTTTCAACATCTTGCTTCTGCTGGGAGGCTCTACGAGGGTGTTTGGTGACTCATGGGCTGTTGTGTGGCCTCCAGAAATGCTGGGACATTTTAATTGCGTCTGCCCCACAGTTAAATCCTCTGCCCAAGTCTCTAAATGGAGAAGAGGCAGAGCTGCTGTTATTATGGGACATCTGGTTGGTTATAATTTAACAGCCACCCCCCCACACACACATGAATTGGCCCCAAATTCAACTTCAGCACCCCCAAACCCACTCTACAAGGTTAGGATGACGGATTAATAACCTAACTGATAAGGATGTGGCGAGGATTCCAGGGAACATTACTGTGAAATTCTCCTGTCTCCTAGAAGCACATAACTGAGCCTTTGGTAGCACGTGGTGGCTCAGCGGACGAAGACTCGAAAACTGTCGGCTGCAAAGTCGCCAGCTCAGCAGTTCAAATCCCGGGTGTCGTGCAATGGAGCAAGCTACCACCAATAACCCCAGCTCCTGCCAACCTAGCAGTTCGGAAGCATGTAAATGCAAGTACAGTGGACCCTTGTATAACAAATAGCTTGTATAACATAAAATTTGTACAACATAAAAATTCTGGAGATAGGGGAAATTTGCTTAACATAATTGCCTATGGGGAGAATCCGTACAACATAAAAATGGGATAGGGAAATTTTTCAATGCATTGCCTATGGGAATTTGATCACTCCATTTTCAATGCATTCCTTTGGGAATTTGTATAAAGGAAAATTTGCTTAACATAATTTCATTTGGAATGAATTAATTCCTTTATACAAGATACCACTGTAGATAAATAGGCATCGCTGTAAAAAGCGGGAAGGTTTTTTTTCCATGTGCAGAAATGTGTTTATCCATACCAGCCACATGGCCACGGACTTGCACAACACTGGCTCTTCAGCTTGAATACGGAGATGACCACCACCCTAGAGTCAGACATGACCAGCACACATGTGCGGGGGAAATTTTGAACTTTTACCTAGCACGTACAGGCCCCTGGATGTTAAATACATTCTAAAAATTTGAATAACCCCATTGCACTGATATCTCGCTTTTATGAACATGAATCCTCAAATGAAATGAGGAGTTTTATTCCAAAAGTGCTGCTCTAAGGATGGGAAAGGATGGTCTGGTTAGAGGGGGAAACACCCATATCCCAGAAAGAGGGGTTATGTTGTCCAACAAATGATGCCTAAGGACAACCTCCCGGTTCGAAAGAGTGTCAGGATATCTCTCAATGCCATGTGCAGGGAATTATAAGCAGGTGAAGAAATCTGCTTGGGAATACCCTGAAACAAATGGTGAGCCACTGTGTGAGACATAATGCTGGACTAGATGGGCTGTGATGGCCTGTTCCAGCAAGGCTGTCCTTATATTTGTTCTTCCTTCCTTCCTTCCTTCCTTCCTTCCTTCCTTCCTTCCTTCCTTCCTTCCTTCCTTCCTTCCTTCCTTCCTTCCTTCTTTCTTCCTTCCTGTTCCTCCTTAGACTCTGAAAGCTTCCTCCTTCTCCTCCTGCCCCCTCCCTCAACAAAACGCCTCACGCTTTCCTTCTTCAAAAAATCACATGCCACAACTACACCCTCTAAAGCCATTAACTTCATTAGGATCCATTTACCAGCTCCTGCTCAAGTCCATCCTTGAATAAAGAAAACAGTGTGTGTAATTAACTCCATGGCTCTGAGTTCTCTGGTTTCTAATTTCTACATCGTTCATAGCTTGGCAGGGCCTCAGCACATGACCACATCTCCTGGCCACCTTCAGCAACCCAACAGCCTCCCGCCGGGAAGAGCGTGTCAGTCGGGAGGGGGTGCCCGGTCGCACGGAAGGCCAACGGGAGGGGGACATGGCCCGGACATCCGCCACGCTAGAAGACACACACCCTCTGCTTTGCCACCAAGGGTCACAGGTGCCCAGAGGGCCCAAACACCCGGCCACACCCAGCACTCCGTCTGGCTGGATGTTGGGAACCATGATGCACCAACGCTCTGTACCATCTCCGGCCTTGGCAGCCAGCAAAACACGAGGGTTCGGTTGCTATAAGCCCTGCACATGTCAGCTGAGGTGAGGGCGAGAGGAGCGCCTGGTTTAGAGCTGCCAAGGAGCAACCTCATTCCTTGGGTCATGCGATCCTGAACACCTGTCAGTGCTGCTAATTTTACCACCTCCAGTAGGATCCTGGCCAACCAGCAGGTTGTACCATAAAAAGGAAGAAGAAAAGGCTGCCTGGTCCCAGAAGAACAGAAGAGAATCCCACCGGAAGGACAAAGAATCGGTGGAGTGGAAGCCAGAAGAGGTAATGGAATCCACCGCTCCAACGCTGGAATCCTGCACTCCAACGCTGGAGGCGTTCAAGAGAAAACTAGACAGCTATTTGTCTGATTGGGATTCCTGCACTGAGCACTGGGTTGGCCATGATGGCCTTCCAACTCAATGGTTCTATGATTGTAGAGATGGGCTGTGAAACTGGCCACGAGGATGACAGGGTCTGGTGGAGGGGGAAAGAAACTCGTAAGGAAATGTGGTGGATGATCTCACAGCCAGGAAACCCCGCGGCTGGGTTCTTTCCACGTCCTGCCAAAGCTCCAGTGTCACTCTCTGGAGATGGGCTCCAACTCCTCTGAGGATCTACTCTGCCAAGTATCTCAGCTTCCCTGATGCGCAGTGGGAATGCTCACTGGAAACGGGAGGGACTTCATACCTTGCAGCATCCATCTGGTACCCTGGGACTGATAATCCATGATGGCATTTCCCATGAAAGAGCCCATGTGAGCCTCAAAGGAGGCTCACGGGCACATGGCAACTCCCTGCCGGTTTCACCATTACTACGTATATTACACAAGGGGAAGAAAAAAATCCAAAGAAGAATTGAGAAAAATAGTACAGTATTTTCAGGTTACAGCTTCCAAAAGCTAACCATGAACCTGTCATTTTCTGACACTTTTTCTGCTTGATGTGCCTATGGGTATTTGGGGGAGGGAAAGTTATATGTTTTGCCTAAGGCCCAGTGCATTAATTTTGCCATTCTATCAGGTCGAATTTTGTAATCTGTTTCCGTGGCCTTTGGACATTGGCAGATGTGTTTCGACACAGTTTTCACCCTTTTCTTGGCAGAGTCGACTTTTTCTGTTAGCACTAATTCCATGAATTGTTGCTTTCGTCACATTGGTTTGGAGCACTTCTTCTCAGGCAGCACAAACCAAGCCTTCAGTTTCGTTCTTAACGGCCCCCAGTTAGTCAGGCCCATGTTGAACGGTTTTCTCGTGCTCACCGTGGCTCCTGAACAGGGGTGGGACTCCGTGATCCATAAGCCCCTTCCAGCTCTGCACTTCTAAGGAAGACAGAGCTTTGATGGGTATTATATAACATATAAGTTTTAACCAAAAACCTGAATACCAGTTCAATATTGGTGTAATTTGTATGTTATTATACTTGGGCTGTGTAACATGATATGAATGTAACACATGCATGTAACTTTATAACATATGATCTACATACAACCCAGTTAAACAGCATACCTATTACACGGATATTGACACCATATTTATTACTATTACTATTGAGGTATTTCACTTTCTTCTGTATTGTCTCAGCCTTGAAGTGGATTTGACGAATGATTCTTGGCAATGCCATTCACCCCTGATAAGATCACATTGGGCAGCCTCCCCCTCATTCAGTTCTGCTGATTCGCCTATATATTTATAGGGCACGGTGTCCTCATTCTATTATTTCTCTGAGGAACAGACCTGAGGGCTTCTTGTCCAGGCATCATCTTACAGCTATTGATCAGCAGCGGCTTTTCCCTGTCTATTTGCTTTGCGACTCTGAGGGTTGAACCCTTGGTGAAAAACGATTCCTGCTGCCCGCCAAATCTCAGGCCCTGACAAAGCCAAAACGTGAGATGCGGCCTCTGAGAGAAGCCCATTCGGATGGAAGATTGAATCAAAGTATGCAAAACCTTTCATTTATTTCAGTTTCTTCATTGTCAACATTAAAGTTATATGCTCCGTCTTGAACCATGGTTTTTACTTTCTTAATCATAGAATCATAGAATGATTATAAGGGTACTAAAACCCACAGCGTCCAACCCCCCATTAAATACACACATTCAGAGAATAATTGGGGTTCATGTTCAACTCTAATCCTGCTTCCACACTTTTTTCATCTTCTTCACTCCTTTCAAGCTATTGTCTTTTTCTGCTACGGGCACAGTGTGATTTGAATATCAGAAATAAATATTTCCTTCATCAGTTCTGACCATGCCTTCACCTGAATCTAGCATCCAAAGTATATTTGTGATATGATCACTGGAATCTCTTCCTTTTCTGAATCCACCTTGATCACCTGGCATTTCTTACTCCTTATTGGAACATCTGGAACATCATTTTGTTTTCACTGAAAATCAATGTGAGGAACCAACAGTTACTGTAATCTTTGGTGCCACATTTCCTTGGGACTGGAACGTATATCGACGTTGCCAGATGGTGGGCACTTGTTTTCCATATTGGCTGACATATTTTTGTTAGGGTGTTTGTAGATTCTCTCTCTATAACATGAAATAGATCTATTGCCATCCCATCTGTTTCTGGTAATTTATTACTTCCAGTAGATTTGACAGCAGATTCCAGTGCACTTTCTGATCCTGAATATGTTTTTGTCAAACAAGGAAGAGCCCCATGGCCCAGTGGTTAAATGCCTGTCCTGCAGGTAAAACTGTGCTCACGACCTGGGGTTCAATCCTAGGTAGCAGAGCAGGCTCAAGGTTGACTCAGCATTCCATCTTTCCGAGGTTGGGGAAATGAGAACCCAGGTTGCTGGGGGATGTGGGGCAATGTGTAGCCTGCATTACTGTAATTAAAACTGTAAACCGCCCAGAGACTACTTGAAGTAGTACAGGGCGGTATATAAGCAGAACACTTTGCTTTGCTTTGCTTTCTACTTTGACTACTCACCATCAATATTTTTAATCAAAAGTGTCTTCTTTATTTTTATAATCTATATCTATTGCGTTTCATGCCACTATTTGTTTGATTTGCTTTGAATTACTATTAGCCTCCCTAAATATTTATTATTTATTAATTTGTTTGTTTCATTTTTATACCGCCCATCTTCCAATCAGGGACTCTGGGCGGTTTACAAGTTAAAAACATAACAATACAAAAGAGAAAGGGTGAGAAAGAGAAATAGGGTGGAAAAGTTAAGAATATAGTAATATATGATTTTTGAGCCATCCAGGAAGGACGGGAGGAAGGAAGGGCCCAAAATGCAGCAGCCAGACTGCTGACCGGGGCGAGGTACAGTCACTCTGTATAGCTGCCAATCAGCTATAGGCACAATTCTAGATGCTGACCTTGGGCTACAAAGCACTATATGGCCTGGGTCCTAGCTACCTCAAAGCTCAAAGCTCACTGTATGAGCCAGCTCAGGTGTTAAGGTCATCAGGAGAGGCCCTTCTCTCCATCCATCCCTCCACTCTCACAGGTACATCTCGTGGGAACCCATGAAAAGGCCTTCTTGTCTGCTGTGTCAACACTCTGGAACTCCCTCCCACTAGAGGTCAGGACTGCCCCATCTCTGGTGTCCTTCCGGAAAAAGGCAAAAACCCTTCTCTTCAGGCAAGTAACTATAGGTTCACATAGACTTTGTGTTTATGACTACTTATAACCTTATGTTTTCAATATTAGTTTTCATCACTCATAACTTTACAAGGAACTTTACTCTCCTTTTAACTGCTTGCGTTCTCTTGTAGCTTTAATGTAATGCTGTAAGATGTCCCTCAATTCACTGTTCTCAATACTTGAACATGTCTTCATTGTACTGGACTGTACATTAGCCCTCATTACTGTAAGCCACCTTGGGTCTTTTTCCAAGGAGAAAGGTGGGGTAAAAATACTCAAAAAAATTAAATAAATAAGGATCTCTCTCTCTCTCTCTCTCTCTCTCTCTGTCTGTCTTACTGGTGGCTCACCATGTTAAAACAAGTCACACTAAAAACACAATAAATTACAGGTTAATTTTTTTTAAAAAAAATACAGAAATAAATAAAAATCCATGAAATAATCAGAATTATTGAATGCTTTGCAGCAGTAAAAAATGGAAGCTAAGGCTGATGCATGTAGACAGGAATGATGGCATGCACTCTGAGTTACCTTTCACTGACCTACCTTTTGCCTTGACTTTTCAGGGAAAAATCCAGATGTCACTCTTTAGCAGTGGTTCCCAACGTGGGGTCCCCGTATGGTTTAGGACTACAACTCCCAGAAATCTTGGCCAGCACAGCTTGTGGTGAAGACTTCTGGGAGTTTTAGTCCAAGAAAATCTGGGCACCCAAGGCTGGGAACCACTGCTTTAAAATGATACAACAGGGCTTTGCTTCATTTTGGGGCTACCTACTTGAATGAAGGCAGGGCTTCTTACAGTAGAGGTGCAACAACAAAGAGAGAGCTTTCTGTCTCCATTAATGGCTCGGCAGGGTGGCTCACTTGGTCTGAGACAGCTATTTGAACGTATGGTTCAATCAGCTGATATGTCCACCCTTTGTTTGATAGTGTATACAGGAAGTTGGAAGCATTCGAAATATGGATGTACAAATGAATTCTGGAGATACCTTGCATAGCCAGCCAGAGTTACTAATGTGGCTGTATTACAGCACATGAATAAAAAGTTAGAAATCCTCAATACTGTAAAGAGAAGAAAATTGCAGTACAGTATTTTGGACACATAATGCACAATAAGAAATACCATCTGTTGCAAGTGATCCTTCAAGGAAAAATAGATGGGAAGTGTGGTCTGGGGTGTAGAACATCATTCTGACTTAAGAACTTAAGCCAATGGTCCACAGTGAGCACAGGTCATAAGAACATAAGAACATAAGAAGAGCCATGCTGGATCAGGCCAAAGGCCCATCTAGTCCAGCTTCCTGTATCTCTCAGTGGCCCGACCAGATGCTTTTGGGAGCGCATGAGACTAGATATCTGTCTCCTGATAGCACTCCCCTGCATCTGGCCCTTGAAGTACCCTGGTTTTAAGCCTGGAGATTACACATCTCCATCATGGTTTGTAACCTGTGATGGACTTTTCCTCCAACAATCTGTCCAATCCCCTTTTGAAGGCATCCAAGCCAGATGACATCACCACATCCTGTGGCAGGGAGTTCCATAGACTAACAACGCGCTGGGTGAAAAAATATTTTCTTTTGTCCCTCCTTACTCTCCCAGCACTCAATTTGAGTGCATGTCCCCTAGTTCTGGTATTTTGTGAGAAGGAAAAGAGCTTCCCTCTATCCACTTGACTCATACCCTGCATTATTTTGTATGTCTCAATCATATCCACCCTCAGGTGCCTTTTTTCCAGACTAAAGAGTCCCAAATGTTTTAGCCTTTCCTCATAAGGGAGGCGCCCCAGCCCAGGAATCATTTTGGTCGCTCTCTTCTTCACCTTTTCCAGTTCCACTATGTCTTTCTTGACATGCGGTGACCAGAATTGTACACAATACTCCAGGTGCGGCCTTACTATTGTTTTGTATAATGGCATTATAATGTTGGCTGTTTTATTTTCAATCCCCTTTTTGATAATCCCTAGCATGGAATTGGCCTTCTTCACCGCTGCCACACATTGGGGAGACACCTTCATGGAGCTGTCCACCAACACACCAAGATCTCTTTCCTGATCTGTCACGGATAACTCAGAGCCCATGAGTTGATAGATAAAGTTTTGATTTTTTGCCCCAATATGCATTACTTTACATTTGGCTACATTAAAACACATTTGCCATTTCGTAGCCCATTCCCCCAATTTGGAGAAATCCTTCTGGAGCTCTTCACAATCTTCTCTGGTTTTTACCACATGGAAAAGTTTTGTGTCATCTGCAAACTTGGGCACCTCACTGCTTATCCCTGTCTCCAGGTCATTTATGAACAGATTGAAAAGCACCGGTCCCAGGATAGAGCCCTGGGGCACACCGCTTTCACACTCTCTCCATTGTGAAAATTTCCCATTGACACCTACTCTTTGTTTCCTGGATCTCAACCAGTTCTCAGTCCATAAGAGGACCTGCCCTCTTATCCCCTGACTGTGCAATTTTCTCAGCAGCCTCTGGTGAGGGACTGTGTCAAAGGCCTTTTGAAAATCCAGATAGACTATATCCACTGGTTCACCCCAATCTACATGCCTGCTGACCTTTTCAAAAAATTCTACAAGATTTGTCAGACAAGACTTACCCTTGCAGAAGCCATGCTGATTTTCTCTCAGCAAAGTTTGTTCTCCTATGTGTTTTAAGATTTTCTCTTGGATGAGGCTTTCCACCATCTTCCCTGGGACAGATGTAAGGCTAACTGGCCTGTAGTTTCCTGGGTCCCCCCTCCTTCCTTTTTAAAAAATTGGTGTGACATCTGCTATCCTCCAGTCCCCCCCGGCACTGTGGCCGTTTTAAGAGACAAGTTGCATATTACCATTACGAGATCTGCAATTTCATTTCTCAATTCCCTAATAACCCTTTGGTGGATGCCATCTGGGCCCGGGGACTTGTTAATCTTCAATTTATCAATTAGTCCTAAAACATCCTCTCTTTTAACCTGTATTTGATTTAATTCTTTAGTCAAGAGGGGACGTTCAGGCAGCGGAATCTGCTCAAGGTCTTCTGTCGTGAAGACAGATGCAAAGAACTCATTTCATTTCTCTGCAATTTCCAAGTCCTCCTTAATCTCCACTTTTCCTCCCTCACCATCAAGAGGCCAACTGGTTCTCTGGCAGGTTTTCTACTTCTAACATATTTAAAGAAGCTTTTATTATTACCCTTTATATTGCTAGCCATGTGTTCCTCAAAATCTTTCTTTGCCTCTCTTATCATCTTCTTACATTTCTTTTGCCAGAGTTTGTGTTCCTTTTTATTTTCCTCATCTGTTTAGAATAGCCTTAGATATGAACCAGTTCAGGCTACTGACCGCCAATGTTCTACCAGGACATGGCACTTGAAGAAGAAGTTAATAACACAAGAGGAACTCTACCAACTAGAATGGCCACTAGAAAACCACCCTATGGGAATTGAGAGGTCTCAAGCTATAATCAAAGGGAAGCCCCTTCCTTTTTTAAATCAACATTTGCCCAACCTATTAAATCGTTCCCATTTGTACTGATACAGAGCAAGTGTGTCAAAGTCAGAGAAAACAGCGGTTATACTGAGGAAGCAGTGGGTTCCCTCATTGTACCATTTACAGAGGCAGGGTGGTGCGTGGTGTATCTCTGTCGAAATCTATGAAGCGTCAAGTCAAAGAGAGAGGGCTGATCAGAACAGAAATCTGACTTTGGACTCACGAGAGAGCCTGCTAAGCCTTTTAAAATTAAAAGCTTCCATTTTAAAGACCAGCTTTTATTGGCACCAACTCCTTTGCGGGCATCATTTCTGCCTTGTCGCCACTGTGAATTAATCCAAGAGGGAGCCTGGCTAATGATGACAGAAAAAGAGAAAGCCACATAGATGCAACTTTTAAAAAGTTACTCCTCTAGTTCTAAGGAGGAGGCTGTGCTAAAAGCTGACAAGGCAATCTCCCCCCCCCCAAAAAAAGAAAAATATTATTCCAGGAATTTGTGAGGACCAATAATAATAATAATAATAATAATAATAATAATAATAATAATAATAATAATAATAATAATAATAATAATAATAATAAAAGTCAGGCAAATGCAAAAATGTTGAGGTACCTTAAAGACTATCTGTCATGTTCTGATGTGAGCTTTCGTGGACAAAATCCATGGAAGCTCACGTTAAAATATAGCAGTTAGTCTTTAAGGTACCTCAACATTTTTGTTTTCTTTTGTTTGTATTTTAGTTTTGGCCTGACGGGCTAGCATGGGCTCACATAGCTACCTCTTCTAGGAAAGCAAATAATTATACAGTATGTTTTTAATTTTAAAATGTAACTGGCTGTCTCCAGGGAGATTTAGAGCTCTAGGTGTAACTAGTTAGTTCTTAAAAATATAGCTTTAAGCCTATAGACCAGCTTTCCAAAACACTTTCACAATCTCTTCACACACTATATATAGTGAATGACTATAGCTACATGGGGTAAGTATTAACTTGCAAAAACAAATACAGAAGTAATTTTTTAAAAACCAGTTTCTCTGTTTTGATCCATTCTGCAGGCTCCATCTCATCCCTCGAATCAAGGCCAACGTTTTCCTTCAACCGCTGCCCTCCAAAATACGGTGGAATTTACAATTCTGGAGCAAAGGAACTAAGGAGCAATGAGAGAACTCGAAGGAAAAGACACCAAGGCTTCATTGGTCCAAAAGTTGTCTTGTGTATCTTGTTGTGCTGCATACCTGTCAAGTTTTGGAACTGAAAATAAGGGATCATGGGCCAATGTGGTGGCGCTCATACAGCGATCCCTAACATGGCCACTGCCATTTGTCATATGGTTGCAATATCATCATCACCACCACCTATTGCGCATGCTTGATGCTTCGAGCATGCTCAATAGCTGTCCCCAACACGTCGGTGTCCATGCCATTCAGAAGATTTTTTAAAAAAGTTATATAATCCAGGACATTTCTGGGAAAAATACGGGACACTTGACAGGTATGGTTGTGCGGTTCCTTCTCTTCCGCAGGAAAAAACGTGTGGCGTGTGTGTGTGAAAAAAGACTGGGATTTGAAATGGGAGAACAAAGCAAAAGGGGGAACAATCCTTTCAATGCAAGGCATTGGTTCTAGCTGAAGGACCAGTGCTGCAAAAAGAGCTCTCATTGTCCATAAAACCCTCAGTACAGCTCCACATTATAGCTCATAGGATAAGCAAAGGCTGATCTCGCCAATCCCAGCTAAGTGTCCCAGAGCAAATGGTCTAGAAAGTGACTTTAAGATGCAGAGGAAAGCAGGCAGTAAATTCTAAACAATAATGGAATTTTTAACATGGCAGCCTTATAAGAGAGAGAGAGAGAGAGAGAGAGAGAGAGAGAGAGAGAGAGAAAGAAAGAAAGAAAGAAAGAAAGAAAGAAAGAAAGAAAGAAAGAAAGAAAGAAAGAAAGAAAGAAAGAAAACTAAAAGTATGATTCCTGATGTGAAGCAGAAATTGTCCCTGCAGTGGTATTTGCATCTTGAATGCTCAGCATTGCCTGTTAGGTGTCCAGCGTTTTGGGACAGCCGTGGGCAGGTGCTTAACTGTTGAGGGAACCCTGGGTTAAAGCTTTCACCCTGCAGCTGCCCAATTCATATGAGGAAGGATGATCCTTTTTCAGAGTGCGCCCAGCCACTGCAGAAAGCTTTCAAATTAGGCGTGTGTCCTTCCAGGGGAAGGAGACCAGATGAAATCTGGCTAGTTTCCCCATTACAGTGGTACCCTGACTTAAGAGCAGCTCGACTTAAGAGCAATTCGACTTAAGAGCAGAAAGCTGTTGGCATTTTAACTGCCGCCTGACAAATTTTAGATATGATCTGCTCGACTCACAAATATTTTTTCCATTGTTTTTATTTTTTTAAACTTATTTTTTTTCAATTTTTAGATAGGTGCCCTGACTTAAGAGTAGTTTGACTTAAGAGCATGCATTCGGAACGGATTAAATTCGTAAGTCGAGGTACCACTGTATATGGAGAAATTGCATGTGAGGGCAGAAATGGGGCATTATTTATTTATTTATTTATTGGGCTTATATACCGCCCGTCTTCCCGAAGGAACTCCGGGCGGGCGGTTTACAACATAAAAATGCTGCTTGTCCCCCTCCCTCCCTCCCTCCCTCCCTCCCTGAGGAGACAGCAGGGAAGGGGTTAAGGCCGAGCTGTGTCTCAGACCAAAGCACAACAGCCAAAGCTCTGTGCGAGAGGCCACCTTTGTCTGGTGGCTGCAGCTTATAATGCATTGATTCAGTTGTTACACTTCCACCACTGCTTTCTAAATCATACGGAGAACAACAGCTCCCCAACACATTATTTTTAAAAGCAGGTAACAAATGCAGCAGGCGCTTCCAGCACCTGCGCCATACGCTCCACGGCCTATCTCAAGGAAACGACCCTTCACGGCTGGCAGAAAAACCCTTGGGACATTGCGAGACGAGACCGGACCCTAAGTTCCAAAGGTGATGGAAAGCCTCCGGAAAGGATCGGGGTGCACCTAAATGGGAAAGAGGTCTCTTGTTTGCCCTCACCCAATGCAGCCATACCGGTGGCATGCTGCCAAGAAACCCTCCTGAAGACCCTGAGCCAGGCTCATGTCGATTAAAAAAAAAGAGTCCTCCAGATGCTCTGCTGCTCCCAAGCTGTCTCGGGGTTTGGGGGGGTCATGATCCCTACTTTAAACTGCATCTGGAAATAAGTCCGAGGTTACTGAAGCTGGTGCAACTCAAGAGTCCCATGCCCTTTCTACCCAACCCGGCTGCCCTGGCATTTGGGGTGCTCCCGATCTTCCTACATTGCATAAGGTCTTCTTCCTTTGATCTCTGATTTTCACCTTCCTCTCTTTGTTCCTGAAGGCTAACTGTTTGCAAACCACACAGAAGAGTGCTCTGGCTCTCTCAAGGACTGGTATATAAATTAAAGAAATTAAATATATATATAATAAGATTGTTTCGCCTCCCTGTCTTGGTGCCCAGCAACCTGACTGTAATTGCACGGACTTGCACCACAAGTCGGCTGCATGCTCCACCACCCCTGCTGGTAAACCTGAGCTCAAAATGATTTTAGAAACAAAAAATGCCCAACTACTAGATAAAAGCAAAACCCAGGTGAGAGACACAACCCAACCCTGTAACAATAAGTGTAAATTGAGCTTGGTGCCTAACTGATCAGATGGGTGCTGCTAAAATGGCCTGTTGGAAGATCGCCAAGTGCCTACAAGGGGCTACCACTGAGAAGGCCCCGGTGGCACACAGCTGACCACTTCAGAGGATCTCAGCACGCACAAGCCAGTCAAAGGAGGCAGATTCAAAGACACAACAGGGGCTCCAGGCGACAATCTGGCCTGAAGCTACTCAACTCCCAGGTCATTTCCAACATTTCAAGCAAACCTTTTCATTTCTTGTGAAGCATCAGGACTGCTCCCATCACAGTTCAAGAACGAGGGTGACAAGGTTTGTGTAGAAATCCCACCGAGGCGGGTTTGCAGCGAGTGGACATGGTGTGCGCAGGGCACATTGTTCCATAGAATGTTTCACTCCCCAATGGAAGAGGTGGCCGGCTGTCACGGGCAAGCATGGCCCCAACAAGAGAGAGCAGGGAGCCTGGGGCGGAGGTGGAAGGCCGCTGGTCCAGCCCAAGAGATGGAACTAGCTTAGGGAGGACACCAAGAGAGAAATGTTCGGGGCACCATGGGGACAGGAGAAAGCAAAGTGTTCTGCTTATATACCGCCTCATGCCACTTCAAGTAGTCTCTGGGTGGTTTATAGTTTTAATTACAGTCTGCAGGCTACACATTCCCCATCCCACCCCCCAAACAAGCTGGTTACTCATTTTACCGACCTCGGGAGGATGGAAGGCTGAGTCAACCATGAGCCAGCTATCTGAGATGGAACCCCAGGTAGCAGAACACTTTGCTTTTTTGCTTTTTCTATCCAGTTCCTGAACTGCTAGGACAAAGGCCCTCTATTTCTGTGAGGAAAAAAACCATCCCAGAGGAAAAAAAGAGGGCCTTAAAATTGATTTCATCACTCATTCTTCTGGAGGGGAAAATGGGGAACTGAATGCAAGGGGAAGAAGAGGAAGAAAGTGTTCTGCTTATATACCGCCCCATACCACTTCAAGTAGTCTCTGGGCAGTTTACAGTTTCAATTATAGTCTGCAGGCTACACATTGTCCCCACCCCCACCCCCAGCAAGCTGGTTACTCATTTTACCGACCTCAGAAGGATAAAAGGCTGAGTCAACCCTGAGCCAGCTACCTGGGATTGAACCCAGGTCGTGAGCACAGTTTTAGCTGCAGGACAGGCATTTATCCACTGCGCCACGGTGCAAGGACTAGCAAAGCATTTGCCAGGAAGATTTTTTTTACAGAAGGGGCCAATTCTGGAAGCAGGTTGGAAAATGGTGGAGCAGGATTCTGCCCAAGGCAATCGGCCGAAAGAGTGGTTTCTGCATGGCCGGGGCGGGGGGGGGGCGGGGAATGGCACGCTAAAACTGCTTCCAGGGTGGATGGGTGGCAAAGGCAACCGAGATGGGGCAAGGGCATGGCATGAAGGAGCTGGAAGCTCACGTCACCGGATCAAGCCATGGTTCCCCTATGAAGGGTGGGAAGCCGCTGGAATGGCTCTCGTTTGCTGCTACAGTGGGTGTCCGGGGCGTCCGGGTGCTTGCAGGATTTGATTCTTCAGCCCGCCTGAGGAGGCCAACTCTGAAGCTGCCTGCCTGCCTGCCTGCCCCATTCTCCTCTTAAAAGTTGGAAACTGCAGACAGCTGGGCTGTGCCGCAGCTCGGACACAGAAAAGGAGGGAAAAGCAGAATGGGAAGAGATTTACTCCCTTTCTAAATTATTCACAAGAAAAGGGACTGCGCATCTTTAACAAGCCATCGTTTTATGAAGCAAGGTTAACATTTTTACTTGATTCAGTAGAATATTATAAACTCTCCGGGGTCCATTTGAGGACTTTCTACTTTGTGCAAAAGGAACAGACTCAGCACTTTTTATATTATTTAGAGAATAAAATTAACCCTCGATGGCCCAGGCTGGGTATTTCCTCTCCCCAGTTAAATATGGCACGCTCAGCAATTTCTCCCCCCTATATAATTACGGGCTGCTATCCATCATCTGTAGGAGAATGCTTTTCTGACACTCTGAAAGTGATGCGGTAAGCACGTTCACTAATAGAATAAATATTCTAAATATCTCTTTTATATTTTCATTTAAATTGGAATATTTTAAAATAATTGTACACATGCTGGCTGGGTGACTTGGGCTGGAGCTGAGGAAAAAGCTGCCGGATTGCGTTGATCCTGCTCTGGGCGGAAAAGTGCCTCCTGCCATGAAAGTGGACATTTCCTTTTCCGAAGAACGGCGTTTGCAAAGGGTGATTCGTTCACCCTCTCTCGCACCCTGCCGGCTCCTCTTGGGTCCCCTCTTCTCCAACTCAGCCCGCTCTCCGGCAAGGACAACGCTGTTCGGTGCCAAACCTCGAGCTCCTCTCTGGAAAAGTGGCTTTCCCGGCTTCGGCTCTCAGGGAGCCCTAGCCAGCGAGGTCTGTTAATGTTGCAGGCTGCTGGCGGCCCAGAAAAGTGAAGGTTCTCTGAAGCATCCATGAAGAAGAGCCCTGAAGCTGGACCATCCATGAAGAGCCCTGAAGCCCTGCCTCGATCGGCAGCCTGGTTCTGACTGCAGAGGGACCAAGCAGGAGGTTTAGGGGCAGGACAGGACGGAAGCATGCACACACACCCCTTGTCTCCATCACTGCTTCCCCACTGCTGCCTCACAGCATATGCTCTTGGGCGTTCCATCCAACCTCCATGGCTTTAGGGTCCTACCAGGCAGCTCTCCCAGAATTTTCCCAGGCTGCTTTTAAAGCGGTCTCTGACTTAGGGCACCATTCAGTTCTCTTCCTAGGGATGACCTGCTGGGGTTTCTAGCCTAGATTAGAGGGAATGGGTTTGGGTTCTGGGGAGGTAGCAAGGCAGAGGCCAGCAGGTGCCAAAAAAGAGAAGACCGATCCGAGATCAACCCGGATAGCTCTGTACGGAGCCTGAGCTCAAGAAGAGACAAAATGAACCACCTAGACCTGAGTGATGGGGCTTCAGCCAAAAGTAAAACCCAGGCTGAGCCTGGAGGGGAGCTTAGCTAGATGGACCCCAGTGAACATAGGCTCACCAGCTAAAAGGAGAGCAGGCCTGCAGCTGTAGTGCATAAGGGTGAAAGCAACAGCATGGATCTCGTAGAGCAGGCATGTCCAAAGTCAGGCCCGGGGGCCAAATGCGGCTTGTTTTCAAATTTCGAGTGGCCTGCAGCCTCTTCTCCCTGCCAGCTTAGCCTGTCACGTATCCCTGCCAGCTGGCCCCTCCCCATACCAGATGGAGACGTCAGCTTGTGGTTTTATGGTTTGCCTGCCCTCCCTGCCTCCATCTGTTTCCCCAGCCACCAGTTCAGCCTACCCATCCCCAGTTCCGTTGCTGCAGTGTCCTCCCTGCCTCCTTGCATGTCTTAGAGGCTTGTCCAAAGTCCAGCCTGGGAGCAAAATGTGGTTGAATGTTCGGCCCCCATACATTTTCACCTCACCAAATCTGGCCCTCCATGCAAAACATTTGGACACCCCTGTCGTAGAGCTTCATGGCTGGACTAAATCGTCTCTGTTTTAGAGAGGGATTTTCTTGAAGTGGATTTTTCAGGACCACGGAGACATCCAGAGCTGGTCCTGCAGGCAGACCCTTCCCGATAGTCCCTCTGAGTTGCCAGCTTTCACTTCAAAAAATGGGAGTTATCAGCCAGTTCCCTAAGTGATCTGGGCAGTTTAACACAATAAGAACATATGAACCTAAGAAGAGCCGTGCTGGATCAGGCCAAAGGCCCATCTAGTCCAGCCTCCTGTAACTCACAGTGGCCCCACCAGATGTGTCCGAGACTAGATCTCCGTCTCCTGATACCAGTTCCCTGCATCTGGCCCTTGAAGTACCCGGTTTTAAGCCTGGATATGACACATCTCCATCATGGTCTGTAACCTGTGATGGACTTCTCCTCCAGGAATCTGTCCAATCCCCTTTTGGAGGCATCCAGGCCAGGTGCCATAGACGCAATGGTGCCTATGGGAGGTTCTGATGGGTTTGAACGGTGCCCAACAGACAAATCCAGGCCAGATGCCATTAAATAAGAAGGCCATGCTGGATCAGGGAGGTTCTGTCCAGGTTTGAAGCGGTGCCCAGACAGACAAAGATATCTGTCTCCTGATAGGAGACTTAGGGTCTGGACAGAGGGGCAGAGGTTAATGAAGAGCTGCACCCCTCTACTCAGGCTTCCATCTGATACTTGAGATCCTAAGACCAGAAGGAGGCGACAATTCCTGAGCCCTCCTGTTCTGGGAAAAACAGAAAACAGAAGAACAACCTGGAAGCCGATGCCTAGTGCAACGCAGTGGCATAGAGTGAGCGGTGAGATCCCAGGCTCACTTTGCACGTGGACGACGAAGTCACGGATTGCTCCTGCGGGGGCAACAACCACATCATGTGTAGCTCACAAGGCTGTTGTTCCAACTACTGAGGGAGTGCAGAGGGATGTTGCCGTTTGGTTGCTGAGCTCCCTCTGCAGAGGTGAAACTGTCAGCTCCCTGAACAGAAGGTTTTTGGGCTACTGTCAGCCACACTGTCAGGCCAAACCAAAACCAATATGGGGGGAGATAAAATAAAGAAGAGAAAAACACTGTGGCACCTTGAAGAGCGACTGCCCCTTAGTTTGAAGGACTGGCCTGTGAAACCCAACCCTCTGCTCCAGATGCAACTTTAGAACAACATCTGCTGTTTCCTGTTTCATGATGGTTAGAGCTGTTCACGGAGGATGGTGGAGTCTCCTTCTTTGGAGGCTCTTAAGCAGAGGCTGGATGGCCATCTGTCGGGAGTCCTGTGATGGGGCTTCCTGCACGGAAGAGGGTTGGACTGGATGGCCCTTGAGGTCTCTTCTTCCAACTCTAGGATTCTATGATTCTATGATACAGCTTCACCTAAGACAGAAGTGCTCGACAAAATTTGTCTTGCCAAGAACTTTAAGAGTAACCTCCTAATAAACCCCATCTTGAAATGTTTGGACTTTCGGTATTTGCCTTGAAGAAGCAAGATGGATGGATGGATGGATGGATGGATGGATGGATGGATGGATGGATGGATGGATGGATGGATGAACTGACTGATTGACTGACAGATTGATTGACTGCATTTTTATCCTACCCATGTGGCCCAAAGGCCACTGTGGTTGGCTAAAAATCAATTAAACATAGAGCAGTAAAGCAGAACACAACATAATTCCAAAACAAAATTAAAATTAACAAACAGCACAACTAAACCATCTATTGTCAAAATAAAAGAAATTTACCTATGAAAGCTCACAGATGACATGTAGTGTTTTTTTATTGGTGGCTATAAAGGTATCACCTACCACCTGTTCTTGCTGTATTTTAATATGAGCTTTTATAGACAAGTCCAGTTCTTCAGAAGCTGCACTGTATGTCTCAGACGTTGCAAAGTAACCCCATCCCACACACACCACTCAAAACTTGAGAAAGGTGGACTATGCATATAAACAACATTATTGAGTTCTTTAGACATGCAAGAATTACTGAGGGTGAATCACACTTAAGATCAGACCAAGTAACACCCAAGGCTTTGTCTTGATTTCGGTCCCATTGATTTTCATGGGCCGACTCTAAATATGGCAGAACCCGGAGCCTGCCCTCCATAAATGCTGATACAATGGCAGCAGGTCTTATGGCTCCCATTTCTACCGAGGCAGCAGAGAAAGGAGCAAAGAGCCATTTGGCATGTGAAGGCTTGACATTTATTGCAGCACGAGGATGATGACTAGCACATGGCAACTTTCTTTGGATCTCCAGCATGCTTTCCCCCAAAGACGTTTAAGGTCTTTCTAGTGCTCCGCAAACATATTTTTTTAGTCTACACAGGCTTCTGCCATTTGAGTGCTTCTCAGGCATTTCCGTCAAGTTTTTCTTGTTTAACTTTTGCAAACCAGGCCAATCATTATAAACTGAAGAGTGATATACAAATCTGATATACTGTATATACAGATCCTGCCCCCTGCCTCTCTCTGTGGTCTTTGAAAACTGCTATCCTATCTCCCCCTTGGTCTCCTTTTCTCAAGGCTAAACAAACCCAGTGTTTTCGGTCTGTCCTCCTGGGGTTTGGTTTTCAGCCCCCTGACACCAACACACACCCCATCTTTGTTGTTCTCCTTCAAACTTGTTTCAATTTGTCAGCATCCTTCTTGAGGTGCAGTGACCTGAACTGGGCACAGTACTAAAGATGAGGCCAAACCACTGCCAAATAGAGAACTAGCCCCTTGGAGCATCTGGAGATTATATTTCTATTAATGCAACCTAAAAGAGCATTTGCCTTTTTTGTAGCCACATCGCATTGGCTCATGTCCAGCTTGTGATCGATGACGATTCCAAGATCCTTCTTGCCTGTAGTACAGTATTGTAGAGCCAGGTGCCCCCCCCTCCATTTTGTAATTGTGCGCTTGGTTTTTTCCCCCCTAGGTGCAATCCTTTACACTTCTCCCTGATGAATTTCATTCTGTTGTTTTCAGCCCAATGCCCAAGCCTATCAAGAACACTTTGAATTCTATGTCTATCTTCCACAGTACTAGCTATTCCACCCAATTCTGTGTCTTCTGCAAATTTAATTAGCATTCCCTTCATCATCCTATCCAGGTCATTAATAAAATACTTGAAGAGCACTGGCCCAGGGCTGAGCCCTGGGGTACCCCACTTGCTATCTCCTTACAGTTAGGAAAGGAACCATTAATCATTACTCTCTGAGTACAATTCTGCCACCTGCTCTCTATCCATCCGACAGTTGTTCCACTCATCCCACACTTAGTTAGTTTACTAATCAGATTATCATGGGGCCCTTTAAAAAAAACCTTTGCTGAAGTCAAGATATACTATGCCTACAACATTCCCTCCGTCTATCAGGGATGTTACCCAATGTTAAAAAAAGACATCAGATTAGACTGACAGAATTTGTTCTTGACAAATATTTATGGTTTTGGACTACAATTTCAAGAATCTTCTAAGCAGCAGGGTGGACCTTGCAACTTTCTTTTGTGATCCCTGACCTGTATCAGATTCTATCACTTCCTTACCAAAAACTGCCCTATTCACGAGCTACATCTCATTATTATTATTATTATTATTATTATTATTATTATTATTATTATTATTATTATTATTATTATTATTATTATTATTCCTTTCCCATTCTGGACAGTCAACAGAACAAATTCTGTCAGTCTAGTCTGATGTCTTTTTTTAATTGGGTAACATCCCTGATAGACAGAGGGAATGCTGTAGGCATAGTATATCTTGACTTCAGCAATGTTTTTTTAAAAAGGGCCCTGTGATATTTTGATTAGTAAACTAACTAGGTGTGGGATGGATGGAACAACTGTCGGGTGGATAGACAGCTGGTGACAGAATTGTACTCAGAGGGGTATATATATGATTTCTAGATAGATCCAAGTTGCCTCCTGCTCCGGGACAGGAAATGACCACTTCCTCACAGGAAGATCCTCCCCAGTAGCAATAGAGGCATACATGAATTCTCAGCTGCACGAGAGAAGATTCTCCGTGGGATGCGCCCCAGGGTACAGGGCTAAGCCTGGTTCTGGCCTTACCTTCTCTCCTAAAGGGCAGTATCCCTTGAGGAAGTCGGAGCACACCTCAGCTTTCCTGGAGACATAGACGTGGCTGTAGGGACAGTCGCTGTTGCTGCAGATCCCTTTCAGAAAGTACGAGCACACGGGCATCTGAAAAGACCAAGCAAAGAGAGAAAACAAAGGGCTTCCCTTTAACCCCCTGCACCGACGGAAGGGCCAGTGTCCTGGCCAAGAAGAACAACGTTCCAGGCCAAATAGAAAAGGGGGGGCTGTGAGCGGTGAATGAGTTTATCAATATGAAATATCATCAATAACTGTTCTGTGAGCAAAAACTGTGCTGTGATTGTAATGCTACGAAAAGACTGTGTTATGTAGCAAGCAATGCTGTGATTTCCTGCCTGGGCACTGTTCAGGAAACATGTGTTAAGAAACAGCTGTGTGAGCTACTAAACAAAAAAGAGGAAGTGCTGTGAGCTTATGAAGCTTCAGAGATGATGGGAATGATGGACAGATGATGGGAGGTGTTGAAGGTGTGGTTGTCCGATAATAACCGGACAAGGGTGTGGTTGACCGATAGTCACCAGACAAGGCTCTCAAGATTGTATAAAAACCTCTGGAAGTGTATGTTTGAGGTCCTTTCTTGACTGTGAGAAGGGACCCCTTTGTGTCTCCCACAAAGGTTCTTGTTCTGCACTTTGCTTCTGCTCAATAAACTCAGCGCTGAAGAACTTCTCCTTTCTGTCTGACTCAGTGTCAATTCTTGGGAAATCTCTGACTTAGCTTCATCTCTGGATATTTCTGACTTAGTCTATTTTTGGGCCTCCACATCCGAAGACTACAGGGCAAAGGGTCTTGGCTGCTGCTGGAGGAAAAGGCCATGAAAAACATTCCCAATATTTATCTCTGCTGTGTGTGTGTGTGTGTGTGTGTGTGTGTGTGTGTGTGTGTGTGTGTGTGTGTGTGTGTGTGTGTGTGTGTGTGTGTGTGTGTGTGTGTGTGTGTGTGTGTGTGTGTCATTCTTCCCCACAATCTGTGTGTTTAGCTTGTCATTCTTCAGAAAGACCCTAGGAACAATCTTCCTGTTTAGCTTTGACTTTGACTATGGGCATTTAATGGAATAACAGATTCAGTAAAAATTAGCTGGGTGTAGTGTTTGAAAGTGGGAAGATGGGGAGATGCTGGGAAGGAGAGGCGGGTGCCCCTTCCCTCTCATAAGAACCTAAGAACATAAGAAGACCCACGCTGGATCAGGCCAAAGGCCCATCTAGTCCAGCTTCCTGTATCTCACAGTGGCCCCACCAGATGCGTTTGGGAGCACACCAGACTAGATATCTGTCTCCTGGTACCACTCCCCTGCATCTGCATCTTGAAGTACCCTGGTTTTAAGCCTGGAGATTCCACATCTCCATCATGGTTTGTAACCTGGGATGGACGTCTCCTCCAGGAATCTGTCCAATCCCCTTTTGAAGGCATCCAGGGCAGATGCCATCACCACATCCTGTGGCAGGGAGTTCCACAGGCTAACAACACACTGAGTAAAAAAATTATTTTCTTTTGCTTCTTCCCATTCTCCCAACCCTCAGTTTGAGTGGATGTCCCCTAATTCTGGCATTTTGGGAGAGGGAGAAGAGCACCCCTCTATCCACTTTACTCATGCCCTCCATTATTTCGTATGTCTCAGGGCGCTTTTACACGACCCCTAAAATCCGAGGCAAAGTGCTCCCAGATCCGGAGCTTAAAAATGTTTCCCCACCAGCTCCGGACTTTAAAAAAACATTAAGTATGACCACACCCACCTAAGCGCGTCCCAGAGCACTTTTCATTTACCTGGCCTCCAGGAGGTAAAAAATCTTCCAATGTGCATTGTAAAGCTGTGAGTGCCGGGCTCCCCTCCCCTTCTGTTTGTTTTTTTTTTTTGTCCCCGCCGCCCCTTTAAGAGACAGGAATCACTACGGGGCGGCTAGGGGATGCTTCCACCACATACAGAGGTGAGCCTGCATTTTTTCTCCCTTTTTTTCTCCATCCCCTCACGCAGACAGGAACAATGGAGTGTGGAGGGGTGGGAACACAGGAAGAGCAACAAACCCCCACAACTCTGGTCCGAATTTAAGTTGCAGGTGGATTTTAGAGGTCGTGAAAAAGCGCCCTTAGTCAGTAAGTAAAGAGAATGGGTCTTGTGAAACGGGAAAAGGACAATGGGAACGGAGAAAGGTTTTTGCAAAATGGAAAATGGACATTGGGGAAAGAGAACAGGGAGAGCCCACACTCTGACTGGAAAATGGAAAGGGGACCCTGGACATTGGGCATGGGATACTGGAAAGTAGACCTTGGACCTTGGCTATCGGACATGGGGCATTAGGAAGGGGGGTCCGGAGGGCAGGGAAATATGTTTTCTGCTTTGTTGAGTTCCAGTGGGGGTGGATCCCTCTGTTGGGCCAGCCCTGGGAAGGAGGTGCCGTGGTCTCTTTGCTTTTAACCTTGTAGTAAGTTTCTTTAATAAACCCATTCCTGCTTTTCTTCAGCACTCTGCCAAGCGTGACAGCCTTCAATCGGTGGCAAAACAGCCTCGACTGAAAACACAGAACATTCACGGATGGATCGGTCATGGGAACGCTGCCCACGGGAGTACAAAAACAGACTCCTATTAGGCTTGTGGCGAGCATTTACGAATTCCACTGAGCAATGGCTCAGTTGATCAGGCGAGGGCTACTCCACAGCCTTCGACGGCGTGCTCTGCAGAATCTCACAGAGTTTGTGACTCATTCCGCCATTTGCTATCTGTCATTTGCTCGATTTTAGTGACTGTTTAAGTGTGTGTTTTTTAAAATTGTTATATTTAATTGTTTTTGCCCTTGTCTACATTCCTTTGTTGTGAACCGCCTGGAGTTCCTCGGGGAAGACGGGCGGTATACAAGTTTAATAAATAAATAAATAAATAAATAAATAAATAAATAAATAAATAAATAAATTCTACCTTAGTCGACAACCTTTTTTTTTTTTAAAAAAGTGTCGTCGTTTTCAAGCTGACGGCCGTTTTTACAGAATGGCCACTTCTTGAGATGGCAGCTTGCTCAGGACCCACCAGGATATTTAAGAATGAGCGAGGAAGGACCCGTGAGAGGGGCTTTTCGGTGGCTGCTCCCAGGCGGTGGAGAACCCTCCCACGGAAGGCCAGGCTGCGCCCCTCCCCAGGCTCCTTCTGCCAGCAGACAAAAGAACTTTCCTTCTAGGCAGGCTTCCCATAAGCAAACCGATGCTTAAGAAGGTAGCTGTCTTTTTCTTTAAAAAAAAAAAAAACCTTTGGAAACTGTTTCTAATTTGTTTTAAATGACTTTTATTTCAGCGATTAATGTGTTTGTGTTGTGATACCGTAAAGCACTGGACTTTTAATTGTTTTAATACTTGTTTCTTAAGTTTTCTCTAAGCTGCCTTAGGTCCCTCTGCTGGTAAAAGGGTGGGATATAAAATGAATGAATGAGTAGAGGAGAAGGTAGTCAAACAGCTAAGACAAGCAGGCAGGCAGGCAGGCAGGCACCGTCTGGGATGTCTGGAATCCATGGCTCCAAATCTTGGGCAATGCAGTGTTAGAGGACCGTAAACATCATCATGAAGCATGCAGCCCTGCATCCTTGCTTTGCCTGGCAGCTGCTTTCCTTCTCATGTGGATGAAACAGGTGTGCCAACACCTGGAGAAGTTCCAGTGGCCCCAGAGTGGTAGATTTCCCCCTTCCTGTTCCTTTCCACCATATTTACACAGACGACTTTTAAAATGGGCTGACATGGCTTTTCCATTTCCTAGACCAAACCTGGGGGCAGACCCAAGGTGCTTTGACGCTTCTGCTCCAAAGGGACGCACCCTTAGTCTAACCCCAGGCCTCATCGTTTACAGGTGCTGATGACATGAATAAGCTTAGCTGAAGCCACTGGGTGAGGCAAGGAGAGTGGGACCACTCAGCCCCACGTGGTTATCTCCATAATGGAAAAAACACGTCTAGCTTATAGGAACAAATCCACCTTTTGGCCTCAGAAGTTTCCCAGAATGAAGAGGATCTGTGACACAGACGTGGCACACCTGATTTGCAGGGATGTTGGCCAATTTTGGTCCCGGGTCCCAAGTCCCAGTCTTTGGTCCCAAGTCCCAAGTCCAAGTCCAAGTCCAAATCCAAATTTAAATCCAAGTCCAAGTCTTGGTCCCAAGTCCAAGTCCAAATCCAAATTTAAATCCAAGTCCAAGTCTTTGGTCCCAAGTCCAAGTCCAAGTCTTTGGTCCCACGTCCAAGTCTTTGGTCCCAAGGTCCAAGTTTCAAGCCTCAAGCCCAAGTCTCAAGTCATTTGACACTTCGCCACCCGAAGCTTGGGACTCAAAGACTCAGGTCTCCTGCCCTGACTGGCTGCCCTCTCTGTCCCTGCAGCCCACTGACACTGTCAAGTTCAGAGGCAGTAAGCCTGGCTTCCATTCTTGGAGGCAGACCACTGCATCCACCAACGCGTGCGCCGTCCAGGTACGCTGGCCAAGGCTTCTGCATTCCCAGAGCCACTCTCCTGTCCCTGCCCACACATGTGCTAGCCTTGACAATGCAACTTGGTCAGAGCTGGGAGTGGAGTCTCCCCCCTCCCCCTCCAAGCCAAGGCCAAGTCAAGTCGCCATTGCGATTCAAGTTGGACTCGCGAGCAACTCGCCAGTCTCCATCCCTGCTGATCTTCCTGTATAAACAATGCCTGGATCAGTCCTTGGCACCCCCAAGCTCAGCCTGGGAATCCTTTCAGCGAGTGACCCAGGAAAGCATCTGTCCATCAGAAACAAAAACACTCGGCCCAGTCCTATCAATCCATGGTTCTTATCTTAGAACGTAAGAACCTAAGAAGAGCCATGCCAGATCAGGCCCATCTAGTCCAGCTTCCTGTATCTCACAGCGGCCCCACCAGATGCCTTTGGGAGTGCATGAGACTAGATCTCTGTCTCCTGGTACCACTCCCCTGCATCTGGTCCTTGAGGTACCCCACTTTTAAGCCTGGAGACTACACATCTCCATCATGGTTTGTAACCTGTGATGGACCTTTCCTCCAGGAATCTGTCCAACCCCCTTTGGAAGGCATCCTGGCCAGATGCCATCACCACATCCTGTGGCAGGGAGTTCCACAGACTAACAACACGCTGGGTGAAAAAAATATTTTCTTTTGTCTGTTCTCACTCTCCCAACCCTCAATTTGAGTGGATGTTGCCTAGTTCTGGTATTTTGTGGGAGGGAGAAAAGTATCCTTCTGTCCACTTGACTCATGCCCTGCATTATTTTGTACATATCAATCTTATCCCCCCTCAGGCGCCTTTTTTCCAGACTAAAGAGCCCCAAATGTTTTAGCCATTCCTTATGAGGGAGGTGCTCCAGCCCAGTAATCATTTTAGTCGCTCCCTTTTGCACCTTTTCCAGTTCCACTATGTCTTTCTTGAGATGCGGTGACCAGAATTGTACGCAATACTCCAGGTGCGGCATTACTATTCCTTTGCACAATGGCGTTATAATGTTGGCTGTTTTATTTTCATTCCCCTTTTTGATCATCCCTAGCATGGAATCTTCTCCCCAGAGAGGCTCTTCTGAGTTCTCTTGTGTGCCGTTCTGCCACAGAACAGAACTTCCATATTTAAAAAAATAAATAAATCAAAAACCAAAACAACGAACAACAAAAGAGTATTTGATCTCCTCAGGTGTATCCTGATTCCCAGAGGTACCAGATGGCTGGTGGGCTGCTATGATCGGTCACTCGCCCCCCCCCACTTTGTCACTTCCTCCTGCTCAATCCTTCTGGTTAGATGCCGCCCTCTTAAAACCCTGCCGCTCCAGGTACCCTCCAAACAGTATTCACAAATTTGCAAGAAGCACAGAGCACGCTAGGGAGGTTGAAGAAAACTTGTCCCCAAAGGATGGATTAGGTCTTTAACTGAATTAGTTTGCTGGAGTGAGAACAGGCGTTTGAGTGGGGTGGGGGGTGGGGGTGGCAGCCGGGAGGGAAAGTGAGGAAAACCAAGGAGGGGACAAGCGAGATGGAAGGCTAAAAGCCACGCAGAAAACAAAACAAAAGGGGCTTTAGAAGCAAAGAGTTTATTTTTAATTGTCTTTTAACTGCAGACATTAAAATAAAGGACAGGGCTCTGGGGCTGTCTTTTCTGTCGGCAGTGGCGTGACCGTAAACGATTCCCTTAATGTAGGTTTTGATATAGAGATCAAATTAGCTCTAATAAAAAGGGATAATAAAGCCTGCTCTTATGCAAAACTCAACTCCTCCCAGCTGTCAAGGCTGAGCCATTACCGAGAGGAAGCGCCGCTCTCATTTCAATTAACCTTGTTTGCACCCCGCTATGTCCATGCAAATAACAATAACATTAATGCACAGCGCTTGTGCGCTGCGGCCATATTCGGCAGCTTCGAGGGCGCACGTGCCGCGCCGAGCCGGCAGCTAATGAACCCGAAACTCAACGTGAATTTCCAAATTGCTCACTACAGAGTTTTGAAGCTCTATTAGGGAGAAAAATGCTGATTCTCGTCAAGGCCCTCACGGGGGAAAAGCTGTCGGAACAGCAGCCTGCCTCCGCCCAAGCCCTTGCCTCTCGCCAAGCCAGCCGCGCACACGGAGTAGAGGCCGAAGGGCCTCCTTTTCCACCCACCCGGGGCCCCGTGATGCCAGGAGGGGAGGCCACCTGGGGAACCAGTAGCATTGTGTAGCAACCCTACAATGCCACAGGATTGTTTGTCTGGCCTTTCCGGTCCTCCAAGTAAAAGAAGATTCCTGGGTCTCCCCAGAGGTCTTAGGCAACCTGCAAAAAACATTTCCTTCCGCCAGGTTCCTGGACTGCTAAGAATTCGTAAAGTTACCTGCACTTTTGGCTCCACCTTTTTCTTTTAAAAGGTGAGTTACTTTTGATCTTTCTAGACTGTGCTGTTTGACGGCAGTCATTCTCAGGGTTCCTGACAGGGCTAAAAATAAATAAATAAATAAAACCTCCTCCGTTTATTTTAGCTGAGAGGGCTGGCCCAGCAGAGCTGCTTCCCGAAGGCCTCCCAAGGCCACCGGTTATCCCGAAATGACAACCTCCGCGCTCCCGCCTGGGATCCTCTCCGAATGAGAGGTCCAAAGGGCATCTCCCAAAAGGCAGCGACCTGTGGAAAGGGCCTGACATGTAGCTGGGGATCGGACACAACATCTCCATCAGCGGCAAGTCCAGTCCACAGGTTCCCTAAAGATCATCTTTGGCAGCAAGCTCTGAATTCCCACAGCTCCCTGGGTCAAAACAGGCAGTTTACGTCTCCCTCGGGTTTATTAAGGCCCAGGTGTTTGGCATGGTCACCCTTTCATCCATTGCTATCTGGCAGAACGGCTCCCGCCACGAAATACTGCCCGTAACACCCCATCATCTCAGGCAGGACATTTGAGGGTGCCGTAGCTGAAGGAGGCCCGTAAATCTTTGACGAGAAATCGGGCTTTCTCAGTGGCGGCCCCTGAGCTCTGGAACCAACTTCCTCCTGAGATCTGTCTGGCATCCTCCCTCCCGGTCTTTAAGAAACATCTAAAGACGTAGCTATTTAAAAAGGCTTTCCCTGGATATTAATCTGTTCTACTAAGTATTGCTATTACGTACTTTATTTTGTTTTTATCCGTAGCCCATCTTGCTCCTGTTCAATGTTGCTGATATATATTGTTTAATTATGTTTTTACTTATTTGTGCTTATCTTTTATATTGCATTGTATTTTTTATGGGTTTGATTCTATTCAGCTTTGTAAACTGCCCAGAGTAGCCATGTAGCTAGATGGAGTGGTATATACATTTAATTAATAAACAAACAAACAAACAAACAAACAAACAAACAAACAAATAAATAAATTAAATAAATAAATAAATAAATAAATAAATAAATAAATAAATAAGGCCTGTGCATCACTGCCAGGACCCATAACGCCCTTGGACAATCTCCAGGACACCATCAACTGTGATGAGGTCACAGCACTTCTGCTGAGGACCTGCCTTACTAAGCAGGATCACAGTTCCTGCAGGAACCTTGTGTCTCTCTGCTGGGTTGGGTGAACAAGGCACTCGGATGAATTTTTTTCCCTTTCCTTTTTTCCCTCTGCCTTTCCTCACTCCTGGATCTGCTCTTCCCAGCTTATGTATTCTTGGTCTGGGCAACTACAGGGAGGGAAGGGGTGCTGTTCTCAAACACTGCATTTCCATCCTACTCTTCCCTCTTTCAGTTACGATCCTCCACTTCCCTATCCTCAACCTTGCCACTTCCTTGCCAGCCTGATTCTGGTCTTCTAGGGGCCTTTTCATGCGACCCCTAAGATCCGCTGACCACTTAAATTCGGACCAGAGATCTTAGGAGTTTGTCGCTGTTCCTGCATTCCCACCCCCTCCGCACTCCTGGCTGCTGGCTGCGTGAGGGGAGGAAGAAAAAACAGGAAGAAAAGAGATGTGGCTCACCTCCGTTCTGCCTCTCGCTCTTGCCGCGGCAACATTCCAGTCTCTTAAGTAGCTCTTAAAGGGGCGGGAGCCAAAAAAACCCAAACAGAAGCAAGGAGAGCCCGGCACTCACCAGATTACATCCGGATCTGGGTGTTTTCACCCTCCGGAGAGCAGGTACCTGAAAAGTGCGCTGGGACGTGCTAAAGTGGGCGTGGTCGCACTTGATTTCCTGTAAACTCCAGAGCTGGTGGGGAAACATTTTTAAGCTCCGGAGCTGGCAGCCATTTGCGGCAGAGTTTAGGGGTCGTGTACAAAGGGCCTAAGCTGCCTTACAGAGATGGGCACGAACCTTGGTTCGGAGGTTCGTGACGGTTCGTCAGTACAGCACCACAGGTGCCCTGTGTTTTGTTACTACCACTGAGCTGGCTCCCCCTCGCCAGCTGATGCACGCTGCTCTTTCTCTTACTCTTTGTGCCACCGTCCGGTCACAGCAGGAGCACAGACTTCCCTCCGCTGTGGCCTCCATCAGCGGCCCACTCAGAGGAGACGGTTGGGCAGGGATTCCTGCAGGCTGCCTTTGAGTGGACAGCTACCAGAGGGGTTGGAGAAGGAAAGTCTGTGCTCCTGCTGTGACTGGGCAACTGCACAAAGAGGAGGAGAAAGGCAGCGGGTACCAGCTAGGGAGTGGTGGAGCCACGCAGTGGCGGCGGCGGCGGCGGGAACGGAATGCATAGCACCGGTGCAGCTGCGCTGACAAACTGGCACGGACCTCCAAACTTGAGCTTTCGGCCCATCTCCACCTCCCTTTTCGGCTCACATTCTTCGATGCAGTTCTTTGGCTCTCTGCCTCTTAATGGCAAGAGCTCTACAGCAGGCCAGGTGAGCCTCATTTCAATAGCTCGACCAGGAGAGGATCGCACCCGCTCAAGAGACCAGGAGGAGAAACCTGCTCTTTCATTTCAATTGGGAGTTTCTGGGAGTTGTAGTCCAAAAGTAGTACTTGTCCCAAATTCTGATTCATAAGAAGTACACAGGTAGGTGTCCACAGCAGAGCCTCTGGATTAAGGGAAGGTCTAGAGCAGTGGTTCTCAACCTGTGGGTCCCCAGATGTTCCTGAACTGCAACTCCCAGAAATCCCTTCCAGCATAGCGAGTGGTAGGGGCTTCTGGGAGTTGCAGTCCAGGAACATCTGGGGAGCCACAGGTTGAGAACCATTGGTCTAGAGACACCCCCTCCTTGCCCAGCCATGGGATAAACAATATGAGGGGTGTGTGTTAGGGGTAAAAATGGGGGAGATTCATCGACAGATGCTTAGCTACAAGCAGCCCCTCAGTTGATTTATTTTAGAATGCTTTTCTTTCCCCATGTGGGGAGGGAAGGAGGTCTGCACCACAGGGAGAATGCATAACACACTGCAAAGCCAGTGGAGAAGATCACCCCTTTTTTCACACCCTGCTGACAGGCAAAGGAAGAGAAAACACAGAAGGCCTTACCCTACGGCACTCTCAGCTGGAGGTCAAGAGATTCTGACTGGGTAATAATGCCTCTAGGCGAAAACATCGGCTCTAAACTCAATGGGCATATAGCACACGGGAGATCTGCTAAGGGCTCCTGGACAGGCAGGCAGCAGCATCCGCCCGGCACGCTTAGAGAGCATCAGAAAACCCGCTTTCTCGGCTGCAGGAATTAACTCGCCAGCTGCTCTCCTTGGGTGGCCCTTTGATAAATGAGCCTCACGCCACCTTTCCTGGTCATCACCAGGTTAACAGGAAGCTACCAGACTGAGAGCAGAAGCCGCCCCTTGCTCCGGGCAGCTGACTCCTGCTCAGCTATAAATCACTGCCAACCACGGGCTCTCTGAGCTCCTCCGAGGCAGCCGAAGGCAAGCAGCTCTCTTTGCCCCATCTGGGAGAGACGGCAACCACACCAGGACTTCCGGACTCTCATTAGCAGAGGTGAGAACGGCCTTCTCGATTCATGGGGACAGGAGTGGTGTCACCATGGAGAAACCTGCAGTTTAATGTGTCTGTGAAGATTCTCAGTCATCCGGGTGAGTTGAGAACCTACATTCTGAGCAAAGGAAACAATTCCTCAACCTGCACCAATTGTGCAAATATATCCCAGCTCGACAGCTCCTGAAAACCTTTTGAGCAATTTTATGCAACATATGACAGCTTTGTGAGTCCCTGGGGAAACCATGCTCCTGGGCATGAAAATTAGCCGCATCCAGCCTCATCATGGCCATGGGGGCATCCTATCTCACAGATGGTTTTTAAAAATATTTAAATGCCATTCCCCATGCTTTTGCTCTTAAAAATGGATGCAATCGCCCACCCCGAAGCAGCCGCTGGAATTTGAAAAGCAGAAGTGGAGCAAAACAAAACAGCACAATAGCACAGAACCTTCTTTTGCTGGCCTGAGGAGGACCTACAGCTGCTGTACATACACAGTTTGAAAAATTGGAAAAATTGCCCCCCCCCCTGTTTTTGGAGTACAATGCCCAGAGCCCCCACCCCACCCCCTACACACACACACACACTTCCCCAGGCAGCATGATCATGTTAGGCCCTGGGTAGTTCAAGATAATCTGCTCTCTCTATTCTTCAGTTTGTTATCATTACTATCTTGGCATTCCTTTTGAGAAATTGAAAATGCGACTGTATTATGTTTACCTTTTCCTGGAGGAGAAGTCCCTCCCAGGTTACAAACCATGATGGGGAGATGTGTCATCTCCAGGCTTAAAACTGGGGTCCTTCAAGGGCCAGAGGCAGGGGAGTGGTATCAGGAGACAGATATCTAGTCTTGTGCACTCCCAGACGCATCTGGTGGGGCCACTGTGAGATACAGGAAGCTGGACTAGATGGGGCCTTTGGCCTGATCCAGCAGGGCTCTTCTTATGTTCTTATGTAGGAGCCCCATGGCACAGTGGTTAAATGCCTGCCCTGCAGCTAAAACGGTGCTCATGACCTGGGGTTCAATCCCAGGTAGCCAGCTCATGGTTGACTCAGCCTTTCATCCTTCCCAGGTCAGTACAATGAGTACCCAGGTTACTAGGGGGGATGTGCATCCTGCATCCTGTAATTAAACTGTAAACCACCCACGAAGTGGTATGGGACAATATATAAGCAGAAGAGGTTTTTTTGTTTGTTTGTTTGTTTGCTTTGAATCACTGGGAAAGGCCACCCTCTCCTCCGGCCACCCCAAACCGCCTCCCTCAAGAATCAGGCTTCAACAAACCTTGTCCTTGGAAACTTTGTGTGAAAACGGACAGGTTCCATCAGTCTTCTTGCACGTCCCGCGGAGGAACCTGTGGGCCAGGAAGGGCAGAAAAAGAAGGGGGGGGTTAGAAGGCTTTTGCCGAGAAAGTCAATGCACCTAGAAGCTGGAGCCGAAAAGAAGCACTTCAAACTTTCACCAACCTCCCCGGCCCCCCAAGGAAGGAACAAGGACAGGCCTTCCGTTATAAACCTCACCATCTACATGCTTTTCCATTCATGCAGATCACGGCCTGCCTTCAACCCCAGATCCTATGAAGTGCCAAACATTTTTGTTGTTGTTCAGTCGTTCAGTCGTGTCCGACTCTTCATGACCCCATGGAACAGAGCACTCCAGGACTTCCTATCTTCCACTGCCTCCCGGAGTTTGGTCAAATCCATATTGGTTGCATCGATGACACCGTCCAACCATCTCATTCTCTGCCATCCTCGTTTCCTTTTGCCTTCCATCTTTCCCAACATCAGGGACTTTTCCAAGGACTCCTCTCTCCTCATGAGGTGGCCAAAATACTAGATTCTCAGCTTCACAATCTGTCCTTCCAGTGAACATTCGGGGTTGATTTCTTTCAGGATGGATAGGTTTGACCTCCTTGCAGTCCAGGGGACTCTCAAGACTCTCCTCCCGCACCACAGCTCAAGTCAAACATTTTAGTTCCTAAGTAACATTTAATGCTTCACATTGTTTCCATTTATGGGTGGTGAGGCCATTCTTAGTTCTTTTAAATCATTTTAAGGTTTTAATGGTGAATGGAACAAATTAGTTGTGGTGGGAAACATTAGAATATTATATATACCAGTAAGCCTTCAACATTTTAAAATACAAAGAATGGCAGCATATGGTAAAAGTAAAGGTAAAGGTTCCCCCCACACATGCGTGCTAGTTGTGTCTGACTCTAGGGGTGGTGCTTATCTCCGTATTCAAGCCAAAGACCCAGTGTTGTGCAAGTCCATGGGCACATTTACATGCTTTCGAATTGCTAGTTTGGCAGGAGCTGGGGTTATCAGCAGCAGCTTGCTCCCCTGTGTGGCACCCGGGATTTGAACCGTCAAGCTGCCGACTTTGCAGCCGACAGTTTTCAGAGCCTTAGTCACCAATGACAACATATTTATACAGCATTTAAAACACAAGAAATGATTAGTGAGGTTCCCTTAGGAATTGACCTGGACACCAACATTGCTACAATGATGTGTTTGACCTGGAAATGCACATACATATTACATATCTGTCAAATGAAAAAGAACACAAGCCCTGCTGGATCAGGTAGGCCCATTTCCAGATTATGTATCTCCCAGTGGCCCCACCAGATGCCTCTAACCTTAGATATCTGGGTGATTTTGCATCTGGCCCGTACCCTGGCCTTAAGTCTGAAGAAGGATATTCTGGTTTTTGGTGGACTTTTCCTCCAGGAATCTGTCCAACCCTTTTGAAGGCATCCAGGCCAGATGCCATCACCCATCCTTTGGCAAGTTGGATGCAATGGTGAAAAAATATTTTCTTTTGTCAGTTCTACTCTCCCAGCCCTCATGAGTGGATGTCCCCTACCAGGATTTTGGGGAGAGAGAAGGGCACCCTGCATTATTTTGTATGCATCATATCCCCCTGGTGAGCTTTTTCCAGACCAAAAACAAAAGTTTTAGCCTTTCTTCTTCATCATTTTTTCTTGCACCTTTTTTATATGTTGGTTGAAACACAACCTGTGGGGCCTTTAAGACAATCTGGCATTATAATGGTTTTATTTTCAATCCCCTTTTTCATCTGTTACCCTTCATGCTTGGGGAGACAAGCAGGGATGAATCCGCTCCCCTAACTTTTTGTATTTTCTTAACATCTGGGATATGATGAGCCCCAAAAGCCCACCCCCAGGCAATGGATGCAATGGTTATCTAATCCAGGCCACCAGGATGGGGAGAAGGGCAAAGGCACCTGGTGAGCTCCAGCCAAAAACAAGACATTCCTTCGTTTTCTTGGTTTATATGTTGGTGAAACACAACCTGTGCTTAAGACAATCTGCAGGCACTTTCTCTGTTACCCTCATGCTTCCAGGGATGAATCCGTTGTCTTACGAAATGATGAGCCCCATGAATTTGGGGTTATCTAATTCAGGGGTGAGAGAAAGCTAGCCTCTGATTCCTATCGTCCCGAGGCTGAGGGTGACGGTGATCTACCAACCTCTGGAGGGCAGCCGGTTACCCACCCTGAGCGCACCGTGCCGGTCGAGTTTCCCTCTCTTCCGGAAGGAGCAAGGAAGCCAACTGGCTATGTCCCGTCACCAGGGGGCAAGACATCCCAAAGAGGGGGTGAGCGAACAACCAGACAACACCAAGTGGGCCAGTGAAGCCATGTTTAATGTTCGAACTCTGTGTCGGATGCCTCTGGATAAACGCAGCCACCCCCATTAGCTCAATGACAGCTCCAAAGCGTTTCTTTGGTCCAGCACAGCTGCCTTTCATTCTGGTAGAAGAATTCTTTAAGAGGTTTTCTGCATTTGTATACAAAGCGATGATGGAGTGTCTGTGTAAACTACAGCATGAAACACTGTATATACAGTGGACCCTTGTATAACATAAAATTTGTACAACGTAAAAAATTCCGGAAATAGGGGAAATTTGCTTAATACAGGGGTGTCCAAACTTTGGCCCTCCAGATGTTTTGGACCACAACTCCCAGAATTCCAAGCCTGTACTGCCAATGACAAAGGACTGTGGGAGTTGTGATCTAAAACACCTGGAGGGCCAAAGTTTGGACACCACTGGCTTAACAGAATCGCCGATGGGGCAAATCTGTACAACATAAAAATGGGATCACTCTGTTTTCAATGCATTCCTATGGGGAAATTGGTATAAAGGAAAATTTGCTTAACATAATTTAATTTGGAATGAATTAATTCCTTTATACAAGGCACCACTGTATATAAAAAAGGACAACAGCATCCTGCCCACAAATGTACATGTTTAAAATTAAATAAATGTTTATTAAGGTTCATTTTGAAACTTCCCTGAATACAAGCAACGCTACAACGGTTCCTCCCTCTTTTACACAGATACAGGAAAACATAGGGACACACACACACACACACACAGAGGTTACACAGAGAAAGATAAGGTGAAAAGTGTTTGCTCAAAGCCTCTCAAATCAGTGCCCTGAAAGGAAATGAAGCTTCAACACACACACACTTGCAGCATAAAAAAATGCCCGAGACACAGAAGGAATCTCTCACTGACTCTTGTGAGTGTATGAGTGTTTAGGAACTATTGACTCTCCCCAATAGCTTGAGTAACCCAGTCGACTGAGTTGTGTGTCTCTTGCCTTATATCTTTTGTTTGCTTCATCAAGTTGCTGCTTTGCTTTAATAATTAGCCTACGTGTGCTCTGTGACTCTTGTCCTACGGGCAACAAATACCATCTTTACAGCTGGGGGAACTTCTTTCAGGCTTACAAGGGGAAAGGCTCTTTGAAATTAAGTACTGTACCGTTAATGACCATAAGATGAGGAATGTTTTACACTTGTGGAATAATAGGATAGGTAAGAGCCTTGTGGTGCAGTGGTTAAATGCCTGTACTGCTGCTAAATCTGTACTCATGACTTGGGGTTCAATCCCAGGTAGCAGGCTCATGGTGGACTCAGCCTTCCATCCTTCCGAGGTTGGTAAAATGAGTACCCAGCTTACTGAGGGGACAATGTGTAGCCTGCACACTGTCATTAAAATTGTAAACCGCCCAGAGACTACTTGAAGTGGTATGGGGTGGTATATAAGCAGAACACTTTGCTTTGCTTTGCTTTACAGTTAGGATTTAAATGGTGAGCTGGAGTCCTAAACAACGTCCTGGTTAGTTTCCCAGAGTTTATTGGTTTGCTACAAATAGCAAAGAGGAGGAATTGTTAGAAAATAATTTTATTAACCATATGAATCAGGAAATGCATTAATAACAGGCACATGGGACTTATAGTGTGACCTAGCTTGTGAAGTGCAAGTCACTGAACAACAGATTATTGGGACACTGTTGCAGCCGTCTGGAAATTAATCACAGAAATAAACTACAACAGACAAAGCAAAGCAATGTGTGCTACTTAGGTAACTCCCTGCTATGCTTAAAATACTCTCTAGGCAGTTTACAATTTAATTATGCAAACTACACACACACACACACACACACACACACACACCAGTGAGCTGGGTACTCAATTTACTGTCCCTGAAGGGATGGAAGGCTGAGTGACTCTCAAGCTGGTTACCTGAATCTGTCAGGATTGAGCTCAGTTCGTGAGCAGAGACTTGTCTGCAGTACTGCAGCCTAACTGCTGTGCCACAAGGCTCCTTGAAAAGTTGAACTAAATCAGAGGTCAAACCCCAAACGTTGCAACTTACATTAGAAAGTCTCGAACTGTAAATGGCCATGTCTATGTGGAACAGTGTCAGCAAGGGAAAGAAGGTCTGACCCAGCATATAAAAATCCATGATTTGGGGGAGGGTCGTGGCTTCACCCAGATTGTACCTGAGGGGCATTGCACCATTCCACAATGGTAGTGTTAAACAAGCTGGCCTCTTTTGGAGAACGGCCAAGTCTGAGGTTTGTTATTATTTATTATTTCGAAGATTAATTTTCCCCTGGCACCCTCCTCAACATTGTGCCCTCCTCTATCAAAAGAGAAGCCTCGTTTGGGGCAAGGCTGGGTGCGCTTCCTCTCTGACTTGCCAACGGACCAGCTCATGTTTAAGGGCTCTCTTGGAAGAGACCAGTGAGTTCCATTTGGCCTCAGCATATCCAAACTGTGTCTCGCTTCCTCCGAGGCCAGCTCTGTTGGGAGAATTGTTCTGAATGCCTCATCTGTCCCCTGTTCAGACTATGCAGCTAGGAAGAGCATCAGCAAGACGAACGGAACATGAGAGGAGGGGTCCCTGCCCCATGAGCTCAGAGGAGGTGGATACTCATTTAGGGAAACATTTAGAGCAGTGGTTCTCAATCTTGAATCACCCCAGTGTTCTTGGACTGCAGTTCCCAGAAGCCTTTGCCACCAGCTGGGCTGGCCAGGGTTTCTGGGAGTTGCGGTGCGAGACCAGTAGGGTGACTCAAGAGACCATTTAGAGGGTGACTCATTAGATGGATGGATGGATGGATGGATGGATGGATGGAAATGGATCATCACAATCATTAGATGGATGGATGGATGGATGGATGGATGGATGGATGGATGGATGGATGGATGGATGGATGGATGGATGGATGGATGGATGGATAGGTGGATGGATGGATAGGTGGATAGGTGGATGGATGGATAGGTGGGTGGGTGGGTGGGTGGATGGATAGGTGGGTGGGTGGATGGATGGATGGATGGATAGGTGGAGTTGGATGGATGGATGGATGGATGGATGGATGGATAGGTGGATAGGTGGATGGATGGATAGGTGGATAGGTGGGTGGATGGATAGGTGGGTGGGTGGGTGGATGGATAGGTGGGTGGGTGGATGGATGGATGGATGGATAGGTGGATGGATGGATAGGTGGGTGGGTGGATGGATGGATGGATAGGTGGGTGGGTGGATGGATGGATGGATGGATGGATAGGTGGGTGGATGGATGGATGGGTGGGTGGATGGATAGGTGGTGGGTGGATGGATGGATGGTGGATGGATAGGTGGATGGTGGATAGGTGATGGTGGATGGATAGGTGGGTGGATGGATGGATGGATGGATGGATGGATGGATGGATAGATGGAGATAGATAGATGGATGGATGGTTTGGATGGATGGATGGAACAGCCAGGTGGATGGATGGAAAGATGGATAGGTGCCCTGGATGGATAGGTGGGTGGGTGGATGGATGGATGGATGGATAGGTGGATAGGTGGATGGATGGATAGGTGGATAGGTGGGTGGATGGATAGGTGGGTGGGTGGATGGATGGATGGATGGATAGGTGGATGGATGGATAGGTGGGTGGGTGGATGGATGGATGGATGGATAGGTGGATAGTTGGGTGGATGGATAGGTGGGTGGATAGTTGGGTGGATGGATGGCTAGGTGGATGGCTAGGTGGATAGGTGGGTGGGTGGATGGATGGATGGATGGATGGATGGATGGATGGATGGATGGATGGATGGATGGATGGATAGATAGATAGATGGATGGATGGTTTCTCCAAGAACAGCCAAGGCTGAGGAAAGAGGTTGCCATGGGGGAAAGGTCTTTCTTCTGCCTGGCCTGGATCGTGGATATGGCAGAGGCTCGCGGTTGCACTTGCCAAAGCGGTTGTAATACATGCAGTACTCTTTCTTCTTCTCTTTCTTCTGCCTGGCCTGGCGAATGATGGCGAGGCTCCGCTGGACCGCTCGGCTAAAGGGGGAGGGGAGGGGAAGAGGCACAAACAGGTCAACTCAGCCTGCCAGAGAGGGACCTAGAAGCATGGAGGTACCACGACTGCAGGTTTCAGGGTTTGTCTGTTTGTTTTTCTTTTTGTTCATTTTGAAATGAGAGCAGGGCAGTTGGATTCATGTGAAAGATGGGATACTCGCAGATAAACAGACAGACATTTAGGGAAAACTCCCAGAGTCCCCCCCCCCACGCTACATGGCCGATTCTCCCAGGCTCCACTGCAAGGCAGGTTCAGCCATGCCTTTAAGATGCCTGGTGGTGCCCAAGACGGACCCCTTCCCATGGGCCCACGCAGTCCCTGAGAGATTGTCCCTTGCAGAGCTCCTCAAAGGAAGGGCAGCTGCCCACCAGGAGCTGCCTGGGATGCCTTGTTTGCAGCAGTGCAACTCCCAGGGCAGAGAGGCCACCTTCCTGCCCCAGGACTCTGGCTGATGGCTCTCAGATCAAGAGGTGCACCCAACAGGCTGGGCAGTTTACGGCAAGGGGGGAGGGGGAGGAGAGGATGGGTGGACTTTTATTTTATTTATTTATTTATTTATTTATTTATTTATTTATTTATTTATTTATTTAGCTTGTATGCTGCCCACTACCCAAAGGTCTCTGGGCGGCTCACAATCAAAATAAACAATTCAGACAATGAGAACATCAAAATCGCAATAAAATTAAAACAATAAAACATTTAAATACAATAAATACAATATATTAAAATGCTACACTAAAATCGCCATCAGGACCCACAATAATCAGTTACAAAACGTCTGGAACAGGAATGTTTTTACCTGGCGCCGGAATGTCATCAACATTGGCGCCAGGTGGGTCTCACTTGGGAGGGCATTCCATAACCTGGGGGCAGCTGCCGAAAAGGCCCTGTTCCTACAAGCCATCCATTTCACCTCCTTGAGGGATGGCTCTTTCTGGCTAGATCTTAATTGCCGGGTAGGTTTGGGAAGGAATTGCAGGGAAGGAATGCAGTAGAAATTGGGGACAGGGACAGGGGGAAGAGATAAAAAGCAGCCTGCATCTCCACAGGAACACATTTCAGATCACAAGAGGCCATTACCTAATTCCTCTTCCCTTCTCAGTGGGGCAGACAGAACAAAGTTTATTAGCCCAGGTGGCAAAAAGGGGGTTAGTTCCTGGGAGGAGGAGGGAGATGGTGGTGGTGGTGGTGGTGGCACTCTGCAGAAACCAGACCACGCCCATGTGCTGGGCTCTTACCAAATATTCAGACATGGGCGAGGAAGATCCCTGTCTACTCCGGGAGGCACCCCACGGCAACATTCTAGGGCAGGAACCCTTGCCTTGGTCCCAAACTGGCTAGGGTAGGGGCGGCCCCTTCACTCAGCCCCACCACAATTAACCTCCAGAAAACAGGAAGGTCAGCTGGAGGGGGTTTTAGAAGAGCCCTTGGTGTCTTCTGTGGCCAGCCTATTAGGATGCAACACCGACAGGGAGCAGGAGAGCCATGGCAGCCTTGGCATCGAGACAACAGCTGGCTAAGTCCAGCGTCCTCTGGCTAAGGGACCAACCTCTTCCTTTTTGCACCCTTCCTCTGGAAAAACAGATGGCATTTTCCGGCAAATACAGACCTTGCAATGGAACGGCTTGTGGCCGCCCTGCTCGGGCCGATGGGTGGAGAACTGCCTGGGAATCCGAGTGCAGAATCGAGTCGTGCTGGGGGAAAGGAGAAGCAAAGAAGACACCAATGAGAGCTCATTCAGGGATAGCAAAGAGTTCAACCTCCAACTGATTAACGCACCGGGCGGCATCGTGGAAAGCTCACAAGAGGAATGCATCTCTTCTTCGACGGACCAGGGGTGTTGCGAGTCTTGTCGCAGATGCAGCGGGCAAACAAGTTTGCGGGGAGAGACTGCCAGATGCCTGATTAGCGGGGGATCAGAAGACGTTAGGCCCGTTCCTGGAGGCCGCGAGAGATCCAAGGAGACCTTCCGGAGCCGTGTGGCTCCCAGGACCCAGCACGTGGCTGAGGCCCGCCTGCAGGACCATCCCTTGGATGCCAATAAGACGTAGGCATGGGTTGTATCCTGCTCTGGGTGGGGTTGGGGGGGGTGACAGGGCCCCAGAACTCGGCCACAGCAAAAGGAATGGAAGTGGCCACCTGAAGAAGACCTCTGGTGCAAGGAGGTCCGGCCGGGCCAGTGGCCGGCAGCCCCGAGGCCAGCTGGACATCCCTCGACTCAATGGCACATGCAGGATCACCTTCTGGCAGCCTTTGGGGCGCTCTCTTACCGAGAGGGGCTATTTTGCTTCCCCAGGGGGCCAGGAACTACCGTGGTCCCCCGTCCTTTCGCGGTTCATATACTGCAGGTCCCGCTATATTGCGGGACTACAGTATATGAAAAAAGGCCGCCTGGGATAAGGGGGGAAATTCCCTCAGAAGCCTGAGAAATGATTTTTGCGATCCGGAAGTCACTTCCAGTTTTCCAGACGTCACTTCCGGTTCGCAGGAAGGCCCTCGCAGGCCCGTTCGGTGCAGCGCCAGGCTGGGGGTAAGTCCAAGAGCCCCCCGCTAGAACCCCCCAGGCCTGACCCGACCTGCATCCACATATCGCAGATTTTCAATTATCATGGGTTGGCTCGGGTCCCTAACCCCAGCGATAGGTGAGGGGGTCACTGTATGAGGAAGCAGGGGGCTTCCCAATCCACCCACTCCCCGACAACTCAGCTGACAACGGAAAACAGCAGCCCCAAGAGAAACCACTTGCTTGCTGACCCAAACATCTTCCGCAAGTACATTCTGCCCAGACTCTGTATGTCTGGACTGGAAACACGAATTAAGAGGACAGACGATAAGGTGCTGCTGAAGTATTAGATCAAGACACATTTGTTTTTATTCAAATCAACATCCACCCCGTCGCTTCTCCCATCCCTCCCTTCCTCCCCACGGGAGAACTCTGAAGTCCCTCGCCAAGAGAAAGAAGAAACAACCACCCAAATGGCCCACAATGCCACAAGATACAACACTAAGAAAAGCAAACACAGCAACCTAACATCTGCAGCATCAGCCACGATGGAACAAGAGAGGTAGCCACCCCTGGGGCAATGCCTGTTGCCCCACAGTGAGCTTATTTGCCACCAGAGGAGCCCCCCTGCCCAGCCAACAAATCCAGCCTCAGCATAGCAGACTTCAACCTGTGCATGACTCACGCTGTGACCCTCCTCTTTGCTGCATTCTGCGTGAAGAGGTAACATTTATTTATTTATTTATTTATTTATTTATTTATTTATTTATTTATTTATTTATATCCCACTTTTCTCCCCCAAAGGACCCAAGGATTACACAATCTAAAACGGTCTTCTAAGCTAAAAACAGTAGGTATGCAATTATTTTAAAAAGAATTAAACAAGTATTACAATATATTAAAAGGGTAACTGAAATAAATATTAACGTGCATTTAAAACCGCAAAAGCACAGCAATCCATTTAAAACACCTCACACACCACCAGTCGTCAAGGAAAAGCCATCATGAAGAGAAAGGTCTTGGATTGCCTGAGAAAGGAGGCCAGGGATGGGGGCCAGTCCGGCCTCCCACGGGAAGGAGTCCCAGCATCCGGGAGCAGCCACAGAGAAGGCCCTGCCCTTCACCGTCCCCAAGTGCACTTGTGAAGGTGGTGGGATGGACAGAAAGGCCTCCCCTGATGAGGTGAACATCCATATAGACTCAGGGACAGAAATGTGGTCTTTTAGATATTTTATTTTGAATATTTTTATATTGAATAGTTTTATCCCACCTTTCTCCTTGGAAAAAGGACCCAAGGTGGCTTACAATAATGAGGGACAATATACAGTCCAGAAGATTTAAGACATATTTACGTTAAGAACAGGGAGTTTGAAGAGACATCTTAGAATATTAAAAGGTAACATTAGAGCTATAAAGAGCAGGCAAGAAGAAAAGAAAAATCCATTATGAGGGGTGAAAAGCAACATGGAAAAACACAAGTGATTTTATGAAATCAGTCGATGCAATCATGTATGGCAATCAATTAAAAGTCACATAGTAAATAGACCCTCATTCAGGGAAAGCTTGCCTGAAAAGGAAGGTCTTTGCCTGCATCTGGAAAGACAGCAGAGATGGGGCAGTCCTGGCCTCCAGTGGAATGGAGTTCCAAAGTCTGGGAGCGGCAACAGAGAAGGCCCTTTCAAGGGTTCTTCTGAGACGCACCTGTGAAGGTGGCGGGATGGAGAGAAAGGCCTCTCCTGATGACCATGCCGTGACATTCAATCTTTGAGATAGCTTGGACCCAGGCCATTTTATGCTTTGTAGGTTAAGGTCAGCATCTTGAATTGTGTCCAGTAGGTGACTGACAGCCAGTGTAGCTGCTTTAGTAAAGGTATAATGTGATCTCTGTACCCCACCCAGTCAGCAATCTGGCCGCTGCATTTTGCACCCATTGAAGTTTCCTGAGACTTTCCATCGGTAGCCCCACATAGAGCACATTACAGTAGTCCAGGCAGGAGGTCACTATGGCGTGTGTCGCAGTGGACAGAGCAGGTTACTCAAAAAATGGGCGTAACTGGGGTATTAGCTTTAATTGTGCAAATGCACTCCTGGCTACGGCTGTGACCTGGGCATCTAGGCTCAAGGATGAGGCCAAGAGCACTCCCAATATATGCACCTCTTTTTCCAATTATGGGGGAATCCCATTCCAGGACAGGTTGCATCCCTATCCCTTGATCTCCTTTTTGACTGACCAGAAGCAGCTCTGCCTTGTCTGGGTTTAGTTTCAGTTTGTTTTTCCTCATCCAGTTCATTACTGAAGCTAAGCACTGATCTAAAGTTGAAATAGCTTCCTTGGAATCCAGAGGTGACGAGAAGCAGAGTTGAGTGTCATCGTCCTACTGGTGACACTTCACCCCAAAACTCCGTATAATTTCCCCCAGTGGTTTCATATAAATGTTAAATAACTTTACAGGTGAAAACCTGCAAAGGCTGCCTTGAAACAGGTCAGCAACCAGTGGAGTATCTTTCACTCCACCTTGATTTCCATGAGGGCCCCTTCAATTCCTTGCAGACCTGGGCAAGGAAGCAAAGATGATGTTTGACTAAGGACATTTTCACATGACCCCTAAGATCCGCTGGCCACTTAAATTCGGACCAGAGATCTTGGGGGTTCGTTGCTCTTCCTGCGTCCCCACCCCTCTGCACTTCCTTGCTCCTGTCTGCGTGAGAGGAGGGAGAAAAAAAGAGAGGAAAAATGCAGGCTCACCTCTGAAGCCGCCCGTGGTCGTCCTGATTCCTTCTCTTAAAGGGGCGGGAGGCAAAAAAAAAAAAAAAAAAACAGAAGCGAAGAGAGCCCGGCACTAACCAGATTACATCCGGATCTGGGGATTTTCATCCTCCGGAGAGCAGGTACCTGAAAGCTGCGCTGGGACACGCTTAGGTGGGTGTGGTCGCACTTAATTATCTGTAAACTCCGGAGCTGGTGGGGAAATAATTTTAAGCTCTGGAGCTGGGAGCCATTTGTGGCGGAGTTTAGGGGTCGTGTGAAAAGGCCCTGAGAGATCCAAAATCGCCCAGGCCAACCCTGTGGGAACAGAAGGACGCGGGACTCCTCTCCCCACAAAAAGGAAACAGAGATTATGGACTGATGTGTAACCTGTCAGTGGGGGTTACACAGTGCTGGGGCTCCAGGCAATCCCCAGAAGGCAGCTCATACTAGCCCAGATTGGCCAGAAAGAACCCTGTGACTAGTCCAAAATCCCGAAAGTGATTTCAGCTGAGCTAGCCCATGGACCTGCCTGGGACAGACATTGATTCTTTTGATGCCAAATGGCGGGGATCTTTCCAAGTTATGCTTAGTCTAGTTTTCTCCCAACGTCCGGCTCTGAATTTCCTCAAAAAAGTCCCCCAAATCCTAGCCACCATAGCCAAATGGCTTGGGCGACACACTTAATTTCCGTAGGGAGGTGCCGAGAACTAAAACCTGGCCTTTTCCATGCACAGAGCACAACCAGCGTGTTGTTAGTCTGTGAAGCTCCCTGCCACAGGAGGTGTTGATGGCATCTGGCCTGGAGGAAAAGTCCATCACAGGTGACAAGCCAAGATGGAGATGTGTGTCATCTCCAGGCTTAAAACCGGGGTACTTCAAGGGCCAGATGCAGGGGAGTGGTATCAGGAGACAGAGATCTAGTCTTGGGCGCTCCCAGACGCATTTGGTGGGGCCACTGTGAGATACAGGAAATACAGGAAACTGGACTAGATGGCTCTTCTTATGTTCTTATATTCTAGCTCTCCTCCTGAATCAGGGTTCCTCTCCAAATGTGGATGAAGGAGACTCCCTAAGGGACAGGGTCCGCAGCTTGGGGGTGCTCCTGGACCCTGGTCTAACTCTGGAAGCCCAGGTGGAGTCGGTGGCCAGGGGCGCCTTTCTCCAGCTGCGGAAAATATATCAACTGCGCCCCTACCTGGATGAACGGAGCCTCATGACAGTTATGCATGCACTGGTAACATCCCGTATTGATTACTGCAATGCGCTTTACATGGGGCCGCCTTTGAAGACGGTCCGGCGATTGCAACTGGTGCAGAATCGTGCTGCGCGGCTGGTGAGTGGCACGGCTGCCAAGGAACACATCACGACGATTCTGTATAACCTTCATTGTTTACCAGTTGCTGCCTGAGCCCAATTCAAAGGGCTTGTTTTGACATATAAAGCCCTAAATGGCTTGGGACCTAGATACCTGAAGGACCGCCTCTTTCCATATGAACCTACCCAGCAGTTAAGATCTAGCCAGGGAGCCCTCCTGAAAGAGCCATCCCTCAAGGAGGCAAAAGGGATGGCTTGCAGACACAGGGCCTTGTCGGCAGCTGCCCCCAGATTGTGGAATGCCCTCCCAAGTGAGACCCGCCTGGCGCCAACATTCTGGCGCCAGGTAAAAACAAGTGCTGTTCCAGAAGTTTTTAACTGATTATTGTGGGTCCTGATGGTGATTTTAGTGTAGTATTTTAATTCATTGTATTTATTGTATTTTAACGTTTCCTTGTTGTAATTTTATTTGAATTTGATGTTTTAATTATTTGAATTGTTTACTTTGATTGTGAGCTGCCCAGAGACCTTTGGGTAGTGGGCGGCACACAAGCTATATAAATAAATAAATAAATAAATAAATAAATAAAAATAAATAAATAAATAAATAAATGGCATGCTTCCATCCACTGGATGACATCAACAAGGCTTCGACTTCTCAAACAGGCTGCTGAACAAGGCGTCTCATCAGCAACCGAGAGGCCCCAGGTAGAAGGGCTTCCGGCAAGGAGATGTCGTGGGATTCGTGTTTCTTTCTCCCCGGGATGACAGGCATTCCAACAGCAACGAGAGCTATTGGCTGCCACGCTCAGCAGAGACGTACGCTGGGGCCTTCCAGGTGGAAAGGGGCTCCTTCCGTCGCTCACCTGACAACTCAATTGTGTTTGGGAGTGAGTGAGTGGAATTTGATAGCATGTCGGTGAGCACTCTCTTCGCCCGGCCTGTCACGCAGCTCACTGGTGACGCCACCGTCCCATCTGTTCCGTGCGTAAACAAAATGCTGGCATTGCGGGCATCCAGGAATAGGTGTCAATCAGAAGCATCGACGGAGCCCATCCACGGGGCAAAAAACGGTGCAGTCAGTCACCGAAAAACATCTGGATGGCTTTAGACCACTTGCTCAAGACTAGTTGGAGTGGCACTAAATTCAGATGAAACCTTTGCTGCTGCCACTCCAACTCCTGTTGTGTCATTATTATTATTATTTTTTTAAAAAAGGCTTTTCATTTTCTATCATCCTTGAATTTCTACCAATGTGATCTTGCTGTGGGAATTTTGCATGAACCACCAGGCACTTTTTAGAAATATTTCCCAGTGTTAAAAATGGGCATAAACTAGCTTGACTGGAACTAAAACCAAAGACAGTATCAAGCAGAAGGTGCTAAAATTTGGAGGGCAAAATTCAAGGTCAGTGATGGCGAACCTTTTAGAGGTTGAGTGCCCAAACCGATTCAAAACCCGCTAATTTTTCGCAAAGTGCTAATACAGCAATTCAATCTGAATACAGGTGGGCTGTGAAGGGGCGATGTCTGGTGCCCACAGAAAGGGCTCCGAGTGCCACCTTTGGCACCCGTGCCATAGGTTTGCCAACACTGTTCTAGGTCAACAGCTCTCCCTTCTTCTGATGGAAAACGTAAGATTTTGTTGGACTGAAACTCCACTTCACTGCAGTCAGTACAGCCCAGTGGATTGCAACCTTGGGTGACCCAGATGTTCTTGGACTATCCCTCCCAGAAATTCTGGGCAGCACAGCTGGCAGCCAAGGCTTCTGGGAGTTGAAGTCCAAGAAAACCTGGGCCCCCAAGTCTGGGAGCCAGTGGCATCGCCAACAATGACAAATGCTAGGAGCTGCAGCCCCACAAACTCTGGAGCACCTCCCTTGGCCAAGCCCTGCCAGAACCTTTCAAGCTTTGGCTGCGACATTTCAGACAAACCTCTGTGGACCACGCCAGGGCCGTCCCTTACCAATTCAACAAGAAAGCCACCCAGAGCAGCCGTTTAGGCCAGATGGGTGTGGTATAAATATAATAATAAAATAAAATAAAATAAAATAAAATAAAATAAAATATCCTGTTTGAGTTTTGAGGTGAAACTGGCAGTCAACCACTCCCACATTAACTAGCTTTGCATACCCTTCATTCCATAATCTTCCCTAGCAGCTTATGGCCACAAGAAAGAATCATAGAACCATAGAGTTGGAAGAGACCTCAAGGGCCATCCAGTTCAATCCCCTGCCATGCAGGAGCACCCCTCCCCCATCACAGTGCTCCCGACAGATGGCCATCCAGCCTCTGCTTAAAACCCCCAAAGAAGGAGACTCCACCACCCTCCTTTGGGGCAGCATATTATTCCACTGCTGAACAGCTTTAACTGTCATGAAATTCTTCCTAATGTTTAAACTGAATCTCTTTTCCTGTCGTTTGAAACCACTGCTCTGAGTCCCAGTCTCTGAAGCCATGGAAACTAGGACTCGGGGCAATGGTTTCAAACCATTGTTTATTTATTGATTCAAACCAATAGTTTATTTTTGCTCGAGTTGGAAGCCACATTCCAGGACGATGGACAACAGCAGCCAACCCCAAGCCCCTGGCCCTCATCCTCTTCAACCATACCGTTGTGCAAGGAAGTAAAAAGCCATTCCAAGCACAGGGATTAAAACTTCCCTCCGGTCTTTCCCCCAGAGCCTCACTTCAGCGATTGCATTTTGAGAAACAAAAGGAGCTCAAGCCTTTCCTTAGAAAAATGTGAACAGCTAAAATTTTTAACTAATGAAATAGAAACCGAGAGATGAATAGCAGGAAGTCAAACAGCTGCATCGTGGGGCTTTCGCTCTATGGAAATGATTTTAATTATTGACCTCCCCTGGAAGTGCTTGCACTCTGGTGCTTCAGCTGTTTCAGAAGCATCCTCCCGGGCGGTCAAACCATCCTGGGATGGAGGATACAAAAACCCACTTCTGGATTGCACCCCACACCCTTCAGTGCTCTTGCAGGAGCCGCCTTCAACACTGCCGTCCCTGAACTGGGAGAAGGCTCGGGCAGACAAGTGTGGACGTAGAGATGAATACGCTTCCTGCAAGGAGAAGCTACACAGAAATCTCATCTCCTTCACGGTCTTAAGATAAAGAGATGGGAAATCCCCCCCCCCTGTGTTCCAACAGCACGGAAAAAGAGAGTGGGCTGCAACTGCCTTGACCCACGTAGAGGGCACTCACTCATAACAGCAGAACCTTGCAGGTGGAGCCAGAGCAGCATCGAAACATGTGTGAGGCAACAGGGGCTGCGCTTCTGGTTTCTCAGGCTGACCCTGCATAGAAAACCTCCCTCTGAGACAGTTAGAATCCAGGTGCTTTTCAGGTAGGAAGGTGGCAAAAGGACCCAGGGGTGGTGGTGGTGGTGGTGGTGGTTTTGTTGGACCAAAGTCTTCCTCCTTCAAGCTGACTGATGAGATTTCAGCTTTCAAGAAGGGAAGTGCCAAAGGTCCACTGGATTGCCCAAATCTGTGATTTACACCCGGTTCTCCCCGTAGCAGCTCTACACTCGTGTCGTCTGGCGTGGGCTGATGCTCTCAGCCCAACACACCGGTCCCCGATTCAGCTGCCACGGCCACAACCAGACATAAGAGCAGCTATGCAGTGCTCCCTCCCATGGAAGTCTCCTTCCATTCAGACACAAAACATCACGAGAGCAATCTCCATTAGAGATGACCACAAAATGATTTTTTAATTCATTTCGTTATTCTTTTCGTTCCCTAACAAAACAAATAACGAACCCCACTCTGGAAGAGAAACAAAACGAAATGAAACAGAAATTTCTGTTTCGTTCTGTTTTCTTTCATTTCCCCATTAGCAATGTATTCCTATGGGGAAAACCTCGGGGTTTTGCCCTCCCCCAGCGCCGATCAGCTGGCGTGTGGGCTGGGGAGGCAAGAAAAGAGTTTAAAACTCCCGTCTTTTCCACTGTGCAGGGAAAAGGTGGGAGGTCTAACTGTTTGTTTTTTTTTTGCCTCCGGAACTCCCCCCCCCCCAGGGCCCTGTTGGTGGCACCGGTGGCGGGGGCGCTGGGAGGGCTCCCACAGCAACAACAATTGAAAAAAGCACCTGAGCAGGGGGGCCCTGCTACAGTTCTTTTAAAAAAAGCCCAGATCAGCTGTAGCGTGGGCCCCCTGGCTCAGTGCTTTATTATTATTATTATTATTATTATTATTATTATTATTATTATTATTATTATTATTATTATTATTATTATTATCATCATCATCATCATCATCATCATCATCATCATCATCATCATCATCATCATCATCATCATCAAACAGCAAACTACACTGGATTTTGTATTACAAATCACTAATCGAACGCTTCCCAAGCGTTTAGGACTATGTGATGTATCGGCGAATTATGCAAGCAGATCCCAGTAAGGCGGCTTTCTGCATCTGACTGATGGTGACTTTGTCAACTCCAATTTCTTCTAAATACTTGCTTAGCTCTTTAGGCACCGCACCCAGAGTGCCGATTACCACCGGGACCACTTGTACTGGTTTATGCCAGAGTCTCTGAAGTTCAATTTTCAGATCCTGATATCGGGTAATTTTTTCAAGTTGTTTCTCGGCGACTCTACTATCACCTGGTATAGTAACATCAGTGATCCACACTTTTTTCTTCTCCATAATCACAACATCCGGGGTATTATGCTCCAAAACCCTGTCTGTCTGTATTCGGAACTCCTAAAAGTAATTTTGCATGCTCATTTTCAATCACTTTCAGCCTGATGATCCCACCAGTTCTTTGCTATGGGCAGATGATAGTTCTGACACAAATTCCAGTGGACCATTTGAACAACTACATTATGATGCTGTTTGTAATCAGTCTGAGCAATTTTCCTGCAACAACTCAATATATGGTCGATAGTTTCATCTGCCTCTTTGCAGAATCTACATGTGGGGGACGCAGCTGATTTTTCTATTCTAGCTTTAACTGCATTATTATTATTATTATTATTATTATTATTATTATTATTATTATTATTATTATTATTATTATTATTATTATTTGCTGCAAGCGCCCAGAAGGGGGCTCGCACTACAGCTGATTGGGGCTTTTTAAAAATCCCCCATCAGCTATAGCTCAGGGGCCCCTGCTTGGTGCTTTTTAATTTTTTTAATTTATTTTTATTTTAATTTTTCTGAAAGTGCCCAGGAGGGGACCCGCGTGACAGCTGATCGAGATCAGCTGTAGCACAAGCTCCCTGCTGAGCCCTTGTAAAAAAACAAACAAACCAAAAACACTGACCAGCCCGCCTTACTGGGCTGGTTGGCTTGTGCCAAAAAAAAAAGAAACCTGAAATGAAACAAAGTATGAAACGTAAGAGATGAAACAAAATGGGGGGGAGAAATGAAAAATGAAATGAAACACCATTTTGGTATTTAGTGCCCATATCTAATCTCTGTTCCAAAAGCCAAAGGTGGAGTGGGGGGGGCTGATCTTACGTGCCATCAAATTGCACCCTCCCCCCCCCCGCCCAACACACACACATAGTCATGGCAACCTTGGAAGTAAGGGATCTCCAGATTGTCCTGTCCCCAATGGCCCTGCTCGGCTCTTGTAGTCTGAAGCCATCTCATATTTGCAACTCCTCTTTGTCTGCTGCCTTCCACCTTTCCCAGAAATGCTGTCTTTTCAGGAGAACCCTGCCTTTTCAGGATGTGCCCCAAGTAGGACAGCCGCCAGAGCATGGATGACCTTAAGAACATAAGAACATAAGAAGAGCCCTGCTGGATCAGGCCAAAGGCCCATCTAGTCCAGCTTCCTGTATCTCACAGTGGCCCCACCAGATGTGTTTGGGAGTGCATGAGACTAGATATCTGTCTCCTCATACCACTCCCCTGCATCTGGCCCTTGAAGTGCCCTGGTTTTCAGCCTGGAGATGACACATCTCCTCAATGGTTTGTAACCTGTGATGGACTTTTCCTCTAGGAATCTGTCCAATCCCCTTTTGAAGGCATCCAGGCCAGATGCCATCACCACATCCTGTGGCAGGGAGTTCCACAGACTAACAACACGCTGGGTGAAAAAAATATTTTCTTTTGTCTCTTCTTACTTTCCCAGCCCTCAATTTGAGTGTATGTCCCCTAGTTCTGGTATTTTGTGAGATGGAAAAGAGCTTCCCTCTATCCACTTTACTCATGCCCTGCATTATTTGTATTTCTCAATCATATCCCCCCTCAGGTGCCTTTTTTCCAGACTAAAGAGGCCCAAATGTTTTAGCCTTTCTTCATAAGGGAGGTGCCCCAGCCCAGTAATCATTTTAGATGCTCTCTTCTGCACCTTTTCCAGTTCCACTATGTCTTTCTTGAGATGCGGTGACCAGAATTGTACACAATACTCCAGGTGCGGCCTTACTATTGTTTTGTATAATGGCATTATAATGTTGGCTGTTTTATTTTCAATCCCCTTTTTGATAATCCCTAGCATGGAATTGGCCTTCTTCACCGCTGCCACACATTGGGGAGACGCCTTCATGGAGCTGTCCACCAACACACCAAGATCTCTTTCCTGATCCATCACGGATAACTCAAGAACCCATGAGTTGATAGATAAAATTTTGATTATTATTTTTTTGGTCTTGGTCCAAAGTGAGACATCCTTGCACTTGACGATCTTGTCTCAATCCTTCATTCCCTGCTCTTTTGAGTCTCAGTCTTCTTCTGATGTCACTGAGCTAACCAGCCAACTCAGAAGTGGTTTCTCATTCCCTTCTTCTGTGGGAGCCCTGGGACTGCGCAGCTTGCCCGAGGCCACCCAGGCTGGAGTCACCACTGGAGAACGGTGTTGAACGAAATCCAGCCAGCCAAATAACATACATCATACATACACACGAGGAGCCTCGTGGCGCAGTGATTCAACAGCTGCATTACAGCTAAAACTGTGCTCACGACCTGGGGTTCAGTCCCAGGTAGCAGGCTCATGGTGGACTCAGACTTCCATCCTTCCGAGGTCGGTAAAATGAGTAACCACATGGTTGGTGCTGGGGGAGAATGTGTATCCTGCATAATTAAATTGTAAACCGTCGAGAGAGTGCTTGAAGTGCTATGGGGCAGTATATAAGCAGAGACACACACACACACACACACACACACACACACACACACACACAAAGATGCTAAACAGAATCACCATTGTGCCCTCCCTCTGAGACTCCCCGCAGTTTTCTTTCCTGGGGAAGCCTGAAAATCTGAGGAAGGCGTGGGACAATCTGATGGCCTCTCAGCTTACATCTGGGTTGCACTGAAGGTCAGCAACATCAAGAGGTCAAAGGTCAAAAGGAGCTTGCAAGGTACAGTACATGGAAAACCGCAGTAGCTCTGACACCCAGCGGTTATAAAGGCAACTGATGTCGGAAGGAGATCATTAAAAACAAGTCCTTTCTCCTTGTCTACCGAGATCATGCGCTTGGCTAAGGAGTCTAAATGCACAAGATAGGCCACTGATTAAATGTGCGGGCGCTCACACATGCACGCGCACTGGCTCAGCTGGGCAGACCTGAAAGAGAGATCCTCTGAGACCACAAGGACTGCGTGAAACCCTTTGCTCCAAGGACTGGAAGAAAAGTAGTTAGAGTCGAAGAAGATCCGCTATTAATCATCGCCATAATCATGCGTTTAATGAACACGACAGTCCCTGCTCCCTGCGGAGGGACGTGGAGGTTCTCCCGGCAACCGCTTTGCAACGCACTCGCCAGAGGATGCCGAGAGCCACCAGAGCGGGGCGCGCATTGTGCCTCAATGCACACGGCGCCCTTTCCGTGAGCAGAAGGAGCTTGTCCAACAGAAGGGCCGCTGCGGCACAGCCTGGTTGTAAAACTCGCCGAGGCAGCCGTTTCTGCCTTGGGGTTCGGCCGTCGTCTGAGGGCTGTGGCTCTTGACGTAGCATTGGCACAAACCCAGAGGGCAGGAAGGGGAACTTTGGCACCCTGAGTCAGCTGGGCACCCAAGATGGGCAAAGTCCCAGAACCCTCCAGCCAGCATGGCCCACCACCATGGGAGTTGGGAGCCATGGGCCATGAAGGCAGATTTTTTTTTCCTGTGTGCCCAAACTTACTGCTGCCAAACAGGGCTCACATCTCTTCCTCGTGCACACAGAGATTAGTCTGGAACTTAAGTCATGGCTACTGGATTTCTTTTTCTTGAGAGATAGTAATGTTTCTATTTCTCATCCAAACACCTTCATCGATCTGAATACAGCCAGTGTGAGTCCTCCATCTGACAGTCCGCTTTGACCTCTTGTCACCTTGGTCTGAAATGGGCTCTGGTCTGAAAAGAATTGGTCTTTGGCCACTGTAGTGATAGCCTTACGCAGCTTCCACCAGGAATATGAACTAAATCAGCTTCTCTTCCCAGTCTTTTAGGAGCCAAGTCAAGAACTACCGTGTTTCCCTGAAAATAAGACACTGTCTTATATTTATTTTTTCTCAGGAAGACACACTAGGGCTTATTTTCTGGGGATGTCTTACTTTTATTAAGTATAATATGCTTGAATGTCAGCCCTGTACACAACCATAGCCACGCCCCTCACTAGGTTTTATTATCAGGGTAGGGCTTATATTTAACAAATGCATAGAAATCCTGCTAGGGCTTATTTTGGGGGGAGGTCTTATTTTCAGGGAAACAGGGTACAAGCTGTCCATTTATGGGTCTGCTGATAAACTACGTTTTTCAGGACTGTTTGACTTTGGGGTTTCGAACCTCTTAATTTTGTTTTGAATGGACCTTAATCATTGATGCCTTTTACCTTGTGCCTAAGGTAAAGGTAAAGGTTTCCCCGCACATGCGTGCCCGTCATGTCTAGCACGCATGTGAGGGGGGCGGTGCTCATCTCCATATTCAGACCAAAGAGCCAGTGTGGTGTAAGTCCATGGCCATGTGGACGGCATGGCTGCAAGGAAACACTGTTTTACCATCCCGCTTTTTACGGCGGTACCTATTTATCTACTTGCATTTTACATGCTTTCGAACTGCTAGGTTGGCAGGAGCTGGGGTGAACAGCGGGGCTCGCTCCGCTGCGTGGCACCCAGGATTCGAACTGCCAACTTTGCAGCCGACAGTTTCTGGAGCCTCAGTCCGCTGAGCCACCACGCCCCTTCTTGTGACTAAAGCCCTGTCCTAAAACACTTGACTGGCCTGTCTAAATGCAAAGAAACCATTCTGTGTTTAGCCTGGGAGCCTGGGTGTGTTCAGGGGCTTGATTGTCCTTGGCTTGACGGTGGCCACTCTGCACACCTTGGAGCAGAGACTGGTGCCGAGAACAGGTTCCCCCACAGAGTCCTCCCTGCAACGGGCTCAAGGGACAAACAAGCCCACCTGGTGGCCGACAAGGAAGGAGGACTCGGGTAACTCTGATTGTCCCTCCGGGATTCAGAAACTCATCCCAGCCCTGGTCAATCTGCTCTGCCCTCCAGCCGGCCATGCCAACTCCCACGGAGACGTGGCCTCCCTCGCTTTTTCCTGCAGCACCTTGTTGGGACAGGGCGTGGTATTCAATGCTTTGCAAACCCTTTCTGTCCACATGCCTGACCGACAGAAGCTGCACCCCCCATAGCCCCCCCGCCCCAAGGTCTTTCTTCCAAGTGGCACCCTTGTCCCAGGACATTCTACCAAGCCTGTTTTAAAGTGTGATAAGAACATAAGAACATAAGAAGAGCCATGCTGGATCAGGCCAATGGCCCATCTAGTCCAGCTTCCTGCATCTCACAGTGGCCTCTGCAGATGCAATCTCAGGATCCAGGTGAGGTCCTTTCTTTTATAGGTCACACTGACATCGTTCGTACCTCTGCGCAGGCATCCTCGCTTCTTCTCCAACCTCAACCCCCCCCCCTTGCAATCCCCCAGCACAACTTTCTGCTTCCGAGACCCACAACGTTAGTGCTGAACAAAACATTTTGGAGCTTGCACCTAGGAAATTTATTTCTTTAATTATTCTTCATTTAAGCAGCCCCTGCCATTTCCAGGTGATCAGCATTTGCTGATGCAGGGGGCTCATTTATTTTAACTCATGCCAAGGCTGGAGGCCCCCGGCCTGCCCCACCTGCCCTCTAAACACACACAAAACAGAATGAAAAAAAGGCAAAAACATGCCTTGGTTGTTGGCCGTGGGGCCCCTAAGGGTCTCGTTTTTTCCAGGCTACTTCCCCCTGGATAGCCAGGAAATTAGTGAAAAGGGAACTGTACAAAGCTGCCTTCAATCACTTATTCCCCTGGATGCTGTCAATACCCTTTTTTTTTTTTTTTATGGATTTTGATCTAGACCAGCAAACTGCCATATTGATTGCACTGCTATGCAGGAGTTTTGTGTTTTAATTTTTAATCTACCCAGAGTAGGATTTTCACTAAATGGATAGTATAGCACCTACCTACCTACCTACCCACCCACCCACACACACCATCAATCTGGATGAGATAAACTACCTGGATCCATTTTAATTTGCCTTCAGGCCTGGCTATAGGACTGAGACGGTACTAGTTGCATTGGTAGATGACTTATACAGGGAAATGGGTAGGGAGTCTGTGTCCCTTTTGGTTTTGCTAGACCTCTCAGCTGTTTTTCACATTATAGACCATGGCATCCTCCTGACTCATCTCTCTGAAATGGGAATTGGGGGTACTGCCTTAAAGTGGCTCCAGTCCTTCCTGCAGGAAAAAAACAACAACGCAGAAAGTGGTGTTAGGTGATTCATGTTCGACACCATGGTCACTGACCTGTGGAGTTCCCCAGGGTTCTGTTCTGTCTCCTCTGTTATTTAACATCTGTATGAAACCACTGGGGGAGATTATCAGGTCTTTTGGGGTTAGGTGCTTCTATTCCTTGAGAAGCGCCTGACACACTACAGCAGGCATGTCCAAACTTTGTCCCTCCAGATGTTTTGGAAGACAACTCCCACAGTCCTTTGCCATTGGAAATACAGGCTTGGAATTCTGGGAGTTATGGTCCAAAACATCAGGAGGGCCAAAGTTTGGACATGCCTGCACTACAGGGACATATACCACCGTTACCTCCCATTTGGATTACTGCCATGCACTTTACGTGGGGCTGCCCCTGAAGGCAGGTTGGAAACGTCAAATGGCACAACATGGTGTGGCCAGACTACTGACTAAGGATGGGCACCACGATCATGTGACACCTCCCCCTGCCCACCAGGTCACAACAACTTGCACGGGTTCATTTCAATATATGTACTTTAAGGGCCTTTTCACACGACCCCTAAGATCCGTTGGCCACTTAAATTCGGACCAGAGATCTTAAGGGTTTGTCGCTGTTCCTGCGTTCCCACCCCCTCCGCACTCCTGGCTGCTGGCTGCGTGAGGGGAGGGAGAAAAAAAGGAAGAAAGGAATGCCGCTCACCTCCGTTCTGCCATCTCGCTTTGCTCCTGGCACTGCATTCAGATCTCTTAAAGGGGCGGGGGCAAAAAAGAACAAACAGAAGCAAGGAGAGCCGGGCAGTCACTACTGTTATATCCGCATCAGGAATTTTCACCTCCAGAGAGCAGGTACCTGAAAAGTGTGCTGGGACGCGCTTAGGTGGGCGTGGTCGCACTTAATTATCTGTAAACTCCGGGGCTGGTGGGGAAACAATTTTAAGCTCCGGAGCTGGGAGCCATTTGCGGCGGAGTTTAGGGGTCGTGTACAAAGGGCCTAGGAGAGCTTGCAAATAACTTAATATTGTCCGTGAACCATCACGCTCATTTCTCCAAGTAGAAACTGGCAAACCACTCCAGTATTCCTGCCAAGAAAACTCCATGGGCATGGAGGGACGAAGAGTTGGTCACGACTGTAATGACACAACACACACACACACACACACGTTTAGCAGTATAATTCAGCTGCTTAGTAAGGTAAAGGTAAAGGTTCCACCCGCACATGCGTGCTAGTGGTGTCCGACTCTAGGGGCAGTGCTCATCTCTGTATTCAAGCCAAAGAGCTAGTGTTGTGCAACTCCATGGCCATGTGGCCGGCATGGCTGCAAGGAAACACTGTTTTACCGTGTTTGAAAAACACTGATCAGCCATCTGAGTAGCTGAAGATTCACTCCATGCTGAAAAGGTGCCAGGTGTTTCAGATAAAACAGAAGACTTGCAGTCTCTCTGCCTGCAAGTACATCCTCTGAAATGTGTCAGATTGGTTAGCCCCCTAATAAAATACAATCCTCTACCAACTGCAAAATATTTCAGCAATAAAAAGGTACAAATGAATGTAAAATCTGAACATAAAAAGATAAAAGAGATGGCAAGATTATCCAGAGTCAGTTAATCACATCAAAGAGCCATATCAGAGGTGTGCAAGGCTTGTGCTTTTGGACTACAACACCCAGAATCGCCCCCAGCTGCCCAGAGAATGGCAGGGGTTGTGGCCCCCCAAAAAACAAATTTGCATACTTCGAAGGCAAACCGTTCATTAAAGGTGGAAAAAATGGCCATTGCCTACCTCCTGCCTAGAGCAGGAATGAAATCATAATGAATGGCAGCTGAGAGACCTGAGAAAATAGACTGAAAGGGTTTGTTCTGTTACGGTAAGAACATGTCATAGGCCCCAGCGGCAAGGAGCTCAAAGGGAAGGTGACCCAATTTGGGAGGAAGGCCACACTCCAAAGACCATCCATTCTCAGCCCCAGGTGGCCCATGTCTTTGGGCGTAGGTGGGTGGCCGTACATCGGAAGGCAGGCAGGCAGGCAGGCTTACCCTCCCAAGTTTTCAGGAATGGAACCGAGGTGCCCCACTGCCCAGCCAATCCCTCTGCCGTCCCCAGAAAGAGGGAGGATCTTAAGGAGGGATGGCATAGCTCAGAGGAAGAGGAAAGCAATATTTCACAAGCAACCCCCATTCCTAGATGGATATTGTCAGATATTCACTTGGAAGAAAAGGCCAGTATGGTCGGACATAAAGTGTTTTGCTTATATACCGCCCCATACCACTTCAAGTAATCTCTGGGCGGTTTACAGTTTTAATTACAGTATGCAGGCTAAACATTGCCCCCCCTCCCCCGCAAGCTTGGTACTCATTTTACCGACCTCGCAAGGAAGGATGGAAGGCGGAGTCCACCATGAGCCTGCTACCTGGGATTGAATCAGAGTTCGTGAACACAGTTTTACCTGCAGGACAGGCATTTAAAAGCAAAGCAAAGTGTTGTGCTTATATACCGCCCCAACACAGTTTTACAATTTTTTGATTACAGTGTGCAGGACAGGCATTTAGGACCACATTAGCCTGCTACCTGAGATTGAATCAGAGTGCAAAATCTGGCATTTAACCACTGCGCCACGATGTGCAAAATCTGGCAGGGAAGTAAAAGGACAATAGGTTTTTCCCTGCCTCTCCCCCTGCCCTGGAGCCTGGGCAATGAGCAGTGAAGCTGAACGGTGGACGAGCAGGACGTAAAAAAGGAAGGGCATGGTGAAACAATGGGATTTCCTTCCACAAGACAGCTCTAAGCTCCCCTGATCAGCTTGAAAAGGTGGCCAGCTGGGTTCAGGGAGAATACGGGCGTTTATACACGACCCCTAAACTCCGGGGCAAATGGCTCCCAGCTCCAGAGCTTAAAAATGTATCCCCACCAGCTCCGGAGTTAACAGGAAATTAAGTGCGACCATCCCACTTTAGCGCATCCCAGCGCACCTTTCGAGTACCTGCTCTTTGGAGGTGAAAATTATTTGATGCGGTGTAACAATAGTGAGTGAGGGGCTCCCCCTGCTTCTGTTTGTTGTTTTTTGGCTCCCGCCCCTTTAAGAGCTACTTTTACAGAGACTTTTACAGAGACTGGAATGTTGCCGGCAGGAGCGTGAGGCAGAACGGAGGTGAGCGGCATGCTTTTCTTTCTCTTTTTCTCCCTCCCCTCACGCAGCCAGCAGCCAGGAAGTGCGGAGGGATGAGGACACAGGAAGAGCCACGAACCCCTAAGATCTCTGGTCCGAATTTAAGTGACCAGCGGATCTTAGGGGTCGTGTGAAAAGGCCTGCTGGTGGATCCTTGCCATGGCAGCAAGCCGACAATGGAAGGAGCAATTGCTTTAATTCAACCCTGACGCTCAAGAAAGGGTATGTGTGTGGGGGGGGTTGTTGTTCCTCAGCACTCTCTCCCACAGGCCATTAGCTGATGCAACGCCAGCCATGACTCAGCAGTCTCCACGGGTCAGCACGAAACCTATTCAGCACTATTTCCATTAATTGGACCTAAATTCTTCTGGGGCTGACGCTCCATCAACTCGGAGGCCACTTTCAGCAGAAAGCATCCACAGCAGAAAGCGCGAAACGAATCCCGGACTGCAATCACACAAGCGTCAGGTTTCTCCTCACTTGGACACCTGGGCTCTCGCCCCACCCAATGGGTCTCAGAGAGCGACTCTAGGTTGCAAGCGGAAGGCAAAGCTAATAACCGTCCGTTGTGGTAAGAAGATGATCTGCAGGTCAGGTGAGCTCAATTCCGGTTCGGCGGCCAGAAACACTCAGGGAACAAGGAACCGGGGAGAGGCTCAAGGTTGGGTTTGTTAGCATGGGCCATCAAGTCCCTTGGGACTCACAGAGATCCTATTTGAGATTTCAAGATGTACAAGATATTCAGATCTCGCCTGATCTCAGAAGGTAAGCAGGGTCGGCCCTGGTCAGTACTTGGATGGGAGCCCACCAGGGAATACCAGGTGCTGTAGGCGCCTGGAGTAGGAACTGCAAAACCACTCCAGTATTCCTGCCAAGAAAACTCCATGGACATGGGGTCACAAAGAGTCAGTCACGACTGTAACGATACAACACACACACACACACACACAAGTTGAGGAGCCGTATAGCCATCACAAAAAACAAATACAAATGTAGAAGAGGTGATACCTTTAGGCTACTAGAAAAACAACAAAAAAAGTTGCTAATATTTTGAAGGCAAAACCCTCTTCCTCAGAAGTGTGCCAACAGGTACCTGGCTTTACATCTAAGAAATAACTCCTGGCAATTCCATCTTTTGCCATGTTTTAACCTGTTGGCAGAGCTCTGGGGAAGAGGTTTTTGCCCTCGAAATATTAGCAGGTGTTTTTTTTTTGCTATTCTTCTAACAGCCTGAAGATATTCAAATAGTGATGAGCCACTGCTACTGATTACCCAGGGTCAAGCAGAGATTCGAACTCAGGTCTCCTGGGTCCTCCTCAAGCCGCTGGCTCTCAAGGGAAGGAAGGTGGCCCTCTCTTCCTCCATTCCTTCCCTTCCATGTAAGAAAACAACAGCTTAGCACTTCTCCCTTGCTTTCACGGCCCATACGTTTTTATTGCTATGCTCCCTCCCTATGAGAGCCCCGGAGACTGCTGGAACATGACAAACCCTTCACCAGGGTAGGAGAAGAGGCCAGGAGGGAGCTCCTTTTGGAGTTCAAATCAAGGGGGAAGAGGTTTGAAGCCAAGGTGCAGAAGAGAGCGACTAAAATGATTACTGGGCTGGGGCACCTCCCTTATGAAGAAAGGCTAAAACAATTGGGCCTCTTTAGTCTGGAAAAAAGGCGCTTGAGGGGGGATATGATTGAGACATACAAAATAATGCAGGGTATGAGTAAAGTGGATAGAGGGAAGCTCTTCTCCCTCTCTCAAAATACCAGAACTAGGGGACATACACTCTGAGGGCTGGGAGAGTAAGAACTGACAAAAGAAAATACGTTGTAAGTCTATGGAACTCCCTGCCACAGGATGTGGTGATGGCATCTGGCCTGGATGCCTTCAAAAGGGGATTGGACAGATTCCTAGAGGAAAAGTCCATCACGGGTTACAAACCATGATGGAGATGTGTAATCTCTAGGTTCAAAGGGCCAGATGCAGGGGAGTGGTATCAGGAGACAGATATCTAGTCTCATGCGCTCCCAAACGCATCTGGTGGGGCCGCTGTGAGATATAGGAAGCTGGACTAGATGGGCCTTTGGCCTGATCCAGCATGGCTCTTCTTATGTTCTTATGTTCACCTCCCAACCTCTCCGCATCTGCTCTGCCGTCTCGCGGAGACTTCCTGAAGATGTGCAAGGTTACCAGCCACGTCCCCAGATCACTTCCTTCTCACCCCGAGGTGGGAGGGAAATGCCTTTTGGGAAGAGAGGAGGAGATCCAGGTAGGTGGGATCCTGGCCACAGGCCCTTTCACAAGGAAAGAGAGCGAGGCGGGGATGTGCTAAACACCACTGGCTGCCACACAGAACAGTAGAAACGGCATTCCGCGACATTCAGCACTTCTAAATTTAGCCTGGAAACGACCGTGAGAGCACGCTTTCTCATCCTCTCTGGATGCAATGACGGGGCCTGGACAGCTTGGCTGCTGGTCAGCCCGCCCACGCTCCCTTCTTGAGGAGTTTCCCAGGCGGCCTCCAGATTTCTGATCCATCAGCACAAGTGTCTCCACCATGGAGGGTGTCAAGGATCGTAGTTTTGACACTCCCAACGGGGCACTCTGGCACTCCCAACAGGGCACCTGTGTAGCACTCATTTGGAGGCACCTGAAGGCCAGTGTCCCCCCCTCTCCACCCTTGGGTCACCCAACTGGGGTGTCCAAACAGACAAGAACTGGGTGGTGCCTTTGAGACTCGCAGACTTCTTGTGGCATCAGCCTTCCCAGGCACCCTGCTCCCTCCCTCGCCTGTGAAAATCTCTCACGCTATAATGAACCTGTTGGCCTTAAAAGATGCCACACTGCTGCTTGTTATTTTGTGACAACCAAGGGCCACTCTCTGGGAAGCAGATACCTTCACACACCCAGGGCCACCTCTGAGGTTGTGTGGAAAGAGAGAGATTTTATTCTGATTTGCTTTTCATAGTTTTGTTTCCTTGCCTTGAATGCTTAGATGTCTGCATGCTCATAGATGCAGGGGAGAGGTCTATTACGAAGCAAGCGCCTATGTTTGTAGCCAAGGAGCAAAGCCAGAAGTACTGGCTGATTATTGTGCCAGATGCAAAGAACCCATCCAGGGCTTTCTCCAGGAAGTCCCATGATATAAAAAGCAACACTCGCCACAGACTGTATAAAGTCATTTGTGGACCGGTTAGAAAAGTTGGGCAAGTTGCATTAGACCAGTAAATTGATACCACCAGAAAATATCTCACTCTTTCACAAGGTAAGAAGTGAAATGGCAATTCCACATCCTTGCCTGTGGGGATGAAATGAGCAAAAAAATTATATCCTGTAACACACTCACAGAGAGAGAGAGAGAGAGAGAGAGAGAGAGAGAGAGAGAGAGAGAGACAGAGAGAGAGAGAGAGAGAGAAATGCTCTCTCTCTCTCTCTCTCTCTCTCTCTCTCTCTCTCTCTCTCTCTCTCACACACACACACACACACACACACACACACACACACACACACACACACACACAGTTTGCATGCCCGCACAATAAAAGCACTCCTTGAAAACCAGAGAGATGCACCACAAACGAGAAGGGGAAAGCCCAGAGCCAGACCAAGGCTAGAACGCAATTCCCTGGGTACCACCGATTTATGCACAACGATGCCCCGCTCACCTTAAGGCATTTGTGGGGGCCGTTGGTCAGGTTTTCTTGGTACATGTCCTTTGGGCCTTTCATGGCATCTGCCTCCTCACCTGTCCTGCACAAGACTTTATTTTTGGCACTCGCTGTTATGGGTTACTGACACGAGGTATAACCCGTTTCCACCTCCCACGCATTTTAGCACCGCATGCTGGGGTTTAATGCACCTGCTTACTGGTTTGAAATTTTATCCAGATCATTTTATTGGCAGTGGGGCTGATTTTAGTCCTGACTTGAGATCTTCTTCCTTCAGTCTACAGTTTGCTGGATTGTTTTTATTTATTATTATTTATGGATTGTGAAACTTGATGTTCAGCTAGGGCTGCCTGAATCATCATAATCATCAGGGATCATCATCATCCTCCTCCTCCTCCTCCTCCTCATCCATTAGATAATGAGCAAGTTAAGACCTTTGTGGAACTTTCAGATTCAAACAGACAGACAATCTTGAGAACTAAAACACCAGACATGACAGCAATAGCATGAGGAAACATCTGGATACTTGACACTGCAATTCCTGGGAACGCCCAAACTGAAGATATTGTAAAGCATGGGAAATATTAACAAAACCCAGAGACCTGATAACAGAAATAACTCACAGGTGTAAAACACATTTAAGTGGTCTCCATAGTCTATTGGGGCAATGGAAACAAGGCTCCAGGGTTTTATAAAGTCATACAGTCAGGTGTAGCTCTCTGAAACCAAACTCTCAGAATTGCAAAACAACCTACAAAAAGCAAAAAAAAAAAGCAAAGTGTTCTGCTGATATACTGCCCCATAGTGCTTCAAGCATTCTCTGGGCAGTTTACAAGTTAATTATGCAGGCTACACATTCCCCACCCCCACCCCCCACCCCAAGCAAGGTGGTTAATCATTTTACTGAGCACAGTTTTAGCTGCAGGACAGGCATTTAACCACTGCGCCACGAGGCTCAACCAAACAACGAACAAAAAGCCAGAAATATTAGGAACAGCATCAATACTATATTTAGATTTAGGCTTTTGGCTAAAACGTGTAGTTGTAATATAATACCAGTCTCAGGTGGAGTAAAAATATCATCCATCCATCCATCCATCCATCCATCCATCCATTCATTCAGGGAATAAATAAATTAAATCCTGGTGACTTTCACAACTTTCACAAGGATTTTAACTGGGGTCATTCTGAATCAAAACTAGCCCCAATTCTGTACTAAACCAGAGCCACACTTGTTTGCAGGTCTCTTCACTGTATTTTCCTGCTGGTTTACTGCAAACGTATTCACTCCATTTTGCATTTTATTTCCCTCTTTATGCGACCAAACGAATGCAGGACAGCGTCAAACGCTGCATTATCCACACCGAGAGGAAAGCTCCTGATAGACTGACTCTGCCCTGGAGGGCACCCGGAGGGCACCTGAAAGAGGCGCTTATGGGCCTCTCCAATTCCAGCACTGCACCAAGAGTGCTCTGAGCATGATCAGCAGTGGTTTTTTAATAGATTGAGGTCAGGCTAGCTTTCCGGACCATGTCAACCCTTAATTTTGTTCCTGCTGCTTTCAATCTTGTACTGGAGGTTGACTTCTGCACCCCGTCTTCTCCCCAGAACTGTTCTGGAGAATGTGTTTTTTAAAAGGAAGTGTGGGAAATTCCCCACCCTTAAGTGCTTCACCTCTCCTTGACTTCCTTCTGGCTTTTGCCCCCGGCTTGTGACGCCAGGTCAAACAGCCTCAGCAGGCAGGCAAAACTCTTGTATTATACCAGGCGGCCAAATCCATCACGCCTTGGCCAACGGGAGCCTAAGAATACATGACTAGGGGCACAGGGCCGGGTGGAAGAAGCCAGAGGCGTCTCTCCATCTTGGCACCCTAGTTCCACACAAAAAACATAAGAACATAAGAACATAAGAAGAGCCATGCTGGATCAGGCCAAAGGCCCATCTAGTCCAGCTTCCTGGATCTCACAGTGGCCCCACCAAATGCGTATGAGAGCGCACGAGACTAGATCTCTGTCCCCTGATACCACTCCCCTGCATCTGGCCCTTGAAGTACCCTGGTTTAAAGCCTAGAGATTACACATCTCCATCATGGTTTGTAACCTGTGATGGACTTTTCCTCTAGGAATCTGTCCAATCCCCTTTTGAAGGCATCCAGGCCAGATGCCATCACCACATCCTGTGGCAGGGAGTTCCATAGACTTACAACGCGCTGGGTGAAAAAATATTTTCTTTTGTCAGTTCTTACTCTCCCAGCACTCAATTTGAGTGTATGTCCCCTAGTGTATGTGCCATGTTTGTTATCTTGACAGAGCGTGTGCAGAACTACATCTGCTGCAAGTGCAAGCTGGTAGCGCTATTGGAAGAGAAGGTCCAGCAGCTAGAGGCTCGCATAGTGGACCAGCAACATATTAAGGAGCTTGAGCAGTTCCTGGACAGAGCGGAAGAGACTATCCAGGTCCAAGAAGAGACAGGGCAAACTTCAGAGGAGGAAGTCACTCCCCCAACTCAGGAGGTGGATGGGTGGAGGAATGTGACTCAAAGGAGTAGAAGGCCAAGGCATCGCTCAGAGAGTCTCAGCTTGCACAATCAATTTGAAGCTCTTTCCCTCAGCACACCTCATGAGGCACACATAGAGGAAGCCATTCTGATGCCTTGGGAAGCCAATGGCACAGAGAAGCAAACGGACTTCTCTTCCTGAAAGCAGAGGTACAGGGATGCCTCGGATAATGAATTTAATTCATTCTCCGAGGCTATTTGTTATCCAAAAAAATTCATTATTCGAAACACGGTTTTCCATAGGAATGAATGGGAAACCAATTAATCCATTCCAGAGCCTAGGAAAATGACACAGGTACCTGTTGTTGTTTTTTTTTTTGCTTAAAAGTCTTTATAAAGTGCACTTTAAAGGTACAGAGGCAATGCAGACCGGGATAACTCTTTTTTACTGATGCATGCTGGAAATTCGTTATCCGAGGCAGCCCATAGGGAAACTTCGTTATCCGAGGCAGCCCATTAAGAAAATTCGTTATCCGAGGCAGACCTACACCTAGAAATTGTGATTCGTTACCTGAGGCAGCCCTATACCTGGAAATTTCGTTATTCAAAAAATTCGTTATCAGGGGCATTCGTTATCTGAGGTATTACTGTACTGGTAAAACTTCTCCTCTATGGATTCCATCAATTCACTTCTAAAGCTGTCCCAGTCAGTGGCACTTGGGACATCCCATGGGAGCCAACTCATGGTTATGGCTATGCCTGGATATCAAGTAGCATTGCCTTGTCCTATTTCCCTTCCAAGGCGAGCCCGGGGTTTGAGCCAGCATCTCCCCTGCTGCTCACGGCATGGCCCTGGATTCTAGGATCAGGACAGAGAGAAAAGCCCATTTCCAGGCCATGCACTGTTTTATATGCCTCTATCGCCCAATCTCTCCTTTAATAATAATAATAATAATAATAATAATAATAATAATAATAATAATAATAATAATAATAATAATAATAATAATAATAATAATAATAATAAGCCTTGGAACTGCGGTGCTGGAAGGGGACCCTCTGAATCATCCCCTCATTTTTCAAATGAAAATGGCCGTGAACTGTCTTTGATATGAAGGAGCCCTCCCGATTTTATGAGGATACAACCCCCACACCCTAATCTCTGGAGGCCAAAATGTTGACGTTCAGGCTGTCCTACTTTGGAAAACTCAGGAAAAGGCAGGATCCTCTGGAGACAACGGTGCTGGGAAAGGCGGAAGGGAGGCAGCAGGGGGAAAGGAGGAACAAAGGTGAGATGGACCAACTCCCTAAAGGAAGCCCACAGGTGAGAGATTACAAGCGTTGAGAAGGGCTGTTCAGGACAGGACCTCTTGGGGACCATGTGCGCATAGAGTCACCAAAAGATTGCAGCACTTAAAGTGTTCTGCTTATATACCACCCCGTACCATTTCAAGTAGTTGCAGGGTGGTTTACAGTTTTAATTACAGTAATGCAGGCTACACATTGCGCCCCACCCCTCAGCAAGCTGGGTCCTCATTTTACCGACCTCGGGAGGATGGAAGGCTGAGTCAACCGTGAACCAGCTACCTGGGATTGAACCCCAGGTCGGGAGCACAGTTTTATCTGCAGGACAGCCATTTACCCACTGGGCCATGGGGCTCCTCTTAACAACTCTGCCACCTCCTCTCTGCCAGGTTAACTGGGAATTGTAGTCAGGTGGGAACTGTAGTCCAAACACTTCTAGATGGCCAGATGATGAGATCCGTCTTATTCATTTCCATGGATGTCCCGGCAAAAGAGCTTACGGAGAACATTGCTCTGCTTGGCCGAGGCCCTCTTGGGCAGAGGCTGTTGTTCTAATTTAATTTGTAGGAAAGCTGTGAGCAAAGGTGCGTTTCCAGTCTCCTGGCAGCTCCTCTACTTTGCAGCGGCACCTGGACAGCCCTTGGCACGTTGCAAAACAAGACACCCCCTACCTACTCTGGCCTGCCAGCTGGAAGGTGCCGGCTGCCGAGACCCACCTCTCCCCACGACCCGGCTAACAAACAAGGTGGTGGGGTTGTGGACGAGCCGCAGAGCAACTACTGGCTCCCTTGCGGAGATCGATGACTTGCTTGATCAGTTCTGGCAGCCTCGTGATTGGCCGCCGGGACTGCAAAAGGGTTCAGCGCGAGAAGAGCAACTCCGGACCACAATGCTTTGATAACGGAAGCAAACAGCTCCGGAGCAGGTGCCGGAGCCCGCTGATGAAAGGTGTTAAGAGCCAATTTTGGGGCGCCCAGCTGCCCGCAAGGGGAGGGGGCCTGGCAGAAAACACACAACAATTAGCAGGATCGCCAAAGGGGTGCCAAATATCAAGGGGGGGGGTTGAAATTGATACAATCCAACAGCCTGGCGCAGGTCGAGGAGACCATGGCTTGTTCAACCCTCAGCAGCATTTGCTTTCCTGTGTTTCTTTTCCAGAGTCTGGAAGCATTAAAACATTTGGGGCTCTAAAGTCTGGAAAAAAAAGGAGCATGAGGGGGATATGATTGAGACATACAAAATAATGCAGGGCATGAGTCAAGTGGATAGAGGGAAGCTCTTCTCCCTCTCACAAAATACCAGAACTAGGGGACATCCACTCAAATTGTGGGCTGGGAGAGTGAGAACAGACAAAAGAAAATATTTTTCACCCAGCGTATTGTTAGTCTGTGGAACTCCCTGTCACAGGATGTGGTGATGGCATCTGGCCTGGATGCCTTCAAAAGGGGATTGGACAGATTCCTGGAGGAAAAGTCCATCACAGGTTACAAACCATGAATGGAGATGTGTAATCTCCAGGCTTAAAACCAGGGCACTTCAAGGGCCAGATGGAGGGGAGTGGTATCAGGAGACAGATATCTAGTTGTCTCGTGGGCTGCCAGAGGCATTTGTTGGGGCCACTGTGAGATCCAGGAAGCTGGACTAGATGGGCCTTTGGCCTGATCCAGCAGGGCTCTTCTTAGGTTCTTAGGTTCTTATGTTCTTAAGCATAATGGTTTCTATCTGCCATTCTTGGAAGAATCTAGTCAGCACTGGGGCTGAGAGAATTTTGGGAGGCAGAGTTTTGATGGGTACCTTTCTAGACAGTGTTTGGGCACCCATTATGGAGCAAAGTGTTCTGCGTATATACTGCCCCATAGCATTTCAAGCGGGTGGTTTACAATTTAATTATGAAGGCTACACATTGCCTCCCACCCCCAGCGAGCTGGATACTCATTTTACCGATCCTGGAAGGATGGAAGGCTGAGTCAATTATGAGCCAGCGGCTACCTGCGATTAAACCCCAGGTTGTGAGCACAGTTTTAGAACCACTGAGCCACGAGGCTTCCATTCCTGCCCTTTGACCTCCCTGCCTGCCCTTCTGCAAAGGTTTCCAGGTCTCCTGCCCCGCATCCCAAAGGACGAACCTACAGGCCTAGCCATGGGACACTACTTGCCCAACGGTCCGGTGGATCAAAGGGAAGCTTGAGCGCTTCATCCCGGCTCTCACATGGAGTCACAACAGAGGGAGACAAAATATTGACCCAATAAATTTGGAGGAAAAGCACCATTGCCAGGTGGAATTATAAGCGGCCCGACTTAAATGCCAAGCCATTAAGCTGTCAAGAGCACCTTCCATCTCGCTGCTGCTGGCCCCAGGGAAAGAACTCGTCCAAAAGAAAGGGTAAGATGTGTCTGACTTGTCAGATTAAACACGCCTGTGACGAAACGTCCTCAGCAAACAAATACTGTATGAGTCTATGGGTTCACATAGACTTTGTCTTTATGAGCCTTTTCACATGACCCCTAAGATCCGCTGGCCACTTAAATTCGGACCAGAGATCTTGGGGGTTTGTCGCTGTTCCTGTGTTCCCACCCCCTCTGCACTCCTGGCTGCTGTCTGCGTGAGGGGAGGGAGAAAAAAAAGGAAGAAAAGAATGCCGGCTCACCTCCGTTCTGCCATCTCGCTCTGCTCCCGGCAGCATTCCAGTCTCTTAGTATCTCTTAAAAGGGCGGGGGCAAAAAAGCAACAAACAGAAGCGAGGAGAGCCCGACACCCACTATGTTACATCCACATCAGGAATTTTTCACCCTCAGAGAACAGGTACTTGAAAGGTGCGCTGGGATGCGCTTAGGTGGGCGTGGTCGCACTTAATTTTTTGTAAACTCCAGAGCTGGTGGGGAAACAATTTTAAGCTCCGGATCTGGGAGCCATTTGCCGTGGATTTTAGGGGTCGTGTGAAAAGGCCCTATGACTACGTATAACCGTGTTGCTTTTAATGTAATGTTGTCTATCAATGCTGTAAGATGTCCCTCAATTCCTTGTTCTCAAATGCCTGAACATGTCTTAACTGTGCTGGACTGTACACTATCCCTCATTACTGTAAGCCGCCTTGGGCCCTTTTCCAAGGAGAAAGTTGGGGCACAAACACTCTAAAATAAATGAATGAATAAATAAATATTGCCAGGACCCCCGTCAGTCCTCGCCCCACCCAATGGCACCTATCAAGCATGGAGCATTAAAGCACCCCATCAGGTTACTGATGCAGTAGAGGCAAAAGATAAGGTTTTTCCCAGTGAAGGTGGCATAATTAAGTGTACAGAACCCTTAATAAACATAACGATGTGCCTCCAAGTCTATTCTGACCTATGGCAACCCTTTTTGGAGCTTTCTAGGTGGCAAGGGCTCAGCTTTCCCTCTCCCTTCTTCTGAGAGTGCCTTGGGGGCTATGCAACTTTCTCGTGACTGCACAGGCCGGGGTCTACCGGTAGGAAGCCCAGTGGGGCAATCTAACTCCCAGCCTCTGGATCCACGGCCAGATCCTTCAACCACGGAGCTCCCCAGCCAGCTATACACTGTTGTGGCTGCATTGTACAAATAAAATGGCAGGAGATAAGGCAACCCATGTTTCAATGAAATCTTTCAAAGAAGGCCGACATTTCAGGCTCTCTGGTCCTCATCCTAAAAGTAGATCTTTAAAAACATTAAGCCTCAAGAGTGTCAGTGCTTCAAACTACTACTACTACTACTACTACTACTACTACTACTACTACTACTACTACTACTACTACTACTACTACTACTACTTTTGCTCCTTTTAAAAAAAATTTAATGAGTCATGTGTCTGCAGCACAAGGACTGCTACCTTTCTCACTTTTTTGCTATTAACCGGCTGCACTGCTTTGACCAAGAAGATCAGCAACCAGCACAGAACAGCTTTACCAGTTCCTAGTCGGTTCTGACATTAAAGCAAAGTGTTCTGCTTATATATCGCCCCATACCACTTCAAGTAGTCTCCGGGCAGTTTACAATTTTTAATTACAGTATGCAGGCTACACATTGCCCCCCGCCCAAGCAAGCTGGGGACTCATTTTACCGACCTCAGAAGGATGGAAGGCTGAGTGAACCTTGAGCCTGCTACCTGGGATTGAACCCCAGGTCGTGAGCACAGTTTTACCTGCAGGACAGGCATTTTAACCCCTGTGCCATGGGGGCTCCCCTGAAAAGGCATTCAAAACAACAAAACTTCCCTTTCCACTCAGGAAAGATAAAGAAATGACAAAGAAGTCCTGACAAAATGCTTCTAAAATGCCCTAAAAGAAAATTAACCTTTGGATGTAACAGAAAAATGTCACCTGTTATGCTGAAATGTAACTTGGCTACAGGTCGTAGCCTTGTTCTTGAAATAAAACCAATCAAAGGTAACCAGTTACAGGTAACTATAGTGCTTTTGCACACTTTCTTTCTAGGTTCTGGTTCCTATCAGAGGACGTAGAGAGCCGGGCAAAGAGGAGGTAGTGGCTTGTGGGCTCGTTCTGGCCATCCCAAGGGTGCTGAGGCCACGGGATATTCAAAGGCCTGCTCTTTGATCCTCGCGTTCCTGAAGGGAAGCACCCAAAGCAATTGTAACCTGGGGTACCACTGTATTCAAGATAAATTGCTATATTGTCACTTGACAAAGTGCCAAAGGTAGGCAGTGGGGTGGCTATATATATATTTTGTAAATAAATAAATAAATGCTCTCCATCGCTTGTCCAAAGAGGGAATGCCTACTGTGTGCTTGGCACTCTAGGCCAGCTAACTAAATAATGGTGTTTTCTAGTCAAGTGATTTTAACCACTATAATAAATTGTTGTATATTTAATAAATAAATAAATAAAAAACAAACAAAGAAAGAAAGAAAGAAAGAAAGAAAGAAAGAAAGAAAGAAAGAAAGAAAGAAAGTGGGTTTTGAATCACAGTTTGAGCACTCGGTCTCTAAAAGGTTCGCCATCACTGAAGTGGGCCATTTCCTATGTCTTCAGTTTTCAAGCCAGTTTTAGGAAAAGATTTACACCGAAAAACAACTTTCACACAGTCACTTACCGAAGAATGGGAATCAAGAGAAGTAGTGAAAAGAAGAAAAAGAGGAAAGAACTGTCATATGCCAAGGAGGAGGAGGAGGAGGAGGAGGAGAGAGATGACACAATTTTCAGACTGAAGGACCACTGCCTTAATTGGAGATGGCCCCCATCTCCCCCCCCCGCCCCAGCTTGCTGGCTAAGAGGAAAGAGTTCAGGCCGCATAAACAAGATAGCAGTTGGCGTACACCTGGGGCCGGCTGATTAGGGCCTAATCAGATTTGACACGCTCCTGCCAAGCTCCCAAAAAGGCACCCCAATTTCACAGCCATCTGATGGAGAAGAAGAGAAATCCGGGTGGGTGGGGGAATTGATCGCCCTCGAACGAACAAACATCAGTTTGAACCCCACCTTTGGCATTTACCCCACCCTTGAACGCAACTCCAACGAAAAGAGAACAAGAAGATCAGGCTATATCACGGGATGTTTAGATAGAACAAAAATAAAAAAAAATGCAGTCAGCAGAAGCACCGTGTGTGTGTGTGTGTGTGTGTGTGTGTGTGTGTGTGTGTGTGTGTGAGAGAGAGAGAGAGAGAGAGAGAGAGAGAGAGAGAGAGATGGTCTGGAGGGGTGCTCTGGAAGTTTTAGAAACCCTGGCCAGAAATTAAAAGCAACCACCTGAACAAAGAGTGAGCCGTTCCCAACTCCCCACCCACCCACCCACCCCTTTGCAGGCCTAATAGGCGTGAGAGAGGAAATCAGGGGCATGCCGGCGAAAGGAGAGGAGTGGAGAGAAATGCTTACGGCACCTCATCTCAGCAGGTGAAGAGGGTGGAGATTTAGCTTAAACCGTGGATTAACTGGCTGGGCGTCTCGGATGGAAAATTAAAAAGTGTGCAGATAATAGCAGAGAAGGAGAGGTGGTGGTATGTGGTTGGGGGGCGCGCAGGGAGAGGCGGGGAGGCACGGCAAAATTTGATGAAACATCTTTCCCAGGTAATCCGTCTCCCCAGAAGAGCATCAGGACAAAACCTGGGAAACGAAGCTGAAGCTGGGGCGCAAAATAAACAGGAAAGGAAAAGGAAAAGGAAGCAAACGCAAAAGCAAGGAAAAACGAAGGCAAGGGAAGGGAAGGGAAGGCAAAATATCCTGAATCTTTGGATGAGACAAGAAAAAGTAGGGAAGAGGCACCCCCCCAGCAGACTCTGTGTGATGACGACTCAGGGGTTTAGGGATCTGGCTGCTGAGCCAGAGGTTTTGGAGTTCGATTCCCCACTGGGTTTGTTTTCCATGGCTTCAGAGACTAGGACTTGGGGAAATGGTTTCAAACAACAGGAAAAGAGATTCCATGTGAACATTAGGAAGAACTTCATGACAGTTAGAGCTGTCCGGCAGTGGAAGATGCTACCACAAAGGAGGGTGGTGGATTCTCCTTCCTTGGAAGTTTTTGAGCAGAAGCTGGATGGCCATCTGTCAGGAGCCCTGTGATGGGGGTTTCTGCATGGCAGGGGGTTGGACTAGATGGCCCTTGAGAGGTCTCTTCCAAGTCTATGATTCTATGATTCTATGACAGGAACGGGGCTCCATATTCCAGAGGGTCCCTCCGAGGTCTGCAGTTCTAGGAGGGTGGGGAAGGTTTCCTGTTGCTATTTCCAGAAGACAGGCCTACAGGGGAAATAATGTCTTCTTGCCTGTGTTCTTTTCATAAAAAAACAAAGCCTCCCTGGCCACCTCCCACCTCCTGCACCAAGGAGGTGGCCTGCAGCACACTGACCAGGCTTGAGTGCATTTATTCAGGGGGGCAGCCTAAACTGTAACAAGAAGCAGACTCTCGCTAACCCTTCGCTGTACTTTGGCCAGAGCCCCCCCCCCCAGCTCCACAGCTTGGCCAAGTTACTTTTTTTTATGACTACGTCCTCAGGTCCTGCAGTCAACGGGCAACTTTGCCAGCTGAGGGATTTGGGGACCTGTCGTGTAAGGTCTTGGGTCGTGTGGTGCAGGCCGAGGGTTAGGGTTAGGCTTGCCAGCATGCATCCTTCCCCGGGATGATCAGCGGAAGGACCCCTGGAACTCCTAAGAGTTCCACTCCTCCAAATCCTGTCAATTCACAGCTTCAAAAACTCAGAAACTCACAGCAAGAAACCTAAGTTCCATCTTTCACAGATCTGGAAGAGAATTAAAAGAAGATCTGGCTCAAAGCCAAAGCTTTATCCATCCATCCATCCATCCATCCATCCATCCATCCATCCATCCATCCATCCATCCATCCATCCATTCATTCATATAGTTATTGACCACACCGACGTTCCCAATGGGAAAACCATTCCATGGCTTTCCAGGTGGGCCATGGAGCAACTTAGAAAAGTCTCATGTTAACATCATATCCAGACCCTCCACAGACTATAAGACCCTTCCCCCAAAATAGGCATTTCAACCTCTCTGCTTGATTACACCATACTTGTAGAGAGACATCTGGGCAACCTCTACTCGGGCAGGCAGCTCGATATTGTTCCCCAAACAAAACAAAACAAAACAAAACAAAAGGATTTACTGTGCCCACCAAGGAGAGGACTCTGCCCTCACACTTGACACAACACTTGAAGAAGTCCTTGGAGATTATGAACACATCATAAAAAAAAAGAACGCAACAACTATAAAACAGCAGAAGAAAAACAGTGGAAGAGAAAAAAGAAAGCTACGGCTGAAAAAAGGAGAGTCAGGAGCCCATACAAAGGAACATTCCCCTTTTCAAAGCGAAACAGCATGCCACGTGCGCTCTGGCTGAAGTGGCAGACAACGTGGAACTGAGCCCTGTGCAGGAAGGGCACCGCTGCTGCCATTTCAAAGCATGCAGCTGTGGGGCTCCATGTGAATGCAGAGTCCTGACTTAAGGATGAAGGGAGAACCAAGATTTTTCAGAGACAGTGTCAGTTGCTCACAGAGGGCTGTTAAGGACATGGAAACGCATAAATGACACGCAACACGGTAGGTAACTTTTGCAAATGGAGCAGCACAGACAACACCAACTAACAATGCCGCAAAATAATGAGCAAGGCATAGAATTAATTTTACAAAAGAACATTCCAAGCTCTTTCACCTATTACTGGAGACCTGTTCACGGCACAGGGCATTTATTTCAGCTTTATAAACCACGGTGAGCCAAGTTGCAATTGTTGGCCCAAACTCATCCCAACAAACACTCCATAGTTTGGAAACTCCAAAAAGGATCTATGGGTGACTCTTGGGTTATGAACTAGTTTAAAACGATGGCTTGTTATAACATCTGGATCTTGATTCCTCAAAATAATGTGCTGTAAACTAGTTGGAGTGGGCAGAGTGAAAGGTTAGCAGGAAACAAACCAGCAACATGGAAGAGAAATTGGTGTGTTAGGTCAGCTGTTGGGAGAATTCAGGGCCAAAGCAACAAACCATGGCTTACAGAAATCATAGCTAAGCGTGGCATGTGAATGCAGCCTTGAGTTTCTGAAAGCCTGTTCCAGCCCCTTGATGCAAATGTCAGCCAGGACCAGACACATTGATCCTAGCTTGTAAGGAAGAATTGTGTCGGGAGTTCTGAAGTAATTCGGAACTTCCATTCCTATCAAGAAGATTCCAGCTGGGCTACCGAGGAACTGAGCTCTCTTGCCGTTGACACAGCAAACTCAGTTTTAGGGTACTTACTGTAGCCCAAAACCAGGTAACCCCAGCCAGAGCGTTTCCTGGAGACAACGACCATTAGGAAACCAACTTTCCCATCTGGAGTGAGGCATCACTGAGTATCAACTGCCATCTGCTCCAGCTACTGGCTGCTCCGAAATCACACTTGCGAACGCTCTGTCCAGCAATGTCCGGCTGATCCAGCCTACCTGCTCTGGTGTGGCTCCTGCACATGACCTCGCCACTCTTGACCGGAGAGCTAGAGGTTTTGGCAAGCTTGTTGGCGGACACCCGGTACATGACTCCTCCGATACAGCGCAGGCCTCTGTTCCTCCAGCGGTGCTGCAAAGCCAGGGTCTTACTCCCAATGGCAAGGTGGCGGGAAGAGTTTGGAACCAGGGATCTGCAAAGAAAAAAATCGTGTTAATAGTTTTAATAAAACATTTTAAAGCATTTTAATTTTAATCCAGAACAAATGTGATCCTAGTTTAGAGCCTTTGTACACGACCCCTAAACTCTGCAGCAAATGGCTGCCAGCTCCAGAGCTTACAATTGTTTCCCCATCAGCTCCGGAGTTTGCAGGAAATTAAGTGCGACCACGCCCACCTAAGCGCGTCCCAGCGCACTTTTCTTGTACCTGCTCTAGGAGGGTGAAAATCCCCAGGTCCGGATTTAATCTGGTGAGTGCGGGGCTCTCTTTAAGAGAAGGGGCGGGAGGCAAAAAACAAACAAACAGAAGAGAAGGAATCAGGACAAGGACGGGGCTCCGGGCAGCTTCGGAGGTGAGCCTGCATTTTTTCCTCTGTTTTTTCCTCCCTCCCCTCACGCAGACAGGAGCAAGGAAGTGCGGAGGGGTGGGGACGCAGAAAGAGCAACGAACCCCCAAGATCCCTGGTCCGAATTTAAGTGGCCAGTGGATCTTAGGGGTCATGTGAAAAGGCCCTTAGTGTCTGTAATGCTTTCTTTTTCTTTCTTTCTTTCTTTCTTTCTTTCTTTCTTTCTTTCTTTCTTTCTTTCTTTCTTTCTTTCTTTCTTTCTTTCTTTCTTTCTTTCTTTCCTTCCTTCCTTCCTTCTTTCTTTCTTTGCAATTGTTCATAAGACAACTTTGTGTCTTGGGTCTGGGAGAAAGGTGGCCAATAAATATAATCAATTGATCAATGGATTTGAGTCAACAAGCCAGATTCCTTTGGGAACGGGGGGGGGGACACGTGCCAAGAACAGGGACAAGAGAACCCTGACCTGTTTACTCAACCTCTTCCTCTGTTTCAAGTAAACATCAAAGAAAAACAAAACAAAACAAAAGACATAAGACATATGGCCCCTTAAAGACTAACATGTTTTATGTCTTTTGTTTTCTTTTGTTTTTCTTTGATTTTTGCCTGAATTTCTTGAAAAGACTAACACAGCTACCCATTATTTTTTTCACACCCAGCCCCCTTCTGTACACATACACCCAGTGACCCCCTTAACAGTGTCAGCCCATCTCTGGTCATCACTTTGGATTAAAACCAGGCAAGTAGTTTCCCTTTGTTTTACACTGTGCACAAACGGGAGTGTCTGGTCACAACTGGTCTTAATTTTGCCATCAGTTGTGTGCACTTGGATGGACGGTGCCCCCCAGAGATGGAAAGCACCATCGTCTTGGACCACAGGGACAGGTGGAGTCTTCTCTGTAAGGGTGAAGACTGAAAACTTGCTTCCTCTTTTCCGTGGAGGCAGCTCTGCCTACGTTCAGCCCAGCACGCAGGCCGGTTTTGCATCGGTAAGCCTCCCGATTCGCACCCCAGTTCTGCACATCAACCGTTACGCCACCAGCCATTCCAACCACATCAAATCTCCTCCGCTATCAGCTGCCTCAACTATTTAGCGCTAATCCAAACAGTAATTTGTTTATGCAAATGAGAGATCTAGTTTCGAATTAGTACAAAACTAGGCTCATAATGCTATTAGCTAGAAGTATATAAACCACAGCATTGACGGAAGAATAGGCCACAAATTAGGGGGCTGCTCGCCTATCAGTAGAAGCAAAAGCCCGGGGAGCATTACCTTTGAATGAAGAAGCCTGCCACAGAAAAAGGAAATGTGCAAAATACAGCCATCACATTTATTAGTGCTTAGCATGACAAGTTTATTTGAATATGGAGGCTGCTATTGTCTACCAGGTGCCAGCAAGATGCCCTAAGCACATCCGATCTCGCCTGATTTCGGAAGCTAAGCAGGGTCAGCCCTGGTTAGTACTTGGATGGGAGACCACCAAGGGAATACCAGGTGCTGTAGGTACCTGGATTAGGAACTGGCAAACCAATCCAGTATTCCTGCCAAGAAAACTCCATGGATATGGAGTCACGAAGAGTTGGTCACGACTGTAACGACACAACACACACACACATTGTCTACCAGCCTGAAATTATCTAGTTTTTGGATACTGAGTATGAATGAATGAATGCTTTTTTTACAGTCAGTGACCAAATCCAAAATACATATACAAGTGGACCCTCGTATAACAAACGGTTTGTATAACATAAAATCTGTACAACATAAAAAATTCAGGAGATAGGGGAAATTTGCTTAACAGAATCACCTATGGGTCGAATCCATACAACATAAAAACAGTCGTGATTAGGGATTACTCCGTTTTCAATGCATTCCTATGGGAAATTTGTATTAAGGAAAATTTGCTTAACAGAATTTCATTTGGAACAAATTAATTCCTTTATACAAGGTACCACTGTATACATATACATAAATAGTACCAATTACAGCAAAGAATGTAACTAAGTTTATTTTTTTTTAAAAAAGCACTGAATAGTTACTAGGTTTCTTTTTTTTAATTTTATGAGTTTCCCGGGAGATTGACCAGGATGCCAGTTGAGAAACCTTTGGAAAGAGGAACAGAACTCCGAATCCAAGGTGGTTCTTTCCGAGCAAAATGGAAATCCTATTTAAGACCCCCACACACACACACAATTTTAGACCAGAGGCCCACCCTGGAGGTACCCTTGTTTTATCCGCAGCTTAAAGTATGTGTTTTGTGATTATGCCGGTCGTTGCTTCTGCTTCCACCCATTTCACCCGCCTGTTTGCCTTCAGTTCCTTGAGCAAGAGGTGGCACAGCCTCGTGGCATGAAAGCGACGTGTTAAAAACTAACCCCCTGTGAGACCCCTTCCCCTTAGCCGGTCTTAAGGCCTGTTTTATCCTGTCTGTGGGTGTCTGGCACCACGGAACGTAAACCTCATTTTACAAAACCCCTCAGCCCCTCGAGGAGACCGTGCTGCTTCTCCAAAGTGCATGGGGCGCTCTCCTTTAATCTCTCACTCCCTCACTCGCCCTCTCACGCACACATGTGGGGCAGCAACACAGACGGGCGCACCCTCTCCCATCCAAACCCCTTCTCTGCTGACAGAAGAGCTGTGCTCCTCACAGGTGCTGCTTCTGTTTGCACTGGAGACTGCTGAGCTGGGCTGGTTCGGCCTTTAATCCGGACACCTGCGCTCAGCAGTTTTCTAAACCTTTCCGGAGGACGGCTCATTAAAGCGAGCCACCCGGAGGAAGTGGCTGCAGCCGCCCCTCCTTGCTTCAGGTAAGGGCAGCCGGCTTCACGGAGTGCTCCATCTGGTCGCCTTGCAACACCACACAGGGCGGTGAGGACAACAGAGCAAGACGGAAAAGCTGGTCTCGGCCGGGAACGGTGGTCACTACAGGGTTTGTAGCCCAACTGCGCGCGCGCACACACACATACACACAGAGAGAGAGAGAGAGAGAGAGAGACAGACAGACAGACAGACAGACTAGATAGATAGATAGATAGATAGATAGATAGATAGATAGATAGATAGATAGATAGATAGATAGTAATAATAATAATAATAATTTTATTGTCATTGTGTGTATATACACAGTATACACATAACACGAAATTTAGATAGATAGACAGACAGACAGACAGACAGACAGACAGACAGACAGACAGACAGACAGACAGACAGATAGAGATACAGCATGCAGAGATGAAAACCCAAATAGCCAACGATGCTGAAGAAACAGCTTAGGATGTGGCTTAGGAACAGAAAGGCGATACCCTCTCTTCTACGGGCCTCTTGTGCCACACTATCAGCCCAAAGAGGGCAATCCCTTTCCTTGATTCATCAAAATTATTCACAGGCTGCTTTTCATTGTAACAGAGAACAAAGCAGCATGCAATTTAAAGCCTACACCATGAAGCCAATGCCCAGTGAAGGACCTGGGGTTCTGTTAAGCCCAGGATGGACCAGTGCCAGAAGGGAAGGGAAGGAGCGCCCCTTCAGCAAAGCAAGACTCGCTCTGAAATACAGATTATTATTATTTTGGAAGCTTGTTTTTAGGTCCTGACCTGCACAGGTGGGACACTTCTAGAGTTTGTACTTCCTGGGCTTCTACTGATACGCAGAACCTTTTCAAATCAAGGCAGGAGTTCTCTTTTTATTCTAGGATTTCAAACCCTGCTGGGAATTCCTGCGCCTCTCCTCCCTACTTCAATGTTTTGTTGTGGCTTTTGGCCAGTTATGCTGTTTTACTTAATTTATTTGTGCTTAAACTTATTTCTCTCATTGTATTCTTGACCACCTTAAGTCCCATTTGGAGGTAAAAATGGGAAGGAAGGAACCAACCAACCAAAGAGACAAACCAACCAACCAAATGTGCTCTAATAGCACATTTAGTATCTGTAGGTGGCTAGATTGTATTCCAGTAAGACCCCATCAATATCCACGGTTTCACTGATCCACGGTCTGAAAAAATAAAAAATAAAAAATAAAAAACACAGAAAACTACTTTCACGTGTATTACCAGAACTGGCCACAAGAGGGCCCCGGAAAGCATGTTAGCAATACATCTTAGTGAAGAATACATAGCATGTCTTCTAGTGGCCATGCCTGGTAATGCATGTGAAAATAATTTGTCCGGTTGTTTTCCTTTTATCATTATACTTCCTTTCACCAGTATATATCATTACTTCCTTTCAATTATATATATTTCCTTACATGCATCCATCCATCCATCCATCCATCTATCTATCTATCTATCTATCTATCTATCTATCTATCTATCTATCTATCTATCTATCTATCTATCTATCTATCTATCTATCAGCCATGCTTTTGAGTACATATGGGGGGGCTTCAGTATATAGCATATATGGGGCCTACTGTATTTACCTGATAGTTTAAAAACAAAACAAAAACAAAAACCAAATTGCATGTATGATAATTTCCCCCTCTTCCAAAGAAAATAAAATTGCTTTACAGTATCTTTGGCAGTTTGCACAGATGGAACCCACCTCAGCCAATCTAGTCCACAAATCTCATGCTGTCTCTGCCCTATTATACACACTGGTCACCATGTTGCCAGAACTGAACATTTAAGAACAATTCACTTATGTGGGGAACCAACCAATGTGATTCCCCAGCCTTCTTCTTTTGGTCATGGACTGGGCAGGTTGACAAGCACACGGCCGTGTTCCCAACAGCTGAAGAAAGGGTGTTGCAACACACAAGGGGCGCTTTTAAACAACCCCTAAGATCCGCTGGCCACTTAAATTCGGACCAGAGATCTTAGGGGCTTGTCGCTCTTCCTGTGTCCCCACCCTGGCTGCTGGCTGCGTGAGGGGAGGGAGGAAAAAAAGGAAGAAAAGATCATGCCTCACCTCAGTTCTGCCTCCGTTCTTGCCGCAGCAACATTCCTGTCTCTGTAAAGTAGCTCTTAAAGGGGCGGGAGCCAAAAAAACAACAAACAGAAGCGAGGAGAGCCCCACACTCACTATCATTACACTGCATCAAGGAATTTTCACGAGGGAAGAGCAGGTACTTGAAAGGTGCGCTGGGACGCGCTAAAGTGGGCGTGGCCGCACTTAATTTCCTGTAAACTCCGGAGCTGGTGGGGAAACATTTTTAAGCTCCGGAGCTGGGAGCCATTTGCCCCGGAGTTTAGGGGTCGTGTATAAACGCCCAAGGAGGATGGTGAATGGGATTTAGAGGCTGCTGCTGGTGGAGAATCATCTGGGTTACAGCACAGTTGCAGTGGTGAAAGCCTTGCATGCAAGGTTCATTCTAAGGCACGTGCAAGCCCTCTGCCCCCTACTGTGCAGGGCTTTCCCACCTCGGGTACTCATGGCAACTGTTTTTCTTCCAGTAGCAATGGAACCTGCAGGCAGGAGGGAGGAGGAATGTGCATGCAGGGGAAAAAGCAGGGACAAAAAGTAGTGGGCACCTCGCTTGCAAGTTGTTGTGATCCTCATTATCCTGTGAAAATCAGTGGAGAGCCTCCACATCCCAGAAGAGACAAGCGAAATCACTAGGGGACCTTACCTGTGGCCTCTAACAGGGGTTTCCTATACTGTACAGAAAAATGCAAATACAGTGGCCCCTTGACTTACATGCTGCTTGACTTGCATCATATTTGACTTGCAGAAAGAAGGGGCCTGTTTGACTTGAGTCTCAGGCTTTGACTTACAGCTCAGAGCCCCGGCGCAAGGCCCCGGAATCCGGCGGCAGCCACGACCCAGCATCGCAGCTGCCGCCTCCAAACTGCTCCTGCTTTCTTCCTCTCCTCCGGCAGCGGCAGCTTCGGCGAGGCCAGCTCTGAGCACCTGGACCTGGTCCTCGGCCTCACCGAAGCCGCCGCTGCTGACAGAAGAGAAGAAGGGCCGGGATCTCGGGACTGGCCTTGCTGGTTAGACAGTCGGCTCAGTCTTGTAAAAAATCTGGCTGCAGAAGTCTGGTCCACAATGGAAGCATTTTAGTTGGGGAGCTGTACAGTTGTGGGACTCTAATGGTAAGCATAGGGTTGTTCAGAACTTGGAACGTCAGGTTAAAAATCAGTAAAACTTAAATGTTAGATATTGTTGCTATGAACATTAAAAAGTGGAGGCGTATAACTTGTGGACTATAATTCCACTGCCTCCTCCTCTCTTTGAAGAGACGTGTCATTTACATCCCCAGAAGGAATCTCCTATCCCAGTCAAATTTGTGTTAAATTGCTGTTTTCAAGGGTCTTTTTCATCATCTGGAACGGATTAATCCACTTTCCCATTACTTTCTATGGGAAAAGTTTGTTTAAGTCATGTTTGACTTATGTCTAGACCTCTGGAACGGATTAATGACGTAAGTCAAGGTTCCACTGTAACTTGTTGAGAACAAGTTACTGCTGATCCATGCAATTACTCCACAAACTGAGTTTGAGGAAGCTGTATATCTTACAACCTGGACCTCTCTGTGGCAGAAATGAGATCTTTTAAAAGAGGCACGGCGGAAAAATAATGGAGTCATAATAGATCAGGTGCCTTTGTAAGAACAGTGAGAGAAAAAACGGTGCTATGGCCCAGACCTCTGCCATAAAAAGGAACCTGTCTGTTCCTAATCATAAAGGCACCCACCACCCACACCCCGCAAGGATCAAGACAGAATGTGTGGGTGGGCCAGACCTACAAGATGAGCTTTTACAACCCAGTGCCCTAAGCACCTCCGATCTCACCTGATTTCGGAAGCTAAGCAGGGTCGGCCCTGGTTAGTACTTGGATGGGAGACCACCAAGGAATACCAGGTGCTGTAGGAACCTGGAGAAGGAAATGGCCAACCACTCCAGTATTCCTTGCCAAGAAAGACTCCATGGACATGGGGTCATGGAGAGTCGGTCACAACTGTAACGACACAACACACGCACACGCCCTCAAAGGGGTTTGAGTGCAGCCTCCAGGAGTTCAGCTACCCTGGCCAGGGACATGTTCTTTGGAGATGGTAGAAGTTTTAGACCTGGAGGGCACCAGGTCTGGGAAGGTGTCATTGCAGCATTTTCTTCCTGTAACAGAAGATGCCTTGGCAAATGCCAGAGCCCTAATTGTGGCGGTGGGGCAGGGGCGGAGGGGTGAGCAGTAAGCCTACACTAAACACACAATGCCAGAAGTGCAAGCGATCTGGAGAAACGGATCCCTTTTGACGCCAGAGTCTCTTCCTGTACCAAACAGCAGGGGATAAGTGCTGATGAATGTTAAGCGCTGCCTTGAAATCACGGGAGTGAAAGGATAAATATTTAATGCCTGCAGAGCAGGTATCAGCAGCGAGAAGCCATTAGCCAGAGCTGCTGGACACAAGAAGAGGTATGGGGGGGTGGACTGACCACGAGTCACCTGCCAGAGCCACGGACTCTGCCTCAACCGCCCATCTGCAAACCAAAAGAAAAAGCAGAGAGGAAGAACGGCTGGCCTGGGGCGGGGGCCAAGCCTCACAGGTCAAGTGTCCCGGGGCTGCTCTTGACCACTCCAGGACTATGGAAGGCAGCTGGCTACTTTTCTTGATGGACAGAATCATGAAATGCCCTGTATGGAGGTCAGGTGGACCGCTGGATCAATCGATTGATTGATTGGTCACTGGATCTCTCTCTCTCTCTCTCTCTCTCTCTCTCTCTCTCTCTCTGTGTGTGTGTGTGTGTGTGTGTGTGTGTATAGAAAAGACCCAGTCTTACAACAATTAAAAGACATCAGATACCATGAATATACCCTTTAAATATCCACTGGAGGAAGCCCATTGTCCAATGCTGCCAAAGCCTTTGAGGGTTGTGTCCCACTTCATCAGCTGCATCTATTAGGCACTGTAAAGTTATTCAATTTAATTCAGAATTGTTGCAAAATGGCAGGCAAACCATCTGGGAACTGTTTTGTGTTGGGAAAACTGACCCTTTTATGCAAATATACCACGATTAAACACCGCCTACAATAGCACAGAGTTAGAAAGTTGTCAGGCCATCCACCTAAAGATGGTCATCGATGCCAAAATATAATCTGCATGAAAATGGGATCAAAACTATGTGCTTACTTAATCCATGGGGCGGGTGGGAGACACACTACCACTCAACAAATGTTGTGTTACCGTTCTCAGTTTCCCTTCCAGTTGCTGGCTTCAGTGGCTTAAATCTTTTAAGCCAGGTATGTCCAAAGTCAGGCCCGGGGGCCAAATGCAGCCCGTTTTCAAATTTTGAGTGGCCCATAGACTCTTCTCCGCACCTGTTCATCCTGTCATGCATCCCTACCAGCTGGCTTCTCCCTACAGTGGATGGAGAAGTCAGCTTACAGTTTTACGGTTTGCCTGCCCTGCCTGTCTCCGTCCATCATCCCCCCCTCCTCCACCAGCCACCTGCCCAGCCTACCCACCCCTGGCTCTGTTGCTGCATCCTCCTCCTCACCTCCTTGCATATCCTAGATGAGGCTTGTCCAAAGTCCAGCCCGGGGGGTCAAATGTGGCTGAATGGTAGGTCCCCACACATTTTCACCTCACCAAATCTGGCCCTTCTTGCAAAAAGTTTGGACACCCCTGTTTTAAGCACTAGTTAGGGTTGTTGCCTCCTTTTCTTTTTATTATTATGACTATGCAAAGGAAACTGAAGCGGCAGGAGAAAGGGGAGGGTGAAAGTGACCGGAGGCCTTTGGCCCTATTAACAGGGGGCAGAATCATCTTGGAATACTTAATGGAGTGAGTATCTGTGAAGATTCCGAGTCATCCAGGTGAGGCTGCCCAGAGGTTGAGCCATGGCTACTGGACCTCTTTTTTGACCTAACAAGAAAGACATTCTTAAGGGAGTGGACACAGAACTTCCATACCCAGTGGTCACCCTTTTTCCTGGACGGAACCCACAGCACGAGGGCACGACAGTCTGAGCTCAGTCATTTTTAGGACTAGGCACCTTTCAAGGACAAAGACATGGATAGTTTGCTCACGCCCCCCCCCGCCCCCTGCCAGGAGCCCACTGAGCATTTAACGAACAGAAAACCAAAAACCTCATATTCTGCACTCTAACGTGCTGCTAAAGATGGTTTGAAGGATGGTCTTGAAAAAGACACTTTCTGCCTTTGTGCCCATCCCCATCCCCCTTCCCGGTGCCGAATGCTGTTTACCTGTCATTATTTTGCAATATTGACTCTTCTGGGATTTCAAAATTCAGTGTATATATATATATATATATATATGTTTTCGTAGATTTTCACGGGTATAGGTATGCATGTTAGGGTGGATTCGGGTTTCTTCCCGTGTAGAAATCTGGTTGTTTTGGCGACGTTTCGACGAGGTCTCACTCGTCATCTTCAGGCTGGTGTTCTGGCTTCTTTCTTCTTGAAGCAAAGTGTGGTCTCAGTTGAAGTCCTTCTATAAATACTGCTGGGGTGTGTGTGGTTTGCTTGCTCTGTTGCTGATTGTAGGTTCCTTTGTTCCTTTGTTCTTTTGTGATCTGCTTAACTGCTGATGGCTGTTTAGATGGCTGTTTACATGCTGGTGGGTTAGATGGCTGGTAGGTTCTGGCAGTATCCTGGGCTTTGGTGGAGTGGGGTCCTGTGTCTTGTGAATTCATTTTGGTCTGGCTACGTGTCTGTGGTCTCCCAATGTTTTTTTGGGGTGTGTGAGTGTGCTCCATGTGGTGACTGGAGTGGGGTGCCGCAGTAGATGGTGCAGTCGTGGTTTTGTTATTGGATGGTGGTTTCGTTTCATCTGTGGGAAGGGTCTGGGTTTGTGTTTGGTGTGGATGGAAGGTGGTGGCATCTTGTGTCCTTTTGGACCTGGTGTCAGTCTTTGTGACAGAGGCTCGTCTGTTGACCAGGGCTAGTTTCCAGATGTCAGGCAAGCGGGAGGTGTCATCTCGTTTATTCATGTTGTTTGGGTGTTTCTCTATTTCAATGGCTTCCATGATTATTCGACTGTTGAAGTGTTCAGTTTTGGAGATGAGTTTGGTTCTTTCAAAGTCAATTTCATGACCTGTTGTTTTTATGTGCTGGAAGAGAGAGGAAGATTTTTCTTCTTTTTTGACTGCGTTCTTGTGTTCTGCGATGCGTGCGCTTATTCTCCTGTTTGTTTGTCCGATGTATGTGGCTGGACAGACTTTGCATGGTATTTCGTAGACTCCTTGGTTTTCTAGCTTAATCTTGTCTTTGGGGTTTCTTAAAATGTTGGCTATTTTTTGGTCGGTGCAAAAGGCTGTCTTGATATTGTGTTTGTGGAGAATTTTTCTGATTTTGTCTGTGGTGCCTTTGATGTAAGGGAGGAGGGCGGTGCCGTTGTTCTCTTCTGTTTCTTGGTTCTTGGGGGGTGTTTCCTTTTGGATTAGTTTGGTGATGGTGTTTTTTTGGAATCCGTTCGCAATTAAAACATTCGAGAGAGTGTGTAATTCAGTTTTTAGGTGGTCTTTGTCAGCGAGGCGTTTGGTTCTGGAGATGAGGGTTTTTGCTACGGAGTTGATCTGTGCAGGGTGGTGGTGTGATTGTGCATTTAAGTAGCGGTTTGTATGTGTTTTTTTCTGGTAGATGGTATGTCCTAAGGAGCCGTCGGGTTTTTTGTAGATTAGGACGTCCAGGAAGGGAAGTTGGTTGTTGGCTTCTATTTCCATAGTGAATTGTATTTTGGGGTGTAGGCTGTTGAGATGTGTGAGGAAGTTGTTCAGTTTATCTTTCCCGTGTGGCCAGATAACAAAGGTGTCGTCAACATATCTGATATATGTTGTGGTATATGTGATATGTGATATATGTTGTGTATATATATATATATATATAGTCACCCAGGCAGCCGTTTCTTAACCCGGCAGGAAGCCCTGGGTCCCACGAAACAGGTGAAGAGAGCAGGTGTCATAATTGCTACAGTAAGGTGTCAAGTCAGTTCTGACATGGTGACCCTTTTCAGGGTTTCTTAGGTAGAGAGCAGGCAAAGGGGCTCATCCTTCCCTTCTCCCGGGTGCCCTGGGACGAGGTCAAAGCAGGCAGGCTGGCTCCTTTGGGACACGAAGTGATGAACTCAACTCCCAGTCTTGGAGTCCAAGGCGAGGTCACTAATTCACTAAGCTATCCATCCCGCCGGTGACGTTGTTAGCCACATCAATTTTGTGCCCGATCATCCTCTGACTTCTGTTGATGTTTATGTCCTCTTAAATTGCTTCCCTGTTTCCTGAAGGTTAACCACTGGTCAGTGAAAATGGCCTCACTGTGCCCTTAGTGTGGCTCAAAGCCTTATACTCATGGCACAGAAAAGATAAATGCCCACCCTTTGTTGTTCAATGCACAGGGGGGGGTGAGCTCTCTCAACACGTGAACACTGAGCAGGAAGAAAGAAAAATGATGTCGGACAAATATATAGCTATTTGGAGGGTGTCCATAAAAGCCTATGTGAAGAATTCGTAAAAGATATCCTTTCCCCTGTGCTTCTGTTGCTACTGTCTGCCTTTCTCAGGAGTTTTGGTCATAATAATTTAAAACACAACAACTCCAGGTACACAGATGGCTGGGATCTTCATATATCAGGCACTCTTTCAGAAGGATATCAAGTTTGGGGCACAAGGAGAAACTCATATTCAGGAGGACACCCAAATGGCCCATCCAAGAGGCCTTGACTGTCCTTCAGCTACTGTTTATGGCAGCCGTGACTGGCGCTGCATGATCAGGAAATTAATTGGAAGCATCTACCTAGACCAGTGTTGGTGAACCTATGGCATGGGTGCCAAAGGTGGCCCTTGGAGCCCTTTCTGTGGGCCCCCGACATTGTCCCTTCATAGCCACCTGTATTCAAGTTAAATTGCTGTCTTGGCACTTTGCAAAAAAATTAGTGAGTTTTGAATCGCAGTTTGGGCACTCGGTCTCTAAAAGGTTCGCCATCACTGGGCTAGACAGTGTCTTCATTTGCTCTTGGTAGCAGTTTTCAAGCCTCACCAGCAAACTTCGTGCTGCAAAGAACAATGAGACAAATCTTGCTTCAGAACTTTTTAAAAAAACAAATATTGTCATTTGTTGGACACATTTTCTTTTTCACCAGCCGACTGACATGAGCAAAAGACACTCTTCTGAACTGCAATATGCTTAGCAGAACAGGGATGGAAAGGTTTTCTGAATGACTGTCCCAATACCCACTGTTATATTTCAAGAAATAAAAAAAGGGATAGATGGGTAGGTGGGTGGCTGGATGGATTACTTGATTTCTAGAACCGTATGGCGCTCAAAACAACTACAGTTAGTAATTAAAATGCACAAATATCATCACAAAACCCTAACAAACTTGTCAACTCTTTAGATACAGCATCGTTTGTAACAGAAAGTGGGAGAGGGAATCGGAGTCAGCAAAACTGTAGAGCAAGAGCCCCGCTGGTGATGCATTTTCACACCTGGCTCCAACCACCAGCATCAAAGTTTTGCTGTGAGAAAAATCTTGTGGCTCTTCTTTGGAACAGTGTTCCTTGTTCCGGCTGCCCCTTCTGACAGCAGACCAAAACAAGGTGCAGACAAGGATCCAGACAGAGCATTTCTTTCCAGCACTCAGATAAACACGCTCTATCCTACCAAACATCTAAGAGGCCTCCATGGTCGACCGAAATGAAAAGCAGACCCCTCTGTCCAAAGTTAGGAATGGAGCCAGAGTTCAGAGGAAAGGGCAAGAAGTTCAAACTCGATAAAAGTCTAGTCTACCACAGGAGGCATCTATATGAGAGGGGGGGCTCCAAAGACCGGCTGGCTTGAGAAATGTTCCTTTCTGGAACAGACAAAGTCAGCAGCGATGGCGGGTGGCAAAGAGACCCAACAGACCTGTAATCTGCTCCGATAACCTTTAGAGCCGCTTCCCCTGCTGGAGACAGGAGGACAAAAGGGAAAGGCGCCAGGAAGTTGCAGGGACCACTTCAGCAGTTTTCATCCTCCCTCTCTCATTTCCAGCCTCCTTTGCAGAAAACTACAGCCCGGAGTTGGTGCAGCGAGGAATGGAGCAGAGCGGCAGAGGCTGCTGCTGGGGTATTTTGAGGGGGCTCTTGGCTGGAATCGCCCCATCCAGCAGGAAAGGTTAATGTCATGTAGCGAAGAAGGAGGAGGAGGAGGAGGAGGAGGAGGAGGAGGAGGAGGAGGAGGAGGAGGAGGAGGAGGAGAAGAAGAAGAAGAAGAAGAAGAAGAAGAAGAAGAAGAAGAAGAAGAAGAAGAAGAAGAAGAAGAAGAAGCACATCAGCTCCATCCATCCATCAGCCGGTAGGTGGGAGCACATAAACATGGCCACAAAACCCAAATTCATAGAATCATAAAATCATAGAATCATAGAGTTGGAAGAGACCTCAAGGGCCATCCAGTCCAACCCCCCTGCGATGCAGGAACCCCCATCACAACATTTCCAACAGATGCCCATCCAGGCTCTGCTTAAAAACCTGCAAAGAAGGAGACTTCACCACCCTCTTTTGTGGCAGCATATTCCACTGCCGAACAGCTCTAACCATCAGGAGGTTTTTCCTAATGTTCAAATGGAATTGCCTTTCCTGTAGTTTGAAACCATTGCCCTAGTCTCTGAAGCCATGGAAAACAAGCCAACCCCCTCTTCGATGGGTCAGCACTTGATTGACCAAGAAGAAGGCGACTGTCGGCTGATGTGCCAGGCAAGAACAGGCAAATAAAACAAAAATTGATTGGTGCTATTGCAAAATATTTTCTTTGACACATTAGATCCGAAGTATCTTAAACTCAAAGTTTAATCTCAACTATATCTAGGAGTGCCTGAACTTTTAAACGTTGCCAAGAATTTCTCCCCGTTACCCACAAAAGCACAGGTACCCACCCAAGGCAGACATCCTCCACGTATAATCTAAAACTGTGCCTTCCTGTATGGAAGCTCATGATGTGGGTATCTTTGGAATTCATGCGTCTCTAAGTTTAGGTTTAGGGCAAAAGGGTGGGAAAATTACCTTGTGGATGACAATTCCCATGTTCTGGGTTCAGCTGCCTTTCAGTGTCTTGCCTTCATCACACAAGCAACACATGAGAAGCAGTAAAAAAAATGCCTCTTGTTTTTTCAGCAGACAGAATCCTGAGAGATCTCCACTGAAATATTATATGCGGTTTGTGCTGTCCTGTGGATGGCTACTCTCGACACAAGAGCGCATGGCCGGAGCCCTACAAATTTTGTCCAAACTCCAAACAAATTACTGCAAATTACAAGATTACGGTCAGCCCAAGAGAAATAAATCGCCAAGTTCATGACTTGTGAACGATTGCCCCGGCATTGTGTGTTCTGCTTATATGCTGCCCCACAGGACTTGAAGCCCTCATCATTACGAGTAATGATGCAGGCTAATCACTGCCCCTCCCCACACCAGCAAGCTGGGTACTCATTTTACCAACCTTGGAAGGATGGAAGGCTGAGCGAACCTTGATCTAGCTACTGGGGATTGAACCCTAGGTCGTGAGCAAAGTTTGGGCTGCAGTACAGCAGGTTGAACGCTGCGCCCCAAGACTCTCTAAGCCAGTGGTTCTCAACCTTCCTAATGCCACAACCTTTTAATATATTTCCTCATGTGGTGGTGACTCCTTGCCCTGCTGGGAAGAGGCCACAAGCCCCCTTTGGCAGGCCACTGCTGCAGGTGCCATATAGAACTTCCCTCTACAGGCACCCTCAGCCAATCGCAGCCTCTGCCGCCATTGAATGACATCCCCTCCAAGCTATCAAGCTGTAACTCACTCTTTTTCCCCTTCCTCCTCGCCCTCCTCCTCCTCCTCAGACCCAAGCTGTTAGTGCCTTTTCCTTCACTGGCTCATGGCGACCCCCATGAAATGGTCGTGGGGGCCCCCAAAGGGGTCCTGACCCCCAGGTGGGGAACCACTGCACTAAGGGCTTATGGGAGGTTCATAAGTTCCTTAACCTGGCTATGCACTTGGAAGTGCAAAATGAGGGGCAATTAAAGCGCCCACGGGATGAAGGAAAGCCAGGGTGGAACCGCTAGAACCAAAGTAAAAGACTTTCAACTGGAGTCAAACCAGACTCATTTTTCTGGAGGGGAAAAATGGGAAACTGTGAATAGCGCCCCAGAACACTTCAAGTAGTCTCTGGAGAGTTTACAGTTTAATTACAGTAATGCAGGCTACACATTGCCCCCCCACACCACCACCACAAGCTGGATACTCATTTTAATGACCTTGGAAGGATGGAAGGCTGAGTCAACCTTGAGCCTGTTACCTGGGATTGAACCCCAGGTCGTGAGCACAGTTTTACCTGCAGGACAGGCATTTAACCACTGCGCCACTTAGAAGTGGCTGCAAAAGAGCATTGGCGCTTGGCATTTCACAGGGCCGGCAGGGATGTGGGATGCAGAGTGGGACAGAAGAACGTGACGCATGGCTAAGCACTGAGCCATCCTCTCACAAAAGAAAGTGTGTGTGTGTGCGCGTGCGTGATCTCCCGTGACTTCATTGTCCCCGTGACATCTTTTTAAAGGCCTCATTATCCTCTTCAGACAACATGGAAGAGCGGAGGCCAAGTTCCTTGGATCGTGAATGGTAATCTGACAGCAAAGGAAGGCTCTTGGCGGGTTTCACCAATGGAGCGCCCAGGGCCACATTCAGCTCCACGCCAAGGACCGGGGAGGGGGCTTGAGGGAGCCGAAGGAAGGACACCTCTAAAAAAGAGGACAGGGGTGATGCCTGGCAAACAGCTTGTAGCTTTTCATTCCTGGCGGTGTCACAGCACTCCACCAAACTGTTACCCTAATGGAAAGGACGGCCTTTGGAAATGAACTGTATTGAGAGGAGAGGATAAAATTAATGAGATAATGGCCAGGCCAAGGACCCGAAGAATACGTCTGCCCTCAGCACGAGGGGCTTGTAATTCCTTTTCTACAACACAAACCCTCCAATCTAAAGACTTCTCCCATCCGTCGGGCAAGCCTTGCTCCGACAGGAAATTTCATTAATGCTGGAAAATAGGAAAGGTATTAAGTGTGGATAATGAAGGCCAGCGAGTGAACAGTGCCTTAAGATAGTCCTCTTTCTAGCCTTTGTAATGGGAGGCATGAACTTTCCCTTCAAATCCATTTCTAATCCATTTGAAATACTACAGCAAATTATCTTCCCTTCAGCCCGAAAGCGGCCAGCCAATTTACTCCGAATGGAAGTGACAATGCAACAGAATTTATCGCCATAACCTTGACGACACAAGGTTGAGGGCTGGCTTTCCCTCGCCCCAACGTGGGGAGAGAAAGCAAATTTTAAATTATTTTTAAAGGGGATGGGGAAGGCGGGGAGAAGGGGCTCAGAAAAGGAGGGATACCCATACCTTGGGATCTCAAAAAAGTAATAATAAAAAGAGCAACCCCACATCAAGTGCTACTGTCCGGTGCCAAGTGCCTGAGAAACCCGGCAGAGGGAGGGGTGGAGGAGAGAGAACACAGAACTGGCCGTGTCCACACAGACTCCCCAGCCAATGCAAAGTTTTTCTTTGCAGGGAATGGCTGATATATAATCAGTCTAACTGAAGCAACTGTCTATCTTAAAACCTCCTGCTGTTCAAGTCAGAATAGCTCAGCATCACCAGAAAGACACAAACACAGAGAGACAGACACAGACACAGAGAAAGACACACAGACACACACAGACACAGACACACAGACACAGACACAGACACACACACACACACACACACACACACACACACACACACACACACACACACACACACACACCACTCTTCGGTTTGCACATCTACGGAAGAGCGGATCCATCCATTCCGAGTCCAAGACTGTCTGTCACCCATTCTCCCTTCCCCACAAAGGACAATGAAACAAGGCGGTGGGGTGAGGAAGAAAAGTCAACACTTAAGCCAGGAAGCCGTTTGGGCACAAAATGTGGGGCCAAGTTCTGCTCCTCACCAACGGACTAAGGTGGGGAGAGGGGGAGAGAGCTGTTCATTTTTGTCACAGCAAATCAGATGTGGATTGGCAAATTGAGGCCAGGAGGCCTCAATAAACAATAAAAGAAGTAAACAACAAAAGAAGTAAAGAGTCTTACTAGATAAAAAAAATTAGTGTAAGTATACATTTTTGAGACCTTGAATACATTTTATTGCACTCGTTAAAATGGAGTTGGAGGGAGCAGATGTAGTTACCTGCAGTACTTGTGCCATGTTTGTTATCTTGACAGAGCGTGTGCGGAACTAAATCTGCTGCAAGTGCAAGCTGGTTGCGCTATTGGAAGAGAAGGTCCAGCAGCTGGAGGCTCGCATATCCGACCAGCAACATATTAAGGAGCTTGAGCGGTTCTTGGACAGAGCGGAAGAGACTATCCAGGTCCAAGAAGAGACAGGGCACACTTCTGAGGATGAAGTCACTTCCCCAACTCAGGAGGTAGATGGGTAGAGGAATGTGACTCAAAGGAGTAGAAGGCCAAGGGATTGCTCAGAGAGTCTCATATTGCACAATCAGTTTGAGGCTCTTTCCCTCTGCACACCTCATGAGGCACACACAGAGGAAGATTTGGTTTCACCGGAGGATCTCTCCCTCATCACTATTGATGAGATACAAGATCAGGTACATGTAGATGAGCAGGCTGCAGGAGAGAAGCTCATTGTGCTAGGGGATTCTATCATTAGAAATACGGAGGGATGGATTTGTGAGGAGCATGATAACCGGATGGTCACTTGCCTGCCGGGTGCAAAGGTTGCAGACATCACCAGAAATATAGATAGCTTGTTAGAGAGAACTGGGAAGGAGCCAGTGGTCATGGTACACGTCGGTACCAATGATGTCGGGAAGGCCAAGCGGTCAGTCTTGGAAGCCAAATTCAGGTTGCTAGGTAGAAGATTGAAGTCCCGGGCTTCCAAGGTAGCATTTTCGGAAGTGCTACCTGTTCCTCGTGCAGGACCCGCCAGGCAGGCAGAACTCAGAAGCCTCAATGCGTGGATGAGGCAATGGTGTCGAGAGGAGGGCTTTAGATTTGTCAGGAACTGGAGAACATTTTGGGACAAGCCAAACCTGTTCAGGAAGGATGGGTTGCACTTGAATCATGATGGGACCAGATTGCTGGCACTCAACCTCAAAAAGGCAGCAGAGCAGCTTTTAAACTGATAACTGGGGGAAAGCCGACAGGAGCTGAGTGGCATCCGGTTCGGAACACCTCATCCTCGGGGAATGAGGTTGGAGAGGGTAGAGAATCACATAGAGAAGACATAGCAGGTATTAGCACTGGGAGAATAACGGAATGTGACAGTTTGTCTACTGAAAATAAAAGCTGTCGGGGAAAAAGAACAAGGCAGCAGCTGTTGTTGCGGGACCCACTGTACAGGTGCTTCTACGCCAATGCTCGAAGCCTCCGAGCAAAGATGGGAGAACTTGAACATTTGGCAGCTAGGGATAACATAGATATAATAGCCATAACAGAAACCTGGTGGAATGAGGAGAACCAGTGGGATACAGCAATCCCAGGCTATAAACTCTATAGAAGGGATAGAGAGGGGCGGGTTGGAGGAGGAGTGGCCATCTATGTCAAAGAAGGGGTAAAATCCAGCAGAATGGAGATGGACAGAGGGTCTGACTCCACCATAGAATCACTTTGGGTTAAACTACCAGGTCCAAGGAGTGATGTGATAGTTGGAGTATTCTATCGTCCACCAGATCAAAACTTGAGGGGGACCTTGAAATGAGGAGAGAAATCATGGAGGTGGCTAAGAGGGATAGGATAGTAATCATGGGGGACTTTAATTATCCCCACATTGACTGGGTCAATGCGAGCTCCGGGCAAGAAAGAGAAACTGGGTTTCTCGACTTGCTGAATGACTGTGCCTTAGAGCAACTTGTCATGGAGCCCACCCGAGAACAGGCAACTCTGGATCTAATACTGTGCGATACTCAGGACCTGGTCAGGGATGTGAATGTCACTGAGCCTCTGGGGAACAGTGACCATGCTGCAATTTCCTTTGCCATGCATGTCGGAGGAAGAGTGTCAACCAAATCAGACATAAAAACCCTTGATTTTCGAAGGGCAAACTTCCCTCAGATGAGGAAACTAGTTAGAGAGAAATTGAAGGGGAAGGTTAGAAGAATCCAATCTCTTCAGAGTGCATGGAGCCTCTTTAAAACAACAATAATAGAGGCCCAGCACAAGTGCATACCACAAAGAAAGAAGAGCTCATTTAAGTCCAAGAGGACACCGGCATGGTTAACGAGTGGAGTTAGAGAGGCTCTAAAGCACAAGGAGAGGTCTTTCTGTAAATGGAAATCCTCCCAAATGAGGAAAATAAAAAGGAACACAAACTCTGGCAAAAGAAATGTAAGAAGATGATAAGGGAGGCAAAGAAAGATTTTGAGGAACGCATGGCTAGCAATATAAAGGGTAATAATAAAAGCTTCTTTAAATATGTTAGAAGTAGAAAACCTGCCAGAGAACCAGTTGGCCCTCTGGATGGTGAGGGAGGAAAAGGGGAGGTTAAGGAGGACTTGGACATTGCAGAGAAATTGAATGAGTTCTTTGCCTCTGTCTTCACGACAGAGGACCTTGAGCGGATTCCGCTGCCTGAGCCGCCCCTCTTGACTAAAGAATTAAATCAAATACAGGTTAAAAGAGAGGAGGTTTTAGGACTAATTGATAAATTGAGGATTAACAAGTCACCGGGCCCAGATGGCATCCACCCAAGAGTTATTAGGGAACTGAGAAATGAAATTGCAGATCTCTTAACGGTTATATGCAACTTGTCTCTTAAAACGGCCACAGTGCCGGAGGACTGGAGGATAGCAGATGTCACACCAATTTTTTAAAAAGGGGGGACCCGGGAAACTACAGGCCAGTTAGCCTTACATCTGTCCCAGGGAAGATGGTGGAAAGCCTCATCCAAGAGAAAATCTTAAAACACATAAAAGAACAAACCTTGCTGAGAGAAAATCAGCATGGCTTCTGTAAGGGTAAATCTTGTCTGACAAACCTTTTAGAATTTTTTGAAAAGGTCAACAGGCACATGGATTTGGGTGAACCGGTGGATATAGTCTCTCTGGATTTTCAAAAGGCTTTTGACACAGTCCCTCACCAAAGGCTGCTGAGAAAAATGCACAGTCAGGGGATAAGAGGGCAGGTCCTCTTATGGAATGAGAACTCATTGAGATCCAGGAAACAGACAATAGGTGTCAATGGGAAATTTTCACAATGGAGAGAGGTGAAAAGCGGTGTGCCCCAGGGCTCTGTCCTGGGACCGATGCTTTTCAATCTGTTCATAAATGACCTGGAGACAGGGATAAACAGTGAGGTGGCCAAGTTTGCCGATGACACAAAACTTTTCCGTGTGGTAAAAACCAGAGAAGATTGTGAAGAGCTCCAGAAGGATCTCTCCAAACTGGGGGAATGGGCTGAGAAATGGCAAATGCGTTTTAATGTAACCAAATGTAAAGTAATGCATATTGGGGCAAAAAATCCAAACTTCATCTATCAACTCATGGGCTCTGAGTTATCCGTGACGGATCAGGAAAGAGATCTTGGTGTGTTGGTGGACAGCTCCATGAAGGTGTCTCCCCAATGTGTGGCAGCGGTGAAGAAGGCCAATTCCATGCTAGGGATTATCAAAAAGGGGATTGAAAATAAAACAGCGAACATTATAATGCCTTTATACAAAACAATAGTAAGGCCCCACCTGGAGTATTGTGTACAATTCTGGTCACCGCATCTCAAGAAAGACATAGTGGAACTGGAAAAGGTGCAGAAGAGAGCGACTAAAATGATTACTGGCCTGGGGCACCTCCCTTGTGAAGAAAGGCTAAAACATTTGGGCCTCTTTAGTCTGGAAAAAAGGCGCTTGAGGGGGGATATGATTGAGACATACATAATAATGCAGGGTATGAGTAAAGTGGATAGAGGGAAGCTCTTCTCTCTCTCCCAAAATGCCAGAACTAGGGGACATACACTCAAATTGAGGGCTGGGAGAGTAAGAACTGACAAAAGAAAATATTTTTTCACCCAGCGCGTTGTAAGTCTATGGAACTCCCTGCCACAGGATGTGGTGATGGCATCTGGCCTGGATGCCTTCAAAAGGGGATTGGACAGATTCCTGGAGGAAAAGTCCATCACAGGTTACAAACCATGATGGAGATGTGTAATCTCTAGGCTTTAAACCAGGGTACTTCAAGGGCCAGATGCAGGGGAGTGGTATCAGGAGACAGATATCTAGTCTCATGCGCTCCCAAACGCATCTGGTGGAGCCGCTGTGAGATTCAGGAAGCTGGACTAGATGGGCCTTTGGCCTGATCCAGCATGGCTCTTCTTATGTTCTTATGTTCTTATGAGGCTAAGCAGGGATCGCACCTCACCTGAGGACCTCCCAGTTATGCAGACACACTATGGGGGGGGGAGAGAAATGTTTGTTTGGTCGCTTGCTTATTTGATTGATTGATTGATTGATTGATTGATTGATTGATTGATTGACTGACTGACTGACTGACTGATTTTTATGCCATGCCATCTAGTACGAAGACTACTCTGGTATCCACATAAACCAAAAATGTCCACAAAATATTCCAGTCTTATTCCATCTTTGCCATTCTTGCTTCCTGAATATGTGTTTATGATTTTATTGTGGATTCAGTTATGTGTATTTATTATTTGTTATCCTATTTTGTATTGTATTTTGTTCTATTTTGTTAGGATGTAACTTTGTAAACCGCCCTGAGTGGCTTAGCTGCTAGATGGCGCAATATAAAACTCCTATTCTTATTCTTATTCTTTTATTCTTATTCTTATTCTTATTCTTATTCTTATTCTTATTCTTATTTAAACCACACAGCTAACTACGCTGGATTTTGTATTACAAATCACTAGTCGAACGCTTCCCAAGCGTTTAGGACTCTGTGATGTATCGTCAAACTATGCAAGCAGATCCCAGTAAGGCGGCTTTCTGCAGCTGACTGATGGTGACTTTGTCAACTCCAATTCCTTCTAAATACTTGCTTAGCTCTTTAGGCACCGCATCCAGCGTGCCGATTACCACTGGGACCACTTGTGCCGGTTTATGCCAGAGTCTCTGAAGTTCAATTTTCAGATCCTGATGTCAGGTAATTTTTTCAAGTTGTTTCTCAATGACTCTACTATCACCTGGTACAGCAACATCAACGATTCACACTTTTTTCTTCTCCACAATCACAATATCCGGGGTATTATGCTCCAAAACCCTGTCTATCTGTTTTTGGAAGTCCCAAAGTAATTTTGCATGCTCATTTTCAATCAGTTTTTCAGGCTTATGATCCCACCAGTTCTTTGCTATGGGCAGATGATAGTTCTGACACAAATTCCAGTGGACCATTTGAGCAACTACATTATGACGCTGTTTGTAATCAGTCTGTGCAATTTTCTTGCAACAACTCAATATATGGTCAATAGTTTCATCTGCCTCTTTGCAGAGTCTACATGTGGGGGACTCAGCTGATTTTTCTATTCTAGCCTTAACTGCATTTGTTCTGATAACTTGTTCTTGAGCTGGAAAAATCAGGACTTCTGTCTCTTATTTTCAGCATTCCATTGGTGAGCCATAACCAGGTCTTTTCCTCATCTACTTTTCCTTTGATTTTTTCAAGGAACTGCCCATGCAGTGCTTTATTATGCCAGCTATCAGCTTGTGTTTGCATCATTGTTTTTCTATATTGACCCTTTGTTTGCTTTACTTTAAACACCTCCCTGTTCTTAACCTCCAATAATGCTGGCTCTGTACTATTTTTTACATAATCTGCCAATGCATGCTTCTCTTCTTCAACTGTCTGCTTCACTTGCAAAAGACCTCTACCACCTAATTTTCTAGGTAAGTACAGCCTGTTAACATCACTGCGTGGATGTAATGCATAGTGAATGGTCATAAGTTTTCTTGTTTTCCTATCCAGACTATCTAGCTCCATCTGAGTCCAGTTTATAATGCCAGCGGTATACCTGATGACCGGTATTCATTCATTCATTTATTCATTCATTCATTCATTCATTCATTCATTCAATTTATATGCCGCTCACTACCCAAAGGTCTCTTATGGAGCATAATACCCCGGTATGGCCCAGCTACAGAGCCCAAGTACAGAGGAGGGTGGTCAGGATGGTTGAAGGTCTGGAACATACATCTTATGAGGAACAGCTTAGGGAACTGGGAATGTTTAGACTTTCAAAAAGAAGGCTGAGGGGGGATATGATAGCTATGCTTAAATATTTGAACGGATGTCATACTGAAGAAGAGACTGGTTTGTTTTCCATGGCTTCAGAGACTAGGACTTGGGGCAATGGTCTCAAACTACAGGAAAAGAGATTCCATTTGAACATTAGGAAGAAATTCATGACAGATAGAGCTGTTCTGCAATGGAATATGCTGCCACAAAGGAGGGTGGTGGATGTCCATCTGTCGGGGGTTACTTTGATGGGGGTTCCTGCATGGCAGGGGGTTGGACTGGATGGCCCTTGAGGTCTCTTCCAACTCTAGGATCCGATGATTCTATGATTCGGTTGAGGCCGAGCCTCTTCACCACTCACTTCCTGTCAACCTAAGGCCTCAACACCCCTGGTTGCCCCCTGGTAGCCATTTGGCCAACACCCCTTTTCTCTATCTGGAAGCCTCCTGAAAGAGCCTCTTCACACACGAATGCCACTGAGCAAACAGCCACCACTGGTTGTCCCAATAAGTAATCGCACAGGCAAGGTGGACGTTTCTGCCCAGTCGGGTGGCAGGGAAGGAGTTCTAGCCGGCTACAGGTTTCCCTTCCAGTGGATCTCAGGTGGTTGATTAAGATGTGGCTGCAGGCCCTCAGCACTCCCTTCCCCTCCCCTCCCAAACACTCTACCAAACTAGCAGGCAGAGAAGGACCTGGTCTCAAGCCAGGAGGCTTAACGTGCCTTTAATATGCGCCTGGGCGGTGGGCAATGCAAATACCAAAGCACGCTCCACATGGCGACTCAGCGGTGTGCAAAAACAATGCTTTCTTTAGACACACCTGCAGGGTGCAGAGCATAAGAGGAGAAAAACAGGAACGCAAAGTGCCTGGCTCTTCAGGAAGCATTGCTCTCAAGCAACATCGCTCTGAGTTTCTGTGCTGTTGAAGAGACAGCTCCACATCGCCGCCTGCTACTGGACACGTGGTCCTTTATTATGGTGCGCGCTGCCTTGCTGTCTCGCTTTCTGAAAAGCCGCTGTGACCAAATTATTCGTTGTACGGATACCCAGACGGCCTCCTGGTGGGAACTGGGGTTGTAGAGCAACACCCAAAGTGAAACAGGTTGTTCATGGAGGGTTTTATGTGCCTGCAGGCGACACCTCATCTAAAGTGCTGTTTCTCATTTAAAGCATTCATCAAGAGACGTGAGTGTGCTGCCGCCTAAAGAAGCGCTGAGAGATCCATGCTGCTGTTTGCCTGAAACGGTTCTGGTGCCAAAGCAGCACTTTCTGGAAGGCATTTAAATGGATCCCTTGGCAGTTCTTTCACCCTCGTTTCAGGGCCTTTCTCTGCGGAGTTGGCACCTTCTTCACCATCCCTCTCCAACACACAAACACACTTTAAGGAAGGGGCTTCCTCGGCGTTAGGAGCCTGCATTGCCAGCTAAGATCTCACAGAATGTAGCCCACAGTCACCAAAAGATTAGCTTTTAAGGATTCCCTATGATCGTATCAAATTTTATGTACTATTTGCTTTTTATTTTATTTATATTCCCCCTTTTCCCAATAGATGGACTCAAGATCACTTCCAAATTATTTAAAATGAAACACTGATTAAAATACAACGTATTAGAAAGTGAACAAGTATCTGTTAAACCAAACCAAAAATCCTGATTTAAAACAAATTCAAACCCATTTAAAAGCCATTTTTAAATTTAAAATAAGGGTCATAGAATCATAGAATCATAGAGGGCGCTTTTACACGACCCCTAAGATCCGCTGGCCACTTACATTCGGACCAGAGATCTTAGGGGCTTGTCACTCTTCCTGCTTCCCCACCCCTCCGCACCTCCTGGCTGCTGGCTGCTTGAGGGGAGGGAGAAAAAAAAGGAAGAAAAGATTGTGCCTCACCTCCGTTCTGGCTCTCGCTCTTGCTGGCAAGATTCTTGTGTCTGTAAAGTAGCTCTTAAAGGGGCGGGAGCCCAAAAAAACAACAAACAGAAGCGAGGAGAGCCCCGCACTCACTATCATTACACCGCATCAAGGAATTTTCACCTCCAGAGAGCAGGTACTTGAAAGGTGCGCTGGGACGTACTAAAGTGGGCATGGTCACACCTAATTTCCTGTAAACTCTGGAGCTGGTGGGTAAACATTTTTAAGCTCTGGAGCTGGGAGCCATTTGCTGCGGAGTTTAGGGGTCGTGTATAAACACCCAGAGTTGCTTGCACATTGGGTCCCCTGGGATAGCGGTCACATCCGTCCAAGGAGTGGGCCGGGCCTGGTTATGCCCCGTTTCCCTCCCTGCGGAGCGAGACAGTCCGGAGAAACAGCTTCTTCACCTGAGGTGGTGAGCCTGCTTACATTTTCACTTATTGGTCAATAATAGCCAAAGTGCAGAAGGGAATTTAATGGCTTGGGCAGCAAAAACAAAGGAGAAGGAGCAAATAACCTTTAATGTCCCATGACATGTTCCAGCCTCTAACTACTCCATTACTTTCCCAGCCTCCTCATTTCCAGAGGCCTGAGCAAGAGGGACCAGGTGTCAACCCCCTTTTATTCCTGCCCAAGGCAGCATTGCATGCAAACTGAACAGAACATTCGGGGAATCTAGGGTGACCTGGGGAGGGGGCCAGGGGGGAGGAGTGAAAGTGGAGAAGAGAGGCTGGAAAAGAAACGGGTGCATTCTGCACAATGTTTATTAAAGAGGCTCAAAAGCATTAAATAAGAGGGCCAGAAGTATGTGGCAGGCACAGTTCCAGACCAGGACTTGCAGATGATGGGGTACAGCAGCGTTCAGCTGTCAAGACTTACAGAGGAATTTGGCAAAAGTCAAAGCTGATATACTGGAGTGCAGGGGAAGGAAGCGAAAGAGTTAATGCTCCCAGCAGCCGGTTTGAAAAGGATGCTGCAAATCCACAACAACAACAACATGGTGTGAAGAGTGGGGGTTGCTTTGTGCCAAGGGCCTGGTAGGCAGAGCTTGGAAGAGTTATATCTTTGGACAAGAATTCCTTGACTCTCCAAGCCAGCGTGGCCACCATGCTGGACACTGATGGACACTTGGTTGGCCGCTCACTGTGCAGCGGAAGGAGGGCAGCCTCAAGACACGGTTTGTCCCTCCTCCTCACTTCCACAGGCAAAACTGATCCAATCCATCAGGCGGCAGGAAGAGACCAACCCTGGCTGAAACAGTCTTGGGTCTCCAACCCACCAGAAACAGATGTGGTCATGACTCAGCAAGAGAGAACAGGAGGGGACAAACAGACTCAGTAGGTGAGCGTCCGAGGAACACGGTCATAACTCCAGGGATGGGGAGGATGTCCTCCTTCCACTACAGAAAAAGAACATCTCATGGTGAGTATCCAACGTTGCTGAAGCAGAGCAGGACATCCTCAAGAGAGGGGATGGAACAAAGATGGTTTTGTAAGGGGCAGGTGACTCCTGGGTCCCACCCTAGACCAGGGCTGTCTAAGAAAAGTTTTGGCCCACCCACCTGCCCAAAACGTTTGGTCCAGATTTGTCCCGTTTCTTTACCTTCAGCCGCCTAACCCACCCCCTTGCTCAGCTCTTCCGCAGGAGTCTCCACCTTCCTAATCCAGAGCACTGGCAAAGTGAGGAGCCCTGGCCGGGACCAGTGCTGCGTCCTTGAGCTGCTGGCCAGGTGGCGCATGTGCTTCTGTAAGTAGACCGTGTGGATGTCTTGCAGTTTATAGCAGACCGCGTGCTGTTCAAGGTTGGACAGCCCTGGTCTAGGGTGGGACCCACGAGTCACCTGCCCCCTACAAAAACATCTGGGTGGGGTTCAGATGTCCACCACCAGCTGAAGGACTTGTTTCCCAAATTCTGCCAGCGCCGAGGCAATGCAAGCCATGCGGCCATGTCCGATGAAAGAAGAGGACACCTGCCATGTGGCCACCCTGCAAATTTCTTCCAGAGAAGCTCTTGTACTCAATGTGGCTGATGCGGCCACACACATTGTAGAGTGAGGAGGGATGCCCTCCTAGCCGTCTAGAGCTAGAACATAAGAACATAAGAAGAGCCATGCTGGATCAGGCCAAAGGCCCATCTAGTCCAGCTTCCTGTATCTCACAGTGGCCCCACCAGATGCGTTTGGGAGCACACAAGACTAGATCTCTGTCTCCTGATACCACTCCCCTGCATCTGGCTCTTGAAGTACCTCGGTTTTAAGCCTGGAGATGACACATCTCCATCATGGTTTGTCACCTGTGATGGACTTTCCCTCCAGGAATCTGTCCAATCCCCTTTTGAAGGCATCCCGGCCAGGTGCCATCACCACCTCCTGTGGCAGGGAGTTTCACAGACAGCTAGAACATAGACCAGTGCAAACTGCAGGCGAGGGGTGCCGGAGCAAAGCCAAGGCCCAAACTGAAAATGGTTCAGTTGCCAGGGTTGTTTCCTCCTCCCTCTTCAGGGACTTCGTTCTGGCGCATGGAGATGCCATTTTGCTGTCATAGCTTGCTAAGCGCCTGCCCGCCTCTTCCTTCTTGGCTTTGGGACTCTTTTTTTTAAAGTCTCTGAATTTCTGGATCCCTTGCGTCTGAAAGGGTGGAAGTAGTTCACAGTAGCTGGCAAGTGGCAGCCAAGGGGCCAAGCAGAGAAGGAGAGAAGCGGCCCCCACTGGCTTGTGTCCCCAGGCCGAACCGTTGTCTGAACATGAAAACCAAGGACTGCAACGAAGCGGTCTCTTTTAGGAGGAGATATCAATCAAGAGCTTAATTATTTGGAAGACAAATAAAAAGAGTTTCTCTTCTAACTTGAAAGCGTGGTTAATGTCAAGTTGCTTAATTGCAATTGCCTCTTCTCGTATAACTTGGATTGGTTAACTAAGGTGCAAAGACAAGGAAACAAGGCATGGATTGAATTGATCATCAGAAACTCCCAAGGCAGGCCAAGAGTCCCACTGGGTGTCTGTCCCAGACAGCAGGGGATCCCGGACCTGGTTAGGACAGCATCAGGCCAAGGAATGTGAGAAAGTCAGCTTGCCAGTCGTACACACACACCGCTTACAGCTTCACTCCCCCGAGTGGGGGCTTCCCCTCCTCTGCCTTGGTTGACTCCTAAGAGATCCAAAATAAAGCCCAAGTTTTTTTTTCCTGGTTTGGTGAAAGAGAAACATGGCAGAGCCCCCCGTTTAGACAACATCTTGCCTGATTATTTTATTATTTTTTATTTTTTTTTCATTTTAATTATTGCACTACTCTATATGTCTAATTTTTAAAAATTGATATCTGTATTACTGCTGTAAACTGCCAGGAGTTTCTCCGGAAGACAGGTGGTATGAAAATAAATAAATAAATAATATAACATGACAAATACAGAACAGTGGACCCTTGTATAACAAACTATGTGTATAACATAAAATTTGTACAACATAAAAAATTCCAGAGATAGGGAAAATTTGCTTAACATAATCGCCTATGGGATGAATCCGTACAACATAAAAATGGGATTACTCCGTTTTCAAGGCATTCCTATGGGAAATTTGTATAAAGGAAAATTTGCTTAACATAATTTCATTTGGAACGAATTAATTGCCTTATACAAGGTACCACTGTATCTGGTTTGCTAACCCACTCCTGCTGCAGCTGCAAACGCTGTGCCTGGCTTCATTCCAGCTCCTCTGGTTGGTAAGGCATCCTTTTGAGCGCCACGCTTGCCCTCTGAACAGATCAAAGTGGAGGATCTGAGGAGTCAACTCCCCCATAAGTCCAACTGACTTAAATGGGCCTACTCTAACTGCAACTTACTTTAGCATGCTGAGTTGCAGTTCAAGTGGACCGAATGGCATGAATGGAACCTATGGAGAAGGTGAGGCATTAAATCCTCATGGATTCAGTACACTAATTGGCAAGATTCTGGCCAACGTTGACCTTGCCCTGGGCGGGACATGCTGACCAAATTGCCTGCCCAGGTCAACGTTAGCCAATGCTGACCCCAAAAAAAGTGGGTTGAATCAGGGCTTCAGTTGTACTGAAATGCCTGTGGGACAAACTGCCCCTCACTGGAGGTCACACACAGATGGTGGGAGCTGATGGCTTAAATGATATAATACAGGGCTGTTCAACTTTGAAGAGGCCAAGGTCTACTTTTTCCAGCCCAAAGTGTCTGAGGGCTACTACACTAAAACCTCTACTTATGAATTTTATCCATTTCAAACACAAGCTCATAAGTAAAAACTTTTGTAAGTAGAGCAGCAGTTTCCCATAGGAATGCATTGAAAACCAATTAATCTGTTCTGGAGGGAACAGATTTCAATGCCCTTTAACTGCCCTGCTCGGCTGAGACAGTGAGCTGGCAGACTCAGAACTTTGCTGGGGCAGTGGTGGTCCTTGGGGTGGGGGAGGGAGGGAGGGAGGGGTGAAGAACTTATCCCCTCACTTTTTTTATTGATGGCTGGTGGGCTACTCTTGAACCTTTCGCGGGCTACCGGCAGCCCCTGGTCTACCTGTTAGGCAGGCTTGATATAATATAACCTTTGACCTGCAGAGCTGGAAGGGACCCTGTGGGTCATCCAGCGCAGCCCTTCTCAAGGGGGCCCAGTGGGAAACTGAACTCCCAACCCCTGGCTCCGTAGCCAGATGCCTAAACCTCCAAGCTACCCAGCAGTTATAACACAGGGAAGGGAAGCAAAGGGAAGGAACGGCTGCCAGAAGAGATGGGCGGAACCATGGGTTTTGGACTACAACTCCCAGAATTCCACATGCACCATGGCCAGTGGCTATGCTGCCTGGGGGAATTCTGGGGATTACAGTACAACAGGTCAAAGGCATGCAGCTCTCGCAATACATGGGAGATGCCGATAAGGCACCACCGCTAAGCAATCTGCAAGTATTCTGGCACGAGCAGCCTGCTTCTCCGGAGGAAAACCTCCATGGAAAGGAAAGGAAGAATGAGAGGCAAGCTCTGGCCAGGTGAGTCCAGCTTCCCCTTGAGAAATGGCACCGTGTCTCTGGGATCATGGAGACTGGCTTCTCTAGAAAGCACCCAGGAAAACGGCAGTGGAATTAATGATGGAGGCCGATGCGGCTCCGGGGAGCTGGTGCCAGCCTTTGTGCTTGGCACGACTACAGGAAGTCAGGGCTCAGGCCTTTCAAGGGGACAAATGTGTAACATTTTCAATGATCACAGAGGGTGGTGGAGTCTTCATCTTTTGGAGGTTTTTAAGCACAGGCTGGATGGCCATCTGTCGGAAATATTGTGATGGGGGTTCCTGCATGGCAGGGGGTTGGACTAGATGGCCCTGGAGGTCCCTTCCAGCTCTAGGATTCTATGATTCTCCAAGGAAGGCAAGTTGGGTGAAATCAAATGTCAGGAGGCTCTCCATGGTTAGGAGCCATACTTTAAAAAAAAAAAAAACCTGCACAGCTGAAGCGGCTGTTCAGACTGCCCTGAAGGTTGTGTGTGTGTGTGTGTGTGTGTGTGTGTGTGTGTGTGTGTGTGTGTGTGTGTGTGTGTGTGTGTGTGTGTGTGTGTGTGTGTGTGTGTGTCTTTATTTACTGGTATGGAATGGACTAAAACCTGTAACTTTTGCTTATGTGGCCACTGGAAAATAATCCAAGAGCCTCACCCTGTTTTTTCCAAAGAGTTAAAACTCTGCTCATGGGGGGGGGGGGAGTGTCTGATCCTGAAGAAGCAGGCTTCTGTTTTGGGGCTTTGAGAGCGCCAAGGAGCCTGGATGAGATCCTTGGGTCTGATCCAGACAACAAGGTCCATTAATACTTGCCTGCTGGCAGCCTTAAGAGGTGCAGCTGAAACCGTGGCCAAATAACTCCCATTTTCTTATCATGATTGTCTTCTCTGAAACCCTCTTGGCTGCTGGTGAGAGAAGAGAATTGAGGTTTTTCAGGTCTGTTTGAGCTCCTGGGAATCAATGAGCTTGGGCCAGGGGTGGAGGAGAGAAGGCAAGAGGGGAAGGGGGAAAAAAAAGAGATTTAAGGAGCGCCTGTTTCCTGGACTTCATTATCTGTGTCTTGTCCTGGCTGGCTAGTTAAAGCCAAGTTAAAGCGGTTCAATCCCTCTGTCTCCTGTCATGTATAAAAATGATTCAGAGGCCCATCTCAAGAGGTGGGGAAGGGGAGGGGTTAGGGTTGGCCGGGCCATTCCGATGGCCCCACCGGCATTACAAAAGGATATCACACCATTATTAAAGGGTCGGGGCTATTTTATGTGCTCACATCTATTCAATTGGTATTTCGATCAATGAACGCGTTACAAGCTTTCCCTTTAAGAGCCCTAATAAACAACAAGATGGAAAGTAAAATTCTCCATAAAATGACACTTTTAAAAATCCATTTCATCCAGAGCTATAGGCACTTTGCAAAGCAGGCTGAGGCTGAAACCCAAAAAAGGGGGGTGATTGGGGATGACAGAGAAGGAAAAGAGAGAAAGAGAGAGAAAGAGATGGTTTTTCGCCTCAAGTTTAAAAGTTCAGCCCGTTCACTCTGGGGAGAGCGACTGGAGGTATCGGCAGAGGCTCCTTATTTCGGCGTGGTTGTTTTCTTGTTTGTTTTAGTTTCTAAGTTTTATCTTCTTCGTCTGATTTCCCCAAGTTCTTTCCATCCTGTTGTTTCCACTGCCATGTGCAAAATTTGTCAATTTTAAAAAGATCTTATTTTAACTCTTTTTTGTTGATTGTCGTCCTGTGTGCTTATATTTGCTCCCTGCTATCCTTATTGTTAACCGCCCGGAGCCCCTTTAGGAAGACGGGCGGTATATAAATAAATAAATAAATAAATAAATAAATAAATAAATAAATAAATAAATAAATAACAAGAGCTAACCTTGGCCAGGGTGTCAGTTCTGACTCCCAGCATCCTGGCATCTGCCTTCCTCGCTGTTCCACGGTGGGAACTACATTCCCAGAAACGATGGCTGTGGATCTGCCGCCGGGGGCATTGCTTCCCATCCCAAAAACTGTCCAAAAGGCTGGGCTTCTCACCCAAGGGAGGCGAGTGGGTCCCCCACCTACAGCTGGAGGATGGACAAAGGGGGGGAAGTGCTTGCCCCAGGGGAAATGCTAGGGGTAGGGTTCCAACCATGACCAATGTCTGCAGCCGGTCGGTCTATCCTGTGCCGCCAGCCCCATTCGGGCTCACTGTGTCTGCACGAGCAGCGGAAACAAGATTCAAAACCCCGTTCCCTGTAAAGTGGAACAGGAACGGTGGAAGAAGGGCAGAGACTCCGGCTGGGTAGAGTTTAAAGTTCTCCGCGGGCTCCTCCCAACCCAGGAAGGAGGCCAGGTGCCTCCCAAGCCAAGCCAGGCCAAGAGCAGCGAGGCATCCAGGGGCCTGAAGGCTAAAGCGGCACAAGCCTTGCTCTTCACCTTGACCCCACAGAATATCACTGGCCCCACACAACTACAGCCCTGGCCCTGCTCGCCCTCTAGCAAGGGGCCCTAAGACTGATGAAGCCGCGACCAGGGCTGTACACTGTACTGACCCAGGGTCAAAGGAAGAGATGCTGTATTTTCTCCATTCTTTCTCTGAGGCCTCTCTCACATCTCTTGGGTTTACAGATGTAAGTCACCATGGGATCGTTCTAAGGAGAAACATAAGAACATAAGAAGAGCCATGCTGGATCAGGCCAAATGCCCATCTAGTCTGGCTTCCTGTATCTCACAGTGGCCCCACCAGCTGCGTCTGGGAGTGCATGAGAATAGATCTCTGTCTCCCGATACCACTCCCCTGCATCTGGCCCTTGAAGTACTCTAGTTTTAAGCCTGGAGATTACACATCTCCATCATGGTTTGTAACCTGTGATGGACTTTTCCTCCAGGAATCTGTCCAATCCCTTTTTGAAGGCATCCAGGCCATATGCCATCACCACATCCTGTGGCAGGGAGTTCTACAGACTAACAACATGCTGGGTAAAAAAAAGGCAGAAGAAAGGCAGGAGAAAATATTTTTAATTTTTTTTAAAAAAGCTTGCTCTTATGTACAACCCCATAGCGTTTAAAGCACTCTCTGGGTGGTTTACAAGTAAATTCTGAAGGTTACACGTTGCCCCCAAACACCCACATGCAAGTTGGTTATTCAGTTTACCAACCTCAGAAGGATGGAAGGCAGAGTCGACCTTGAGCCGGCTACATGAACCCATTGGGATCAAACACAGGCTATGAGCAGAGTCTTGGTGGCAGTGCTGCAAATTAACCACTTTGCCGTGAGGTTATTTAATAACGTTTCAAATTAAATAGATAAATATTTTATTTATATAACTTGCTTCTTTGCCACAAAAGTAGAGACAAAAAGAACTGGAGGTCTCTCTTGCAGAAGGTGAGTAGGCAGTGGGTGCCAGAGTGGGAACCCAAGCCAGAGCTATCAGGGGAACAACAGCCCACTCAAGGTTCACTCAGCCTTCCATCCCTCTGAGATTGGTAAAACAAGTACACAGCTTTTAGGGGAGCAGTATGTAGCCTGGATAATTAACTTGCACATGACTCTGAGACTGTTTTAAGCACTACAGGGCAATATAGAGGGCAAAACAACAAAAACATAGGCAGATGTTTCAAATTTCTAGCTTTTCATGGCATTCAGAAGATCTTCTTTCTAAAAGGATTTTTTTTTATCCAGTTCAAGGTTTATGGAGAAGGGCACAAGACATTCAGATGACAGTCAGTTCAAGTGTTGTTGTTTTTTTCCACCCAGCTGAGATCGCAATAATGGGAATTATACCACATCACCTGGCCAGTCAGTTGCTGAGCACTCATTTCACAAAGTGAACACAACATACACCACAGATGACACCTGGGAGAGGGAGTCTGATTTTAGCAACTGCTCCCCAAGGACATTAAGGGTGCATTCAGAGACCAGGTGAGTTGGCTGCCAAACGTCCCCTCTCTCTGCCCTTGCACACTCTCAGCAGTGTCTGTGCAAATGAGTTCACCGCATCCCTGGGAATTCTGAATCAGCAGCAGCATAACACCAAGCAGAAGCCACTTCTGTGAGAGCCTCCGTCACTGAGCTGGCCGCCCGCCGCACACGGGGGCCACCGAAAGTGGGACTGCGGAGGAGGCACCCAGGGGAGTGCAGACCACAAAGAGGGATGAGCAGAGCCTGCCGAAAGAGGATGTGTGTCCCTTGGCGGCGGCAGCCTCCCGAGATCCCTTGGAGAGGGCTGGCGTCCTTTGCGACTCTCAGCGGCATCGCATCACATACGCCCCAGTGAACCTCATTAGCAGAAGGTCCCTGATAACAGCCTTCCCCTGCTCCCACCCATCCACCGAGTTCAGTGCACACAATCATGTTAATTCCAGGCAAAAATCAAAGAAACAAAACAAAACAAAAGACAAAAACATGGCACCTTAAAGACTTAAGACTAAAAACTAAGACTAAAATTAAACAAACAAACAAACAAACAAACATTATATTATATTATATTATATTATATTATATTATATTATATTATATTATATTATATTATATTATATTATATTATAATGTAAGCTTTCGTGGATCAGGTCCACTTCTTTGGACATATAACAGCAGAATGAGAATGTCCGAAGAAGTAGACGTGATCCACAAAAGCTTACATTAAAATATAATAGTCTTTAAGGTGTCATTTTTTTTTTTGGTCTTTTGTTTTGTTTCTTTGATTTCTGCCTGGAATTTTTGCACAGACTAACATGGCTGCCTCTTCCAAAGCGCTGAATTTTGTTAATGTTTGCCTAACTGGAAAAGAAAGAGAAGGAGCTGGAACTGGGGAAGAGTGATGTTCTGTCCTCTCCAAAGGGCAGGAAGGCCCCTGAAGTTCTCCATCCAAGCCACCTTGAGAGGCACTATCTCAAGACCTGCCATCGTCAGCAAGGGGGAGGATGTCCCAGGGATCAAGGTGGTCCCTGGCGGGCAGAACCTGAGGCGCCCAAGGGATCAATTTTGCACGATGATCCCTGTGCCAACAGGTGGACATCAGACCCATCTGATCCCTGGAATCAAAACACAGAGACCAGAGAGACACCTCCTGATGCTCAAACAGATAAATCCTTAGCCAGCTTGACCAAGAAAAGGAACTATGTTCAGAACCGGCAGCATTCAGAAAGGTGCCCCTGTAAGCGCCCATTGAAAAGAATCTCACTGGAACCAGCAGAGGGAAATAAAATCTGAGGAAAGGCTGTTCAGGAATGGCATGGGATGCTTCTGCCTGGCAAAACAGGTGCCACGCCAAGCTGTCGCCAGCCTGCTCCTCCCTATGGGCTCTGCTGAGTCAGGCTCATGAGAGTTGTCTTTCCAGCAGCATCTGGTGAGCTGGGGTTCCCTAACCCAGCTTCCAATGGTGGTGGTGGCTGCTGCTGGTGGTACTTAAATAATAAACTGCAACAGAAGGCCATCAATGGCAGCCTTATGTTCCGAAGGCCCCCAGAGAAACAAAACACCCACAGCCTCTTTTTGCTGTTCATGGGTATTAGAGGAGTTGTGGTCCAACAGAAGGACACCCGGCTGGAGGAAAGGCATAAATGCCAGCTTAAGACACAGAATCCTAGAACGATGGCGTTGGGAGGGGCCTATAAGGTCATCAAGCCCAACACCCATCTCAAGGCAGGAATACAAATCCAATCGGATGTGACAGAGGGTTGTCCAAATTTCTCTTGAATGCCTCCAGCATCGGAGCACTCGCCGCCTCCCAAAGTAACTCGTTCCATTGTCCGTGGGCTCTTACCGTTTAGAAGTTTTGCCCTGATCCTCAGCCTAAATCTAGCTTGAGCTCATGATTATATCCTTCCAGTAGTCACACACTGAAGGGTATAGGTCTTTGGCTAAAGAGTTCAATTCCCCGCCGGGCCTCTTTGACAGGGGCTGGACCAGATGATCCATAGCATCCTTCTAGCTCTGCAGCTTCAAAATGATGACGACGTCAAACAGATGAGTCTGCAGCTGAGCTGGGCCTTGAATTCTGAACACAAGCCGACCTCTCCCATGGGAAACTGCTTTTTTGATACCCTCTTGCTGAGTTTATCTGGAAGTTGAGTCATGGCAATTGGACTTCTTTTTCTTGAGAAGTCCAGTTGCCATGACTCAACTTCCAAATAAACTCACCTGGATGGCTGAGAACCTTCATAGAGCCTTTTCACATGACCCCTAAGATCCGCTGGCCACTTAAATTCGGACCAGAGATCTTGGGAGTGCGTTGCTCTTCCTGGGTTCCCACCCCCTCCGCACTTCCTTGCTCCTGTCTGTGTGAGGGGAGGGAGAAAAAAAGAGAGGAAAAAATGCAGGCTCACCTCCGTCTGCCGGTCGACCACCCCGAGCCCCGTCGTCATCCTGATTCCTGTCTCTTAAAGGGGCGGGGGGGGGGGACAACAACAAACAGAAGCGAGGAGAGCCCGGCACTCTAGGTTACATCCGGATCTGGGATTTTTCATGCTCCGAGAGCAGGCACTTGAAAGGTGCGCTGGGACGCGCTTAGGTGGGCGTGGTCGCACTTAATTTTCTGTAAACTCCGGAGCTGGTGGGGAAACAATTTTAAGCTCCGGAGCTGGGAGCCATTTGCCCCGGAGTTTAGGGGTCGTGTGAAAAGGCCCATAGGCTCTTGCTGAGTATTCACACAGGGCACCTCAATGAAGTCCGAGCTGGCTGAAACTCTTGGCTCTGCCCTCATGCAAAGCTGAGAAGACCAGAGGCTTCTCCTCCTGGTGCCTGGAAGGAGGCAGACTTTACAAATGCCTTCCCGGCCACCTCTTACAGACCGGAGGTGGCCACACTGTCTTTTCTCAAACAGTTCAGAGAAAGAAGCAGAAGACTCTTCCCAGTCTCCCTTGACAAGGACCAAAATCACCTTTGCAGGACCAGAAAGGGAGGTGTTTCTTCAGAGGGACAGAACAGGCTCTCTTCACCCCATTAATGGGAAAGCTACTACGGGCCAACATCTTTTGCCCAAGATTGGCAATTATGCAACTGTCTGGTTTTGTTTTACGTACGCACTGGCTTTCCAAGTACAGTGGTACCCCGATTTAAGAGCAGCTCAACTTAAGAGCAGCTCGACTTAAGAGCGGAAAACTATGGTGTTTTAACTGCCACCTTACAAATTTTAGATATAGTCTGCTTGAATTACATTTTTTTTCATTTTTTAAATTTTTAAACTTATTTTTTCAATTTTTTTAGATAAGTAACCTGACTTAAGAGTAGCTCAATTTAAGAACATGCATTTGGAACGGATTAAATCCGCAAGTCGAGGTACCACGGTAGCTTTCCCATGGTGGCCTCCCCCTTCCCCCAAAATCCTCTTGACTTTCCTGGTCACAGGCAGGCCATGCAAGAGGCTGACGACCCCACTCTCCGTGCAGGGATCCCAGTGTGGCCGTTTGCTCCCTCCAGTGAACCTACGCGGCTCTCGGCCAAGGCTGTGTCAAAAGCAAGAAAATGATAATGAAAAAAAAGAGGAACACGACACAACTCTTCCCTTCTGGACGCCTCAAAGGGGAAAGGACTGAAAGCGGCTAAGAACAGAGCAGTCGACCTCCCAGCCCTCCATCCTCTGCCAGCAAAAAGCAGCTCTCCTTCCCATGACGGGGGGAAGCCCCAGGATCCTGGAGGTTTGCCTCGGCCACCCCTGACGGAAAGCAAATGAATGGGTGGGCAGGAGGAGGAGGTGGAGGTGGGAGGCAATGGGGAGGGGAGAGAGATGGCAGTAATTTATACTCTCCTGCCTATGCTTTACGGCTTTCTTAATTCGGCTCCTGCTACTATTAATGTAGTTAATGTTGAGATTATATCTATTTTCTGGCGTCAGTCGGTGATTTATTTGAGCCATTTTTCCGGTGCCGGCTCCCACGCTGTTAAATCAAGTGACTTGCCAATTAAGTGCTGACTGGGGGAAGTGGATGCAATCTTAACAGATATCTAACCACAAATTAAACAAGGGCGGGGGGGTGGGTGGGAGGGTTGGGGGGGTTGCACTTTGCGGTATTGTGTGGCCAAGATGACAAACCTTGCCGACTTGGGCAACGGAGAAGACCCAACCGCACGAAGGGAAAGAGCCTTAAAGGGAGGGCCTGGAGATGTTCTTGTGCCGACTAACCAAAGTCCAGTCATCCTTCGCCCAGGCCTCCTCCCGCCTCCTGCCAACGCAGCCGCACACCCGCTGCCCACCTCCTGCATCCCTCCCAGCTGGATGCAACTGGGACGCCATCTCTCGGCTGCCACTGGATGTTGGTTTCCAACGAAGATGGCCTTAGCACTCGCTTCCCCTCCGGCAAACCCCTGTCAGCAAAATCCTATCAGGGGATGCACCACAGCCTATTTTGAAGACTCTGCTCATACCGTCACTGCCCTGTGGCCTTCTGACGCGGGGGGGGGGCAAGCGGCAGGGTGCCAGCCAATGCCCAGGGGCAACTGTTTCAAGAAGCTCGAATTTGCAATCTTCTTGGAAGGCTTCACTGACTTTTACCTCGTGGCTCTTCCCCCTCTTCCTGCCCCCAGAAGGGATGGGGGGGGGATCCTTATCCTTCCCTGCATGACTAATTTTGCCCACTGCTCCTTTCTGCAACTATTCTCCAGACTGTTCCAAAACTCCCATGTGAAAAAAAGCATTATTAAATTCCTCCCGGTCAAGGAACACAGGGTGCGTCGTCCCCCCATCAACCCCCGGGCAGGCTTATTTTTAAACCCAAATGCAAAATATCCTTTGAATGCCAGATGGCCTCTGTTGCTGCTCTATATAGGAAATGAAGGCATCTCGGAAGTCCGTGGCTCTGTTAAACCGATCAGTGTGTTGGCACGGGCGGGGGGGTCTGTGCGTCTGTGCTGAAGGGGTGGGAGGAGGATCTCAGACCAGGCCCTTATCAGGAAATGCTAGCCCTTGAGCCAGGGCAGGGGGCAGGAAAGATGCGGAAGGTGCTTTCCAAGAACTTTGAAAGATGTCCCAGGTCAAGTCACAGCTCTTTCCTTAGTTAGAGATGCGGGCGCATTCTAAAATTGGGCTCAAAAAAGGCTGGCACCAAAAAAAGCGGGGGTGATTCATGCCAAGTTCATCTGTAAGCCCTCTCAGCGTCCTTATACTGCATTTGCCCCGACGGCTCTTTTGGCGAAACAGTATTTTTAGCTCCGGGTCGGCACAGGTGAACTCCTCGGGAAGAAATCGGAAGGGAAGCTAAGGTTCAGGAGGAGGTGCCACTGGGGAGAGATAGGGAAGCTTGTTTGTAACCTGGGATGGACTTTTCCTCCATGAATCTGTCCAATCCTCTTTTGAAGGCATCCAGGCCAGATGCCATCACCACATCCTGTGGCAGGGAGTTCCACAGACTAATAACGCGCTGGGTGAAAAAATATTTTCTTTTGTCTGTTCTCACTTTCCCAACCCTCAATTTGAGTGTATGTCCCCTAGTTTTGGTATTTTGTGAGAGGGCGAAGAGCGTCCCTCTAGCCACTTTACTCATGCCATGTGTTATTTTGTCTCAATCATATCCCCCCTCAGGTGCCTTTTTTCCAGACTAAAGAGCCCCAAATGTCTTTCCTCATAAGGGAGGTGCCCCAGCCCAGCAATCATTTTAGTCACTCTCTTCTGCAACTATGTGTTTAGTGGATTCTCTACACCTGCACTTTCCACCTTCTCCCAAGATGGAAATCACAGAACAATAGAGTTGAGTCTGGAAGTTGAGTTGTGGCAAATGGACTTCTTTTCTTGAGAGACAGAAACGTTTCGCTGCTCATCCAAACAGCTTCATCAGTCTGAATACAGCTAGTGTGAGTCCTCCATCTTATAGTCCGCTTTGACCTGATGTCACCCTGGTTTGAAACAGGCTCATAAGAAGAACAAATGGCCTGAATCGGCTTGTTAGGTGGCTCAATAGGCTCAATAGTTGAGTCCAACCCTCTGCCCAATACAGGAAAACAGATAAAACTGGATCTGACAGGTTGGGTATCTAATTTTCTCTTGAATGCATCCAGTAATACAGCGCTCACCACCTCCCAAAATAACTCGTTCCACTGTTGTACTACGGTAACAGTCGAGAAGTTCCTCATGATATATACTGTAAATCAGGGCTGTCCAACTTCAAACAGCCCATGATCTACTGTAAACTGCCAAACGTCCCTGCGGTCTAGTTACAGAAGCGCGTGCGCGCGCGCTGGCCGGCCAGCAGCTCAAGGATGCGGCACAGGTCCCAACCACAGCTCCTTGCTTCACCGGTGCTCCAGATTAGAACGGTGGAGACTCCTACGGAGGAGCCGAGCGAGGGGGTGGAGTGCGGCGGTGGAAGGAAAGGTAAGGGAACAAATCCAGACCAAATGTCTGGACAGGCAGGTGGGCCAAGAAAACTCCCTCTCCCCCCCCCAACACACTGCCACTGGCAGTGGATCAACGGGGCTGGCGGAGACCTAGCAGGTTACTTCTAACAGTCCCGTGGGCTACCGGTCGCCTGCGGTCACCACATTGTGCAGGCCTGCTCTAAATGTAGGTTCCTGGAACTCCCTGCCCATTCTTGTGGTGATGGCATCTGGCCTGATGAGGATCAAAAGCAGATTGGACAGATTCCTGGAGGAAAGTCCATTCTGGTTCCATGCAAAATGGAGATTCTATAATCTCTAGGCTTTAAAACCTTTCCTTCAGGCAGGGGCCAGATGCAGGGGAGTGGTATCAGGAGGCAAAGATGCTATGATGCACCTCCAGCCTCACTCGAAAGGATCATGTGTGCAATGATGACATCTGAGCCAAACATGGCATTGCAAGAGGGATGGCAAGATGCACAAAGCCCATTCTTTCCTGTCCGGCATTAGTTTGGACATGTCCTGCCCCTGCCGAGGACAGCCCTTCTGGTCCATGCAAAATGCTCTTCACCCTGGACCTTTCCTCAGCAGATCCCGCCCTGAGGACAGGCAAAGAACAGTGCTGGGCAAACACCCTTGAGAATGATGTAAAGTTGTCATCTGAGCCAAACCAAACCTGCCAATCACTGGCAAGATGCCAAAACAAGAATAGTTTGGACATGTCCCACCAGCAAGTAAGACAAGGTCAGCAGCTAAGAAAAAGAACAACAATAACCAAATATGTGCACAATACTCATTCTATCATCTTAAGCTTTCACAAACCTTAAGGAAGAGCGGGAACCCTGGAGCACAAACTCGGGGGTGGGTGGGTAGTTCATTTATTTGATACGTCATAACAGGACATTATTGCGTAAGACTTTGCAAAGGCAAATATGAAATAAGTCAGAAACTTAAAACACTGAACTTGAGGGATGGTAGGAGGAATTAGCAAATTCCCTAAAGTCGCACCGCCTGCCTTTCTGCTGACCCATCCTACAGTCAACTCCCTGGGAGAATCTGTGATTTGTAGGCAACATCCACACCTTGGTCAACACGGTGTTTCTGCGAACTGATAAGCACGGCCCATAAAAGAGCAAACTGCGGCAAGATTGGGGCAGCCCTTTGAAATATGTCACTAGCCTAGCATTCTATTGATTCCCCCGAAAGGAGGTTTAGTGCCACACTTGGAAACAAGAGCCACGGCACCGTTTTAAAAAGCATTTTTAACTACGTAAGGCAGGCAGGCAAAATTAGCAGGAAATGCCCCATAAATCAGACGGCACCAACGAGTGGGGCACTGGGAATTAGGTAAGCCCAGCGTGGCCTCGCTGCCAGATGGGCAGTATAAAAAGCCAATAAATAAATAAATAAATAAATTGGGAACACTTCTGCCATTGAAGGCAGAAGACGCTCCTCTAGAATCATAGAATCATAGAGTTGGAAGAGACCTCAAGGGCCAATTTGTCTAAACCCTTGAACTCAATCATTGTTCTTCAGGACTTGAACTACTGAAGAACTGGCAGGCGGCACCCTTGGTGGTTGAGACTATAGAATCATAGAATCATAAGAGCTGGAAGAGACCTCAAGGGCCATCCAGTCCAACACCCTGCCATGCAGGAACCCCCATCACAGTACCTCTGAAAGATGGACCTCCAGCCTCTGCTTAAAAACCCCAAAGAAGGAGACTCCACCATCCTCCTTTGGGGCAGAATATTATTCCACTGCCGGACAGCTCTAATGCAGCAACCAGCCTGCAGCAACCAAGGAGCTCTTCCGTCAACTCCCTTCAAGGCCTCTCGGGTTTCCCCATGGCCCCTTTCTTGATATACAAGAGGACATTGAAGGCACATTAAAATATTTTCTCATAATAAACACGAGGCCCAAGTCAAGATCCACTCAAACAGGGGACAGAAAAAGCAGCAAAGCACAGCCATGTTCTGGATATCCGAGTAAGAGCAGCCAGTGGTAAAGAATGATAGGCACTGTAGTTCAAAACACGGGGGGGGGCACACGTTCCCATCCTTTTGCTAAATAGCCTGTTCTGCTTTCAAGGCCTCTAACCGGAGGCTTATCAGAGCCAGCAGCCTGGGAGCTGTCCACAGGAAGATGCTGAATTAAGCTCCTTCCTCGGTTTGCCTCTCAGTCGTCCACAAGAGCTCCTACTAGCCGAAGACCTTTGGCCACTTTCCATCGGCAAGGACTTCCCGTTGCCCAGACTGTGTGCTAACTCTGGGATATCTAAAAACATATTTCAGATCAATAGCAATTCAATGCGCTTAGCTAGGTTGGAAAATCAGCACCGGTTTTTATTTTAGATGCCCCTAATCTCTCTTGACCCGGCTTGTCCCTGGACACACGAACACAATACAGTGGTACCTTGTATAAAGGAATTCATTCATTCCAAATAAAATTCTGTTAAGCAAATTTTCCTTTGTAAAAATTTCCCATAGGAATGATTTGAAAACGAACTAATCCCTAATCGCGACCGTTTTTCTGTTGTACGGATTCGTTCCATAGGCAATTGTTAAGTGATTTCCCCCTATCTCCCGGAAATTTTTTCTTTTGAGCGGATTTTCTGTTAAACAAACTGCTTGTTATACAAGGATCCACTGTACATCAAAAGAGCTGAGAAAAGGCACCAACCCCTCAATTAGCCACCTCGCCATAAAGTGAGGTAAGCTCAGAAAATCCATGGGGGAATCTCTCGGCAATGTTTTCAAAGTAATTAAAGTCTGGCAGTGGAGACTAGATTGTATGAGCTTCAAATCACTTTGTTTGCATCACTGGAGCAATTTAAAGGAGTTTCCCCTCGATGGAAAGTTGCCAGGTGAGGAAGCCACAGGCCAGTTAACTCAAAAACAAAGCACACGAAGACAGATACGGGGAAGAACCCAAAGTTTTTATCCCGCAGACTGGTGAAGGCATCTTACCCACAGACTGCTGTGCAGTAAAAATCTCTTTTCTTTATTTTATGGTGCATTTCTATTTCCATCCTGCCTTTCTGCCAAAATGAGGCACTCTGTGTAACTCATAAGAAAGACAAAGCTTTGATTAAAGCGTAACGTGAAAGCCAGTCCTTCAAACCCACAATGTAACAGAGTCAGCACCCCATCAGTTTGATGCAATTCTAGCAGCTTTGTGGCCAGACAACCGTGTTTAATACAAGCAGCTTGTTTGGAAGGGAAACACAGATGGGGCTGACCAAGTCTTCCTTTGCAAGGAGTTCCAGGTCCTGGGGGGTGGCCCATGAGGAATGTATTATCATAACTGAGTTTTCACCTAAGACTGACTTTAATTCAAGAGCCAGGGAAAGAGCTGTCACCACCTCCTGGTATGGAGAGACCACCCTCCCAGAAAGTCTGAAGATGAGATAATCCAAGCAGTCAAGACGGGTCTGTCTCAGCTGCAGGGACTCTGCTCCACACACCAGACGGAAGCCAGTCGCCTGGCAGAGCAGTCGAGACCTATTCCGTGAGAGACGGTTAAATTCTTTATTAATGATGCAGCCTTCAGAGGGACCACGGCAATGATTCCTCCGCAAGTTAACATCATCTAAGCAGCAAACCTGGAGACGGGTGCACCACCCTCCCAAGCTGCCATGGTCTCCCCTTGTACCCATCCTCTGGTCTTGGAACACCAAAGTGTTGTGGGTTGTGTGTGTGTGTTTTTAAACTACCTATGTCAGAAAAAGCACGTTGTTCATTACGGCAGTCCTCTTTTTTCAAACCCAACTAACCGTCGGCAAAAGGTGCGACACGGCGTGCTTCAAGGAGATGGTGGCAGGCGCTTGTCATCCAGGGTCTCTCCTCGTAACGCGCCCCCCTTCCACTCGCAGGCAGCCAAACCAGGCTCCCCAAAGGGCCCCTTGCCGCATGGCAAGGCTGCGCTGAACAAACGCGTGCCCGCATGCGCCCACAACCAGTCGGCGCCAGGACGGTTTCAGAGCGACGTTGAAAAGCACCTCGGGAGTTGATTGGATCGGTTTCACGTCGCGATTTGTCAAAGAAGCCACCTTGATCGCCGGCATGTGGCCTGCGGCTGGCAGCAACAACATTGCTCAAGGTGTCATTATACCACTGCTAATTACGCCCGTCAGGTTTTCTCCTCCCTCTCTCAGCTTTCCTCTTTTCTTCCCCTCCCCACCCCCAAATATGTGAACAACAGCCTTCAGCTCAGCCCCCAACAGAAGTTGGAGAAAGCCTGGCTTTGGTTGCTTTTAACTCCACCTTGGAAAGCCCTCTCCGTGTATTCAGGGTGTCTATCATGCCTAATCTGCCACAGAACGAATCTGAGGGAGAAACCAGCACATCTGTAAATAAGTAAAAAAATAAAAATAAAAATGGAAACCTTTGAAAGTGGCTGCCAAATTAAGAGCAGCCACCAAGCTGTCAAGCTCCTGCTAGCTGCATCTCCTCAGCACCTTGCGTGCAAAAACCACGGCTGGGCCCATTTATTAGGATGATGAAAGCCGAGGGATCTAAAAATTGCACTCCTTTCTTAATGAGCAGCCGAAGGGATCGGTAAGCATAATTTCAGAGGCTAGTAATATTTTATATAATCGCCGAGTGGTTTAAATTGAAAACCCCCAACTGAATCAATATTTACTGCATTGAAACGAAATGAATAGTAATAAGTCACTAAGCTCCCTGTCCTGTTTCATAAAATAAAAAATTATAAAAATGAGCACAGGCGCAAGGAGACGATCACATTAACTTTTACAGCACTTGGGGAGTCGTAACCGACTCTTCTCATAAAATAAAACCTCAAAAAACCTGCCCAGGCAAGCTGAGCTTCAGGAACACCAGTGTGTGTGTGTGTGTGTGTGTGTGTGTGTGTGTGTGTGTGTGTGTGTGTGTGTGTGTGTGTGTGTGTGTGTGTGTGTGTGTGTGTGTGCGTGCGTGCGTGCATACTGGGGAGGAACAGAAAAGATAAAAAAGAGGGACTTTATAAAAGCCAAGAATTTTGAAACAAAACTGAGCATTCCTGGCAACATCAGAAATCATGATGAACCAGGGAGAGGCATGGAGTCATGCCTGAAGGCTCAGGGAAGTCTTGGGACCCAGCCCAATCCCTGCCAGTTGAATGAGGAGCAGTTACACTTTGCTTCTCATTGTGCACTGGAATTACAGGCAGAAATCTTCCTCCAAAGGCACATACCCTCCACGAGAGAGCGGGAGCATTGGGAGATCGCAGCCCCAGCAGCGCCATAACTGTGCTCCATTACTGTGGCCACACCAGCTCCAATTACTAGCACTAGACCAGTGGTTCTCTACCTGTGCGGTGCCAGATGTTCCTGGACTGCAACTCCCAGAAGTCTTCATCTCTAGCTGAGCTGGGAGTTGCAGTTCAGGAACATCTGGGGACCCACAGGTTGAGAACCACTGCACTAGACCCAACTACAGCAGACACCCTCTTCCTTAAATAAATGGACCCAGCCTTGGTGTTTGCAAGGTGCTGTGGAGATGCAGCTAGCTGGAGCTTGACAGCTTGGTGGCGGCTCTTAATTTGGCAGCCTCTTTCAAAGGTTTCCATTTTTATTTTTATTTTTTACTCATTTACAGATGTGTTGACTTCCTATTTGTTACAGATGGCTCTAAGATCTGCCTTCTCTTTGGCTCAGTCAATCCCCCCCCCCCAAGAATGCTGTGGGGACACAGGGAGAGAGAAAATAATGCAGGAAATGGACAAAGAGGATCCGTTTCGACATCCTATGAGCCTGAGACAGATGTTCTCAGAGAGTTTGGACATTGTGTTGAATGAGAGTGGGGTAGCTGGCAGAAGCCTGAGCGTGGCGCAACTGTGAAGGCAGTGACCATGGATGGAGCGGAGGAAAAGTTCCAAGTGGGACCCACTGAAAGACTTACAGGAAACCTAGCTCAGAAGTCTGTGAAGATTCTCAGTCATCCAGGTGAGGTTATTGGGAAGTTGGGTCGTGGCAACAGGACTTCTTGTGAAATCAGAACATTTTGATTTCACAAGAAATGAAGTCCAGTTGCCATGACTCAACTTCCAGATTAGCTCAGGATGGTTTGTTTTATTTTCACAACCTTACAAATAATTAAAGTGTTCCGTTCTTTATGTCAACTCTTGTCTATGTTTAGTTTATTTATTTATTTATTTATATTTATACTTATTAACCACCTGACTTTCCCTCAGGAACTCTGGGCAGTTTACAACAAATTACAATGTAAACAACCTATCCCCCCCAAAAAAAAACACCCCAACAATAAAATCAAATGACACACAAAAAATAAAATAAAAACAGACAGCAACCATACCACAAACACAAAGTCTGGCAAGAAAAGGCTGGGACAAATAACACAAACCCACCAACAACAAACCATTGTGCACTCAGTTTGGCTTAGTGGATCAACTGACTTCTGTCAGGCTACTTAAAAAAAAACACAGCTTTGTGGGGCTTCTGAAGCACAAAAATGATTTGAGGGGGGCGAGTGGGGAGCTTGAGAAGTCCGAGGAAAAAAGAAGGGGCCACCAAAAGGGGAGTGAGAATCTCGCCATGCTATAGCCACACCAACAATCGGCTCATAAGATAAGGTAAACTTTATTGTCATTGTACTTTTGTACAACAAAATTAAATGCCATCTCCAGTGCAGATCATAAATCACATAAAACACATCCCTCACATTCACATTCATAGAATCATAGAATCATAGAGTCAGAAGAGACCTCAAGGGCCATCCAGTCCAACCCCCTGCCATGCAGGAACCCATATCACAATATTACTGACAGGTGGCCATCCAGCCTCTGCTTAAAAACCTCCAAAGAAGGAGACTCAACCACCCTCCTTGCTAAATGGAATCTCTTTTCCTGGAGTTTGAGATCATTGCCCCGTGTCCTAGTCTCTGAAGCCATGGAAAACAAACCTGTTCCTGAAGAGAGTTATAATGGAAAAATAAATTTTAATAAATAATAATTGGAGCGGTTCCGAGACCCATCGGAACTGCCCAAATATGCCCCACACCGTCACAAGCACGACACTCTTTACCCGGTCCCAAAATTCCAATCCGTTCCCGAGATATTGGGAAGAATATAAAAACCCCCGCAATTTGCCGGCTAAGAGGCCTTGGGAGCAGGGGCTCAGCAAGCAGAAAGCTTCAATTCACACCTAATTTGTCCGTTTACATTGTATCTAGTTAGCCGCAGCAGTTCATTTCCGCGGAGACTCCATAAACCAGCAGGGGTGCGAAGATAAGCCCGTCTGCGCGTCTTAACCAATCAGCACCACTGCTATCAATCAATGTCTCATTAATTATGGCCAGACAAGGGTGCACGACGGGGGGCCCTATTACATTGAATTGGCTGAGTAGACCGCCGCAACCAAAAAGAACCATAGCCCTTCCCTGGGAAATTCGAAATCTCTAACCGTCCAGGGCTCCAGAGAGGCGGCCAGCCTTCCAACAGCGCCAGCCGTACAAATCCACCCCTCCTACCCGACTCTTAGCTCCAGAGACTCGGATAAGGCAGCCCAGGGTAGCGACTCCTCTCACTACCTCTTACCCGAGCTGCAGTTCCAGAGAATTCATACCTTCTCCCGGCCATTCATGTCTATGGCGATAGCCCGGTCCCCTTTCCACTTTCCCCCCGCTTACTTTATGTATCTATGGCGGTAGACTAACCCCCGCTCCAGAGTCAACCGGACAGGGTTTCCCTTCTTGTGAAACCCCTGGAAATCCGTTTTTCTCCGTTCCAGGGGTTCCCGCCAAGGAATAAGAGATGTCCCTTGCGAGTGTACCAGTTAACCCCTTCCTGCCCCTCTTCCCTTATTCCCCAACCCTGAAATCTTAGCCAGAGACACAGTTCAGGAAAAATTCTTCCTGGACTGATGAATTATTTCCTTCATGCTCTTGGCTTACAAGGAAATGATTCTGAATGATCATTCCTAAGGACCATGGACCTCCTTACCTTTAGAAACTTGGTTTCCCTGCCTCTGCCTAGATTAACCCAAAACCCTTGACCCAAGGTGCCCCCCATCTCTCTCTTTCTCTTTCTCTCTCCCCTCCCCTTTCCTCCCACTCCTTCCCTGGGTGTGCTTTAAACATGTTTCTACTCTACCTAGTGGCTCCTATACCTGCAAACTGGGGCAAGGGGGGTTATGGCATGAGAAGAAGGACATCATGACGATCCCACGAGGCAGGTCACATCTTCTAGAAGCAGAATCCATCTTCCACAAAGATCCTGGCACGTCTTCCACAGATGTTCTCCGGATTATGCCACAGCCTGGGAGCTCTTCATTATCACATCTCTGCATCCACAAAGGACTGTCTGGCTACCTCTGGATGATCTCATCAGCTTTCCGGCTCCCCATTGACTTCTATATTGACCTTCCCCAACCTTCTATTGACTTTTCAATTTCCCAAGTTTACCTAGACTCAAGAACAATACCCTGTTCCCCCTTCTTCATTGTCATACCCTGATGGCCTAATTAAAGGACACATTTGACTCATCAACACCTGGGCAGGTATCCAGTTCCAGCCTGCCAGGGGGCTTCCCTTCACCGCCCAGGAACGCCTCTGAACAGCCCCTGGACCACACCGATTGGACCACCTGAAAGATCGTCCCCTTGCCCACCCCTGGGCGGTGCCACTGGGGGAGGGAAGAGGGGGAACTAATAAAAATGTGGTTCTCTTTGTGTTCGGGGTTGGACATCTTAGCTTTGCCTTTGGCTTGTGTCCACCTGCTGTCCTTTATTAGGCCTAATAAACGCAGTATTTTCTCTGGGATCTCTCTCCTGTTTGATTCTTCATTGGGTCTTTGGGGTCCAGCAGAACTCAGCAGGATTAGCCTAGCTGAAATATAATTTTAAACTCTTTTTAAATTCAACATTACCTCTTCAATAGGAAATTCTTTCAAATATTTAAACATAGCTATCATATCCCCCCAGCCTTCTTTTTGAAAGGCTAAACATTCTCAGCTCCCTAAGCCGTTCCTCATAAGAAGACATTTCTTCCAGACCTTCAACCATCCTGGTTGCCCTCTTCTGCACCTGCTCGAGGTTGTCAACATCCTTTTTAAATTGAGGTGTACAGAACTGGACACAGTACTCCAGGTGGGGTCTGACCAGAGCAGAATAGAGTGGCACTATCATTTTCCCTTGATTCTTCACATTCGATTCATGGATCTATTCCAGTTGAGACTGGCCACGGGATTAAGTGCCCAATATTTGGAGTAAGAGATACGGCAAACCAGTCTCACAAAAGACTGATGGGTGACCCCCAAAAGTGACAGTGTTCCTTGAAACTGCTAAAAAAACCCGTTCTCCACGTGTCGGCCACAGAAGGTTATCATTTTATACCTCAACTTTCTCCCAAAGTCGGCTGGCTGATATCCACCTAACGAGCCTATTCAGATTCATTCATTCATTCATTCGTTCGTTCGTTCGTTCGTTCGTTCATTCGTTCATTCATTCATTCGTTTGTTTTTGCATTTCTAGACCACCCAATTTCCCAGCAGGGACTCTGGGCATTTCACATGAAAGCCAAATAAATGGAAGACAATTAAGAACAAACAAAACAATAAAGAGCCAGGACATAACACCAAACACACAATGGAATAAAAAGGCAAAACTAAAGGTACAACAAAACAGGGCAACACAACATTACATTACCAATCGTGAAATGCTTCCCTAAAGAGCAAGGTCTTTAATGCTTTCTTAAAGGCTGCTAGGGACTCTGTTTGGCATATTTCGTAAGGTAGCTTGTTCCACATCGTGGGACCAGCCACTGAGAAGGCCCGATTACAAACTTACGGGCCTCCCGGGGGGTGGCCACACGGAGCGAAAATGCCAAGGATGCTCTGGTGGGTTGGGTCGTCACTGACCTTTGGGAGATCCGCTCTGCCAGATACTCAGGCCCCAAGCCATGGGGGGGTTATAATCCAAAACCAGTACCTTGAACCTTATCCGGGAGGCAACAGGTAGCCAGTGCAGGTGGGTCAGAATTGGCGTGATGTGGTCAAAGAGGCCCGCACCAACCACCAATCTGGCCACTGCATTCTGCACCCCCTTCAGTCGACGGACAAGGGTCAAGGGAAGCCCCATGTAGAGAGTGTTGCAGTAATCAATCCTCAAGATGACCAGCGCTTGCACAACTGTCCGCAGGGAGTTGCCATTAAGGTATGGGCGAATCTGGGCGATAAGCCTAAACTGGTAGAAGGCTGACTATGAACCTATTCAGGCTATTGTTGACCTAACGAGCCTATTCAGGCCATTGTCCAACTTATGAGCGTATTCAGACCAGGGTGATGTAAAATGAAGGTGTACTATAAAACGGAGGAGTCACCACTAACCTTCCTCAGACTGACGAAGCTGCTTGGATGAGCAGCAAAATGTTTCCTAAGAAATGAAGTCCAATTGCTAGGACTCAACTTCCAGATAAACCCACCTGGATGACTGAGAATCTTCACAGAGGCATAGCAATTACAGAAGCCCCAGTGGGGACCAGAGCATTCACTGGCTCAGCTCTCCCAAACCCACGAGGTCATAAACAACTTCCCTAAATTTGCAGTGCTTCAAACTTTCCACTGATTCTTGGCTAAGAACCTGGAAGCTTGGGGGGGGGACCCTGCCAGATTCCACGGCTCGCTTGCCCTTTGCCCCTTCTCCAGGTTGAGCAGCCATAACCTTTAAGACCCTCCTGCATCTGCCTCTGTTCCCTCCTTCCAGGGTGGGCCTAGTGGACACTGACCGAGACAGATGCTCCTGCGGACAGCTCAGCAGCCCTGCCTCTCTGGCCAGCCAAGGCAGCCCAGTCACAGATGTCCTCGCAGCCAACGGTGGTCCCACGGCAACAGATTTCAAGGGGCCCCCAGGACTGGAGTTAGGCTACTAGCCAAATGTAAGCAGAAACAGCTTGCAGGGCCGGGTTCATCTGCCAGGGTTGCTAAAAGAAGAGACACACCGGGAAAGAATTCTCGGCTGTCTCCCTGCAGTGAGAGCAGACCTGCCTTTGCGTGACTGCTTGATGTAGCCGTGATTCTGGGCCATGGATATGGGGGACAGCTTTGGTTTTGTTTTTTTTAAAAGAAACGGACAGACAGACAGACAGACAGACAGACAGACAGACAGACAGACAGAGCCGTCCCCAAGACACCTAGTAGAATGTCACTTCCATTCTGCAACAGGTTGGGCCGTGAGCTGCCCTGATTCCTTGGTACAGGGATGAGATTGGTGGAGCGGCTTAGGCTCTCTCTAACGACTTTGCTGAGCTTCTCCAGAATGTGCCCTCCGACAACTGTCTACCTGGCGCCTGTCCCACCCTTGCCATTTCAAATCCCTACAAAGCCCAACCTGTTCTGTGAAGTTTTTTTTTTGGGGGGGGGATTCATATTCATTGAAATTAAACTTACAGTGCCGACAGTGACGCGCACCTTCGTTACGTCCTGCTTGGATTACTGTAATGTGGTCTACATGGGGCAGCCTTTGAAGATGTTTTGGGGACTATGGGCTGTTTCAAAATGCAGCAGTCTGGCTGGTTCCAGGGAGCACACAACTCCCCTGTTCCGCCACCGCTCTGGCTGCCAGACCCAAATCCCAATGTAGGTTAAGACCTCAAAAGCCCTGTGTAGTTTGGGTCTGAGCTACCTGCATCTCCTCCCTGGTCCTTAAGATCTTCAGAGGAGGCCTTTCTCCTGGTCCCTCCGCCACTGCAAGCAGTTGAATGAGGCATCATCTGTGGCTTCTCCCAGGTTGTGGAAAGCCATCCCTCAGGATGTTTGGCTGCTCTGCCCACTCCTTTTCAATTTTTCCACAAAGAGATGAAGATCAACCTTCTTCAGACAGGCTCTAAATAACTAAAGTGGTACCTCTACTTACGAGTTTAATCCGTTCCGAATGCATGCTCATAATTCGAACAACTCGTAAGTAGAGCAGCTGTATCTAAATAAATAAATAAATAAATAAATAAATAAATAAATAAATAAATAAATAAATAAATAAATAAATTGTAAGTAGAGCAGACTGCATCTAAAATTTGTAAGGCAGCAGTTAAAATATCAATGGTTTTCTGCTCTTAAATCAAATTGCTCATAAGTACAGCCACTCATAAGTAGAGGTACCACTGTGTGACTGAGTCCTCCAAAGTCTGTTTTAATTTTTTTAATGCTTTTTAAATTAATTAGTGGCTATTTTAATTTTACTGTGCATTTAATTCCTTGCAATGTATTGTGTTTTTATCATTAATGTATTTGTTTCAACACTGTGAGCCCTGCTGTGTCTTCCCAATGGAAGAAAGGCAGCTCACCAATGATATAAAATAAAACAAACATTTTAATAATAACACTCTGTTCCTGCAAAGGCACAGGGTCACGTGGAGCACAGAAACAGTACTTATTCTGGATTGGGATTCCCAGCATTCTGGGAGCTGCCCTCAATTAAAGCCATGTTTGCAAGCTGTGGGATCCTCATACTACATCGTTTCCTCTCGGCCCCACGCCTTGGCTTTCGCTCTTAGATGACATTCCTGTAGTCGAAGGGTAAACACCAAGCTCTTTGGGACCGAGGCCTCTGGGTGGCTCAACCCTTCCGTCTCAAAGCACCAACCAGAGAAACGGCAGCTGGTCCCAATGAATGCCTGGGGAGCAAAAGGGGAGCGTAAACAGGGGTGTGCACACCCTGTCTTTTTCACAGGGCTAGCTATATTCTCACAATGAAGAGGAACGGCAGCAGATGGATGGTACACATGTACCTGCGGATCAGAGTTCGCTTTCAGATGGGAAAGCAGTTGCTTTTGCTACAAACCCTCCCCAGATGTGAAAGTCTCAAAGGACACAAAGATGTGCTGGACAGTTTGGTCTTTTCTCCCTTCCTCCTCCTCCTCTTCCTCTTCCTCCTCAAACTGTCCATCCCTTGCTATTCATTCTTCTGCTCAGGCTTTAGAAACCTCCAGAGCGTTTTTCTCTATCTTTCACCCTTCATCCCTCCCTCTCCACTCCCTCCCCAACTTGGCATCTCAAAGAGCCACATGGGGTGCGATCCATGCCAAAAGGCCTAAAGCATCCCTCCCCCCCTCTCTCTCTCTCTCACACACACACACACACACCATTTCCTGGCCTTGCTGGGTGCCTGGAGTCCTGTCCGAACGCTCATTTCTCATACAAGGAAGAAACAGGTGGAGCCATACTTCGGCTTGGAAAAGAACCGCGTGTTTGTGCTCTCGCCTGGACAGGGAGAATTAATCAATTTAAAATTAAGCCCGACCATTTGCCAAGCCGAGTGACCTTCCTGCCCCGGGAAAACGGGTTCATTCTTTGAGAGCGCCCCGGCATTCACCCTGTCAGTCATCTGCTCCGGGCTTGGCAACTCCTCCGGACGCAGCCCAGATGCTGGCAACAGTTGGACGGGGCTCAGAGCCGCAGAGCCTGGCGGGGTTTGGGGAATCCGACTCCTGCCTTGGAGACAGTGGGGGGATCAGGAGTGGCAGGCTGCCACTCGCCAGGTGAAGCACACTCCCCTTGCTTCTTTGCTTCTCTCCCCCCCCCACCCCCAGTCGCTTGCTCACTCCTTCTCATGCCAAAAGCCTGTTTATAACTCACACCAGGAGAACAGGAGAAAAGTCACCGCGAATTCATAAAGGACCCTTTCTGCCAGCTTTGTAAAGTAATGCAAAGTTATCAGTAGCAAAAAAAGAGGGGGATGGGTGTTGGTGGTGGAGAAATGCTTTATTTGTTTAAGGCCTCCCAAATCCAGCTTGACGAATCATTAGAAATATTAGAAGCAGAACACTAACTGACGAGGAAAGAATCCGGAAGCACACCTGGATATTTTGGCATCTGCTTGGGGGGAAAAACCTCCCTCCATGAACAGGTGGCAAACATCATGGATCCTTCTGCAGATTGCTCCAGGATTCTCCAGTATTAACTATAAAAGGAATTGGAGATGGGGAATGGAGGGGTGCAGGGGTGCAGATCAGAACACAATGGGGATCGACAAAGAGGCAGGGACAACGTGTTGAGGAATGAAGACAGATGGGTGAGCATTAAACCATATCAAGGGTCTCTCCCTACACACCTTGTAGTCAGAGGCATTGCATAGCTTACACTTGAGTCTCCTATTTATTTATTTATTTATTTATTTTCATATTTATATACTGACAGATTTTCCCAGACAGGAACTCAGGGCGGTTAACGAGGAATAGCATACAACAAAATACAGGGGAAAAAATAATCGGTTCCACAATATGACATAAAGAACAAAAACAAACCCAGCAACATTCAGTAGAACCAAAATTTAAAAAAGTTAAAAATACAAAACATTACTAAGGCAAGATGGCGAAAAACGGGCAGACAAACAAACTCATGACGCCTACTTATAAAATAAATCAACCTCCTTGATAGTCAAATGCGGCCATATAGAGCCAAGTTCTTAACAGCTTCTTAAATGCCTGGAGGGACTCCACAGTCCTAATTTTACTCGGAAGGTGGTTCCATAGTGTTGGACCTGCTATGGAGAAAGCCCGATTCCGGGTGGAGGTTTTACGAGCCTCCCGGCGGGGGCGACCCGGAGTACAAGGGACTGTGATGTTCTGGTGGACCGGCCTGACGTTGACCTCAGGATGATACGCTCCGTCAGATATTCTGGTCCCAAGCCACGGAGGGTTTTGTAAATCAAAACCAATACATTGAACCTTATTCGGGAGGCAACGGGTAACCAATGCAAGCGAGCCAGAATGTAAAAGGCTCCATGGATGTAATTCACACTTCCATTGAAAACCAACTGCAACAACTGTTGTTGTTAATGGTGATGATTAAAGTCAAGGAAATGCACCTTATACAGCGAAGTCACTGAACTAAAACTCCACAAACCTTTTACAATTTTTAAAACCCTGCATGGCCCCTTTTAAGCATTTCCACTGCCTCCAACCAGGAAAACTGCAGCCATCCCAATGGATGCAGGAATTTTGTTTTATTAAGGATGCCCAGGAGGAGCGGATAGAAGGATGACATTCAGCAAAATAACCATTTATAAACGTAAAAAGCCCAAGTCGAAGTCGAACCAATGCTTTACAGACAGCTGCAAAAGATCTGTGCGAAAGGACGAACATTTATTCAAATTAAGTTATCTCTCTCTAGAGATCCCGGACAGGGACCATGAGTCAACGTGGCAAAAATGAGACAAGGGTGTATGGATGGGCCCGGCCGTCAGGCAGCCTGCCTGAAGCTGATGGGCAGAAAAAAAACAACATAAAAGAACACCACCAGCCTGATAAAACGAGCTTATTTTTCTGCAAAAGGCACACGGGTGTCACAAACAAATGAGAGCAACCAGATGCAGAGGCTTTTATGGAGTGCCCCACTGCAACGGCCAAGCATGCAAATCCACCAAGCCTTTTGCCTTAATGCAGGCATGTCCAAACTTCAGCCCTCCAGATGTTTTGGACCACAACTCCCACAGTCCTTTGTCATTGGCAATCTAAGCTTAAAACTCTGGGAGTTGTAGTCCAAAACATCAGGAGGGCCGAAGTTTGGACATGCCTGCCTTAGTGCTTCTCCAGTGCTGGGATTGAGAATCTGGGCATAGGGTTTGCCCCTCCAGTGGTGCCAGGTGACGCTCGCTGGCGGCCAGGACCGGGGTGGTGCCTGAACTCTCCAACTCTAGCGCGTGCAGGATTGGTTCCGCTCCCATGGGAGAAAGCTGCACTAGAGCTGACTGGATTGGGCCCTCTCCCTGCCACAGTTTCTCAGCTCCTCGGGGGGTGCCACCTGTGGAGCCTGAGGACTGGGCTATATAAGAATTCACTTCCCCCACAAAGCTTGTGGCTCCTAAGTTTCTGCTCCAGCTTGTGTTCCTGCTACCCAGGTACAGGGTTCCGAACGAAATTCTGTCAAGCCAATTTTCCTTTATACCAATTTCCCATAGGAATGCATTGAAAATGGAGTAATCCCTAATCGCGACCATTTTTATGTTGTATGGATACGTCCCATAGGCGATTCTGTTAAGCAAATTTCCACTGTAGTAACCCAGCTCCAGTTCCATCCCTGGCTTGTTCCTGCCTCGTCTTCCTTTGTGCTCCTGGGTCCTGCTGGTACCTGCTGCCCTGGTATGCTCTACAAGGTTCCTAACCCTTGCTCTGTCTGATTCCAGTTTGCCTAACCCTTTGAATTTGGTCATTGCTGGACTTGGAACTACTGATCTGGCCGGCAGCGGCCTTGGTGGTTGAGACTATGGTGACCAGGTTCTGCAGCCTGGCCCTAGGCTGGGTCCTGGAGCCTTTGCCTGAACCTTGACCCTGGTCTTGGTCAGCAGGACCAGGCATGCCATGGGGGCCATGCTCCCTGCTCCTTGTGCCACCAAGACTTGGCTAGAGTTACCAACTGCATGAAGACCAGGTCAAGAGGGGGGTGGGGAAACACACCACAAAAGCACCGCAATCCTCCTGACAGTCTGGGGCAGCAAAATCAAGGTCTCCTCGTTTTCCATCTCCCTATTAGGTGTCAGGTGGAAGACTTTAGGTTTCTGGCCTGCACTGAAACAACGATGCATTTTTTTTTGCATTTTTCCACATGCATTTATTCACTATATTTGTTCCATTTAATAGGCTGCTTTTCTCCTGATCGGGGGGCTCAAGGCGGCTCACGGGGTTAAAAAACAATTAAATAAAAACACAATAAATTATACATTAAAAGCTGTAATCAAAATACAGTGGTGCCTCAACTTGCGAATTTAATCCGTTCCGAATGCATGCTCTTGAGTCGAACTACTCTCAAGTTGGAGTACCTATCTAAAAAATTGAAAAAATAAGTTAAAAATGAAAAAAAAAATGAAAAAAAATTATAAGTCGAGCTGACCATATCTAAAAGTTGTTAGGCGGCAATTAAAACGCCAACAGTTTTCCGCTCTTAAGTCAAATTGCTCTGAAGTCAAGCTGCTCTTAAGCCAGGGTACCACTGTATACTGAATTATTTGAAACATGTAAAACATTACACTCTCAACTACAAAACAAAATCAAGAGACTTGGTTAAAACTACAAAAATGGTAAAAAGCCTGCCCCAAAAGATGAGTCTAATCATCAGCAGAAGGATAAAAGAGAAGGGGTCAACCAAAACTCTTGAGGGAGAGCATTTCATAACTGCATTTAACCATGCATTTTCCTCCTTGGTTGTGGTCTATTTGTGTTTTGCTGTTGTTCTAGATGGGATTTTTAACAGTATGTGTTTCAAATCATTTATGTTGCTTTGGATGCACTTCTTTGGAATTACCTACAAAATTAGATGTGTCCAGGTGTTAAAAGTACAATGCATCTTTTTGCAACAAGTCCCAGCAGTTGCAAAAAACAAACCAACAAACAAAAAACTAATTTTGTCCAGCCTGTGGGAACCTATGAAATCCTCTCCCCTTAAGAGCATAAGAAGAGCCCTGCTGGATCAGGCCAAAGGCCCATCTAGTCCAGCTTCCTGTATCTCACAGTGGCCCCACCAGATGCGTTTGGGAGCGCATGAGACCCCATTTTTAAGCCTGGGGATTACACATCTCCATCATGGTTTGTAACCTGTGATGGATTTTTCCTCCAGGAATCTGTCCAATCCCCTTTGGAAGGCATCCAGGCCAGATGCCATCACCACATCCTGCGGCAGGGAGTTCCATAGACTAACAACGCGCTGGGTGAAAAAATATTTTCTTTTGCCTGTTCTTACTCTCCCAGCCCTCAATTTGAGTGTCTGTCCCCTAGTTCTGGTATTTTGGGAGAGGGAGAAGACTTTAGGTCTCAATCATATCCCCCTGGCCTTTTTCCAGACTAAAGAGGCCCAAATGTTTTAGCCTTTCTTCATAAGGGATGCCCAGTAATCATTTTTTTTTCTGCACCTTTTCCAGTTCCACTATGTCTTTCTTGAGATGCGGTGCAGAATTTATTCAGGTGGGGCCTTACTATTTTTTTATCGGAATTATAATGTTGGCTGTTTTATTTTCAATCCCCTTTTTGATAATCCCTAGCATGGAATTGGCCTTCTTCACTGCTGCCACACATGGGGAGACACCTTCATGGAGCTGTCCAAAACACACCAAGATCTCTTTCCTGATAAATTCACGGATAAGCAGAGCCCATGAGTTGATAGATGAAGTTTGGATTTTTGCCCCAATATCATTACTTTACATTTGGTTACATTTAATTTGCCATTTCTCAGCCCATTCCCCCAGTTTGGAGAGATCCTTCTGGAGCTCTTCACAATCTTCTCTGGTTTTTACCACACGGAAAAGTTTTGTGTCATCGGCAAACTTGGCCACCTCACTGTTTATCCCTGTCTCCAGGTCTAAACAGATTGAAAAAATAAGTTCCAAAAATTTCCCATTGACACCTAAAAAATCCATAAGAAACCTGCCCTCTTATCCTCTGAAGTGCCATTTTCTGAGCCTTTGGTGAGGGATCTAAAAGCCTTTTGAAAATCCAGATAGACTATATCAACCAGTTCACCCCAATCTACATGCCTGTTGAGCTTTTCAAAAAATTCTAAAAGATTTGTCAAACAAGACGTACCCTTGCAGAAGCCATGCTGATTTTCTCTCAGCAAGGTTTGTTCTTCTATGTGTTTTAAGATTTTCTCTTGGATGAGGCTTTCCACCATTTTCCCTGGGACAGATATAAGGCTAACTGGCCTGTAGTTTCCCGGGTTCCCCCCTCCTTCCTTTTTTAAAAATTGGTGTGACATCCAATATCCTCCAGTCCCCGGCACTGTGGCCGTTTGAAGAGACAAGTTGCATATAATCGTTAAGAGATCTGCAATTTCATTTCTCAGTTCCCTAATAACCCTTGGGTGGATGCCATCAGGGTCCGGTGACTTGTTAATCTTCAATTTATCAATTAGTCTTAAAACATCCTCTCTTTTAACCTGTATTTGATTTAATTCTTCCTCAGTCCTTGATTTAATTCTTCCTCAGTCAGAGAACTCAAAAGATCCAACCCCTCACCAGTGTCCCAACATATCGTAAACCAGGCATGTCCAAACTTTGGCCCTCCAGATGTTTTGGACCACAACCCCCCACAGTCCTTTGTCACTGGCAATACAGGCTTGGAATTCTGGGAGTTGTGGTCCAAAACATCAGGAGGGCTGAAGTTTGGACAAGCCTGTCCTAAACGGAGTGTTCGGCAGTGAAAAGAAGTGAAAACCCTGCCTCTTCTGAATCCTTTCTAGGCACTAGCCTTTCCCAACAGACCGGCCACTGGGCTCTCTCCAAACGCCACTCCCTCTTTCTCATCAGCTGGGGAAGCCAGTACAGTAGAGAGAGTTGTGATCTACAGGCACTCTTCATTTCATGGCGGAGTTCTGTTCCTACGATGAGCTCATGAAAGTGAATTGTTTGTTAAGTGAGGAGCTGAAGGCGAATGTCTCAGGATGTGTGGAGGCTGCCGTCCTTTTGCAGGCAGGCCAGAGCGGGGAGGGTCTCCGGGAGGCCACGGGAGAAGCAGAACAAAAAGGAGGGGGAAATAGAGACAGAATTGCTGATGCTCCGCCACACTTAGATCATTCTCCTCCCTAGCAGAGACATTGTGATGCTCATGGCAATGGAGGAGGAGGAGGAGGAGGAAGGTGGGGAGAGGGTCATGCTGTAGCCCTCCTTCCTCCCCTCACAGCTGCTGACCAGGTCAGTGCAGGCAAACAGAAGCCGGTTGGACACTTTGGCCAAGGCCCTAAGACAGGGGTGTCCAAACTTCAGCCCTCCAGATGTTTTGGTCCGCAACTCCCAGAATTCCAAGCCTGTATTGACAATGACAAAGGACTGTGGGAGTTGTGGTCTAAAACATCTGGAGGGCCGAAGTTTGGACACCACTGCCCTATGGGCTGGAACAGCAGGTTCTTCCTGAACCAGCCACTAGGTGGTGGCAGCAGCTTTGGCTACTTCTGCTGGTTGTCAGTCCGAGAGGTCATTAAACAGGTCGGTTGTTAAGTGAGGAGTGGTTATAGCATCCACAAAGAGCATCAAGGCTGGCTCTGGGACACAGTGCACAAGGACATCCAGCCAAATGGTCGACAAAGGCAAGTCCTTGTGGGACCCTTGAAGGAAGAAGGATCCCAAAAAAGCTGAGTCCCAAAAAAGTAACTGTAAACGAGAACTAATCATCTTGACTAACAACCAATGAACTAGTAGCGGCAAGCAAACTGCAAGGTGGAGAGGTTGCTCAGAAAGAACTTACATTTATTATTGTCACATGCCCTCAAGTTGCCTTGACTTACGGCAACCCTATGAATGAGCAGTCTCGTAGGAAGAGTCAGTGTCCTTTCCCCAAAGGGGTGTCTTCCAGATATGTTCAACTGCAAAGCCCATCACCCTCAAGAACATGGTCAGGATGGCTTGGGGGTGAGGAAAGGCGTATTTCAACTCAACTACAGCCCAACAAACAGGGCCGGGCTAAGCTAGCAGGTGCCCGCTACGGAACAAAACGACTACGACAACTGTTGGTTCATCTTTTCCTCTCCTTCGCATTTTCAAGAGTCTCAAACTCAGTACCTGCCTTGCAGACAGTCACTTGGACAAGTTACCTGCCTCTGGTTCTCTGTCACTCTGATTTCGGCAACATCAGTGTTTGGGTCCAAACATGCACCCTTATGCACAGACCGCTTGCCCAAGGCCAAACAAGTGGGCTGTACTCACAGGACCACCACCACCACCCCGGGAAGCAAACCCCCAACCTCTGGCTCCAGATCCAGATCCCTAAACCACTGAGCTACCTGGCCAGCTTTGACTTACACTGGCAGTTTTCAGGGTTCTTCAGGAAGGGCATACTTAGAAGTGGTTCCCCATTCCATTCTTCTGGGACCCACCCTGGGATTCTGCAGCTTGCCCGAGGCCACTCAACCTGTCCCTTCTCCCAAAAAGCACAGTGGGAGATGACTCAGATACCAAAACCACCGAGCTATATCGAGCCACACACAAAGAGAGCTTGGAAGTGTTACTGTTTTGGACTATACCTCCCTGAGTTCCCTAGCCAATGTGCCGCTGGTTAGTAAAAAAAAAAAAATGAATTTCCCAACCTCTGATGAGTTATAGCTTTAAAAATATATTCCCAAGTCCGTGTTGTTGTGTCGCTTCTCCTCTCAGTATGCAAGCAGCCCTGAAACTAGGGAAGCTGGGGAATTCTGGTGTGTTCGTTTTATCCCCCTTTCTCCTTTCATCACGGGACGCTTGCCACCTCACCAGTGAAATCAGGCCAATGCCTGCTGAAAGAGATAAATGAGGGATGGTTAGGGAGTTTGCACAGAAAGCAAGATGCCCTGGGTGGGTGGGTGGGTGGGTGGGGAATGTGGGGGGGGGGGGAGGTGCTGTCAGGAGCCCCATCCTGTTGGGAAGGAGCTTGAGCAAACGGCTTCTCTTGCCGAGCGTCGATCGACACGGCACAGCGGCGGCTGCGGTGGAGCTCTGGGTGATTACGCATTGTAGAAATGCAGAGGCACTACCCCAGGCACCAGAACCCAGAAGGCGCTACGCTCTGATTCTCAAGGTCGGAGGAGCTGCCCTGCTTCCTTTATATAATCATCAGGTCCCCCAGGCAAAAAAATGATTTTTTTTTTTTAAAAAAAAAAGGCATTTCCATCTTCCCGGCCCAATCAGGAGGAGTGCTGCTCTCTCTTTGTGACTCCGATAAGTAGGTTTGGGTGCCTGGAATTAGGAACCTAAATGCGTATTTGAAGCAGCTGTGAAGCAGGCAAAAAAAGGGGGGGTGAGAAGGAGGCAGCTTGGTTTTCAAAGATGTTGGCTTTTCTTAACCAGCCTTCCTGATCTCCGTCCCGTCCGTACCTCTGGGATCCCATAGCCTGCGCTTTATGCAAAGTTGGCTGCAGGCACACTCACACGCATGCAGAGACACAGAGCTGCTGTACTTCCTTTGGAAACTGGGCATGAGGGGGAAGAGTCCGGGGACGGCCCGCTTGGGTAGAAATGAACAAGAGTAAGGAGATCCCAGCCCACGCATGGCTTGGATGGGAAATAAACCTTGCCTCGCCCTCTCTGAGCCATCAGAGCATTGTCTCGCCACTTGGGGCAGGAAGACAGCAACAGACAAGGGGATATATTTAGAAGCAAACATCCCATAGGGTGGCATAAACGGAAGAGGAAACGGAAGATTGATGCATAATGCACAGATCATAAGCACCGGGGCATGGGCAGCTGCTCCCCAATGAGACCAGCCAGTTGGGGAAGTATGAGCCAAGGGACCAATGGATGCTCCATGGCAGAAGCGTCCTGGGCCGGAGGTAAGACGATGACTGTCCCATGCCAGTAATGGCTACTTCCTCAGTCCTGGGGGCCTTGCTGATGACGGGGGTCACGGATCATCCCCTCTTGGCTTTCTTCCATTAGGAAGAACTTCCTGAGGGTTAGAGCTGTCCGGCAGTGAAAGATGCTGTCCCAAAGGAGGGTGGTGGAGTCTCCTTCTTTGGAGGTTTTTAAGCAGAGGCTGGATGGCCACCTGTCGGAAAATATTGTGATGGGGGTTCCTGCATGGCAGCGGGTTGGACTGGGTGGCCCTTGAGGTCTCTTCCAACTCTATGATTCTATGATTCTTCCTCTCTGCCATCACCTCTTCTATTCTCCTACCTCTCAAAGCCAGAAGGACATAATTTCCCGGTCTTGGGACTCAGGGGTACAAAACACTCATGAGTCAACCAACATGGTTCGTTCTGAAACTTGGGGATGCTGTCCACCCTGACCCTCCAGGATAGCCAGAAGAGAGAGGCCAAAGCCAGGTCAGCGGCGCTTGATTTGGGAAATCTCTAAAACCAGTTCATATTCTCCATAGGGTTGATCTATCAAAGTCCTGGTCAGTGCTTCAGATTCCTCTGTTCCTATCTGATTGCCCATTGTGATGACGAGAAACGGAAAGGGTGGTGGTGGGACCACAGTTAACTTGTCTTTTTAAGGCATGGCATCAATATTGACAGGTCCCTACCTAACAACTAGAAACAGACAAGAGGGGCAACAACAGAAACAGAAGAAGCAAGGATTAAGGCACGTGGTGACTTGCCAATAGCCGGATTTTACCTAGGCGGAGAACTCTTCTACAGAATCATCCCTAGATCGTGCCCAGGGCTTTGTACTGTATTTTGGAGCTGGATGGCTGTAGGTGGAATCTTTGAAGAAGGCCTCAGCTTGGATCCCTGGTAAATTCAGATCAAGGAACGAAAAGTAGGATGGGGATGGAACCCAGCCCAGGGGCTGGCACTGAGTACTGGTTTGACCCCACTGCAAAGCAGCTTCGGGGCAGCCACACCAGAAGGACAAATCTTTCCGATGCTTTAAAACACACACCCCCCCAAGCTATTCCCAAGGTTGGTAAAGGAGGACACATCCGGCATACACCCACAGGCACGCTGGAAAGGGCCTTCCGCTCTACTCTGCCTTTCGCCTGCGTGCAATCTGCCCCGCAGAAGGATGCACAGAGAAAGCACAGGGCAAGATTAACACAAAACAGCCTGTCAACTAAATAACCCGTAATTGCTTCCCCAGGTTTGAAACTGACAGTTTTATTTTTAATAGGATCAATTCAAAAATCTACTACTCCATTAACCAAAATTAAAAAAAGAAAATCCCATTATTCTTAAGTATTTTCATATGCATTTAAAGCTGGTCGTTAACCTCTGAGTCCCAGTTTTATTTTGTTTTCATTAGTTCCTCCAAAGTAGAGCTCAATTACTGTGGCTGCTCCCTGAAGGGCCAGGAAAAACCTGGGAAGGAATGCCGATCTCCCCCCTCCCTGCCTGCCTAACACCTCACTTCCCTTGCAGCTAGCTTTTCTTCTGCACTGCCAACAACTCAGCACTTTTTCTAGCAGGTGCCAAGGAGAACAGGACAAGGGCAAGGGCACCTGAGCGCTCAGGGGGACACCTGAGCAGGGGAGGGGAATCCGCCACCCTTGCCACCCTGCAGCCGGTCTCCTTGGAGCTCGTGATCCCAAGCTCGGCACAAGCAGTAGCGGTCAGTCTTTGGCCCAACTGAACAACGACAACTTGAAACCTGCATGCGAATTCCGATAAGTTCCTCCTAACAATGATTTTATTCCAGGTTGCAGTAAAAAAGAAGCTTGGAGCCGTGCAGCCAGAAAAACGAAAGCAAGACTTAGACTATGGGTGATGCCTTCATTGTGGTTGTTGTGTTGTACAGTCGTGACCGACTCTTCGTGACCCCATGTCCATGGAGTTTTCTTAGCAGGAATACTGGAGTGGCTTGCCAGTTCCTGCTCCAGGCATCTACAGTGCCTGGCATTCCCTGGTGGTCGTCGTCATCCAAATAGTAGCCAGGCCCAACCCTGCTTAGTCTCCGAGATCAGGTGAGATCAGATGCACTCAGGGCATCTCGGCAGCTGATCCCTTCATAGGCTGCTAGAAAAATAACAAAAAAAGTGGCTGAGCTTTCGAGGGCAAGCCCTCTTTTTCAAAGCTGGTTCGAAAGTCCAAGGGATGTATTTTGCCAGGTTAACTGCCTTGCTTGGGCCTTATTTGAATTAGGTATTTTCCATTAGGTATTATTATTAATATTATATTATATATAATATATTATTATTAATATTAATATTTTATATTAATATAATAATATTAATATTAATACTAATACTAATATTAATATTAGGTATGTTTTCCATATAGTGGAACCTTGACATTATTTTGACTTGTCCACATTTCTAGAAAGATGCGGATTAAGTTCCAGGTGATGAAAAAGACAACAGCAATATAACACAAATTTGACTGGGATAAGAGATTCCTTCTGGGGGTTGAAATGTCTCTTCAAAGAGTGAGGACAAAATTATAGTAGTTATTTTCCACTTTTTAATGTTCCAGCAATGTCTAACATTTAAGTTTTACTGTCTCCAAGTTCTGGAACAACTCCCTATTGCTCCCCAACTAAAAGGATGCAGCCAGATTTTTACAAGATTGCTGGCATCTGGCGAGCTGGATGCTTCTCCTCAGCGGCAGCAGCCGGTGAGGCCGAGGACCAGCTCCAGGTGCTCTGAGCTTGCCAGAGGAGAGGAAGGAAGAAGGCAGGAGCAGTTTGGAGGCGTAAGCCGCGATGCTGGCTTGTGGAATTCCAGTGCCTTGCGCCGGTATTCCGAGATGTAAGTCAAAGCCTACCACTCAAGTCAAACAGGCCCCTTCTTGCTGCAAGTCAAATATGATGCAAGAGCAGTGCAATCAAGGTTCCACATTTTGCTGCTAAGATTAAGAAAACAAACTGAGGGTTGGGAGAGTGAGGACAAAAGATTTTTTTTTCAGCATGTTGGTAGTCTGTGGATGCCACAGGATGTGGTGATGGCATCTGGCCTGGATGCCTTCATTGGACAGATTCAAGTAAAGGATCACAGGTTACAAACCATGATGGAGATGTGCTCTCCAGGCTTAAAACCAGGGTACTTCAAGGGCGGATCTGGTCAGGAGACAGCCAGTCTCATGCTTCCAAAAGCATCTGGTGGGGCCACTGTGAGATATAGGAAGCTGGACTAGATGGGCCTTTGGCCTGATCCAGCATGGCTCTTCTTATGTTCTTATTCTTGGTTTTGTTTTGTTTTTAAAGTGGAAACCACTCAGGCTTTGTTTTTGGAAAAAGCAGTACATACACAAAACTAAGTAAACAAAAGGAAAAGTTACATCTCTATATTTGGCCTTAGATTGGAGGCGACTCTGATTGCCACCCTAAAGCATGGCCTTTGGGAAAGAAAACAGCAGGAAAGGGGGGGGGCACAGAACTATAGACAGGTAAGAAGGAGGAAGAAGAGGTTTGGAGGCAGCTTTGTGTGTATGTCATGACATCCCTTTTGGGACCTGGAGCCAGGCATGACAGAATACATTTTGGGCAGAAATGGGCACCAGCCTTCACATGTGCGCTATCCCAGGTGCCACACATTCCCTTCCCTCACCTTCCCGACTGGATCTCCCACTCACCACTTGGTACATGTTCCTCTCCTCCTCCTCTTTGGCTGTTCGATCTGTGCCCGGGCAGGGGCTGCGTTCCTTGGCTGTTCACCCACTCAGACAAGGAGGCACGACGGGCAAGCATGTGCGCCTGCCAGGGACCCGGCGAATACCCAAAGAGGAGGAGGAGGAGAGGAACGTGCACCATTTAGTGAGTGGGGGATCCAGCCAAGGAAATGGGGAAGGGAATGCATGGTACCTGTGGTGCCCTTGTGTGTGAACCAGCACGAACTCCAAACCAAGGTTCACGCCCATCTCTAGTTTTGGATCCTGCATCTAACCCTAACACATGCTCTAGCTTTTCTCAGGCCCGCTTTGGTCATATTTCAGAGGGGAAAGGCTACATCAAGGGAAAGCAGAGAAGAGAGGAAGGAATAGAGAGTATGCTAATGAAATTTGCAGATGATACCAAATTGGGAGGGGCTGCAAATTCCCTAGAGGATAGGATGAAAATCCAAAAAGACCTTGACAGACTAGAGTGCTGGGCCAAAGCTAACGAAATGGATTTCAACAGAGGGAAATGTAGGGTACTACATTTAGGTAAAAAAAAAAATGAATTGCACAAATATAAGATGGGGGATACTTGGCTGGAGGATAGTACCTGTGAAAGGGATCTGGGAGTCTTGGTGGACCACAAATTGAACATGAGTCAGCAGTGTGATGCAGCGGCCAGGAAAGCCAATTCGATTCTTGGTTGTATCAACAGAACCATAGTGTCTAGATCAAGGGAAGTGATAGTACCACTCTATTCTGCTCTGGTCAGACCCCACCTGGAGTACTGTGTCCAGTTCTGTGCACCTCAATTTAAAAAGGATGTTGACAACCTCGAGCGGGTCCAGAGGAAGGCAACCAGGATGGTTAAAGGTCTGCAAGAAATGTCTTATGAGGAATGGCTTAGGGAACTGGGAATGTTTAGCCTCTCTAAAAGAAGGCTGAGGGGGGATATAGCTATGTTTAAATATTTGAAAGGCTGTCATATTGAAGAGGGAACAGGTTTGTTTTCCATGGCTTCAGAGACTAGGACTCGGGGCAATGGTTTCAAACTACAGGAAAAGAGATTCCATTTGAACATTAGGAAGAACTTCATGACAGTTAGAGCTATTCGGCAGTGGAATATGCTGCCGCGGAGGGTGGTTGAGTCTCCTTCTTGGGAGGTTTTTAAGCAGAGGCTGGATGGCCATCTGTCGGAAATATTGTGATGAGGGTTCCTGCATGGCAGGGGGTTGGACTGGATGGCCCTCGAGGTCTCTTCCAACTCTATGATTCTATGATTCTATGATTCTGTCCCACATCGGTTCACCCCCTCCTTGAATGGGAAGGAGCAGGGTCTCCTGAACGGCCACGGCCACCCTTGTTTAACATAAGAACATAAGAACATAAGAACATAAGAACATAAGAAGAGCCATGCTGGATCAGGCCAAAGGCCCATCTGGTCCAGCTTCCTGTATCTCACAGTGGCCCCACCAGATGCTTTTGGAAGCGCATGAGACTAGATATCTGTCTCCTGATACCACTCCCCTGCATCTGGCCCTTGAAGGACCCCGGTTTTAAGCCTAGAGATTACACATCTCCATCATGGTTTGTAACCTGTGATGGACTTTTCCTCCAGGAATCTGTCCAATCCCCTTTTGAAGGCATCCAGGCCAGATGCCATCACCACATCCTGTGGCAGGGAGTTCCATAGACTTACAACGCGCTGGGTGAAAAAATATTTTCTTTTGTCTGTTCTTACTCTCCCAGCCCTCAATTGGAGTGGACGTCCCCTAGTTCTGGTATTTTGTGAGAGGGAAAAGAGCTTCCCTCTATCCACTTGACTCATGCCCTGCCTTATTTTGTACGTCTCAATCATATCCCCCCTCAGGCGCCTTTTTTCCAGACTAAAGAGCCCCAAATGTTTTAGCCTTTCCTCATAAGGGAGGTCCCCCAGCCCAGGAATCATTTTGGTCGCTCTCTTCTGCACCTTTTCCAGTTCCACTATGTCTTTCTTGAGATAAACATCACAAGTGGTGGTGCGACGGCAGCCTTCATCTCCACCCTCAGCAACAGCCTCTTGTGACATCTCGTTCCACAAGACCAGAACGAACACAACCATCCCAGAGGAAAGAAGGGGGGGGAGGGGAAGCCAAAGCTTTTCCAAACCAACAGTCTCTCTTCTCTCTTCTCACCTGCTTCACATCTTGGCTGTCCCCTAGTGTGGCCCCAAGTTGATAATCCCGGGGAGCACAGTGAAAGGATGGGCATAGCCGAAGGGGGTCCCAGCCCTGGCCACGGCTGGCCCTGTATCAAAGGTACATCAGACATTAACGCCCTTTGTACACGACCCCTAAACTCCGCCACAAATGGCTCCCAGCTCCGGAGCTTAAAATTGTTTCCCCACCAGCTCCGGAGTTTACAGAAAATTAAGTGCGACCACGCCCACTTTAGCGCGTCCCAGCGCACCTTTCAAGTACCTGCTCTCGGAGCATGAAAAATCCCAGATCCGGATGTAACCTAGAGTGCCGGGCTCTCCTGGCTTCTGTTTGTTCTTTTTTTGCCCCCCCCCCGCCCCTTTAAGAGATCCGAATGCAGTGCCGGGAGCAAAGCGAGATGGCAGAACGGAGGTGAGCGGTATTCTTTTCTTCCTTTTTTTCTCCCTCCCCTCACACAGCCAGCAGCCAGGAAGTGCGGAGGGGGTGGGAACGCAGGAACAGCGACAAACCCCTAAGATCTCTGGTCCTAATTTAAGTGGCCAGCGGATCTTAGGGGTCGTGTGAAAAGGCCCTAAGAAAGCAGAGGTATCTGTGTGTGCAACATTGTGCTTATGTGTGTGTGTGAAAGAATAAACAGGGGGATGACGGCAGGAGAAATGTCACTAGGGAACAGACAGATCAGGTAAGCCGAGACAATGGGATGCCATTTCTGCCGTGCACACCAACTCAAATCTTGGCAGTACATGAGGATAAGTCAAGATGTCAGCTCCAGTTGGGAAAAGGAGATTGAGCATTATAAAGTGTCTTTCATTCCTGCAGGAGGGAGGAGAGCGCATTGAGCATTTGAGAGATTAATCCACAGCTTTGCCGAAAGAGCTGCTACATTATTTTTTATTATTATTATTATTCTTAAGAAGCCTCCGACTACTAGCTAACAGAAAATGGATTATGTTAGGCCAGATGTCAGGACTTCTCAGAAACAATATGAGGTTGTGTGTCTCACACCATCCTCATTAAAAAGATTAAAAAGTACTTCCTACGGAGGGGGAAAAACCACTTTAAAAAACCCACAGCTACTGTTTTCTCCTTGTCTGTAACATTTCCAATCCCAGTAGATGAATTTTACTTTAATGAGATGTCATTTCTGGAGAATGGGTTTAACATCCCTTCAAAAAAAAAAATCTTATTCCTAAACCTTTACAAAACATGTCAAGATTATTCAAACAAAATTTACCACACACACAGAAGTAGATATATTAAATTACTGCCTAAAAAAGGAGAAGTCATTTGAAAACTAGCCATTTGGCAGAATTCATGACACACACACACACCCAAATTTGATGGAAAGTGCTTTCCAACTTATCTGCTTAAAGGTTTCTGTTTACTTCTCACTTTTTTATCAAGTGAATTTCGGGGGTGGTGGTGGCAGTAATGGGGGTGGGAAGAACTGACAGCAACTTTAAAGGAATTAGTCACATTTCAGTGTGTCTCTCAGATGAAGGCCCAAGCAGCTGGGTGGGGGTGAAAGGGGGGGGGCGCATGTGCTTACCGGGAAAGGGGCAGAGAAAGGAAATTCCCCCCCGGCACTTTGCCAGCACTGATGTCAGGAAGGCACGCGCACACACCGGGACACCTCACCTTTGGAGATGCGAGGTGGATGGGGCATGTGGGGTGAGGCGGGAGCGGCACCTCACCGGGTTTATCTACGGTACTACTGAGCCAAGCACTGGGTGGCGTGGGGGTCCGGGGTTTGGCCAGGCTCCTTCCCTCCCTTGTGATGCCTCCCCCCCCCCAAGGAAAGGTTCCCCCCCCACACACACACATACAGTGGACCTTTGTATAACAAGCGGTTTCTATAACATAAAATCTGTACAACATAAAAAATTCCAGAGATAGGGGAAATTTGCTTAAGATAACCTCCTATGGGGCAAATCCATACAACACAAAAAGGGTCGCGATTAGGGACGACTCCATTTTCAATGCATTCCTATGGGAAATTTGTATACAGGAAAATTGGCTTAACAGAATTTGATTTGGAACGAATTAATTCCTTTATACAAGGTACCACTGTACTGCCCTTCCACCCAGCTGCCCAGGGATCACACTGAAGGGAAGCAGTGCACTTTGCTCTCTTCCCCACCCCCCAGGTTGCCACCGCCCCCCCCCACACACACACCCCATTAAAATATAGATCGCCACGTCCGGGTGATGCATTGCATGCAGGAATCCGCCACTCTCAGCACTTGCCGGCTCCCCAGGACCCCGAGATCCAGCCCTCCTGCTCATAAATCCCACAAATGATTTAATAGGACAAAATGACCCCCCCCACTGGCCACACTGATCCTCTGCTTCAGAATCCCACCTTCTCCCGGCATTAGCAAAGTGCCGGAAACACCAAAAAGGGCTGCGGTGAGAAAAATGATTTGGAAAAATATTTGAACACCCTGTCTGAAAATATTTTATTTCTCCTTTTCCAAGGAGAAAGGCGGGGTAAAATACTCTAAAATAAATAAATAAATGTTAAAATAAAACATTCCATAATCATTTACTCTTTTTCTTTTTTCAACTTTTCCAATCTTTTGGAAAAAACCCAAAAAGGCTTCAGAAAAAAAAAAAACCACAAAGTTTTCCCCCCAAAATTTTCCAGTTATATTTTTCCAGTATATTGTTAGATGATAGATAGATAGATAGATAGATAGATAGATAGATAGATAGATAGATAGATAGATAGATATAGAGGTAGTGTATATATAACACTTCACTCATCCTTTATTTCCATGAATGAAAACCCAGAAGAAGAAAAAACAGAAAAATTGAGCGGGGGGTGTTGTTTTTTTGTTTTGTATTGTATTTTTTTCCTGAAGCTTTTTGTTTTGTTTTGTTTTTTTCAAAGAACTGGAAAAATTGAAAAAAGAAAAAGCATAAATGATTATGGAATGTTTTATTTTAATGTGGTGAATAAAATATTTTAAGACAGGTGTTCAAATATTTTCTAAATCATTCCTTTAAAAAATGCATAATATCAGATTATTCTAATTTCTGTGTACTCAGGACAAGCACGTTCTAGGTTACAAACTGAACTCTCCCATGCTATTGTCACTAGAAAAAGAAAAAGAAAAAGAAAAAGAAAAAGGTTTCAGTTTTGTTTTTGCACATGGGTGGGTATGTTTGGTTCTCTTCTGTCCTCTTCATTAGGCCTCAAAGCACTGGAAGAAAATACAGAGCAAGAAATTTGCCAAGTCAAATTGTACACAGTCATATTTTCTGTTCCTAAATTAACATAATGAGTTGCAAGCTGTAAAAAGGAGGGGAGTGCTATTTTTTTTTCAATTTTTCCAAAAAGATTGTTTTCTGTGGAAAAACTGGTTCCCCCTCGAGCTTCAAAATTTCCGGTAATTTTACATCTCTAATGAAAACCAATATGCCTTTGCCTTGGATGGAGGTGATCAGCAAACACATGCAAAGAACGCAATGGGGGGGTGGCTTTGATGTTATTCTACTACCAGCCCCAGAACCCGTTCCCATCGGAAGAGGAAACCCCAACAACTATAGTTTGAGACGAGGCTCTCCGAAAGACTCCACGCGTCCCACACAATTTTCAGCAGTACACTTGGCTTGGGTGGGAAGCAGGGCCCTGCTCTTGGTTTTATTATATAGAACTGATTTTGACACTGCAAATGGTTTTAATTCTTCTTAAAATATATAGTATTTTACCATGTATAAGACTACTGTATATTGTTTTTCTAAAATTACCAGAGTAAAAATTGAAGGTTGTCTCTATCTATCTATCTATCTATCTATCTATCTATCTATCTATCTATCTATCTATCTATCTATCTATCTATCTATCTATCTATCTATCTATCTCAAGGGTCATCCAGTCCAACTCCCTGCCATGTAGGAATCCCCATCACAGTACACCCCCAACAGATGGCCATCCAGCCTCTGCTTAAAAACCTCCAAAGAAGGAGACTCCACCACCTTCCTTCATGGCAGCATCTTCCACTGCCGAACAGCTCTAATTGTCATGAAGTTCTTCACAAAGAACTTCCATTTTTCTAGGTCAGTGGTGGCGAACCTTCAGCATTCCAGATGTTTCGGTCCACAACTCGCACAGTCCTTTGTCATTGGCAATACAGGTTTGGAATTCTGGGAGTTGTGGATCAAAACATCTGGAGTGCTGAAGGTTCTCCACCACTGTTCTAGGTGGTTTACAGTATAAAGCATGATAAAACAGTGGGTACAAAAATCTAAAAAAGCATCTAAATGCATCTAAAACCAATGCATACATATAAATAATTATTATCAGGAGTAAACGGCAAAGCTTTAAAAGACAGAGGATCTAAGTCGTTCCATTCGTGGAAGTAAGCCGAGGAGAGAACCATTCAATTGTTGGGCCTCTTTTGATACCGCTAGCTGTGGAACCTTTCTGCGTATCCTCGTGTCCTACCAGCAGTTCCACCTTCCACTCAAAGAGCCCTGTTCAGACATGCTGGGAGTTATCATAGCCTGAGCCTCCGACAATCCATCATTTGGGTGTCCTCCTTGTTCTCTCATGCAGTTTCATATCTGCATGAAACAGCTGAGAGATATAATCTGGAGATCTATTCTACACCTGTGAGGATGCAGAGACACCCAAGAAGCGTCTCATCCTCAACAAAAGAGTACTGAGATATCCTTGTTCAAACAAACGAACAAAAATAATAATGGAAGAATATCATGCAAGATGTTTCACTCCTGAAGAAGTAAAAAAGACCTAATTCTGTTGTCGTTTTTCAAATCAGCAACAACAGTCAAAAATCAGAGGTGTTTTTATGCATAAAAACTTTATTTTGTATTTAAAATCATGTAGTTTGTGGAGATTGCAACATTTTCTGTGAAAAATGCATGTTTTTTTTCCTGCAAAATACAGTTTTGTATACAAAAAAGCACATATGAATTTTTCACCCAAAACGTCCAAATGTGCAAGGCACTTCTTAATGTTACCCATCAGAGGAGGGGGAAATCTTTGGAATTTCCTCATTCTTGTTTGGGAAAAGGCACCACTAAGTAGACGACTAGAAACTATCCTAAAACATAACACACCCTCGGGGAAAGGGCATTTCAATCTCATTCTGCACAGGACAATGGCAATAAAGATTTATCTATCTATCTATCTATCTTATCATTTTTGGTAGCAGGGCATCTATCCATACCAAACTGCCATATCAGGAGCCATCAGGGCAGCTTCTGCAGTCCCAAGTGAAGACTTTTTCTGTTGAATGACAGTGTGTCATTTTAAGTCTGTGCTTGCTCCAAGTTTTGAATTTCCTTCTGTATTGATTAATTAATTAAAATAAGTTCACCCAGCTTTACAGGAAGTGGGACTAGATGGGCCTTTGGCCTGATCCAGCAGGGCTCTTCTTATGTTCTCATGTTCAGTGTCCTCCAGAAGGCATCCACATCGAGATGTCACAAGCCATAAATGCAGTTGGTTTTCCAACCTGTTTAAAAGCCAGCTAATTTAATCAGCTGGAAGACTTTGAATCAAAACTAACCCATGAGAAATGCCAAGTTTGGCCAGGCCTCAACTTACAAAGGCGCTTTTAAACACAGAGACCGAGAGAGGACGGATGGGATCAGGATGGGCAGAAGCTACAGCCGAGTCTGAGCGCTCCTAAAAATTCTGGATCTGCCTTCATCCCCTGAGGAAAGTGCTCCACATTTACTCCTCTGCTCACTGGCGCAAGTAGTTCAAGAAGGAGTACGGCAGCCCAAAAGCAGACGCCTGTGTCACTGAACAGCAGGGTGGCAATTGTCCCTCAGAGCACAATTTGACGCGTTGGCTCTGAATTGTCCCCAGGGTGGAAGATTCCAACCGTCCCCTTGGAGAATGCAATGCTTTTGAGCAGAGCTCATTATGAAAATTCTTATTCCAGCCTTCAGCACAAATTCTCTCTCTCTCTCTCTCTCTCTCTCTCTCTCTCTCTCTCTCTCTCCTCCCATTGTCTCTGCTAATCCTCCAGAACAGCCTCTGGATTCGGCTTATTCCTTTTGCAGCCACAGCGGGAGTGATAGGATGCCCTCTGTGAAGGTTTTCGCTCCTTCGTTGGTCGCTTGAGACACACACCTACCCGAGTGAGTCACTCTTAACTGCTCTTTGAGCGCCTAATGGTTTTAGGTGCTCGTTTTAAAACTGGACAGGCTACCATTCAAGAGGTACCCCTGTCAAAATTAGAATAAAACGAAAAAAGGAAAAGCATTATCAACAAAACGTCAATAGAAACGAAGCCAAACCAAAGGCCCACCGTCGGGATGGAAAAGACATCCACCCAAACTGAACATCCTTGTTTGCTCTCACAAAATCTCCAAAAACTGACAAGGAGAAGAGACTCTCTGTCACAAAGAGGGGTTTGGGGGCCTTTTGGAGTCTCGAGGGCGGAGGCCCGATCCAACATACTTATCAGCTGCTCTTATGGAAAGAGAGACACGGATCCGATCTCACAAAGGAGTACAGGGTCATGTGAAAATCTGCTTCCTGCAACCCAAACGTTATCTATGCTCCCCAAAGCTGTGCATCAACCCAACAGACACACGTGGCTCCCGTCGCTGTGTTTTCAGGTGCTGCTCCCACCCTGTCGTCTTCACCAGGGGCTTCCACACTGTGCACCTGCCTCCATCCTCAGAGTGAGCCTCAAGGGAGCAATCACCGCTACTGTACATTATCTTTTCTATATCTTAGTTTGTTTTGCTTTTCAAAAAGGCTGCCAAATTTGTTTTCAATTAAAAAAAATAACATAAGAACAGCCTCGCTGGAACAGGCCATCACAGCCCATCCAGTCCAGCATTCTGTCTCATACAGGGGCTCACCATTTGCTTCAGGGTATTCCCAGGCAGATGTCTTCACCTGCTGACGATTCACTGCAAATGGCATTGAGAGATATCCTGCCTCTCTCTCCACCCCGGAGGTGGTCAGAAAGAAAGAAAGAAAGAAAGAAAGAAAGAAAGAAAGAAAGAAAGAAAGAAAGAAAGAAAGAAAGAAAGAAAGAAAGAAAGAAAAGCCTCGCTGGAACAGGCCACAGTCCAGCATTCAGTCTCACACAGTGGCTCACCATTTGCTTCAAGGTATTCCCAAGCAGATGTCTTCACCTGCTTACGATTCCTTGCAAATGGCATTGGGAAATATCCTGCCTATCTCTCCAACCCAGAGGTTGTCCTTAGGCATCCATAAGGATAGCCACGGATACCCTTGTTCTCCATGAACCTGTCCAATCCTTTCTTAAAGCTGTCAAGGCTGACAGCTGTCACCACTTCTTCTAGCAGGGAGTTCCACAGACCAGTGATCCTCTGGGTAAAAAAGTATTTTCTCTTATTTGCTTGAGATCTAACACCCAAAAGTTTCATGGAGTGCCCCCTAGTTCTAGTGTTGTGCAATAGGGAAAACAGCTTTTCCTTATCTACTTTGTCCACACTGTGTATTATTTTATAAACTTCAATCCGGTCACCTCTTAGGTGCCGTCGTTCAAGAGTGAAGACGCCCGGCCGCTGCAGCCTCAGATGGTAAGGAAGGTGCTCCAGTCCCCTAATCATTCTGGTTGCTCTCCTCTGCACTTTTTCCATTTCCAGAATATCCTTCTGGAGGTATGGTAAAAAGAACTGTATGCAGTACTCCAAATGGGGCCTCACCATAGATTTATATTCTCCAGTGTGTAAATTTCTTTATATAGGTTTGGGAGGGCTGGCAGACATTACACCTATTAAGGAACAGATTTTCATCAAACTATATAAAAACAATGGGAAAACCTTTAAGGCAAACACTGAAGTCCGGACTGGGCTGTTGGCAGCCACAAAGAACAGCAAGGAAGGGGCTTTTGCTTTTGGTGGACCTGCAGCCCCACAAATTGGTGAGAATCCTCCCAGCTGAATTACAGTGGAACCTTGACTTACGTCATTAATCCATTCCAGAGATCTAGACATAAGTCAAACAGGCCTTAAGTCAAACGAACTTTTCCCATAGAAAGTAATGGGAAAGTGGATTAATACGTTCCAGATTATGAAAAAGACCCCCCAAAACAGCAATTTAACACAAATTTGACTGGGATAGGAGATTCCTTCTGGGGATGTAAATGAAATGTCTCTTCAAAGAGAGGAGGAGGCAGTGGAATTATAGTCCACAAGTTATACGCCTCCACTTTTTATGTTCATAGCAACAATGTCTAACATTTAAGTTTTACTGATTTTTAACCTGACGTTCCAAATTCTGAACAACCCTATGCTTACCATTAGAGTCCCACAACTGTACAGCTCTCCAACTAAAATGCTTCCATTGTGGACCAGAATTCTGCAGACAGATTTTTTACAAGACTGAGAAGACTGTCTAACCAGCGAGGTCAGCCCCGAGCTCCCGGCCCTTCTTCTCCTCCGGCAGCAGCGGCGGCTTCGGTGAGGCCGAGGACCAGCTCCAGGTGCTCTGAGCTGGCCTCGCCGAAGCCGCCGCTGCCGGAGGAGGGGAAGAAGGCAGGAGCAGTTTGGAGGTGGCAGCCGTGATGCTGGGTTGTGGCTGCCACCCGATTCCGGGGCCTTGTGCCGGGGCTCCGAGATGTAAGTCAAAGCCTGCGACTCAAGTCAAACAGGCCCCTTCTTGCTGCAAGTCAAATATGCCGCAAGTCAAGCGGCACGTAAGTCAAGGTTCCACTGTACAGGAAAGCAAGTCCCAAATCAGCAGGAGGGAAGACAGCCCTGCGTCCTCCAGTAATGAGACGAGGAAAGGGGGGCCTGTGAGAATGAGTCCCAACAGAGGCTGACTCTGTGCACTGACGCTGGGCGAAAGCCAGCACGACAACTCAGAGCATCTGCATTCCTGCAAACGAGCTCAAGTGTATCTTTGGCTATGATCTCGAAACGGCTTTCAGGATCTGCTCAGGAGGCCGGTAACCTCTGCAGGCAGGCTCCGTAGGCTCCGCACGCGGCACTGGCGAAGGAAACGGTCTGAACCGACACGCACCCCTGGTCGCTGGAGCGGCCTCTGTGAATGCAGAAGTTGCCGTGGGAGGTAGAGAGCTCCCGTTGGGGACCTTTAAAGGGCAACCTTGCATAGGAAAGAGGAAAGCGGCCGCTGCGCCTGATGGGGCAACCTTTTTGAGAGAGTGCCGTGCCACCATCCCAGAGCAGGAAAAAAGCTCGCTCCCCTGGAGGGGCTGAAAACAGGATTAGAAAAGGTGTCAGCGGAACGGAGATCAAATGGTGAAGCAAAGCTCGAAGGAAAGCTTGGTCCTGCCAAGATCCAGAGGAGTACAGGGCCAATGGTGGGGAAAATCTGCCTTCCTGATGACCCCCTTGGGAAGGGAAGAGGAAGGAAGCAGCCCTGGAATGAATGGAGCTTCTCTTGGCTATCCCTAGTGAAGAAAGAGGAGGCTCTGCTCGGTTCCAAGGCAGGAAAGCAGCACTCAACCGTGGAGAGGAAGGCTGGAGCAGCCTACGTGAGCCAGATAAATAAAATAAATAAAACCTGACTACCTGACAGAGCGGATCGACCAGCGGTCAACTTCGGCCCGTCCGAGTAGGTTGTCGCGGGCGCACATGCTGCGTGTGGCCATGCCCAGGGAGGCTCGGAGAACTTCCACCCGTACCCGAGCCTTCTCTGTGGCTGGCCCGACCCTCTGGAATCATCTCCCAGCAGAAGTGCGCCTTGCAGAGTCCCTGCCTGCCTTCCGGAAGGCGCTGAAAACTCTCCTCTTCCGGGAGGCGTTTGGGTGACCTCAACAAAGTTTTCTTTTTTTCTCCCCGCCATCCGCATCCTTGGTCCTTACTGTTCTGTTTTGTTCTGTTTTATATTGCTCTATAGTTTTATTATTTAGCTAGTTAGTTAATTTGTTGGTATTTTAATCCATGGTTTTGTTGTCCTCTTGTTGTAAACCGCCCGGAGTTCCTCTCAGGAAGACGGGCGGTATATAAGCCTAATAAATAAATAAATAAATAAATAAATAAATAAAAGAAATGGGGAATTCCACATTTCACACCCAGATCATCAAAACGATTTATCTATCTACTTTTTTAAAAAAACAGTACGGTGGGATTGAATCCCTCGGCAGGTTAAGTTCAAGGGAGAGGTTGCTGGGAAGCAAAATCTAAATTTCTCTGCCAAGAGGAGGGCTTCTCGGGGCTCCCAACCACCCAGGCATTTACCCCTCCCCTCAAGACAACTGACATGCCAGGACGGCCACCTGCAGAGGGTGTTAACGGTCCTCAGGCACTCCTACCCCAAAAGCACTTGAAGAGGCCATGATGGTAACAAACGGATCTCTTGAGCTCCTCTGCACAAACACAGATGCTCAGGGTTTCTGTTCTTGGCTTGTCACCAAGTCTTGGCGCTTGTCAACAGAGAAGCCTCAAAGGTGCAGGTTACTGGAAAGCGACATCTGAGGAAGCCTGAGGAAGCAGACCTTGCAAACGGCTTCCTCGGATGTAAAAGAGAGCGACGACATGGCTGGTCTTTTAATATGTGTACACTTGCCATCAAAATGCAGAGTGTCCGTGAAGATTCTCACGCAGGTTAGGTAACTGGAAAGTGGAGTTGTGGCAACTGGACGTCTTCGTTAAACAAGAAAACAACTTCCGCATAGTCGGTTAGAAACTTGCAATAGGTGTGAATAAACATTGGGGTTCATTCGCTCTGGGGTTAACAAGAGTGCTTTCTCTGATCAGCTAACAAACAGCCTTTCCAAAAGAAGAGATTGAAGCTTCCAGATCCAATGCTGCTCTCTCTGCAGAGCGGAGATGGAAAGGCGACTTTTTTAAAGTGGGCTTGTAAACTTCATTCTTCTGGAAAGCCCAGTTCTGTCCCACACAAAGTTCATGCACACCTTATTTCGCTTATTCTAGTGAACTTGTGGATGAGAATAACAAATGCATCCAGGCATGTTTTCACTACTTCCAGATTCTTTAAGGACCACACATAGATAGATAGATAGATAGATAGATAGATAGATAGATAGATAGATAGATAGATAGATAGATAGATAGATAGATAGATAGATAGATAGATAGATAGAAGGAAGGAAGGAAGGAAGGAAGGAAGGAAGGAAGGAAGGAAGGAAGGAAGGAAGGAAGGAAGGAAGGAAGGAAGGAAGGAAGGGAGATTAGATAGATAGATAGATAGATAGATAGATAGATAGATAGATAGATAGATAGATAGATAGATAGATAGATAGATAGATCTTTATTGTCATTGTCCTGTGCAGAACGAGATTGAAAAACAACGAGATTGAAAACACACACACACCTCAGCAGCTTTTCCCTTTGTTGCTCATTGCACTCGGGCACATTCCTTAGCCAATCTGGAAATCAAGCTACCTTATTTCCACACAGTTTTTGCAGCTTTGTAAAGCATATGAGATCCAGAGGACAAACTACCAATCCTACGCATCCATACACCCTAAAAAAAAAAAGCCAATGAATGAATGAAAGCTGACTGATTCAAATTATCCTCAAGAATCTGGGCAAAGCCAACATCACAAGGGAAGGGTCAAGTGGCGACACAGAGAAACCAGCGTATCGCTTGTACCACCTTTCCAGCCGTGGAGCAGCCTGTCGCCCTCCCAACCCACAAAGGAACGTAAACGGGAAAGGAGAGAGGGATGGGGGGGGAATCCCCCACAGAGATAAGGGGGGGGAGTGCGAAAGAAGCACAATCAATAAATCTTAACCTCATTGGAGCTCTTATTAAGTAAATTAATTTAAGTTAATTTAACTCGATCATGACTCCCGATCACAGTGATTTAGCGAGGGGGGAAATTGCATTAGGAAAGGCAGCCACACACGAGATAGAGGAACGGAAGAAAATTAGATCCACTTAGCAATGTGAATTAATATGGAAATAGCAGGTGTAAATTTAACCTTATCAAGAGAGTGAAAATTATCTTCATAAATTTGTAGAAATGGCCCCCAAGTCGCTTATAAATCTATTTAAAACAAAAATATTACAAAAGTGCAGTAAAATTAATTTAAAATATACTCCCATCTATTGCCTCCAGAAAAATCAGTGGCCGGGCAAAGTTTAATGCAATCAAGCAATAAATGGAGAAAAGAGCTAGTCACCAAGGGTTTTAGCCTCAGGAGGGCAGAGGAAAGACAGGAGGGACTCTGAAGATTCCCCCACCCACCCACCCAGCCTTTTCTCCCCACCCCTCCTGATGCACCGACTCCTAAACCAGGATGTCATGGTGGGACAGACTCTTTCTCCCTGTGCCTCAGACACAGAATAAAGGAGAATGGCACTGGCGAGCCAACCTCTCCAAGGTCCACCTGGAGTCCATTAAGAACATAAGAACATAAGAAGAGCCCTGCTGGATCAAGCCAAAGGCCCATCTAGTCCAGCTTCCTGTATCTCACAGTGGCCCCACCAGATACGTCCAGGGGCTCACGAGACTAGATCTCTGTCTCCTGATACCACTCCCCTGAATCTGGTCCTTGAGGTACCCCGGTTTTAAGCCTGGAGATGACACATCTTCATTATGGTTTATAACTTGTTATAGAATTTTCCTCCAAGAATCTGTCCAATCCCCTTTTGAAGGCATCTAGGCCAGATGCCATCACCACCTCCTGTGGCAGGGAGTTCCACAGACTAACAATGCACTGTCTATTCTCACTCTCCCAGCCCTCAGTTTGAGTGAATGTCCCCCAGTTCTGGTGTTTTGTGCGAGGGAGAAGAGCGCCCCTCTATCCACTTTACTCATGCCCTGCATTATTTTGTACTTCTCAATCCTATCCCCCCTTAGGCACCTTTTTTCTAGACTAAAGAGCCCCAAATGTTTTAGACTTTCCTCATAAGGGAGGTGTCCCAGCCCAGTAATCATTCTAGTCGCTCTCTTCTGCACCTTTTCCAGTTCCACTATGTCTTTTTTGAGATGTGGTGACCAGAATTGGACATAAATCAAGAGAGCAGAACTGCAGGGGCTCATTCATCCCCCCCCCTCCCAGACAACCCCAAGGGTTCAACTGGCCCAAGTTCCATATCCCTGCTAGGAGAGAGGTAAAACAGCAACTCCTATGCTTGACATCCTTCGGCACACACCAAAGGAGGCATTTTTAAAAACTCCGTCAGACAGTTCTTTACCACACATAGCAATCCTCTTAGGAAACAAAACCACAAATAGCCGCCTATCCTGACAAGACAGGATGCATTGGAGGAAAGGGAGGAAAGAGGAAGAGCCTGAGATGGACTCGTTCAGAAAAGGAAAACAGATCTAACCAGAGCTGTTTGCAAGACCCAAGCAGAGCTGTTCACAGTCGAATCTTTGAGGATCACTAATTAGTAAGACAGAAGGGGCTTGATAGTAACTGAGATGCCGAGAGATGTACAAAATGGAGACAGGATGGAGACGTGGCATCAGGGCACGTTTGAGCATGTATTCTGAGTAGGTAAGTAGCCAAGACATAACCAGAGATACTCCATGTCAAGAGCATTCCTTAGCAGATGCATTTGAGCGGCGTGCTTAATGCCCGCTGCCTGAAAGCCACCGACCCCATGTTCCTACTGCAGTGCACCTTATTTCATTAAAGAAACAGAATTCCCACCATTCTTTCACAGGCAGGAAATACAGAACTAACGGAAGCCATGGGACAGAAATCAAAGCCTCTACTCGGAACTTGCATACCTTCTAAGACGAGATGGGCGCGGACCAAACTACCCCTCAACCCAGACCAGATATGCCTGCTCCTGGACCTGTGTCTGAACACCACATATTTCATGTACAGAGGGGACTTCTACAGACAGAAGCATGGCTGTGCCATGGGTTCCCCAGTGTCACCAATTGTTGCAAACCTATACATGGAAGAAGTGGAGAAGAAGGCACTCAACACCTTCCCAGGGACAACACCATCCCACTGGTTCAGGTATGTAGATGATACCTGGGTAAAAATCAAGACTCAGGAAGTACAGGCCTTTACAGACCACATCAATGCGGTGGACCCTAATATTAGGTTCACTAGGGAAGACACCCAAGACAACAGGCTGGCTTTCCTGGATTGTGCAGTCATCATCAGACCTGACCGTGGCCTAGGAGTAGAAGTTTACAGGAAACCCACCCACACAGATCAATACTTACTGTTTGACTCCCATCATCCATTACAACACAAACTAGGAGTCATCAGGACCCTAAGCCACAGAGCAGAGAGCATCCCCACCTCCTCAGAAGCCAAGAAGAAGGAAGACAGGCACCTGAAGACAGCACTTAAGGCCTGTGGATACCCAAAGTGGGCCTTCAACAAAGCAGTGGGCCATCCCAGAAGAACAAGAGATCAGTTTGAGACCAGACCCGACGGAAGAACCTGGTCATTCCTTACATGGCTGGAGTGTCGGAGAAGCTTAAAAGGATTTTTGGCAAATACCACATCCCTGTTTATTCCAAGCCCACAAACACACTAAGGCAGAGACTTGTCCATCCAAAGGATCCGACACCAAACCATAAAAGGAGCAATATAGTATATGCGGTCCAATCCAGTGAGCAGTGTTCAGACCTCTACATTGGAGAAACTAAACAGCCATTAAACAGAAGGATGGCCCAACATAGGAGGGGTAACAGCTCAGGACCAGGATCAGCAGTACACCTCCATTTGAAGGACAAAGGGCACTCTTTCAAAGATGAGGATGTACACATATTAGACAAAGAAGAGAGGTGGTTTGAGAGAGGGGTAAGGGAGGGCATTCATGTGAGCATTGAAAACCCCTCCCCCAACAGAGGTGGTGGGCTCCGGCATAGTCTATCTCCTTCTTATCAGGCTGTGCTTTCCAAAGTACCCAGACAAATCAAAAAGCCTTCACCACCAAGGCCACAGCTAACGACCCATTCTTGATAGGTTTCAGCACCTTAGGCCGTTGTTCACGTTAAGGCTATGGAGCCTATTGTCTACCTAACAAGCCTATTCAGGCCATTGTTCGTCTTATGAGCCTAATTCAGGTCAAGGTGACAAGAGGTCAAAGCTTACTATAAGATGGAGGATTTGCACTGGCTGTATTCATACCAATGAAGCTGTTTGGATGAACAGCGAAATGTTTCTATCTCTCAAAAAAGAAGTCAAGTAGCCATGACTCAACTTCCAGACCAAAGGACAAACCACCGAGCCACAGAGGTGATTCACAGTTCAGTTTGGAGGTCCTGTTGTGTCAAATTAAATTAAGCACCAAACTTTCTTTTGCTTATATCATAGGCGTGCGCCATGCACAGAGTCTGTTGCCAGGCTCCTGGAAAGGGAAGCCAGGCTGGCTGTTGTCCCTAAAGACGGCAGAGGACGAGGAGGAGAAGGTGGTTCCAGCCCAGATTCTAATCATCACCACATGCACAGGGAGTACAGGGCAGTGATAGGTGACAAAATGTCGTTTGATGTCTCCAGAAGCAACAGGACACACTTTCCTCAAAAAGGACTTCACATGCTTTTCAAATTCTTGAAAGGCGGTCCTACAAAGGAGGGGCAAGATCTGTTCTTGGTCATCCTAGAGTGCAGGGCGTGTAATGTTGGGTTCAAGATATAGGAAGCCCAATTTACACTGAATATCAGGAAAAACTTAATTGTTTGATGGAGTCTTCATTTGGGTCCAGAGTCTTCATTTCACAAGAGGGAACACCCTCCTGATGAACTCTACTGGAATCCACATGTTTGCAGACCTTGCAATTCCCCCAAACCAGCTTGGATAAACTTCGTTCACCTATTACTTACTATTTAGCTAAACTTTTCATTACTCAGCTTGTGTACCCTGCTCTGCTCATCTCTCAGTTATTTACTCTTGGTTACTGGGATAATTCCACATTCCACCTCTAAATTCTGTTTGCTTTCCATTTCCCTTTACCTATTCTTGTCTTCCTGTCATCTATTCTTCTCTACTTCTCATTAACTTGCCTCCTGTCTGTAAACAGCAAGGACATGTGTGATTGCAATCAATAACTGGGCAAAAGCATGCTCCGTTCACGAGGCAATTCTAGCCAACCAGCATATGTAATGTTTCCCTTGTAACCAATCACTGATTCTGTGCATACTGTGAGATGTAAATGATATGTAATACAACGTGCAAATAGTAAAGGGCGAGAGATCGCTCTTCTGGTTGGATAACCGAACTAGAGTCTTCCTTCTTTGATCAGGATCCTCACACAATTGTTAGAGCAGTAGAACAACGGAACCCATGACTTCAAGAGGTGGTGAACGCTCCGACGCTGGAGGGCCTTCAAGAGAAATTTAGACCACCACATAGCAGATCGGCTTTGATTTGCATTCCTGCCTTGAGCGGCCGGGGGGGGTGTCGGATCCAATGGTCTTATAGGTCCCTTCCCACTACATTATTCTATAATTCTATAAAAATACAGCGGAAAAGAGATCTGCTTTTGGCAGTTTCCATCAGTTTGCGATGGCCTTCAGTCACAAATCATTCTCATGAGTGCAAGGCCTTCAAGCACTCAGTTAAACCAACTCTTATTTTGCAATAAGTATGAATACTCATAATGAATAACAATGGCCCCCTCACTCGAGCTCACTCACCAGTTTTATAAATAGAGTATGCACACCACATTAAAAGTAGGGCTGGCTTCAATTTGGTGAAGCAGGATTTTTGTATTCATTTTTGTATGAATGGGTGTGAGAGGGATGGTAATCAATTGTTTTTGGAAGGTGGGAAATGCTTTTAAAGTCCTGAAATAGCAAATTATTTTGACAATACCAAGTGTTATTAAATTGCTGGTGACAGAAGTTCCAAGATATAGCATCTGGTTCTTAATTTTTAAACTGTTTTCAAAATGTAGCAAATGCTGAACAATCAGCTCTTTTATAAAAAGTGGGAAATATCAGCATTTTTTAATTTCACTAAGTAATTGAGAAAGTTGGTTCTATTTGATTTTTAAATTCAGCCCCCCCCCCAGCGGCGCCCCTTCAAAACCAGCTGCCAGACTCATTTGTAGGATTTTGTAACAATCCTGGACAGCTCTTAAATCAAGGGTGTCCAAACTTTTTGCAAGAAGGGCCAGATTTGGTGAAGTGAAAATGTGTGGGGGCTGACCATTCAGCCGCATTTGGCCCCTAGGCTGTACTTTGGAGTAGCCTCCAGGACATGCAAGGAGGCAGGGAGGATACTACAGCAATGGAGCTGGGGGGGGGAGTTAGGCTGGGCAACTACCTGGGGGAACGGATGGAGGCAGGGAGGGCAGGCAAACCATAAAACTGCAAACTGACGTCTCCATTCAGTATGGGGAGGGGCTTAGCTGTGTGACAGGCTGAGCTGGCAAGGAGAAGAGGCTGTGGGCCACTTGAAATTTGAAGACAGGCCACCTTTGGTCCCCGGGCCTGACTTTGGACATGCCTGTCTTAAATCAATTCCTTGCAAACTGAAATTGGTCAACCAACGGAGTGCTCATGTTATCAGAGAGCAGTTTCAAAAGGATGAAAATGTGAAGGAGACAGCAGAACGGAGTTGCATGCCGTGGGCTTTTGCCTTTTCATGTTATGTTGAGAATAAGGATTGTAGCCTGACAAGACCAGGGCCAGCCAATCCTGGTCCGCTCCAACACAGCTCTCTGTCTGAAGCTGCTTGGCAGTCCTCCTGTTTTTGACCCCACGCTGACCGCCACCAGCAGAGCCACCGTGACCGAGGCACTGCAAATCCTACCTGGATGCCGAGAGCCTTCTGGTCCTCCAGCTGTGGGCAGGGCTGCTGAAGAAGGCGGCAGGGCCCGAAGGAGAAACTGCAGCCTTCTTCACAATCCTATAGCGAGTATTCACCACTTTGCTAGGGCCGGCGAGGAGGAGGGAGCTGGATCCTGGGATTTAAAGAGAGAGAGAGAGAGAGAGAGAGAGAGAGAGAGAATACGTAAATATTGGCAGCACAAGCACAAGAAGCCTAACAGAGCTGGTGTGAAGAACCAAGAAGAACCTGTAGCACAAAGCCTTCTCTGGGTTCCACTCAGACATAAAAAGTGCAGCACCACCATGCGCACATTTAAACTTGGGTCCGTGATCCCTGAACACCTAAAATGGTTAAACACTGTTCACTTATCCTGAATGCAAAACAATTATTAAAATTGGAGATTTTTAGATTTTTCTCTGGGTGTTACAGAAACAGACGTATTACAATCCACATTTTTTATTACCGTAAAAGAAAGAAAGAAAGAAAGAAAGAAAGAAAGAAAGAAAGAAAGAAAGAAAGAAAGAAAGAAAGAAAGAAAGAAAGAAAGAAAGAAAGAAAGAAGGGGAGGGAGGAAGGAAGGAAGGAAGGAAGGAAGGAAGGAAGGCAGGCAGGCAGGCAGGCAGGCAGGAAAGAAGGAAGGAAGGAAGGATGGAAGGAAAGAAGGATGGAAGTTATGAGGGTAGAGACATCAAAGTAATTTACTGTACATCTTGAGGGTAGAGACATCAAAGTAATTTACTGTACATCTTGAGACGACAGTTACTTGTACACATGGATAAGATCACCAGCCACTCTGGACAACAGATGTAGGGGAGACACGGGCAAGATCCAGTACTCCAGATGCTGCCGGTGGGCAAATGCCTCCAGGCTGAGCAGAGAGTGCCACAGTCCTCGAGGAGTTGACTGCAACCCAATCTCGGCTCTCAAGGTGTGGGAAGTGATGCACAGCCTGACTCTGCCAGGGACCGAGCTCGGGACCTTAGGCAGACATCACTCAGAGGTCTCTCTTTTTCATTTCCAGCTGAACAGACTTCCAGAACTTTCACCAGGATAGGCCAAAGTTGGGGGGACGGGGAGCACATGGGGACATGGAGGTGTCCTGAGGTTAGCTTAATGTCACAGGAAGAGAAGATCATTCTTTTCAATGAGCCAATGCATTTATCAAACCCCCACTGAGATTACGACAGGAAGCCAACGTGGATTTAGATTATTAGATGAAACCCAGATTAGGTCAGACATTAGAAAGAATAGGACCAGAGGTATGAAAAAAGGACAGACAAAAGAAAATATTTTGAGAACAGACAAAAGAAAATATTTTTACCCAGAGTGTTTTTAGTCTGTGGAACTTCCTGCCACAGGAGGTGGTGATGGCATCTGGCCTGGATGCCTTCCAAAGGGGATTGGACAGATTTCTGGAGGAAAAGTCCATTGCAGGTTACAAACCATGATGGAAAGATGTGTCATCTCCAGGCTTAAAACTGGGGTACTTCAAGGGCCAGATGCAGGGGAGTGGTGTCAGGAGACAGAGATCTAGTCTTGTTTGCTCCCAGACACATCTGATGGGGCCACTGTGAGATACAGGAAGCTGGACTAGATGGGCCTTTGGCCTGATCCAGCAGGGCTCTTCTTATGGTATTTAGGTTTCTAAGGGCAACTGCGTTTCTCTGTTACCGTTTTTGAGAAATCACAGAGCACACTTTGGTTTTGGGGTTTTGGTGTGTTGATTTGTTTGGGAAAGGAGGTTTAATTGGAGTTGTACCAAAATGACTCACGAACTCACCCAGTCCTTGAAAAAAAATCAATCACCAGGCTTTGGTACCTGCCTGAAGGTCTTAGGTGGCTCTTACTTAACAAAAGAGTACCAGCAACCACCAGGGCTTCTCAACATAAAAGCCCCTGCTATAGCCTAAATACTTACACACAGTTGTCATCAAATCTCTGGCCTGGTGGATTCTCTGGCAGAAACCTTGTTCAAGATTTTCTAGAGTCTCACTGCCTTTCTCCAAATCAAATACCATGCATTTAAGGCACACCAAATGATCAGTGCTGAAGCAACATGTCTACCACCTACTACAGGGTTGCAACACTTCAGCAAACCAAGAGTTATTACACCCAATAGAGATAGGCACGAAATGAGCGATTTTTCGTTTTTGTTTTCGTTTTTCGTTTCGTTACGCAACGAAAACGAAACGATTTAAAAAAAATGAAAACGAAAACAAAATGACCAAATTTGCCGTGTTTTTCGTTTTCGTTGCAGCAGATGCATTGAACTAAAAAGAATGCTAACGAAACAGCAATTTTTCATTTTCGTTTTTGTTTTCTCATTTCGTTACCTAATGAAACGAAAACAATTTTTTTTGCAAAAAACGTCACGAAAACGAAAATGAACCAAAACAGACCCCTAAACGACCAAATGACAAACGAAACACCATTTTTTTGAGTCGTGCCCATCTCTAACACCCAAGCTTCATTCATCCCTTATACCAGCAATACAGGTACACTTGGTGCCAAAAAAGCCCATTTGACACAGAAGATCTTTGCTTCATTCCTTCCTTGTAGAATGCAGCTTGGCTTATTTGCTCAAGCCACCTGTTTGGCCTGGCTCTGCATGCATCCCATTATGCTCCTATCCTCAGACTGCAGCACTTTTAATTGTATGGCATGATCTTTGCCCAGCCCAGTGTTTCCTGTGGTGGCAATCTGGAAATTTTGATACTTGGGGTCCCCTTGTGATTTTACACTTATAAAACACTCAGAGGATGTGAGGATTGCAGGGGGGAGGGGCTACCTCCACTGGATATTATGGATTTTCATTCCTCTCACAGTTCAAATGCCTTTGGACCCATTCTGCACTCATTTAAAAAGAACACCTTTATCGGTGACATCTAAACTCCCAAACAGATTTATGTATTTAATCATTTCTGCTCTCACAATATTTTGCAGCGTGATATATACACAATTTTTTTCTGCTGAATGCTCTGTGCAATTAACAGCTATATGTTTGATTCTGTTTCTTCCCCTTCTTGATAGCCAGCAATTTTTTTCCTGCAGCTTTAAGGAATGCATCTAATTGTCTGACTTTTATAACATACAGCTATAACTGCCCAGATAATTAAAGCTGACACTACATGCTGAGACTAAGTCTGCTGGTTTTTATAACTGATTTGAAGCAATGACTCCCCCACCCTCTTGGGAATCCTCTAATTAAAATTATTGCAAGGTGGGAAGTGGAAAAAGGGGAGGCCCATATTTCCCCCTGAATTTCTTCCATATGGATTGGGGATGGCAACATTCCTACCCCCTGCTAGCTGAACCGGACAACTTCGAAGGACAATACATCCGGATCAGCACCTTTATTTTTTTAAAAAGCATAGGAGCTAGGCGTTTTGCAGCCATCTTCTCTATGGCAGGGGCCCAAATTTTGCTCAGAGGCAAAAATCAGCAACTGTAATCCTGGTGAGGCTGCACAGCCTGTTTAATCCAAACTAGTTAAAGCTATCACAGTCTGACTTTGGATACATGACGAGAAGACCAGATTGACTGGAAAAGACAATAAGGTTGGGAAGAACTGAAGACACCAGGAATAGAGGAAGATCCAACATGACATGGATTGACCCAGTAAAGTAAGCCATGACGTTTAGTTTGCTGGACCTCAAGAGGACTGTTAATGGCAGGACCGTGGAGGGGAGTCATTAATTCACAGGGTCAATAGAACATGGGAGCAACCTGACAGCAAGTACAGTAACAATAATGTATTCTTGAAGGCTTTCATGGCCTGGATCTGATAGTTGTTGTGAGTTTTTCGGGCTGTTTGGCCGTGTTCGGGAAATAACAATAAATCTGTATGGGACCCTCTCTCCTCCAACAACCATCCATCCATCAGTGGGCTGTGAAGCTGATCATAAGGAGAGCAAATTGTAGAGCTTGGCAAAGTTACTTGTTGGACTACATTTCTCATACTAAATGTTCCCACAAAAAAAAATGCTTCCAAGGCTGGTGGGTGTTGATCAGGGCTTCTTGATGAAAACCCAAGCAAGCTCATACAGCAGGACAGAGTCAAAGCTGAGCACGACATCACAGGTCACAATCAGCACTTTCAATTGTGCCACAATATGGATCCACGTACGGGGGCTTGGTGGCTCAACGGACTAAGGCGCCAAAAGAGTCAGATGCAAAGTCAGTAATTCGGCGGTTCGAATCCTGGGTACCACACAGCAGAGTGAGCTTCTGCTGTTAACCCAAGCTCCTGCCAACACAGCTGTTCAAAAGCATGTAAAATGCAAGTAGATATATGGGTACTGCCATAAAAAGCGGGAAGGTAAAACAGTGTTTCTGTGCAATCATGCTGGCCACGGACTTGCACAACACTGGCTCTTTGGCTTAAATACAGAGATGAGCACTGCCCCTAGAGTTGGACACGACTAGACCTTAACCCTTATGGATCCACATAATGTGTGCCATCCAGAAAGTCCTAGAGCTAAGACACGGCCACAATATCTGCAAAGCAATATGACTGATAAAGCAAAAGACAAAACTCGTTCAGACAAGTTCGATGTTGCACTGTCCGTGAAAGGCACGCAGTGATGCACACTTCCAAAGCAGGGTTTTTGAGAATTTCTTCACCACCTGGCTACCAAACACACAAAAAGGACTCCATTTTCAAATGGAGCTTTGCAAAGATGAGGGCTTTTAAATGGTTCTTAATCTTAATACTGGAGGACTAGGCCTCCAAACAGAGAGACCAAACTGGCATGTCTCCGTGTGTACACCCAGGAGTGGGGAATGTCTTGGAGAATTTCCATCCTGGACTCCCTCTGCCAAAGATCCATGCGAGGCCAGCATGTCTGCTTTCATGGGTTCTGTGCAGGACGACCTATGGCTATAATTTTGCCAAGACACTGCCGGTAAGGACTAATAAAAGCAAGGCTGCTATAAAGTATATTAAAAGACAAAAAAGGGTACATTAAGGTAATGTTAAGTCTCATAATTCCCACAAAAGGCAGAAAGTTAAAGCTGTAAGCCTGGGTTGACAGACCTTCGGATGCTTTGTAATAAAACACATGAGAGTGGAGGGCTAAGATGTAGATTAATCAACCAACATTCACACCTTGTTAATTAAAGACGGCTTGCAAATCTGACTGTGAAAACGAAGGCCAGTTGCTGGAGCACCTTGTCCAGAGAAGGAAAGGAAATTGCTCCAGGTCTTAAGAGAACAATCAAATGCCAATTTGGAGAGGGTTTGGTTTCGCTTGGTTTGCTTTTGGCCACTCTTTTCCCTAGAACTCGAGGGTCCAAAAGCATCCCGTACCATGAGAAAGGGAAACCCACATGAAAGTGAACCTTCCGTACCAAGAGTCACAGATTGCAATGTTCTGAAGACGGCGGCCTTCTGGTTTCTTCCTTCCTGCCTGTCTGCAGACCTTTCGCCTGAGCACCTCTGGAGCCTGTTTCAGGAACAGCTCTGTGACATCTTGGTCTGGATTTTGAGGGTCACCAAAGAGCAAGAGTCTAGCACAGGGGTCCTCAACCTAAGGCCCCGGGGCCAGATGCGGCCCCCCAAGGTCCTGAATCCGGCCCCTGGGACCAATTGCAACCCCCACCGACCCCGTTTTGTGAGCAAGCCAGCCTCCGCAGCTGCTTTTGGACTGTGATCCGGCCCCCAGTGGTGTCTGGGTGGTGGTGGACCAGCCCGCTGTTTGAAAACTTTGAGGACCCCTGGTCTAGCAGCTTGAGGTGCAAAGAGGAGCCCTCTGTTCACAACAAGGTCTCAGCCAAAGCCTCACTGGATTCTCGCCTCAAATTGGCATCTCATGTTCACTAAACTGAACTGAACCGCATTGACTTCAAGGCTTTGATGTTAACATACAAAGCCCTAAACCAGTGGTGTCCAAACTTCGGCCCTCCAGATGTTTTGGACCACAACTCCCACAGTCCTTTGTCACTGACAATACAGACTTGGAATTCTGATAGTTGTGGCCCAAAACATCAGGAGGGCCGAAGTTTGGACATGCCTGCCCTAAACGGTTTGGGACCTCAGTATCTGACAGAGTGGCTCCTCCCAAGAAGAACGGCCAGGATCACCCGTGCCAGCCAGGCAGGACGCCTGGGAGAGAGTCCTAACCCCGAGGGAGGCCCCGAAAGTTGTAACAAGGAGTAGGGCCTTCTCAGTGGTTGCTCCCCAGTTATGGAACCATCTACCCCCTGAAATTCGGCTAGCACCCTCACTTCAAATTTTTAAAAAAACTACTGAAGACTTGGTTGTACAGAATGGCCTTCCCTGATTTTTCAAACATTTAGTAAGGCACAACTTTTTATCAATCTCCTGCAATTTTTATCTTCATTTTAGTTTCATTTTGGTTTTTCGTTGTTGATTTATGTATACTTTGTTTTATTATGCACCTTGTATTTTGGTTTTTAAAATGTATTCCTTTGTTAACTGTCATGTTATCACATGTTGTAAACCGCCCAGAGCAGACCTAGGTCTAGATGGGTGGCATAAAAGTCAAATAAATAAATAAATAAATAAATAAATAAATAAATAAATAAATAAATAAATAAATAAATAAATAAATAAAACTAAAGCAACACTCCCCCATTTACTTTGCCAGCTACCTTGAGCATGTCCATGTTGGCTGGGGCAGCCCATGCAGGAAACCAAGTGAAGCAAGAGCTTAGAGGGGTTCCAAAAACACTGGTTATGTCCTGCACCCTTTTCTTATTTTTGAATCTCTGTTGTTGTGGTGGTGGTGGTGCACAGCCAATCAAAATTATAAAAACATTGACTGGTATTATATAACAGATTTTAACCCAAAACCTAAGTATCTGTTAAGTATCGGTCAGGCATGCATGCTGTTCCTAATACAGTATTGCTATATTTTTGTAGCTCTGATATTTGAGATCTGCAACTGCTTGTAATATTGTGTGAAATTTCTTGACATTGTTCCCAAAGCCCCAGTGACCAAAGGGGGCCACTGAAATGTAATTTATCCACTCATCATTCTTTTTGAAAACCACGGGCTGTTGTGTTTGCTTCAGAATCCCATTTCATAATTTCTTGATTTTTTTTTTTCCAAAGGGTGTCAAATTTTTGTGTTTCTTTGTTCCATTAACTTTGCAGTAGCCTGTCCTGGTTCTTCAATATTTATTTATTTATTTATTATTTCCATTTATATACCACTTGACTTTCCCAAAGGAACTCTGGGTGGTGAACAAACCAGAAGTTAAAAATATAAACAGAGGTAACAGTAACCAATAAAAAAATATAATTGGCAGAAACAATAGGTGCTACTGAGCCTTCCAGCCTATTTGTCTCACCAGATATCCAGGGGCTATAACATCTGGTGCAGCCCTTGTTGACCTGATCAATGCAGAGCAGTAACAGCAATGGAAGCCATGGCCTCAAGAGGTGGCGAGTGCTCCAACACTTGGAGGCCTTCAAGAGAAATTCAGGCAACCACCTGGCAGATATCGTTCGCTTCAGATTCCTGCTTGGCTTGACGGCCTGATGGACCCCTTCCCACTTCACAATTCTATGATGGCCGAGCTGGTATGGATTCCTGTTTATGTTTTGCTCATCATAATCGGTGATTGGTGGACACAGTTGGTCTGGCCTCTCAGCTGAGACCTATCTGCTTTGGGAAACCCTCCAGGCAGTAAGGCAATTGCGATCATAGACCTCAACCTAACTGAAGCATGCAAGCACCTGCACTTCAACAAGCTCTGTGTCCATGGAGTGTGTTGTTGTTGTTGTTGTTGTTGTTGTTGTTGTTGTTGTTGAAATCCTGTTACTCTAGTTTGCTGTACAAATTTAATTTATTTATTTATTTATTTATTTATTTATTTATTTATTTATTTATTGAATTTTTACCCCGCCCATCTTCCGGAGCAGAACTCTGGGCGGCTTCCATATAGCTGAGCGAGAAAGCAAGCAATACAATATAAAGCATAAGAATAAAACTGCAGTACAAAATAGACAACAGCAAAGATAAAACAACATTTTGAAACAGCTGGGGCATCTTAGAATCATAACTTATGGTGGCAGCTCAGCAGGAAAAATTGTTGGCAACCGTGTAGATGGCGGAAAAAAGAAAAAAGAAAAACCAAAAAAAAAAAATGAAGGACCGCCTCCTTACATATGAACCTACCAGGCAATTAAGATCTAGCCAGGGAGCCCTCCTGAAAGAGCCATCCCTCAAGGAGGCGAGAGGGATGGCTTGCAAGTCTGGGGCCTTTTCGGCAACTGCCCCCAGACTATGGATTGCCCTCCCAAGTGAGACCTGCCTGGAGCCAACGTTGATGACATTTCGGCACCAGGTAAAAACCTTCCTGTTTCTGAAGTTTTTTAACCGACATAACATAGAGTGTGGGTCCTGGTGGCAATTTTAGTGTTTTGTGTTTAACTGTTTTTATTGTTTTTAATTGTCCATTGCCTTTTTAATGTTTTAACTGTTCATTTTAATTGTATGCCGCCCAGAGACCTTTGGGTACTGGGCGGCATATAAGTTGTATGAATGAATGAATGAATGGATGGATGGATGGATGGATGGATGGATGGATGGATGAATGAATAAACAAAACAAAACATACCAGACTCATTCTCTGCATTATTCTCTGGGTACAGCCTTCTGGTCGGTTTTCAGTTTAGCTGTAGCTCATCACATAAGAGAGGTGCCGTGTGCATTCCCAGCCTACTTCCATAGGATCTGGTATGATAGGAACCCCTTTCAATTGCAAGTGAGGAACAGTTTGTTAAGCTCTGCTTCTGCTTTCAGGATCACTTTTCCCCATCCTTGACCACGGCCATATTCAAATATTTAAGATAAATAGTTAAGATGTTGTTGTTGTTGTTCAGTCGTTCAGTCGTGTCCGACTCTTCATGACCCCATGGACCAGAGCTCGCCAGGCCTTCCTATCCTCCACTGCCTCCTGGAGTTTTGTCAAATTCATTTTGGTTGCATCGATGACACCGTCCAACCATCTCATTCTCTGTCGTCCTCTTTTCCTTTTGCCTTCGATTTTTCCCAGCATCAGGGACTTTTCCAGGGAGTCCTCTCTTCTCATGAGGTGGCCAAAGTACTGGAGCCTCAGCTTCAAAATCTGTCCTTCCAGTGAACATTTGGGGTTGATTTCTTTCAGACTGGATAGGTTTGATCTCTTTGCAGTCCAGGGGACTCTCAAGACTCTCCTCCAGCACCACAGCTCAAAAGCATCAATTCTGCGGCGATCAGCCTTCTTTATAGTCCAGCTCTCACTTCCATACATCACTACTGGAAAAACCATAGCTTTAACCATCCTGACCTTAGTTGGCAAAGTGATGTCTCTGCTCTTTAGTTAAGATAGTTTAGGGTTAAAAAGTATTTACTCTGTGACTACATTCAAACATCTCCTTATAGTATTATCTGTTCACCTTAATTTACTCCGATTCATCCCATTCTTGTGTCTCACCTGAGCCTAAGCTTTATGACTCACCCACAAGATCTAATTTTAAATGTTAGTGGACTGGTAAGAATGATAAACAATCTGTGAACAATTTGTGCCGTGACCTCAGGATGTTCAGCACACTAGAAGGTGCTGAACATCCTGCTCCTTCCCCCTGGGTGTTCCCTTCTGTTCCCAGGCTTTTGACAAGCACACCTTGCTCATCAACCAGAAACCCTATCAAACTCTCTCCCCACCCACCCACACAAAAGGCAGATGTGGCACCTCCAGCCCAGCCAGATACAAGCAGAGATTTCACATGATTGAGGTCTTTCACTCTCCCCTCTTGAAAATAGTTGCCGAATCCGACCAATTGTACAGGTTGCCTCTCGCCAATTTTCCAGTCATCCTTGGTTGCAAGAAAGTAAAGTTTGCAGACATGGGGGGGGATGCTAACACATAATCAGTGTGAAGGGCAAGCGACAAGACTTGGGCCTGAACACTCACCCTTGGACTTGAGACTCAGGTCCCAAGACTTGCCAACATCCCTGCGGCAGTCAACACTGATTTCATAAGACCAATAATCTACTCAGGCAAGTGTGGTTGCCTGTGTTCCAAAGAAGGCAGGGTGGGTCACATCCTTCATGCTCCTTGCATGGACCTTGACAATCGCCGCCACCACTAACAAGAAGCACCCACTCAACTAAGAGCACCCAGCCAGCTGCAGCTCCTTTCTCCTGGACGCCGCGGTGGGCAAATGGTGAGTGGCTTGTGTGCCAGAGCCAGATAAGGTGTTCACAAATCGTAATCATACTATTTGTGTCTTCCTTCCACAACAGAGTTTGCAAGCAGTGTGCGACTGGTTGAGTGGCAGCTATCTTACCAAAGAAGAGAACCACCGGAGCGATTACAATTCCGCACACAGTCAGCAAGTTTCATCTTAAAGGTGCATGGAAGGAGAAAGAACTAAGCCTCGGATGATTAGAATTTTTATTTGCCTCCAACCATTTACACCTGAGCCTTCTCAATTTGGGCAGTAAGAGCACTCCTCAGTGCGGCAATAACTAAATCTTTCATCTGAATACGATGAAGAACACATTTCATTGACATTTTATTGCAGCATGGACAACGGTGATCTTCTGCATTTGTCATGCTGGGGAATAGGATATGCACATTATTCTCAATTACACGCTACTATATAAATAAATAAATACCCACAGTCAAGGCAAGCCTCATGGTTCGTTGTATATTTCCAGTGTGGCTCTCAGTGATGGAAGATGGACCTGATGCCGATTTATTCCAGACAAAGGTTGCAAAAAATACCAAAGAGTAGTAAGCTGGACACACAGAAATGTGAGCTTGGTGACTAAAAATGTGGACATAATAACAGTAACAGCAACAAAGTGTTGTTAAGTTGATTGATGACGAAGGCTTTTCCAGGTATGGAGTACCCAGAAGCAACTTACCTTTCCCTCCTTTGGGAGGGGCCTCTGGATCTTCTGTGCCGCCTGCCCAAGGCTACCTGGGCTGGTTCTTCTCCTTGGAGGCACCATTAGGAACCTAAATCCCAACCACCAACTCTGTAGACAGGAACAGGACTGACTCAGCTATCCAGTCATTTGGAACACACAGTGAAACAACAGAAACTGGTGCTTAGGAAACGAAAGCAGATTAATCTAATGCAATTTACTGAGTCTAAAAGCACCTACTCCAAAAGTGAAGAACAACATGAATTCTAGGGCTGGACGCCAAAGAAGGGACCTGCTGGACCTGACCAGGCAGCCCTCTGATTTCCAGTAAAAGCCATACTGCTCAACTAGCTGTTCTTCCTAAACCCAGTAGGTAGGCTCTGTTCAGTCCATGCACTATATAAATGCCCATTAAGCACCTCTAAAAGGCTAACAATGTGACACCTGCTGACCCCTCCTCACCTATATTTCAAACCTGCACAGGAACACGGAATGATTGCCTTAAACATGGAATGATTGCCTTAGGCACAGCCTGTTTCATCTGTGCGGCAGGAAACGTTTTGATCTGTCTTTCTTCTCCCCAACCCAAGCCACATGGCCAATAAATTTAGACCCGGAGTGGGGCTTGACAGGAAGCTTGCAATCTGGCTCGGAACTCTGAGGCTCAGAAACAAAATGCACAAGGCAATGGAAAAACCTGGGCTCATCTTAGAGGAGCGCTTTGGATTCCGTCAAATGAGCAGGCAAGCACGTTCCTTTCCAAAGGTGCAGAAAAGCACAGGTAGATTGGAATCATAGAACCATTTGAGTGGGAAGAGACCTCAAGGGCCATCCCGTCAAACCCCCTGCCATGCAGTAACCCCCCACCCCCCACCCCAAATCAACCTCTACTGCATATTCTAGCCTCAGATCCATAGTATAACCTCTCAAGAGCCTACCAGGTAAACACTGGTAGTTCTGGATGGTCTTTTGTGTTGGAATATGGCAAGATCTATCTTCAGACATTATAGGGTTAAGGTCAGCTGAACCTCATTTGGAACTGCAAGCTTGTGAGTTGTATCTCTTTAATTAGTGGGGCATTTGGCTCCCCCTCCCCCCACCCAAAGGCAGTGGTGCCTGGGGCTTCACCTTGTTCAGAAGAACCTCATTTGGAACTGCAAGCTTGTGAGTTGTATCTCTTTAATTAGTTTGGCTCCTACAAAAGGCATAGCTTCACCTTGTTCAGAAGCATGGCACACATACAGCTTTAGCTCTTAGCTCTTGCTTGCTGGGGCAACCTGTTGCGGACTCCATCCTTCTCTCCATGCCGATCGTCAGAGCGAGGAAGACTCTGTGTGTTTGCCTTATCTTACATGAGTTTGTTTGGTATGTTTTGTATGTACTGCTAGTGTTTTGCTATTTTATTAGGAATATGCCATGGACCCATTTCCCTGAGAGAAATAGATAAAGTTCATTTTTATATACTTGACTTTCATCTCAGAGTCTTCAGTCTACAGTTTTTAACCCCAACATTTTGAATCAAGCGTCCTGTTTCTCCCAGTGGGCAAGGAGAAGGCCCCAAGATGTCCTAAAGAAAACACACAGGCAGGCAGGTGCACGGCCTCTGCTATTTTCTCTATCTGCAGCCCTCAGTATTTCATTTCGGAGCTGGTTCTGGAGGGTCCCTTTCAGTTCTCAGCCCCATTTAAGCCTCCGTGGGATAACATAAGAACATAAGAACATAAGAAGAGCCATGCTGGATCAGGCCAAAGACCCATCTAGTCCAGCTTCCTGTATCTCACGGTGGCCCCACCAGATGCGTTTGGGAGCGCATGAGACTAGATATCTGCCTCCTGATACCATTCCCCTGCATCTGGCCCTTGAATTACCCTGGTTTTAAGCCTGGAGATGACACATCTCCATCATGGTTTGTAACCTGTGATGGATGTCTCCAAGAATCTGTCCAATCCCCTTTGGAAGGCATCCAGGCCAGGTGCCTTCACCACCTCCTGTGGCAGGGAGTTCCACAGACTAACAATACGCTGATATTTTCTTTTGTCTCTTCCTACTCTCCCAGCCCTCAATCTTTGGGAGAAGCCCTTATCTCTGTCCCACCACCTTCACTGGCCGTGGGTGCAGGAGAGGGGCTTCTGAATGGCTGCTCCCAGATTAGGGAATGCCCTCCCTTCAGAGGCCAGGTCAACCTCCTCCCTGCTGCCAACAACAATCTTCCAGGTGGACGTTTGGCAAACAGAAAGGAACAAAGAGCTTTAGTGGGTTTTTTAAATGCAATTTTTACTGCTTGTAAGTCTATGCATGTATAATTTGCTTTAAAGATGTATTTAAAAACATCATTTTTGATATTTAATTGTTTCTTATTAGCACAATGTACCGTGTTTTCACTTATATTTTTACAATCCTTTGTGAGTTGCTTCGGCCGCTACATTGGGAGAAACACAGTAAAGAAATGAAATGCAATAAATTAATAACTACTCTTCCTCCAGGGCTTTCTTTAATCTCCTCTTAAAGCCACCTGTGCTACTAGCAGCAATAAGTACCAGGCTCTACAACTATGTGTGTGGGGAGGGGGGGAAGATACTTTTATTTACCTTAAATCTAATACCCATTCGTTTCATCAGAAGGACCCACGTTCTCGAAAGCTGAGGAAGGGAGAAAACCAACAACTCTCACACGTGGGTACGATGAGTACAACTCTCCATCCTATTCCCACTACGGGGATCGTACATCTCTAAGCCCTGCAGCCGGGAAAGCTTACCAGAGCACGAATGGCTCTGCACATCTTTCAGGGGTCTCACACGGGAGGTCCTCTGAAATTGAAGAGGAAGCTGAGGCCAGTACATTTCAATTAGCCTGTTTGATTGGTTCTTATTGCCGTTACTTTTTTTTAAAAGGCACAGACAGCTGACTTATTCATTGCACCTCCCAGGTCTCTGGGATACGGTGTGACCAGAAGAAGATCAGAAGTTCTTCAAGTGACATTTTAGGCTTATATACTGTATTTTTCCATCTATAAGACACCCCCCAATGCATAAGACAACCCTCACTTTTCCAACCCAAAATTACAGCTTTGCAATCATGCGGTTCTCTCCTTGGCTTACTTCTGTGTATAAGATGAACCTCAATTTTTAGTCTAGCAATTTTAGATAACAATATATACACAGAAAGATACTGTACACTTTGGGGAGTGGCAGAAACCACTGCCCAAAGCAGTTTTATTTATTTTTATTTATTCATTACATTTTTTCCCGCCCATCTGGTCAACGGCCACTCTGGGCTGCTAACAATCCAACAAAACCAACAACGAAACCAAGACACAGCAAGTACAAAATAACTAAAAACAAAAAACGTAAATTGGCCAATGAGCATCACATATAGACCTTCCCAAACACAAGATGATGCATTTGGTATTGGCATTGGTTTCGTGTTTATTTTTTCTGTGGTTTGTTTGAACTGAACAGCCCAGAGTAGTGCTTTGGCACTAATGTGGAGATGGTAGATACTGTAGATGATTAGATAGATAGATAGATAGATAGATAGATAGATAGATAGATAGATAGATAGATAGATAGATAGATAGATAGATAGATAAAAAAACAGTGGACATCTGGTTCTTAACATAAGAACATAAGAAGAGTCCTGCTGGATCAGGCCAAAGGCCCATCTAGTCCAGCTTCCTGTATCTCACAGTGGCCCCACCAAATGCCTCTGGGAGCGCACAAGACTAGATCTCTGTCTCCTGATACCCCTCCCCTGCATCTGGCCGATGAAGGACCCTGGTTTTAAGCCTGGAGATTACACATCTCCATCGTGGTTTATAATCTGTGATGGACTTCAGGAATCTGTCCAATCCCCTTTGGAAGGCATCCAGGCCAGATGCCATCACCATCATCCTGTGTCAGGGAGTTCCACAGACTAAAAACGCGCTGGGTGAAAAAATATTTTCTTTTGTCTGATCTTACTCTCCCAGCCCTCAATTTGAGTGCATGTCCCCTAGTTCTGGTATTTTGGGAGAGGGAGAAGAGCTTCCCTCTATCCACTTGACTCATGCCCTGCATTATTTTGTATGTCTCAATCATATCCCCCCTCAGGCGCCTTTTTCCAGATGCCTTCCTCCTTCCCTGCCCGCCATCCCATGCTGCCTTGCAGTGGGCCACAACTGTCCATTCACTGCCTCTCCACCAGTGTGGGAACAATCGGTGCCATGAACTCAGGAAATGATACCTTTCAGAAGGTGCCGAACATTCTGCTCCTTCACCTTGGGTGCCCCCTTCTGTTCCCAGGCTTTTCTGATAAGAACACCTTGCTGCTCCTCAGTCAGAAACCCAATCAATCTCTCTCTCTCTCTCTCTCTCTCTCTCTCTCTCTCACACACACACACACACACACACACACACACACACACACACAGAGAGAGAGAGAGAGAGAGAGAGAGAGAGAGAGAGAGAGAGAGAGATGGGGAAGATGCAGCCCAGCTTGATACAAGCAGAGAGCCCACATGATTGAGGTCTTTCGGTCTCCCTTCCTGAAAACCAGCCAGCAAATGCCTCGTGAAAACTCTATTCGCTGGCAGTAATTGGAAGTCGCCTCCTCAATGCTGGAGCCCCTCCCCTGAAAGCGTCCCGTGCACGAGCCCTCGGCATTAAGAGGCCTTCTGAAAGGGACTCTCCGAAGCAGCTCGGTTTTCTATTATTACTTGCTAGCTGAGGGGTTTTGTGTAGATAATCATGTTATTTAGATAGGATGTTGGTTTAATTCCCTTCATTACAGGCTCCCAGGGTTGTAATTTTTTTTCTCCGCATGATGTATTCCCCGTGGCACATTTCACTCAAATCAAACACTTTACGCTTTTATTACAAACAATGCCCCAGCGTCCCCCGTTATCAGCCCGGCACACACATGCACGCTCTTTGCAGAGATCCAGAGGTCAGTTCTAATGACTAATCGATCTCATTAGCTTTCCTAATTAAAAACTTTACTACCGCAATGGAAGACAAACTACAAAGAAACTGCTTGCATCATATTTGAATGGGATATGAGCCCCATCTATCAGCCCAAGGCTCACAGCTTGCACGCATCCACCGGCCCCCTTGTGCATTGCTGAGAGGGTGCTTTCGCTCCTGGGCACACTTTCCCCACGAACCGTTCCTGGCGGCCCCATCCAAAGGGGGAGAGGAGGAGGAGAGGGGGAGAGGAGAGAAGGCTGATGGGGAAGAAGCAGAGACCTGCTTCGCACTGACTTTTGGAAGGACCCCAGAGTGGCCCCCAAAGGCCCACACAAATCAGCAGGCGATTAGAAAGCAGAGAGGGTAGGGCAGGGGTGTCCAAACTTTTTGCAAGGAGGGCCAAATTTGGTGATGTGAAAATATGTGGGGGGCCGACCGTTCAGCCGCATTTGGCCCCAGAGCTGGACTTTGGACAAACCTCTAGGACATGCAAGGAGGTGGGGAGGACGCTGCAGCAACAGAGCCAGGGGCAGGTAGGCTGGGCGGATAGCTGGGGTGACAGATGGGGACAGGGAGGGCAGGCAAATCATAAAACGTCAAGCTGACGTCTCCATCCGGCAAGGAATGGGGGCAGCTGGCGTGGATGCGTCACAGGCTGAGCCAGCAGGGAGACGAGGCTGCGGGCTGCTCAACATATGAAAATGGGCCACACTTGGCCTCCGGGCCGGGCTTTGGACATGTCTGGGGTAGGGGATCTGTAGCGGTGGTTTTCAAAACACTACAAGGCCAGGATCAACTCCTGAACTAGCTTTTCTTTCCCGAGAAGCAGCCCTCTTGGGGGACTGTGCATGTGTGGCTGCACCTTTTTCCCAGAGCACATCCTCCACGTGCCTCATGACGGCAAAAGGAGTCCTTCTTGCAATCAATTGGAGAACTTTAAAGGTATCACATTTATGGAACCAACTCCTGCCCGCGATACGCCTGACCCCTTCAGTGATTATTTTCAAGAGATTCTTCAAAACCCGGCTATTCAGGCAAGCCATCCAAAATACCCCAGCAACAGAACTCAGAGCCTTCTCTGGCCCCTGTGTTTGTATCCCGCTGTCCTGAATGCTGTCATTTTATGCCTTTTGCATTGTCATTTTAAAAAGTGCATTGATTACTATGCATGTGTAGTTCATTCGTATTGCACTGTGACGTGTATGTGGCTATTGTTTCATGTTTTTATTATTGTTTTATCTTATTTTGTTGCAAACTGCCTAGAGTGGCCTTTGCAGCCTGATGGGCAGTGTAGAAATTGAACGAATAAACAAACAAAAAATGTAGATTTACAAACTGGAGCCCAGACTCCTGCAGGCCTGGAAGTCACCTATTCTTAGCAGTGACACAAAAGCCATTCCTTCTCATCCCAAAGAGAGGAAGCTGCCTTTTAAGAAGTCAAACTATTGGTTATCCATCCCTGTCTCCTCTGCCTAGGCCGCAGAGATCCTCTCAACTACAAATGCTGTGCCTGAAGTTGCTGGTGCTTCCGTTCGTGATGTCTCTCAGAATTAAACCATGGAAAAGAAAAGAAAATCTTGGATCCTGGGAATTCACTTTTTTAATAACACTACATTTTAGAGCGCTATCCTGTTCCATTCCCAAGAGCAGAAGCCAAATCAAGCAAGATGTTTGTCTGCATTTCTTTTCTCAGAGTTGGTCTCTGCAGAACATTCAACACCCTGCTAAATATCTCAATAGCCATCAAGTTGGATTTAATGCTGAACCAACATGAGTCAGCAGTGTGATGCGGCAGCCAGGAAAGCCAATGCAATTCTTGGTTGCATCAACAGAACCATAGTGTCTAGATCAAGGGAAGTGATAGTACCACTCTATTCTGCTCTGGTCAGAACCCACCTGGAGTACTGTTTCCAGTTCTGTGCGCCTCAATTTAAAAAGGATGTTGACAACCTCAAGCGGATCCAGAGGAGAGCAACCAGGATGGTTAAAAGTCTGCAAGAAATGTCTTATGAGGAATGGCTTAGGGAACTGGGAAAGTTTAGCCTTTCAAAAAGAAGGCTGAGAGGGGATAGGATAGCTATGTTTATATATTTGAAAGGATATCATAGGGAAGAGAGGACTGATTTTTTTCCCATGGCTTCAGAGACTAGGACTCGGGGCAATGGTTTCAAACTACAGGAAAAGAGATTCCATTTGAAAATTCGGAAGAACTTCATGACAGTTAGAGCTGTTCGGCAGTGGAATAATATGCTGCCCCAAAGGAGGGTGGATGGAGTCTCCTTCTATGGAGGTTTTTAAGCAGAGGCTGGACGGCCCTGATCTGTCGGAAATACTGTGATGGGGTTCCTGCATGGCAGGGGGTTGAACTGGATGGCCCTTGAGGTCTCTTCCAACTCTATGGTTCTATGAACAGTTTGTAACATAAAGCTGTCATGGAAGAGGAGTCCTGAAAGACAATAATAAAAAAACTGGGAGACATTGCCCTTGTGGAAATGATTTCTACAATGCTCTCCACAGCATTGACCTCCTGAGATGCTAGTTGTGGCCTCCACATCAGGAGTGTAAGGAAGAAACGAACACTCAAGGGAGAAGGTGTGGTCCCTTCTCTCACCTGCCAAAGATCTGTCCACAGGCTGCTGAAATTTCACTTATCCTTGGGTGATCATCTGCACCTCTCTTCTCCAGAGGAGCTCAGGACACTCAACGGTGGTTTTCTCGTCAGGTTTACTAACATTCGTTCCCTGGTGCAAGCCTGCCGGCATTTCATTGTGAAGCTGTTCCTTCCTCTTCCTTCAAGAAGACATTGCACAGCCCACCAAACTGCATCATTAGGATGGATTCCAGCTTTTCTGCTTCATTTCCTCCCATGTTGCCATACCTCATTACCCCCACAGTCGCAAAGGAGCTATACTGACGCACAGCAGGTATGGCAAGATGCTGGATCCATCCTTCAAGCTTCTTTCTTCTCCTTGCATTCTTACTGCAGTGGCAAATTCATTCCCCTGGAGATCCAGCAGTGGTGGTGATGGTGGTGGTAGCAGCAGCGGTGGCGACAGCACATCACTGGCTCACGGTTCAAGCCACATCATGTAAGCAAAAAATAATGCGCTACGACCAAATTAACTAAAGCAGAACCATTGTCATTAATCTCAAGATAAATCCTTGTGGAGGGAGGAGGTGCAATAGCTGACATGCAAATTATAAAGAAAATCAATTTGAGCATGAGAGAATGCTATGGAAATTAAGAGCCTTTTGCAAATCAATCAAAAAGTAATGGGGATGTTGGCAAGTCAAAGGTTCCACCCAGCGTTTTGTTTCATTTTCCCTTTTGTTTTGTTTCATTAGTATTTTTTTATTTATTTAATTATTTTGATTTTTATACTGCACCATCTGGCCAACAGACACAGTCACTCAGGATGGTTGACAAAAGTCAGGACATGAAGAATAATGAATAATAAAACTGACAATATACAATGTATGGACTGAAATAAAAACCAATCAATCAAACATAATTACTATAAATCTGACAACAAAGCAAAAATAATGAATCAAATACAAACAATTACTAAAATTTAGTAATGAATTTTTAAAGAATTTTCAGAATGAAACAAAACAAAATGATTCATTAATGGCTCCCCTGGGTCCTAAAGGCACCAAAAGCACAGGGTAGCTTCCCTGTACTTTTCCCTGTAAGCCCTCTAAATTTGGAGAGGTTTGGAGGTCAGGGGGATGAGTTATTAAACTCCAAAGTAGGTCCCCCATGGAAAAAGAGGAAGAAAAAAGAGGTGGCCTTTTAAACTCAAGCCCTTTTATGCTGTGTGGAATGCAATGGGGGTGTGGGGTGGTTTGAGGTGAGTGCTGAAATGATTCTGTTCTGTCCTATTTTCGCTCGCCTTTCTCTAAGTAAGCATAGGCAGTCAGGGCCATAAATATTCTCTTGCTCTTTCAGAGAGTGAAAGTGGGGTTTTTATTGTTTTTATCACTTAGCAGCCCTTCCAAGCAACACCTATCAACTGCACTCACCTCAACAACCCCTCCCTTGCATTCCACAGCACAGAGGGGATGAGGCTTGAATTTAAAATGCCACATTTTTCCTCTTCCTCTTTTTCCATGGGGGACCCAATTTGGAATTTAATAACTCGGGCCCCTGAACCCCCAACCTCTCCATGTTTGGGGGGCTTACAGAGAAGAGTACAAGGAAGCGACCCACCAAATGTGGTGCCTCTAGGATGAATAATTTCATTTCTAGAGCAAAAAAAAAGGCAGTTTGTTTCATTTTATCACAAAATGTGTTCTACCATTTCGTTTCATAATGAAACGATTCATTACATAATGAAACGACGAAACAGTTCCGTTTTTCATTTTGTGCCTATTTCTAGTCCTTATTGCAGACCACCCCATAGTGCTTAAAGCACTCTCTGGGCACTTTACAATTGAATTATGCAGGCTACACACACACACCCTTAGCAACGTTGGAAGGATGGAAGACTAAGGGCGTTTATACACGACCCCTAAGCTGCGCTGCAAATGGCTCCCAGCTCCGGAGCTTAGAAATGTTTCCCCACCAGCTCCGGAGTTTAGAGAAAATTAAGTGCGACCACGCCCCCATAAGCGCGACCCAGCGCACCTTTCATGTACTTGCTCTCAGCAGATGAAAATTCCTTGATGCAGATAAGAGTGCCGGGCTCTCCTCGCTTGTCTGTTGTTTTTTTGCCTCCCGCCCCTTTAAGAGCCCCTTGAAAAGGAACCAGGAAGTAACAGGGCTCGTGGCAACTTCGACCGGCACCAGCAGGTTAGTAAAGGCTTCTTTTGTCCTTTTTTCCCCTCCCTCCCCTCACGCCGACAGGAGCAGGAAGTGCTGAGGGGTGGGGACGCAGGAACAGAAACGAACCCCCAAGATCTCTGGTCCGAATTTAAGGGACCAGCAGATCTTAGGGGGCGTGTGAAAAGGCCCTAAGTCAACCTGGAGCCAGCTACCTGGGACTGAACCCCAGGGCTTGAGCACGGTTTTAGCTGCAGTAGAGCAGTTTAACCACTGTGCCATGGGGCTCTTCCATTTTTGGCTTCATTTCTCAGAGCAAGAACGAGTATCCATGGTCGACAACTCTGAGTGTGTTTCCAAATTATCTTCAATGGATCTTACAGGGCAATTGTGGAAATCCATCTGGCTCAGAATTTGCTCAGTGAAAGAGGCCATGCTCTGCAAGCAGAACGTCCTAAGCGCCATCCTTGGCATCTCCAGTTGCAAAAGGAGCTCAGGTAGCAGGTAAGAAGGAAGGTTTCTCTCACTCTGAGACCTTTAAGAGCGTCCATCAGCCAGAGAGACCCTCCGGGCTTGGAGGGAGGTTTCTATGGATTCTGTCCAAATCCTTTGACATGTTTGAAACACAAATGCTTCTCCACAAAGGAAACTGAATGCAGGAAAAATACTCAAATCATACTAGACTCATAGATCCATGAAGCTGGAAGGGGATTGTAAGGCCATCGAGCCCAACCCCCTGCTCAAGACAGGATTCCGAATCAAAGCAGACTGGATAGATGGTGGTCCGGTTTTCTCTTCAACACCTCCAGCGCATGGTAGCCTCGCCACCTCTCAAAGTAGTTGGTTCCATTGTCATACTCCTCTAACAGTCGAGAAGTTTTTCCAGATATTCAGCCAAAATCTGGCTTCCTGTAACATGAGCCCACTGCTGCATGTCCTGCACTCTGAGATGACTGAGAACAAATCCTGCCTCTCTGCTGCAGGTCAACCTTTCAAGTATTTATAGAGTGCTGCCCTATCTCTGAATTAGTCTTCTTTTCTCAAGGCGAAGCATACCCAGTTCTTTCCAGTTCTTCCTCATAGGGCTAAATCCATTTACAGTGGTACCTTGTATAAAGGAATTAATACGTTCCAAATGAAATTATGTTAAGCAAAATTTTCTTTATACAAATTCCCATAGGAATGCATTGGAAAGGGAGTAATCCCATTTTTATGTTGTACGGATTCCCCCATAGGCGGTTATGTTAAGCAAATTTCCCCTATCTCCAGAATTTTTATGTTGTACAAATTTTATGTTATACAAGCTGTTTGTTATACAAGGGTCCACTGTATATAGGAATCAAGACACTCTTGTGTATCCAACTGTGTCAGGTTTATTTATTCCATCTTAAAGTGGGGTCTCTATTGAATTCATCCATTTTAATAATCAAAATGTTTATCAGAAATCTGGTGCCGGGTGTCTATGAATTTAGCACCTCTTCTACTTTTTCTTAGCATTTGCCCCACTTGGTGGTGAGGACCGCTATTCTTGTTCTGGCTTTCCACTTGGCGTGGTCATGGGCAAGGTCCAGGTGAACCCAGGACAGCTTCCTGCTGTTGTCAAGGGTGTTCCTCCACTTCTGTTTTTGTTGTCCCCTCGGTCGGGATCCACTGACCTTCAGGGTGGGACCCTTTTTGGTTAGAGTTTCCTCATCGGCATACAGGACATGTCCAAACCAATGTGCATCTTACACATTTAGCACCTAGGATTTTGAAATATCTCTCCCCCATCCTATCCTGACCCACCTGGACTTAAGAGCACCCTAAATATTCCACCTCCTCCTACGGAGCCTTGTGGGGCTGGCCATGAAAGACGCCACCAAAAAAAACTACACAGCTGTTCAAGACCAGATCTTCTATCACAAAGCAGAAGACAGCAGTGGGGAAGCAAGGGGAGGGGAAGGAAAGAGAGAGAGAGAGAGAGAGAGAGAGAGAGAGAGAGAGAGAGAGAGAGAGAGAGAGAGAGATCCATTTTTTCACTTTTCCCATGGTTTTTCCCTCTCTTCTCCTGGCTCCTCTTGACAGGTCAGGCCTGAATTGTCCAGCTGCATTGCTACAAAATGGAGACACAAATTAAATCATTGTATGTTCCCAGCCCAGCTGCCTAGATGCCCTGGTTAAGCACATCCGATCTCGACTGATTTTGGAAGCTAAGCAGGGTTGGCCCTGGTCAGTACTTGGATGGGAGACCACCAGGGAATACCAAGTGCTGTACGCGCCTGGAGTAGGAACTGTGGCAAGCCACTCCAGTATTCCTGCCAAGAAAACTCCATGGACATGGGATCACGAAGAGTCGGCCACGACTGTAACGATGCAACACCCACACCCACATGTTCCCAGCCCAGAACGTGTATAGCCTGCTAGCAGCTCACGGTCTGTATAGCTGCATCCGTTGCCCCCTCTCTCTCCAATCAGCACAGGCTTAGGGCTTCAGAAACGGAACAATGGAGACCCTGGAAGAAAATGATTATTTATGACAATTCCGGCATGAAACGAGGGCCTCCTTGAATGAGGCCTTGCCAAATACAAGGTAATGTCAACACCAAATCCAAAGTGCTGAACAGGGAGCTAGGAAGTCCTACTAAACAGAATACAGCAAAAAAAAGGTCAAGTACCTTATTTTTCCATCTATAAGACATCCCCATGAATGAGACAACCCCCATTTTCCCAACCCAAAATTACAGTTCCACAACCACACAGCTCTCTCCTCCGTTTAGTTTCATGTGTAAGACAGCCTTAAACTTTTAATCTAACAATTTTAGACAAAAATATAGTCTTATACATGGGGAATATACTGTATATGATTAAATTAATTCTCTTCCCTTGTTTTATAATCAAGGGGTTTGTGTAAGATAACATTCTTGTCACCACTGGGTACCCTTTCAATAGGCAAAGAACAAGTCTTGAAGAGTCAAAATGCACCTAAGCCAAGGAAGGCTCAAGATGGGTATGGAGTGCCTATTGTTCCATCCATTCTTATCTAAGGAACCTGGAACAAGGCCAACGGAGGCACCGGCCCATCAATACGCCCTTTCCAGAGGATCTTTAAATCAGGTTAGGACAGAATAAAGGTGTCAAGCTGCATCTCTTCAAGATGGCCCTGCAAACAGTTTTAAGTTATACCGAGAGTTTTAAATTTCTTTTAGTGTTTCAATTATGTCTGTTTTATTGCTGCCTGTCTTGGGTGCTATTTTCCAGGGCAGAAATGGAATCCTGGTGTAATAAATAAATAAAGGCATATTAGTGTGATGCAGGGCATTTCTCAAATGAACTGCAAGTAACTGACACTTTCCTAATATACCTGGAAACATGGATTCTGCAGATTTTCATACGAATGGCTAAATAATGCGCTTGGAAAGTTGTAGCAGCCACACATGCTGCAGATAACATTTTCAGGGCATTTTAATAAAGGAAACATCCTACCGGGCAAGATGACTATTTCACTTTAGAAATGCTGAATCTCTGCACAAACTTTTTTGTGGAATCTGGAAATTGGCTGGGAATTTGAATGTCAGCACCTCTAATTTTAATTTAGATATTTATTTACTTTATTATAAATTTAGAGACCTTTGGGTAGTGGGCAGCATATCAGCTGTAAAAATATAAAAATTTAAATAAATAAATAAATAAATAAATAAATAAATAAATAAATAAATAAATAAATTTGACTATTTTACTCCACTTTGCTCCTTGGAAAAGGACCCAAGGTGTTAAACCTCGTTTAGAGTATGTTTTTCTTACAAGGGATATAACCATGCAATTACCTGAAACATCTAACACATGTACAGCCATGCTTTCATATCCTAGTCTGCTGTTCTCTGTTTACTTAGAATTTTCCCTTACTACCAGTCTAAGCAGAAAAAATAAAAAGTTAACTTATTCACCATCAGTATCAGAGATGGGGAAGCATTGCCTTTCACCTGTTGTAGAGGGAGAATACAAACTATACAAAGATGTAAAATATGTTTTACATATAAATAAATATTTATGTTTGACCTGTACATACAACTAAGCACACGTTTGGTTGCTTACTGGGAAGTAACAGCTGTTCTAGTAAGTTACTGAATTGCTCCAGTGCCCTTTCTTCTAACAGAATCTCTTTGTAATTTATTTAATTTGTCTTGAACACCTGACCTTCTGAAAATTTGACCAAGTGAATGGCAGCATAAAAAGGAAAGCATTTTGGCCAGAACAGGTGATATCAGGGAAGTGTTACCTGTGCAGCCCACATCTTATGTTCATCTAGTAGGCTTGGAGAAATGAGCTTTATTTTCTCTGATACTGTACTCTAAAGGTGAGAGAGGACAACCTCTTCTCCTGGCCTTGATTTCCTGCAGCTGGAAAGGGAGGCATAGAAAGGAGGGTGGGGTGGGGTGGGGATCCAACACCAGGAGAAGAGAGCAACAATTGGGATGCCTCAGTTTAAGTAATTAATTCGTTCTCTCCGGAACATTTTGTATTTTAAAAAATTCTTAAACTGAAATGCAGTTTCCCATAGGAATGCATTGAAAACCAATTAATCCGTTTTGGAGGTCAGAAAAACCCAGGGCATTCCACTTAAACTTTTCTTAAATTAAGGCATGCCCATTCTTTTCATCATGTAAACATCACACATCAACTTTTAATGCCTTATGGGGAAAAAAAATAAACCAGGGCATTGCACTGAAAAACAAAATTCTTAAACCGAGGCATCCCAATTTCCAATGATTCCTTTTCTTAAACTGGGTTTTTCTTTAACCAAGGCATTCTTAAACCATGTTATCATTGTACTCTGCAACTGATTGCTTCAGACATCATGTTAAAAGCAATCTGTCCATTCTTCATAACACCAGGTGGGAATGGAAGGAAGGAAGGGCCAGATGCAGGGGAGTGGTATCAGGAGACAGATATCTAGTCTCATGCGCTCCCAAACGCATCTGGTGGGGCCGCTGTGAGATACAGGAAGCTGGACTAGATGGGCCTTTGGCCTGATGCAGCAGGGCTCTTCTTATGTTCTTATGAAGGAAGGAAGGAGCTAGAAAGCATACACAGCTCATAGGAAGGAAGGAAGGAAGGAAGGAAGGAAGGAAGGAAGGAAGGAAGGAAGGAAGGAAGGAAGGACCAATGGCAGGTAAAGACAGAGAACTTTTCAGAAGCTTATTGGTGCTCCCAGCCCACTCCAGACAAACCCACATACTCAGCGGCCAGGGTCAGGTGAGAAAAAAAATACCTGCACGGTGTTCATCCCCATGTGTTCTCATTTCCCCAGCGGACTCGGGTCCCAAGCAGCAACCGAAAAGAGCTAGGATTACTCTAATGCCGATACCAATTTCAGTGTGAAAGCAGACCTGAGCGTTACAGGGTGATTAGCACAGAGGCTGCTCAAGATGCTCCCAGAGAATGGCACAGCGAGAGGTTAATTATCTTGCGACTGAAAATCGGCTTCTGAGAAGGCCTTTCCTTTGCTGGAAGAAGGGAATTTAATTTTCGCTCTTATTCAGTTCAAGGCTCTTTGGAAAGAGGAAAAAGCTCTACTTATGCCAGAATTTAAACAACACTTTCTGATCACAAGCGGCTGTTAATAGACAGTAAATCCATGGGATCAAACCTACTTCACCTGCGACCCGCAAGCTTGTCGGTGGCTCTGCTGGAGGAAAAGAGAACAATGAGAGCTGAAAACTTTTAAATGTCTTTATTTGGGCTCCGGGAGCAGAAGAACATTTGCTTCTCCAGGCAATCTGTTTCAGCTGGAGGAGGCTGAGAGGAATTAGTGCCAAATCAGCTCCGTTAATTCCGCCCGCTGAATGGACTTCCAAATGGAAGCAAGCGGGGCTTACCGAGGATCATAATTGCCGCAAGAAAGACAGGCTCAGTTTTCCAACAGGATCCGAACAAATTCTCCCAGAGCAGGCCTTAAATCCACAGATTCCATCAAAGCACCGCAGGCCCCCTCTGTGGGCACAAAAGATCTCACTCGTTCTCAAAACGGAATGTGGTGCATTCAAGAAGGATTTTATGTGGCCAGTTTTAATTCGCCACCTTCGCCAAGGACTCTGCGGACAGAAGGGATTTCGGACGGCATTTCCCTCTGAACAAAACAAGGTGGCTGAGAGGGAAGGCGGCGTTTCCCTGTTCTCCGCAAGGCCAAATGCATCAGAAGAAGCAGCCCGTGCTCTATGAAAACTTTGGATAGATGTTATCCTTTGGGTTGCTGCAACTCTCTCATTGCAATAATTTAGGCAGCTTTTCTATCATGCCTACAGTACCATTTTCTGGCGAGATTCCTGTAGACCACCCCGTAAATTCAGACAGTTTTATCTGCTGAACAACAAATGTAGAGGCCCTCCAGGTCCCCTATGCCCTGGGTGAAAAGGGAAGGATGTATGTCATTTGAGACCAAGACCAAGCAGACCCGTGCATCTCCAGTCACCACATATGGGTGTGAGACACAGACAGCAAAAGGGGGTGGGGATGTGATTTGAGAGGTGGTGCTGGAGGAGAGCTTTGCAGATTTCGTGGACTGCCAGAAAGACAAACAAGTGAGCCCTAAATCCAATCAAGCCTGAACTGTCCCTGGAGGCAAAAATGTTGAAACGGAGGCTGACCGACTTGGGCATTTGATAACAAGACAGGATTCCCCGGACAAGACAATCAGGTTAAGAAAGGGAGAAGGCAGCAGGAAAGGAGGAAAGCCAAGCATGAGATGGGCTGACTTCACAACGGAACCACAGGCCTGAGTAGAGCTGTTGAGGACAGGATATTTGGAAGACCGCCCATTCATAGAATCACTAATGGGCGAGTTGAAGGCGGCACAGGACGACAATGGTCAATGTGTTACCATTTCCTTCTTTTGGCCTTCTCTAAAAGCAAAGACAAAGCAAAGTGTTCTGCTTATATATACTGCCCCAGACCACTTCAAATAGTGTCTGAGCGGTTTACAAGTTTAATTACAGTATGCAGGCTACACAATGCCCTCCCCCCAGCAAGCTGGGTACTCCTTTTACGGACCTTGGAAGGATGGAAGGATGAGTCAACCTTGACCCTGCTCCCTGGGATTGAACCCCAGGTCGTGAGCAGAGTTTTACCTGCAGGACAGGCATTTAACCACTGCGCCAAAAAAAATGTTTTATTTTTTTACAAATCATCACCCTTGTTTGCAAGTGAGATGGTACCATCTGCAGAGCTGAAATGACTGCTGTTTCTGCCACCAATTTTCATTCCTCCTTCATCTGAATCTAGTCTGGCTTTGCGCATGATGTGTTCTGCGTTCAGATTGAAGAGATAAGGAAATAAAATGCACCTTTGGCTCTGCCAAAGCAACCATTTATTATTATTATTATTATTATTATTATTATTATTATTTATTATTATTATTATTATTATTATTATTATTATTATTTTGATTTCTATACAGCGCCATCTGGCAGTACAGCCACTTCTGTATAACTTATGAGGACCCTCCCCCGCCCCTCTCTCTTCAGATTCTGACTAACGTAAGGATAACTTCTTATCCACAACACATCAAGACAATCAAGGGCTGAAGCACACCCTTTTTAAATTTTTCAGAACAATCTGTAGCTTCTTTTAGTAAGGGGACACTAGAATTCAAGCCTCCTCCTGTGTCAGTAATTCCCATGTTCTGCAATAGAAGCTCTACATTTAATAGTATTTATTGCCAAGTTTAAGCAAATAATCACATTGTCGTAGCTGCAGGGCACATGCTAAGCAACAGCCCATCTGAAACACCACTTCAATTAGGGCCTTTCTTGTACAGAACAAATTGTTTAAAGGCCTGGAACTAAAGTGGAACAAGTAAGCATGTATGGAGAAGCTCACTGGAAAGAGTTATCGGTATGGATTATGCTCTATTTTGAAACACAGCAGCTGTTTAAATTTTACCCTCTAAGTCATTCACCATCAGCTCAAAACAAAAAACTATTCAGACATTGTGGAGTAAATTTTTTAAAAAACATCTATTACCCCCCACTGTTCCTGCTGGGAAAACAACCACAACCGTACATCTAAGATTTTGAACAACCTGATAACAAATTGTATCTCTTCGTGTTTAACCTCCCACCCACTCGATAATTAAGGTCAACAATTCTTCAGTTTTAACGACACAAGGACTGAAGGTGAGAACAATTAAACCTCATATTTTATATTTCAGTTTAGGTCTCCAAACCAAGATCAAGTCATAAATAACGGGCGGCTGACGAACTAAAGCCGTTCTTCCAAATTCACATGGCCTAACTCACCAAGATTGATACTCATTAGTGCTCACAGCATTTTCAGCACATGGAGAAATACAGTACCATATTTTCCCATCTATAAGATGCCCCCATGTATAAGACAACCTCCCACTTTTCCAACCCAAAATGACAGATTGGCAACCATGCAGTTCTCTCCTCGACTTACTTCCGTGTATAAGACGACCCTCGATTTCCAGCTGAACAATTTTTGATAAAAATATAGTCTTATACACGGGAAAATACTGTACATGCACAAGAATTAGACATGTGTAAACACAAGCTAGACATGTGTAAACAGGACAGGGCCTTCTCTGTTGCTGCTCCCCAGACTATGGAACTCCTTCCCCGTCCCGTCTCGTCCTCTCTTTGCTGTCCATCCTCAAGCAGGAAGAACACCCTTCTCTTCAGGCAAGTCTTCCCTCAGCAGTTAGCTAATTTATGGGATGGACTGTCATTAGCAGAACTCACCACTAAGTGGGGCCAATGCTGAGAAAAATAAGATGTGATGGATGCATCACTGCTTGGACAGGATTAATAGTACTACACGTTTTCCAGGTTTTGTATATGATCTCTTAGAGTGGATTTATGTTTGTTTACTGATTGATTTTTAGCTTTAATACTGCCTTTTAATGATGGAAGATGCAAGTGGCCTCTTCACATCCATTGTTTCTTAGCTTTAAATATTGTATCTAATTTTGTTAACAACTGTTGCATACCATTGTCTCTGATTATATATGTTGTCCTTCAGTGTCATACACTGCCTTGGGTCCTTTCCAAGGGGAAAGACCGGGTAAAACTATCTTAAAGATAAATAATAATGTTGCCTTGCTCTTTCAATTTACATAGACCTCTGCCATCGTGATAAGGGCATAATTTATTTATTTATTTATTTATTTGTTGTATTTATAGACCACCCATCTTCCAAATGGAACTTGGGCGGTTTACAATTAGAATAAAAACAACAGTGTTGTTGTTGTTCAGTCGTTCAGTCGTGTCCGACTCTTCGTGACCCCATGGACCAGAGCTCGCCAGGCCTTCCTATCCTCCACTGCCTCCCGGAGGTTTGTCAAATTCATTTTGGTTGCATCGATGACACTGTCCAACCATCTCACTCTCTGTCATCCTCTTTTCCTTTTGCCTTCGATTTTTCCCAGCATCAGGGACTTTTCCAGGAGTCCTCTCTTCTCATGAGGTGGCCAAAGTACTGGAGCCTCAGCTTCAAAATCTGTCCTTCCAGTGAACATTCGGGGTTGATTTCTTTCAGAATGGATAGGTTTGATCTCTTTGCAGTCCAGGGGACTCTCAAGACTCTCCTCCAGCACCACAGCTCAAAAGCATCAATTTTGCGGCGATCAGCCTTCTTTATAGTCCTCAGTCTGCCTCAGTCTGGAATATCTTATAAATGGGGCACATTTCTACTTTTGTGTCCCAGTTGATCAGTGAGGCTACAAAATAAAACAGGCTGAACTGTGCTTTCATCATTGTAAGGCTAATTACACTGCTGAAAATGAGGCCTGTAATAAGACTTCCTGGGGTAGGAACTGGCAAGCCACCCCGGTATCCCTGCCAAGAACATCCCATGGTCAGAAACAAAAGGCTAAAAACAACAGTATAAAACAGCAAAAGAGAACAAGAAAAAAACTAATAAAATAGGAGGAGGGAACCTCCACAAGAGGCGACGCGGGCGGCAAAGAGGAGAAGAAGAAGAAAAAAAATAAGTTTAAAAAAATTAAGTAATGAGGTCGCCAAATGCCTCTTTAAAAAGGAAGGTTTTCAGGGCCTTTTTAAAGGCGGGCAGGGACTGTGCTAGGTGCAGCTCACTAGGGAGATGGTTCCACAAAGTGGGGCCCACCACAGAGAAGGCGTGGTTACGCGTAAGCGAATTCCGCGCCTCCCTGGGTGTGGCCACCCTGAGTGAGCACGCCTGCGCCATTCTAGTGGGCCTGACCTCAGTTGACCTCTGGGAGATACGCTCCGACAGCTACACTGGTCCAAAGCCGTGGAGGGTTTTGAAAATCAAAACCAGGACCTTGAACCTTATCCGGAGGACAACGGGCAGCCAATGCAGGCAAGCCAGAACTGGGATAATGGCTCTCCAGCCAGCATGGGGTCTGACTGGCGTCTCTATTTGACCCAGAATGCACCTTGTCAAACAGGAAGTGAGATCCCACTTTCCTTTAAACCACAGGTGATCAACTGGTGACCCTTAAAAATGGACCCATCTGAGGGATTGGACTCCCAACATCTGTAGGGCTTCCAGTAGACCTCCCTTCTTCAAGGCCTGTGAATCGTCTTGGACCATAGGTTATGTAGTCTGAAAGCGGCGAGAAGAATTCAATTTAACCCTCAGAGGTATTTCCAGGTATTGGACACTACTCTTCATAAACATCTTCTTCACATTACACAACCCAACAGAAATATTTATCACACTTGTGGGACGCATTTCATTCCATGCATCCAATCAATGGGATACACAGGACTGTTGTTAGTTTAAGGCTAGCTAACCAGAACAGCCCTTGAGGGCAGCACGAGGAGTTTTATGAAAGCAGTAACTCACCGACGGCACTCAAGAACAGCCCCCGGACAAGCAGTGATTAAAGTTTGCCCACCTAATACCTGCAAGAATCAAAGACAGTTCAGATAATGCACACCGTTCCTCCCCCCCCCCCCGGCTCAAATGCTCCTTTCATTCTGCCAAGCATCTCTCTTACTGTCCATTTATGACATCTGCCAAACATCAACTCCCCGACCCATTTCCCATTCACTGCTGGCAACTTCCCATCTGGAAGAGGGCAATAAGCAATGCACAGAGCTGCCTTTGAAAGCAAATCCAGGCATTTTTAGTTTGGCCAAATCAGGGCAGCGAGCTAGGCTGCTAACCAGAATTGGCAGGAACAGTCCCATTGGGCCAGGGGTTTAACATCTGAAATGGTTGCAAGCTCATTTCCACCACTTGAAGGGGCTTGTTTTAAACTGTGAACCTTGGTTTTAACCTCCTCTGCAAGTCCCATGGATTCAAACAGGCTTACTCTAGGACAGTAAGTTGTAGTTGGAGTAGAGCTGTTTGAATCAATGGAGTTTATGGGGGTGTTGACTCACTAAATTTCCACTGATTCAATGGACCTACTCTCACACAGAGCTGCCTAGATGCCCCAAGCACATCCAATCTCGCCTGATTTCGGAAGCTAAGCAGGGTCGGCCCTGGTTAGTACTTGGATGGGAGACCACAAGGGAATACCAGGTGCTGTAGGAACCTGGAGAAGGAAATGGCAAACCACTCCAGTATTCCTGCCAAGAAAGACTCCATGGACATGGAGTCACGAAGAGTCGGTCACGACTGTAACAACACCACACACACACACACACAATTCACTAAACTAAGGATGAGGATTTTGGCCAATGACTGAAACAACATGATTGGTTTAATTAATAACTTTTTATATTCATTATATAAAGATAATCTGTATTGCTCAGTTTTAACTGAATTTTGAGATGATTTTTTTCCAAGTCTAATGCACCATTCCCAATAACAAAAGGTCACAGGAATGCAGAAAACAGTGAAATGAGTTCCCCCAAACAATTTGAAGTGTAAAGACATTTAAAAAAACACACACACTACAATGCGTAACAAATTCACTTTCCAGAGATCCACTTTGGGCTAAAGATTTAAACTGCTCTTCCCCAAGCTGGGCCTCCCACAGATAAGAACATAAGAAGAGCCCTGCTGGATCAGGCCAAGAAGGGCCCATCTAGTCCAGCTTCCTGTATCTCACAGGGGCCCCACCAGATGTGTCTGTCTCCTGATACTACTCCCCTCCATCTGGCCCTTGAAGTAACCCTGTTTTAAGCCTGGAGATGACACATCTCCATCATGGTTTGTAACCTGGGATGGAGTTTTCCTCCAGGAATCTGTCCAATCCCCTTTTGAAGGCATCCAGGCCAGAGGACATCACCACATCCTGTAGAATGGAGTTTCACAGACAAACAACATGCTGGGTAAAGAAGTATTTTCCTTGGTCTGTTCTCACTCTCCCAGCCCTCAAACTGAGTGGATGTCCCCTAGTTCTGGTATTTTATGAGAGGAGGAAGAGCATCCCTCTAGCCATTTTACTCATTTGTTCAGTCATTCAGTCGTGTCCGACTCTTCGTGACCCCATGGAACCAGAGCTCGCCAGGCCTTCCTATCCTCCACTGCCTCCCGGATTTTTGTCAAATCCATATTGGTTGCATCAATGACACCGTCCAACCATCTCATTCTCTGCTGTCCCCTTTTCCTTTTGCCTTCAATCTTTCCCAACATCAGAGACTTTTCCAAGGAGTCCTCTCTCCTCATGAGGTGGCCAAAGTACTGGAGCCTCAGCTTCAAAATCTGTCCTTCCAGTGAACATTCGGGGTTGATTTCTTATTTTACTCATGCCCTGCATTATTTTGTATGTCTCAATCATATCCCCCCTCAGGTGCCTTTTTTCCAGACTAAAGAGCCCCAAAATGTTTTAGCCTTTCCTCATAAGGGAGGTGCCCCAGCCTAGTAATCATTTTAGTCGCTCTCTTCTGCACCTTTTCCAGTTCCACTAGGTCTTTTTTGAGATGCGGTGATCAGAATTGCACACAATACTCCAGGTGTGGCCTTACTATCGTTTTGTATAATGGCATAATAATGTTGGCTATTTTATTTTCAATCCCCTTTTTGATAATCCCTAGCATGGAATTGGCCTTCTTCACTGCTGCCACACACTGGGTAGACACCTTCACTGAGCTGTCCACCAGCACACCAAGATCCGTCACAGATAGCTCAGAATCCATGAGCTGATAAAGTTTTGATTTACTTTTTTGCCCCAATATGCATCACTTTACTTTTTCCTACATTCAAACACATTTGCCATTTCGCAGCCCATTCTCCCAATTTTGAGAGATCCTTCTGGAGCTCTTCACAATCTTCTCTGGTGATCACCACAAAGAAAAGTTTCATGTCATCTGAAAACTTGGCCAGCTCACTGCTTATCCCTGTCTCCAAGTCATTTATGAACAGATTGAAAAGCACCGGTCCCAGGACAGATCCCTGGGGCACACTGCTTTTCACCCTCTCTCCATTGTGAAAATTGTCCATTGACACCTATTGTCTGTTTCCTGGATCTCAACGAGTTCTCATTCCATAAGAGGACCTGTCCTCCTATCCCCTGACTGTGCAATTTTCTCAGCAGCCTTTAGTGAGGGACTGTGTCAAAAGACTTTTGAAAATCAAGGTGACAATATCCACTGGTTCGCCCAAATCCACATGCCTGTTGATGTTTTCAAAGAATTTTAAAAGGTTTGTCAGGCAAGACTTACCCTTACAGAAGCCATGCTGATTTTCCCTCAACAAGGCTTGTTCTTCTATGTGTTTTAATATGCCTGCATAATTAAAAACTGTAAACTACCCAGAGACTACTTGAAGTGGTATGGGGTGGTATATAAGCAGAACACTTTTAGATTTTCTCTTGGAGGAGGCTTTCTACCATCTTCCCTGGGGGGCTGATATGTTATGGTGGACAACAATGTGTTATGGTACAATTCTGATAATCCCACTGTTGGCTAAGGAGTTTATAGGAGCTGTAATCCCACTTTTCAAGAGAGTACAAAGTTAGGGAAGATAAACGTAAGTATTGATTCTCCTGTGATCTTTTCAGATTCTTTTTACTTTTATTGTTTAATTATTAACCATCCTTTTACATTATTATTTTATCAATCAGCCATGGTACCCACAACATGACAAAGCAAGTTAAAGTTATAATAAAATGCTTATTACCTTACTTATACAGTATTTCAGCACCTTATATTTGTGTATATACCCGCTAGTTTGTATCTGGATTTTCTTTAATCCAGTCTCTTAAAATATTGCATGCCAGCAACCAAACCATTTCCCTTAGCACATTCTTCCTTTCTTGAGCTAATTCAATACGTTAATAAAGGCCAGCCTTCAATATATTTTAATCTGATTGGTCTACTTTCCCATCAGAACCATTTGCCAGATTCTGTTCATAAATTTTTGCACTGAAAGATGGTGAGTGTTTGTCTAGTTCAGTGTTTTTCAACCTTTTTTGGGCAAAGGCACTGAAAAATGGCACACCACCATTAGAAAGTGTTTAAGTCTGTGCCTATATTGACTATATAAAAAGCAATTTCACTGCCGCGGAACAGTGGTTGAAAAACACTGGTCTAGTTTTGTGCAATTTCACTTCTTACTGCAACCATAAGATTTGCAACCAGCTCTTTTTACTAGATAACTTCTCATTTCCCCCAGTAAATATGGAAAATAATAAAGTTTTATTTATAATTACTCTTTGATTTGTCGGAGTTTTTATCCAAGGAATTAATTCCTCCCTCCCTCCCTCCAGGTCATTATTTATACCAGACATGTCCAAACTTCGGCCCTCCAGATGTTTTGGACCACAACTCCCTCAGTCCTTTGCCATTGGAAATACAGGCTTGTAATTCTGGGAGTTGTGGTCCAAAACATCAGGAGGGCCGAAGTTTGGACATGCCTGATTTATACAGTACCCCCCTTTGTCCTGATAATGCTTTCTTCAATCAGATAGTTTGAAAACAGGCTGTTTGATGGGTCTCTCTGTACACATACACATACAGAGAGAGAGAGAGAGAGAGAGAGAGAGAGAGATGCTGGCCATTCAGATACCCAATTTAAAGTGACTGAATGAAGCCAGCACTTCTGTCGGAGCCACTTGGAGATGGGCAGGAGAAAGAAGCATTTCATCCACTCTGCCCTTTTCCCAAATGCCTCCAGGATCAGGATCCGCATCTCCACGAGGCAACTCTGCCTTGACAAAAAGACTTCCAGAACTGGGCTACAGCGGTAGAGAACGCCTCTCCGCACCCTGGGAGCAGAGGATTCTGTCCAACTGACCAGCCCCTTCTTCAGCTGCTTCGCTCATTAAGAGCTGGTTTCATCTGTTGACGAAGGAGGTAGGAGAAACACATTGCCTCTCTGGGCCCAGGATGGACGCATCCTTTGCCACTTAGCCCGAGCATCCGTCAACAGCCTTGCAGCCAGCAGACGGCTTCCGAGATCCATAACGCAGAGGCGAGGCTAGACAGTGGAAGGCAAATCTTTCCCGACCATCAATATAAGGAATTGCAGCTGTAAACCGGGCTAATGGAACCACGCTCAGGAAAGGAATGCAAAGGAAGGTGATGGCAGTGCTTTACCATCCGGACTATTCAAGCAAGAACCAGGTTGTGAGGCAGTGACTGAGACTGGAAACTGCAGATGCTTCTGCCACTTGACCTGAGGAAACAAAATACCCCCCCAACAACAACAGAAGGAAGGGAGATGAATCCTTGCTGACTCAAAAGAGGGAAGGGCAGGGGGAAGCCAAAAAGGAAGAGACCTGCACCTTTACTGGACAGGAAGAAGAAAACAGGGAGAAATCAAAGCAAGGAGGTGGCTGTGAGACAGGGCCAGGGGCCTCCAACTGGAAATCGCCTGAGATGTTTGCAGTCTCCTCCACAATAAATAAAAAAGTGCCTTCTGAAAATAACAACAGACACCATGCTGCTCGCTGAAAATATTCAAGGAGGTTCTTAAAATGCACACCCATGCATGTACGTGTGTGTGCGCGCGCGGGCGTGCAATTTTTAAAAAGCCCCGGTTGACTGAAGAGCCAAGGTTCCTCCGTCAGTCTTTTAGACCCACCTATCTGTCTTTCTGATCAATCCGCCCATCTCTTTAATCTATTCAACCTCCCTCTACACTTTCCTCCACCCATCCGTCTGGGCCCTGTCTACCTACACAGCGCAATCTTGGCATCTGTCTATGGAATCTGTCATTTCAAATCTGTCTGCCACCGGAATTCTAACACAACACACCACTCTGCATTATGGCAAGTTAATGAGGTGCAACAGGACACATGTTCCTGTGGACAGTCGGGGAAGACAGAGTGCTCTGTCTCCTGCAGCAGTGCTTCCTTGGGAATTATTTCTGATGGGTTATTGGTGTTCAATGAAGCAAAATCATACTACCAAAGGTGTTCATTGAGCAGGCAGACTCCCGATCAACCACAGAAGACTCTGAAAAGAGCCAAGCTTCTCCTAAGCCTGACTTTAATCGCCATTCCATCCTTGCTCACAAAGGACATGTTAACTCTGAACCCTTCAATGAACAATCTGCCCCATTATAAACACCCCAAAGGACACAGTGGGGACAAATGTAAACATACTTCACATGCACTGGCAGGTGCACACTTGCACGCACCCATCTCACATGCACACAGATCTCAGGAATGGTTAGACATTCATCTGGATGGAGCAAAAATGACCAGTCCAGGAGAGGAAGAATACTCTCTGTGTGTGTCTGTTTTGTGCACAGCACAAAGAAACAGAGAGGGAGATACGTCGAGGATCCAGAAAAGTTGAGTTTGTGGGGTGTAGGATTGTTGCCCTAAAAGGGAAAAGTTCTTCTAAAAGGTGGAGGTGTGCCAGACTTCATCCCTTCCAATATTTAGAAAGCATATAAAATTATATCATTCTTATTCAAGTTCATTACGTTGATTATGTTTTGGGGTTCATCATTGCCATCTTAGGTTCTTTGTGGACCCCTTTTTTATATTATCAGAGCCAAGTGGGTGGGTGGGCTTTTATGTTTGTGTCTTATGTTGGAAACTGCCCAGAGTAGTGGCATATGACTAGATGGGCAATAAACATATTCAATCAGTCAATCAATCAATCAATGGATTGAGAACTTGGGACTTATTCAACATTCAAGCATATGTGACATGTATACAGCAATGATGTGTGCATTATCAACTATACAATCTTTCATCAAATTTATTTATACATCACTTCCTGCTTAACGCTTTTTAAAAAGTGCTTGTTTTAAGCTTTTTTTTTTGATAGGGTGTTTTTGCCGGAGGGGGGGAGATTAAGATTACAGAGTCAATCAAAATAAAAAACAATTTTAACCATAAATAAATAAACGAGAATATCCAGAAACTTCATTTTATCCAGAATGCAATAGGAATCCTATGTGTGGGGACTCATCCATGGGGATCACACTACATTCAAGCAACACAGCTGGTGTTTGCTTGTTTGTGTTGTTTTTCTACAGGGCTTCCTCATCTCCAGGCATTAAAAGGAGGTTTGGGCAGCCTTTCTCTGTGCTCAATCTGATTTAAGCACTGGGGAAGTAGGGGCATGGGAGAAGCTGTGTCCACAGCCACACCTGGACTACAGGACTTCCTGACCCACAAGGTTCAGGTGACGTGCTCTCCGGTTGCCTTTCCCTGGTTGAGAAGATCTTTTATTTTATTTTTATAGCAGACTTTTAAATCATCAAGCTGGAGTGATTTTTTATTGAAGACTATATTTCATCAACTGTGCCTGAGTCTGTTATTGCTTGTGCATTTTTTACTATTATGATTTTAATTACTGCAGCTGCCTCAAGCCATACATATGCATTAGAAAAGCAGGACAAAAACCTTCCTGCCTACTCCTGTTTTTGGCTGGAATCCTACTGGCGATTTACACCCATGGTAATGGAATCGCAAGTCACATAGGTGAAACAACCACTAATCAAGGAGGTGCTGGCCGTGTTCTTGGGCATGCCATCAGGAGCAAGGCTGCCGCCCCATTAATTAGCACCAGTTGCCAACCGTAATTTCACCTGCATGCGCACAAATAACCAAATGGATTCTGGCCACTGTGTGTTAAACTGCACAAGATCTCTGTCTACAAGGCACTGACCTCTCCCTTGATAATCAAGTTCACCAAAGGGCTAGCAAGTGGATGTTCTGAGAGTGGAAGAAAGCAAGCAAAGCAGAAATGGAGAGGTTCGTGCAGATCCAAAAGGTCTCTGCAGAACACCACGCATGCAAACCTTAAAAGCTTGTTCATTTCCAGAGCAGCCAACACCTAGGCTGAATTTCTGGTCCGGACCTGAGATCTCCTGATATATATGCGCCAAGGTAAAAGGTGGCCCCTAAACAGCTCCCCTAAACAGACCCATAAATAACCCTCTGCCCACCCGAGCACTCTTTCCCTCTTGGGGAAATTTTTCATAGTATAAATTAGGCATGTAAATCTCGCCTCGCAAGGGAAGATTCACGACATATGGTTTGAAGGCCCCCGGAAGGCTAACCTTGATTTAATGCCCAGAGATCTTTGTTGATGATTGGTAGCCCATTATGTTCCCATCGTCAGCACATTACACAGGACAGGCGGCAGGCTTCCTTCAAGGAGGGGCCTAGGCTGGAGTGTGCCTTCTAAGCACTTCTGGCCACATAGCTCATAGTGTGTCAGGTCCAGCACAGATGCCGGGGTCCATTCTAAGCCAAGAAGGCTGTTGGCCCAAGGAATAATCAGCCCATCCTGGAAGGGCCCCCTGGAGTGACTGTTCTGGGTCTCGGTCCGAAGCAGTTGTTTTTGTACAGTTCCCAGCTTCAGCACGCCTGAAGCAGACTCCTGGCTCACGCTCCCCCCACCCCATTCCTCTTCCTTGTGCATCTGCTTCCACCCACCTTATTACCATGGCACATGCCTCACCAAGTGCATTCATGCTACCGCCTGGTCCCCATAGTTAACTTGACAAAGGGGCATCAGAGCACAGGAACCAGGATCAAGTGGCCATCGGCTTGTTCATCACCATGTCTGCACCAGGCCTCCACCATAGCTGACCACCATAAACTAAGAAGATACAGTGGTGCCTGGGGAAAATGTTTGACCCCAGGGCCAGCAGGTGGCCGCGCTCCTCAGGGTGACACCCTCCACTTTTTAAAATCTCTCTCCCAGCCCCTTTGGCTGCTTCCCTCCCTCCTAAGGACCAGTCGGGGTCAGGGTGGTGGTGGTGGTGGTTGCAGCAGCAGTGGCGGCGGCGGGGGGAAAGGTGGCTTCTTGGCCGGCAATGGGCGGCTGCCTGGGACATCATGCTCGGGGATGGGTGGCCGGAGTGAGCAACCAGAGGAGGAGCGGGTTTGATCGAAAGCAGGAAGAGAGTAAGTCGGGTTGCAAGGCAAGGGAGACTTGGGTGTGAGTGGGGGGCGGGGGGAGGAGAGAGACCCGCCAGCTCTTGCTTCTCTCCCCCCCCCCGCCAGCCAGCAGCTGTCAGGTTGCGAGGCCTTTTTAAGGAGCTGGGAAAAAGGCGGCGTTGCACGTGGCGCGTGTGTTTGTATGAGGGGGGGAATTTGGCATGTTAACATTTTCTAATGGTGGTGTGCCTCGTGATTTTTTTCATGAAACAAGTGTGCCTTTGCCCAAAAAAGGTTGAAAAACACTGAACTAAGATACAGTGGTGCCTGGTAGGGATGGGCATTTCGTTTTGGGACCAGTAGGTTAATTGAAACGAACCACCTGAGCCCAGGTGGTGCTCGGAACTGTTCGATACACGCGGAGCCAATTGCTTTACCTTTCTCTCAGTTTTAAATTATGCAGGCTAAACCTTTTTTTTAATTATGCAGGCTAAACATTGTTCCCCCCCCCCCGCAAGCTGGGTACTCATTTTACCAACCTCGGAGGATGGGAGGCTGAGTCCACCACGAGTCTGCTACCTGGGATTGAACCCCAGGTCGTGAGCACAGTTTTACCTGCAGGACAGGCATTTAACCACTGCGCCACGGGGCACGAGAAAGGATTATCTTCAACTCAACCTAAGGATTTGAATCCTTAGTTAGCACTGCTAAAATCAGCACTGAAACAACATATTTTAGGAATAGCAGGAGATGGGGGCAAAGACCAGTAAGGCCTGGCTTCTTGACAGAGTTTTCTACTGAGTGATCATCCCGTGTACATAGCACCTGGATCACTTCCTCCTATGGAGTTCACATCTCCCTTCCAAAGGGAAACAGTTCTTGATCTTTGCCCGACCATGATCATCAGCAACGGGTGGCCAGGCAGTCAGTGAACTCCACGCTGGCCATCGGGACAGCTGCAAGCATAGGAGGCAGCTCTGAGGCCTTGTGCTGGCCCGTCTCATTTTTAATCCTGCCTGGTTCTCTTGGAACAATAAGTTGAGGCTCTTCCTTCCATCATACTGCCAGGAGGCTGAGCGGTGGCCGCTTACACATAGCCGGAAGCCCATCCCACAAACGCAGGGAGCTGCCCACTCGCCAATAAAATGCAACCACTCTCTACGTGTTCTTCCACCGGTTTCCTGATCAGACCTTTCTCGTCCAAAGTGACGGGAAACAGCTGGGCAGGCGAGAGGACCCCAGGCAAAGGGGGAGCAGCCTGGCATTGGTTCCACTCTTCACGGGGAACTCCTCCAGAGGTGGCTGCTGTCTGTACTCAGAGAAGGCAGTTCTTTGCTCGAACCGCCATTAAAGAGAGCAAATGGGTCCCCAGTGTATTGGGACTTGTTCCAACACAATAACCCTTATGATAACAAAGGGGTTTTCTCCCGTCCTACCTCGCCCCCGCCCCCGGCATTGCATCGCCACCGCCGTCAGTGGACGATTATTAATGCATTTCCAGGAGCCCAGTGCATTTCTCCAAGCGAGAGCCACCATGGCAGTCCGAGGTAAGAATGAAACATGATAAATGCAAACCCCCTCCCACCCCGCTCGCTCGGCAGGAGCCGCCAGGGGTTTTCATTCTAACAAGCTTCAGATGTAAGACGACTGGAATAACAAAGTATGAATTTTTATGAGTCTAATAAATCACTCCACTTTTCCTGCTCTTCATCGTTTTCAGCACTTCAAACACCACGGGGAAAAAAACCCAGGGCTGTCATCAAATGGCCGTGTGGAGCTTGTGCAGAAGGCCAGTAGCCAGTACACACACAGAGACACGCAATCTCAATCTCTCTTTCTTTCTTTCTTTCTTTCTTTCTTTCTTTCTTTCTTTCTTTCTTTCTCTCTCTCTCTCTGTGTCCTCAGAATGCCTGTAGATCTCCATTTCATCTGAGGTGCACACATACAAATCAGTCAATAGAAGGAGCAACCACAGCCAACTCCCTGTTCCTGCCACCCACCACAACCTTCAGCCCTGCCATCAACTGTCAAGCACACGTGTGCCACAAACGCACACACTGAGAGTAGACAGTTTTTGGAGAAAATTTCCTAATGGACCTGCATCGCCAGCTAGCAGGTTGGAAAAGTCTATTCGTTCCTTCCCTAAAAACAGGTAGGTTGATCATGTGAAAAGTTCTCCAAAGAGGTGTGACCAGCAGAAGACATGGAACAGGAGACTCCACGTGGGGCAGAGGGCAAAGAAGGGCTACCAGAGGAAAAAGAGAACCCAGGAACACCCAAAAATATGGTAAAAATAGGTAAGGGAGAGGGTGGTGATGGTATATGACCCATGTTCCTTTGTTTAAAGAACGGGGGTGTGACTTAAGAAGCAGCTTCTTACAACTGCCCTTCTTGCTTCCAACAAGACTCCTGCCCTGGCTGCAACGACATTTAGCCATGGATTTTAAGAACACCATCTAACTAAGGACTTTAAAAGTAACCTCCTGGTGAAGCACATCTTTTACCATGTCTGAACTTCCGGGACCTGCTTTGAAGAAGGGTGATGTACTGCACTCCAAAGCTTGCAATTTTCCTTTTTTAAATTTTTAATAGTGGCCTATGAAGGTATCGCCTGTAACCTATTTTTGCAATTGTGTTTGTGATGGCCACGTGGCTCAACTCCTTTTTGCCTTGATCAAAAATATAGTAGTACCTGTAGAATGTTAATTGTGAGAACATTAAGGCCCTCCCTGACGTGTGGGGTGGGTGGGTCATAAATTACACATAAGGGAAACTATTAATACAGCCTCCTTTGTGACATGGCCCACTGCACTTACAAAAGCAATGCCTCCAAAGTTCAGACACATTTCATTTACATTTTTCCTTTCCCTAAAAAATATTAAACACTAGGAAAAAATGATGCCAGAAATCTACGGGTGTCTGCTGTATAGGAAGAACTCTCCTGCCGCAGTAAATGGCAAACACTGAGGTTTGCGAAAAGGTAAATGTTTAAAAGAAAAAAATATTTCAAATAAAACAACGTAGAAATCAATGGCCAAGAAGAAGGAGAAGAATCACGCCTGATTATCATTCCAGTTTGTTCTGGAAATAAATCTTCTTTCTTCATAATTATTTCACTTGCTGTGCTATAAACATGATGGGGATTTAGTGGGAGATCTTGTTACCTTAACCCTAAACAATTTTAAGTGATTTCTATTCTGATTTTTTTTTATGATTTTCCCCCTTTATTTTATTTATTTATTTTCGCCCCTTCCGGGAATTGTTAGCAGCGGCAGGGGCAGACTTTGCTTGGGGGTTTGTCATTATTAAAGGCATCCCTGAAAAGGAAGGTCTTCAATCCTTTCTACTCGAGCCTGTCTCAACTCCCTGGGCAAAAAGGTGGCACCCCCCAAATTATCTGTACGGGCCTTCGGGGGATCGTCTGCAACGAGAGGGCCAGAGATTTTGTTCTTTTGAGTTAAAAAAGCCATTGTTAGTTGCTTGGGTTTGTTCTGGGGCATTCTACTACACGGTCCAAAAAGTGCCCCCCAAATTATCTGTGTTAAGATTTTGTTCTTCTGAGTTTGAAAAGCCTGGTTTTCCAGAAGTGGCACAAATACACTACAAACGAAATCTGATTCCAAAAGTCCCACTAGCTTCCTGAAAGAAGCAAGCCACTGCAGAAGCTGTACAGGGAATCCAGGGAATACCCAGCTGAGAGGGAATTGTTACTTGCCCCAAGAGGGTAAAACACAAGGTTCTTTTTTCTAGTGAGATACAGCACAAAATTTAAGAATAAAAAAGTATATATTTTTATGCATGCAGAGTGTAAGCTACAGGCCATCTTGTTGCCTATGTGAGATAATTAAGGGCAGCTCCCCTCTATTAGCCGATGAGGAATAAATAAGCTGCCCCAGGAATCTTTGCCAGCAACCTCTAATGAGAGGAGATCAAATTAATCCTGAAAGTGTTTTCTTGTGCTCGAAGCCTGATTGCGCTCCATGCCAAGAAACCGAAAGTTCTACGCCAAGAAATCTCAAATAAATCACATGAAATCGATAATGTTCCCGCCGGTGGCCCTGCTTTACCAACCCCCTTCCTCAGGTCTGCGTGCCTGGTTCTGAACTCGATAGCTGAGGTTTGGAAGGATGTGGAGTTTATGGGACAACGGTCAACGCAAGAGCAGGAAGGGAGCCACAGAAACCTGCAAAGGGCGTAGTAACACGAGGCCACGAATGAAGAACAGGAAAGCCTAAATGTTTAATGTTTGAACCAAGAAGGCGTACCATAGAAACCACTTTTACACTAGATCTGTACAAAAATTCTGCAGTCCCAGAGTTAGGAGTACCGTGTTTCCCCGAAAATAAGACAATGTCTTATATTAATTTTTGTTCCCAAAGATGCACTAGGTCTTATTTTTAGGGGATGTCTTATTTTTCCATGAAGAAGAATACGGTACACATTTATTATTATCTTATTATTGGGGAGACCTTATTTTCAGGGGATGCTTTATTATTTCAGTGAGACGCAAAACTGTAAGTAGGTCTTATTTTGGGGGGGATGTCTTATTTTTGGGGAAACAGGGTAGGGGAAAACCCACAGAGACTTACTGAGGGTAGGAGAGGCGTTGCCCTAAAAACAGGGCAGGTCCTAATTTTTCCAGCTCCGGCTCTGTGCCCAGCCAGGGTAAAATCCTGAGCCGATCAACCTGGCCAGGTTTCTTGGGACACCCTATTGGCTCCTTAAATCCATCCCGTGCGTTTTTCCACGCACAACCACTTTTCATTTGCTTCTCCAGCAAGGCTCTGAATCAGGGAGGGAATTCATCTTTGACAAACATTTACCGATTATCAAATCACAACCGCAGCCACAGACAGGGGCAATAAGTCACTTTAAGCAGCCGCCCGGGCTGCCGTCTGAAGCGTTTGGGCAGCCCCGCCATGACAAATCACTGCTGTCAGCGCCGCATGTTCCCTCTCTTGTGGGCGCGTGCGGGATCCTTGCTCTCCCTTGTTCCACGCTACCTGGTGTTTAATGACAGCACTGTCAGGCGAAGACAGAGCCCTCTGCGTCGGCGGACTGTCAACGCCCTATTAGAGAGAAGATTGAGACCCTACTCTTCTTAAACTCACTCAAGCAACACAACCTGCTAGTTTTTATAATTATTGTTCGAGAGCCATCGATCGCAGGCTGACACCTAACCTATCTGTATGAAATGGGGGTAGTTTGCTGGGTGACAGTTGCTATAGATTACGGAAGGTGGGGTCCCCCCTCCCCACTGTGCTGAGAGAGAGAGAGAGAGAGAGAGAGAGAAACAAAAAAAGGAAGCAGAAAAGTAGAAGAGTGCTGATATACAATTCTCTCTCTCTCTCTCTCCCTGGGTCTCTTAACACCCCACAAGAAAAGCTGCCCGTGGGCAAGCAAAAACCCAGAAAACCAGAGGAACCCACAGGGCCAGATGCTGGGGAGTGGGATCAGGAGACAGAGATCTAGTCTCATGCGCTCCCAGAGGCATCTGGTGGGGCCAACGTGAGATCCAGGAAGCTGGACTAGATGGGCCTTTGGCCTGATCCAGCAGGGCTCTTCTTATGCTCTTATGTTCTTATGTTTATGTTATGGGATCTGGACCCAAAATATGGAAGTCCTGGTTGGCAAACAGGGCTGGGATGGATGTTCACTTTACATCCCTTCTTCTCCATTTAGGGCTGAGACCAATGAAACGGCGTCCTCCTTCACCAACAGGTGCACCTGAAGAAGAGGGCCTTTCTCTATGGCTGCTCCCAGACTGTGGAACTCCCTCCCACTGGAAGCCAGCCGGGCCCTATCTCTGCTGGCCTCCTGAAAGCAGATGGAAACCTTTCTTTTCAGGCAGGCTTTTCCTTCATGAGTGGGATGTCTGAGTGGGATGTCTTTAAAGGGATGGTTGTGCCTTAATGGTCTGAATATATATAAATGTTGGTATTGTTTTTGCTTACCATTGCTTAGAGTGGAACTTTTTTAACCTTTCAGTATTTGTATATTTACTGTTTCTAGCTTTAAACATTCTCTTTTAATGGTGTAAACTGCCTTGGGTCCTTGTGAAGGAGAAAGGTGAGGTAAAAATGTTTTAAACAAAATTAACAAACCAACAAACATGAGGCAACAAGCCTTTCTCTCCCCCCCCCACCTTGATATTTATGCAATTTAAGCAAAACAATTTTATCCCTTTCCGTTTATGAGCATACAGTTAATATGCATAACAAGCAGGCTAAGTGATAAAAAAGATGCTAATGGACCAACCCACCCAATGCTGTTGATTTCATGCATCCATACAACAAGGTAGAGGCAACCACAGTTCTGTTCACTTGTAATTGAGATATGTGCACAAAATTATTATTTTTCTAGCCAAGGTAGCTAAAAATATCTTACTTTTCAATGGCAACAAAACAAAACAAAATAAAACCAATAAAAGCAACCTCTTTATTCTCTCACGTAAGAACAAAGTATTGTTCTTCTTATTGTTGTTGTTATTATTTATTTATTTATTTATTTATTTATTTATTTATTTATTTATTTATTTATTTATTTATTTATTTTTACAACCTATGTGCCACCTACTACCCAAAGGTCTCTGGGCGGCTTACAATCAAAAAATTAATACAGTTAAAACATAGAATATCAATAAATAATTAAAAACAATAATAAAAACCTTCCACTAACTCTCTGGTGCTCTGCCATTGAAAAGGGTCAGAAATGATATTTTTACAAAACAACTTTCCTAAAAGAGAAGTAATTTTATAAAGTAAATGGCTTATATTCCCAGCTACAATCTACCAACCATAAACAAACAGAAATATACAAACGCAGTAGAGTTGAAGGAGGCTTTTTTAAAAATGGCACTGAAATGACGACAGCTCCGTTCTGGATACCCTTGCCGTGCTCAAGGCAGGCAAAAAAGACACGAGGAAGACCTTCTAAGCCAGGTGTTGGTTGGGTGGCTTAAGACCTTTGGAGGGAGGGATTGTTGTTGTGTGGGGGGTTAACCTTCCTAAGCCAGCCCCCCAAAGCAGCTTGCTCTTCCTTCCTTCTTCCTGGCATCCTGGAGGTCCTGTGTAAGGGATGCGCCTCAAGGCTTCAAAGGCTGCCTCTTCTCCTGGGAGGCTCCGTTTGGAATCAAATGCAGGACTGCTGGCCCTGCAACTGGATATCTAACAGATGGAGCTATGCCACTATTAGGAGTTTTAAAAAGCCAGTTTGGTTGAGTAACATGCTGGAGTGGGAACCTTTCCCCGGGGGCCAGAGAAATCCCCCTTTTCGTTGCTGCCAATGAAAAGACGATCTGACAGCCTGAGAAGGGAAAATGAGAATTTATCAAATATTGCCAAGCCGTGTCTCGAATGGCTTGTCAAACGGGCGCCTGGATACAAGGAAAGCGGTTCTGCTCGCCTGTCACTTACAGGTGGAGGAAAACTTGTTTTTTTGGTTTGTAACAGGATTGTGAAGCCACTGCTCTGTTTCCCTTCGCGGAAAGGAAAACTATTCTTTTTAGTGCTAAGAAGACCCTGGAAAGGATCCCCATAAGTCAGAACTGACTTGATGGCAAACAGCTATGTCAGGAACCAATGCAGAACAAGCTGTTCAAGCATGGCAGGTCCTAATCCTGTTGACTTTCCTAAATCAGGAGGCACTGTTTTTCAACACTGGACATAATTTTCACTTTTTTCCCCCATTGACCATATGAATGTAACGGGCAACACCAAGTACTCAGTACATTCACTGTTTTTAACTATCTAGTTGGTAGGACAGCCAGAGGCTGCAGCATGATGGGACAGAGGGAATTCTCACGGAGAAACTGGGAGGAAAACTTGGATTCTCTAGAAGCTGCAACCAAGAGATCCATCAGAGACAGAAGGCAACCAGGCCTCTCATCCTTCGTTCCACAGGTAATTACTGGGACCATAAGGTTGGGAGGACAGCCAGAGGCTCTGCCTCTTACACGCACTAAGTGCACCCGCAAAGTGTGCACTTTGTGCCGCACTTAGCGCTGCAATTGGCCCTGAGGATATTACTCAAATACCAGAGTAAAACAACATGCAAGGCAATGTAGGAAAACCTATTGTTACTGTTTTGGGGTAATGAAAGGCATGGCCATCATAACATTCCTCAGCACTACAGAAGAAGGAAGGACCACAAGGTATTGATAACTCCCAAGTTACAGACAAATTTGAATTGCTCTGAAAAATGTGGTGACAGGATCCCTGGACTGAAGTCTTTGATAGTAAATGCAAGATCAGTGAATGGGAAATAAACAATCATTCAGGACCTGATCCTGCAAGAAGGTGCAGATCTCACTTGCATGTCCATGTTCCCCAATTTCCTGGTTTTGAATGTACGGACTTAAAAGTAGGAGCCAGGGACAAGATAGGAATTATCTTGGTGTATCGCCCTCCCCGTGACACAACAACTTCTCTACCTCAGCTTACAGAATTGATAACAGGGCTGATGTTGGAGTCCTCTCAGCTCATCGTTCTGGGGGACATTAACATCCATGTTGAGGCAGCTCTATCAGGGATGTCTGAAAACTTCATGGCCTCCATGTCAACAATGGGCCTGGCCCAAATGGTATCTAACTCAACCCTTCCTGCAGGCTACACCTTAGGCCTGGTTTACTGGGGAGTTGGAAAAATTGGAATGGGTGGCCTGTAGAGCTGAAAGACGTTGGCGGAAAACCCAGATTGAAACAGACAAAGAAACAGTGAAAAGTCTTTTGGGGTTAAGTGCCACCGGTATGCCAATGATACCCAGCTCTACCTCTTGACACCTCCAAATTCTAAGGGAGCTACTATCTCAACTTTACATGAGTGTTTAGTTGCAGTAATGAAATGGATGAAGATGAGCAAAATGAAACTAAACCAAACAAGACAGAGGTGCTCCTGGTCCGTCGAAAGCGAGAACAAGGGATAGGGAAGCAACCTGTACTGGATGGGGACACACTCCAATGAAAAAAAAAGATACACAGATTGGGGGTGCTCTTGGTCTCATCCTTGAGCTTGGATGCCCTGGTCACGGCTGTGGCCAGGAGCACATTTGCACAATTAAGGCTACTATGCAAGTTATGCCCCTTTCTTGAGAAACCAGCTCTGGCCACAATGATACACACCCTAAAAAAAAAAAAGTGTTCTGCTTATATACCGCCCCATACCACTTCAAGTAGACTCTGGGCGGTTTACAGTTTTAATTACAGTAACGCAGGCTACACATTGACCCCCCACAGCAAGCTGGGCACTCATTTCACCGACCTCGGAAGGATGGAAGGCTGAGCCAACCATGAGCCGACTACCTGGGATTGAACCTCAGGTTGTGAGCACAGTATTACCTGTACAGTACAGGTGTTTAACCAATGTGCCATGGGGCCCTATTGACATCCCGGCTAGATTACTGTAATATGCTCTATGTGGGGCTACTGATGAAAAGCCACAGGAAAACTTCAACGTGTCCAAAATGCAGCAGCCAGACAGCTGAATGGGGCAGGGTACAGAGATCACATTGCACCCATTTTAAAACAGTGCCACTGGCTGCCAATCAGCTATCGGGCACAATTCAAGGTGTTGACTTTGACCTACAAAGCACTGTACAGCCTGGATCCTAGCTACCTCAAAGCTCAAATTTCACAGTATGAACCAACTTGGGTGCTAAGGCCATCAGGAAAGGTCCTTCTCTCCATCCCACCACCCTCACAGGTACGTCTCGTGGGAACCCATGAAAAGGCCTTCTCAACTGCTGCACCCAGACTCTGGAACTCCCTCCCACTAGAGGCCAGGACTGACCCATCTCTGTTGTCTTTCCAGAAACAGGCAAAGACCTTTCTTTTAAGGCAAGCTTTCCCTGAATGATGGTCTATTTTGCATATTTTATATGCATCTATAGGATCACATAGACTTTGCCTTTATAACTACTTATAACCTTATGGGTTTAGATTGATACTATGTTTTCAATGTTAGTTTCCATCACTCATAACTTTACATGGAACTTTACTCCCCTTTAACTGCTCGCGTTCTCTTGTAGCTTCAATGTAACATTGTCTATTAATGCTGTAAGGTAAAGGTAAAGGTTCCCCCCGCACATGCGTGCTAGTCGTGTCCGACTCTAGGGGCGGTGCTCATCTCCGTATTCAAGCCAGAAGAGCCAGTGTTGTGCAAGTCCATGGCCATCCCTCAATTCCCTGTTCTCAATACTTGAACATGTCTTAATTGTATTGGACTGTATATTATCCCTCATCCTCTAAGCCACCTTGGGTCCTTTTTCCAAGGAGAATGGTGGGGTGAAACTACTCTAAAATAATAATAAAAAAATACTTTCCAGGCTTCTTTGAAGTTCTTCTTTGAAAGTGACCAAAGTCTGAGCCTGTGCATCCTCCAGAAATCGCATGGGGTATTTTATCCCAGGTGGCTTCCAGAAGAGTTGCAGAAGTGTCAAACTGGAAAGGACTCCCTTGGGTCATCAACTCCTACCCCACCCCACCCCAATCCATACAAGCAGCATCCAATAGCTAAGCCATCCCCAACTAGCGGCCATCCAGCCTGCTTGAAAACATGCAACACAGAAGACTGCTGCTTTCCAAAGGAATTCCTCCCAGCCTCAAGCAAATGCTGCTTGCAGGGAGCCCTTTCTCACCTTTCACCAAAGGTGAGCCAGAATTAAGCAGGGATACAGAAGAGTAACTGGCCGATTTCACTCACCATCAATCAGCTGACACATCCAGTTAAATCAGCGCGCTCTGGTCCAGCAACCAACAAATGGGCAAAGAAAACAGATCACACTTGGAAACCACACACTGTCTGTGTGGCTAAGAATATATGCATATAAACCTATATGCAGATAAACTGCATATAAATAGGCCTGAGAACAAACGAAAGCTCCATCTGTCCATCCATCCATCCATCCATCCATCCATCATCCATCCATCCATCCATCCAATGGTAACTCTGCTTACGAGTTTAATCTGTTCTGAATGCATGCTCATAAGTCGAACAACTCATAAGTAGAGCAGCCATATCTAAAAAGATAAAAAATTAAAAATTAAAAAATTAAAAAATCGTAAGTAGAGCAGACCGCATCTAAAATGTGTAAGGCAGCAGTTAAAATGCCAACAGTTTTCCGCTTTTAAGTTGAATTGCATGTAAGTAGAGTGTTTGTAAGTAGAGGTACCTTGTTGCATGTACATCCATCCATCCATCCATACATACATACATACATACAAACTACCCAGTTAGTGAATTAACCCTACTCTGGGTAGAGTGCAAACAGCAAATCCCCACCACCTCACCTACTTCATACCCAGAATAGCATAAGCAAAATGGTGCTACACCCAACTCAAATACTATGAAAACCTAGCATGCCCATGTTCAAATTAGCATCAGTTGAGGATATGATGTTCTTCAAGACTGCCTTACATCATTCCACCTTCTCTGTGCCAAAAGTGGGTGGGATACAGGGGAAGGCAGATGGGTGGAGTGGGACGTGCCCGGTTTGCATGCATGCAGTGCTCTGGATTTCATGGCCTGTTTTAAACTAGGATGGTGAAATCTCTGCCTCTAGTCCTCTGTCTAATCAAAGGCAGTTCTGGCGCTGGACCAGTCAGAGACTCTCCTTTCTTGAAGCCCACCCGCTGACAAATCTCAGAGCGCAGGGGGAAAGGATCCTTTCTTGACAAGCGTAGTTTTTTTTTTAAAATTAGTCTTAGGCGGCTAAGCATCTCTGGCCTTGCAAGAGGGGCCTAGACGGCAGCCGTGGATACAAGAAAGGCACAGGGCCTCTTTCAGGCCCCCCTCTCTCCCCGCCTTGCTCTCGTGCCAACAATCCCTTTCGCAACACAGTTGTTGGGGGCACAATGGTTGCGCAGGAAGCAAAGTGGAACAGATTTCCAAACATTTCATGCTCACGGATCTCTTCCAGCATGTGCTCGGCATGTAAGCCACAGAAATGGCTTCCAAAAACAGCTGCTGCCCTCCTTAATTGGTCTCCACAGGCAACGGGTGTTTGCCTGATGCTGAGGTCCCCACCCCCCCACCCCAACTCTGTGCGGTCCCCCCCCCTCCCCTTCTCTCCTTCCCTGCACTTAATGGCTGCCTGGCTGGGGGATCACAACCTTTTTGTCAATGTCAGTGGCTCCGGAAGTTCAGTTAAAAAGCCATTAACCAGCTGTACTTATTAGACACTTGTGGAAATTAGCTGAGCAAAATGCCAGGGGCTAGCGAACGAAGAGAACCCCCCTCCACATCAGTCTTTGCTGTTCTTTGGAAAGCAGAACAACCACAGATTACAGGACACACACACACACACACACACACACACACACACACACACACACACACACACACACATTCTGTGGGTGGAAACCCACATTCTGCAATCAAACAATGGTGTCAACTCCATACTAGTTGTTTACCTATTGTTCACATCATCATCTTTCCACCGTGCACACGCAATTTGCATTACCAAATAGCAACCACCAAACGTGGATTCTGCATCAGAGAGACTACTACGGAGAGGAAGAACAGACAAAGCTGAAGAGTTTTCCCTTCTAAAATTGCACTTTGCCAATTTGCAGGCATTCAGAGACGGTCCCAGGCTTTTTAGGCAAACGGTTCTGGAACAGCAAGACAGGTGAGGACAGCGAGCGCTAGAAAGTTTTATAGAAGTTTTATAAAGAGGCCAGGGAGGCCAAGTATCCTATGATGCACATGCACACTGGCCCTGACAGTAGCAATTCAGGAAAATAAAGAGATGCAGATGCCACATTCTGATGGTGGCAAGAACTTCAGCCTGTTATTAAGAAAGGTTTTGGAGCAAATGTTCTTGATCAAGTGTTTTTCAAACTGAAACTCTAGCTACTGTACATTTTCGTCGGAATTGACTTGCTCTTCATCTATACACTGTTAGGATCCCCTCTGCTTCTGATTGTGGTGCCGTTGCATAGGTATAGCTTTGACGAGTGGCGTGCAAGAGTGTTTGTGTGATCCCTTCCACTGCACCTAAGACGTCTGCATAGCTGAGCACTTCATGGTGAGCCGTGTTCTTCTTGTCCCTGTAGTGATGGTCACAACGGTCACCTGCCATCAAGTTCACCTCCAACTGGTTTGAACGGCAAAAGGATTATATTCTCCGTATATTGCCTGTTTTATATACAAAGAAAACTCCTGCATTTCTGGTTGACGAGTCGCAGCGGCCACTCGGTCGTACTGCGCTTCAGGCGACTCTTTCCGCTGAGAAGAGGCAGCAGAAGAGTCAAGCTGAATTCTTCTTAACCATTCAGCAGGAAAAAGACTTGCGAACATATCCCGGAAAGGAGAAGAGGACTGTTCTCGTTCACACGAGCGCACTCCTAACTCCCAGACGTCCCAGCCAGCCCCCCCCAAATGCTTCTCTTGCCTCAGGGGAGGAAAAGGGTGGTGGTGGGGGAATCACAGAGCGAGTGCAACAGAGAACTGACAGAAGCCTTGCCGTGGGGAGCAAAATCGGGGGCGTTTTAACATAATCAAGAGGCGCCTGCGTTTCTTCCCGAACCCTCTTGCCCCTCTTCACACAGGAGCCTACCACACAAAAACCGTGCGGGAGCTGGCAAGGCAGCACTGCCAGAGGACATGCGGAACAAAAGTTAGGGAAGAACAAGGCTGAACGCAAGAGGGAGCGTGCGCAGCCACCTGGGACAGTAGGAGTTCCAGCACCACCACCACCACCACCCGGTCCCCCAAGGCTGCACCGAGACAGAACGGGGCTTGAACAAGGAGCGCGCTCAGGCACCATCAAAGGGGCTCTCCGGTGGGAACAAAGTCGGTGTCCTTATTATTATCTCTCACCTACTTTCTTCCTTAACTTTCCATTCCTTTCCCCAAGATAAGGAGGGGTCTCTCTGTACCGGATGCCAGAGTTTTTCACATTAAGAAAGAATGCAAGAGGAAAAGTTTGAAAGACCACCCCATTTTTTGACTCTCGCCGTGTTTCGGGATTCAGAGCCGTCTCGTTTCCCAACAAGTTTCCCAGCCAGATACGGAAGGCAGAACAGGAGAGGCAACAGCAACAAAGTCCAAGATCAGGATGGCAAGCCATGGTACACGTGATGCCCACGAGACTCCCATCTGGCACTTCCCTGGAACTGCAGAGCTGGCAGGAAACCTCTGGACCGTCCAGTCCAGTCCCTGTTCAAGAGGCCCAACGGAGGAATCAAACTCCCAACCTCTGACCACATAGGAAGAGACCAAAACTCAAGGGCAAGTTGCTTTCTTATAGCAGAGTTTTGTGCTTGCAAAAATCACTTTCATTTGCGGAAGGGCAGGAACTGAAGAACAGCATTCACACACAATGGTAAGAAACTGAGTTTAGGATACCTGAGCCATACAGGGTGGTCCACTATGAGGAAGAACAGGAGACCACCTCAGTCCTGAGTATATCCTGACCCTAATATCCTGACCTATTCCTCCATTGCAGTCATGCCTTCAAGAGACAGCGAGGGAAGATCCTCAAGCTTCCATATGTTCTAGAGATGAGTGTTTAATTTCACATGCCAGGACAGCTGGCGCTCGGAACCCAGTCCCACCCTCAGGAACAAAATCAACCACTGGCTTACCTTGCTGTAGTTCACGCTGGGCAAAATTCCAACCAGGAAGCAGCCTCGGATGCATCATCTTTCCATCTCCCTGGCGCTGGCCAATCCAGGAGCTATGCAAGGACATGCATCATCCCTCCTCCCTGTCTGACTGGCCAGCACCAGGGAGATGGACAGATGATGCATTGGAGGGTGCTTCCTGCTTGGAATTTCCAGATTTAGTTCCAGAGGGTGGGACTGGGTTCTGAGCACCAGCTGTGCTGTTGTGTTTCGTTTCAGAACCAGCCCTCTTCCAAAATGAAACGCCCATCTCTAATATGCTCTAATAGAGGTGGGGGGGAGAGAGTATTTGCCAACTGGCCCTCCCTCCCCCAAGACTCTATATCTTTTATCCCAAAACTGCACTTCACCTGAGATTCCCTAATTGCAACCTACTTGCAAACCAAAGGACAAATACAAGAGCGATTCAAAAAAAGGATCGGTAGTATGCGTAGCATTGACAAAACAGCCAGCTCCAATGACTGGTTGACAGAAAAACCACTAGGTTGTGAGAAATGGTATATTCATTGCAGTATTTGCATCCCTGCTGCACCTTGAGCTTTCCTAAGGCCACATAATTTATTTTATTATTATTTCTTTAAAAACCTGTATGCTGTTCCGTAGTTCATGGCACTCTCTGGACATTTTCCAAAAGTAAATTCAATCAAATATTACACCACAAAAGACAAGCAAACAAGTTATATCAACAGACAATTAGTATCCTGACACAAACAAGGTCTAACTGTTACTTTGGGAGGTGGTGAACACTCCGGCGCCAGAGGCATTTGAGAGAAAATTTGGACTGTCAGAGCTGCTTTGATTTGGATTCATGCCTTGATCAGGGAGTTGGACTCGATGGGCTCGTCCAACTCAACGAGATTCTACTATTGTTTCAAAAGACGAAGCCACCCCTAAAAAGCACGGTTTCCTATGCTAACTCCTTTGGCCTCCTCTGGTGTCCCTATTCTTAGCATTGTGGACTGAGAAGAACGGTGGGGGGGTGGGGGCACAGGCAGCTGTTTTAAGGGAGAGCCGTTCCAATAAGCATCAAAGTCCTGAACTTTAAGGTCTTATAGGAAAAGCAAAGTTCTGCTTATATACTGTCCCATATCACTTCAAGCAGTCTCTGGGCGGTTTTACAGTTTTTAATTACAGTATGCATTTTACCAACCTCAGAAGGATGGAAGGCTGAGTCCACCATGAGTTGCCTACCTGGGATTGAACCCCAGGTTGTGAGCACAGACTTACCTGCAGGACAGGTGTTTAACCACTGCACTACGGGGCTCTAACCAGGAACTAACCCGCACCTTGAACATGGCAAGGAGCCCTGAACAAGGAGCCCCTGAAGGCATAAGAACATAAGAACATAAGAAGAGCCATGCTGGATCAGGCCAACGGCCCATCTAGTCCAGCTTCCTGGTCCCCACCAGATGCCTCTTGGAGCGCATGAGACTAGATCGATCTCTCTCTCTCCTGATACCACTCCCCGGCATCTGGCCCTTGAAGTGCCCCGGTTTTAAGCCTGGAGGTTACATGTCTCCATCATGGTTTGTAACCTTGGATGGACTTTTCCAGAACAAGTTGAATATGTTCGAATCTATGGATGCCAGTGATCAGTCCAGCTATTTCCCAGCTGGCCTCTCAACTAAGCTGTGTTCATTAGGATCCTGAGACCTGCTGGAGGAGAACATAAATCCAGCCAAGGCCTTCCCCACTGTTTATCACAGTTGATTTGGGACATAAAACAACACAATTGAACTGCGCTCTGTTTACAATAATAAAATGTGTTTGATTTTTCCTATTCATAAAAAGTGGAACAATATGGCAGCCCAGGAGAGTGCGTATCAATAAAACCCAAGCAGAATATCAATATTTAGCTATATGGAAATTTATAATAATCCAGGGAGCAATTCCTAACGTACTGGCAGGTAACCTGCATTACAAATCGACTTAAATAGTAATGGTACCAATGACAAAAGCCTTAATACCTTTAATATATGTGTTATCCTTTTTTTAACATTGAAAGAACACAACCTCCCTCGCTTTACAACAGTATTGGAGAATCTATGGCCCAGGTGCCAAAGGTGGCACAGGGAGCCCCTTCTGTGGCCGCGCAACATTGCCGCCTCACCGCCAGGGCACTTCCCCCTCTGCTTGGACCATGCCACTGTGCTCCATGCAGAGAGACGGGTGAAGAGGAAGCAGCTTTTTGTGGTTTTGTTTGTAGCCCCAGTTTACTCTCCAGCCACGCTACACTGGGCATCTCAAAAGCGGTGTGGCTACAGAGTAAACTGGGGCTACAAACGAGCCCACAAAAAAAATGTTCCCCCTTGCCTGGCTCTCTTCACATAGCCATTCCAGGACTGCAGAAATGGCTCGCTGAAGAGAGCCGGGAGAAGGAGAGGCAGCGGCTTGTGGGCCCAGAAGCGTTGTGGCTAGAGAGCAAACCGGGGTGATGAAAGAGCCCACAAACCACTGCCTCCCCTTCACCCGGCTCTCTTCATGGAGCCGTTTTGAGAGTGCCAAAAGGGCTCCGTGAAGAGAGCCAGGCGAAGGGGAGGCAGCGGTTTGTGGGATCTTTCGAAACCCCACTTTCGAGATGCCCAGAGCGGCGTGGCTAGAGAGGAAACTGGGGCTACAAAAGAGCCCACAAGCCTCCGCCACTGTCTCCTGGCTTTCCCGATGGGGTGCTACTCTTCAGGAAAGCGTGGATTAAAGAACAGGGGTGCGACCCGTCGAGAAAGCAAGGATCAAAGAGGATGCTGTGGCCACAGAATATTCAAAAGCCTGCTCTTTGAGCCTCGCTTTCCCGGGGTACCAGTGGATTCAGGTTAAATCGCCTTATTGGCCCTTTGCAAAAATTGAGTGGGTTTTGAATCACAGTTTGGGCACTCGGTCTCTAAATGGTTCGCCATCACTGGCCTAGGGTCTACTTGAGCATGTTTCAACTACTCCCTGCACATCACTTGGGTCCTTAGGACAGCTCTGCGAAACAAACCATTCAATTTAGATCCACTGTATGTTAAGACGTGCCCCTTACATTTGGAAGAGGATCGGCGGAGGCAGAAATTGGCTTTGCCTGATGTCACCCAGTGAGTTCATGACAAAAGGAACACAGACTGAGCACTCACCGCTCTTCCTCTTTTCTCTTACTTCAGCCAAGCGCTCAACCTCCTTGGCCAGGCCAACATCCTAAGCCAGGATGGAGACAGAACTCTCCTCCTCTTCACCTGAGATGCAAGACCACAATCCAAAGGGCTGAAGAACCAGACCAAGGATACCTTGGCCTGCAGCTCAAGGTTTCGAGCAGACTGCCGAAATATTTCTGCATGCTGGCAACATGATATGTAGCGTGCTTCTGGATTCTCATGCGGCCCTGCACAACCTAACAACCACAGCGCTACGAGCATCTTGGCCCAAAAAGGTATTGCGGTGAAACTTCGGCATGCCCTGCCACTCAGTCTTGGGAGCACTTACAACTCCTGAAAAAAAAAACCAGGAAGTTGTGACTCTGTTCCTGTTGGCTTCTGTCCACCTCCTCTGAGTCCCTCTTAAATAAAAAAGACACCCCTTGCTTTGCAGAGCCCAGCCAGCATGTCACGTCACAGTGCTACAGAAAATCTTGCGAGAATAAAACTGCTTTTTAAAGAAGCTCTTCTGCAAGGATGAAGTCCTCCACTGTGCTCAACAGGCATTTCTTTCAATTTGTAACAACTACTCTTGACCCTAACAGGTTGGAGGGGAAGAAAGAGTCTCTATCAAACACAAAAAGCCAGTCTGCTAAAAAGACAAAACCAGAAGAAACGCAACAGATACTCACGAAAGCGCAAGCCACTTACCCCATTGTGCTAAAATGTGCTCTCTTGACATGCAACAGCACTGGGACAAAAGAAAAGTGAATGGGTCTAGAGGTGGTTCCAAAACGTAGCTCTAAGGATGCTCACTCCATTGCCAGAGCCACACGGCCACTCTCGGAAACAGCAGGCTCAGCGTCCGTCCAACAAAGTTTTTACAATGCTGAATCTTGCCTCCTTCACAGACTTGCACGGATACAGACTACTACCCCTCCCCCATGTGTCCTCTGTCCTTTTTTCTTATGAAGAAGAAAATCCATTTAAGGATCATGTATTGTTTGATTGGTAAACCCTGGTAACACAAGGGGCTGGAGCTTGGAGGCTGCATCACACCTCAGGTGTGGCTGGCCCCTGACAGTTGACTGCTGACAGCCTTTTCAGCTCTGCCTGGCAAATGTATTGATTTATTTGTTTTAGAGTATTTTTACACATGGCCATGGGACCTTCTTTGTTGGTTCTCCAGCGTTTCAAGCCCCAATCTCTCTGCCCTGACCTGCTGGAGATGCCAAGCGTTGAACCTCAGACCTTCTGAAAGGAAAGCATCTGCTTGACCACTAGGCTACAGTACCTTCCCAAAAAGCACCCAACCAGAGAACACAGGAAAGGTCCACCTGAACAAGGGTCCTGTTTCCAGAAGCAGCCAACTGGATGCTTCTTGGGGCCACGCCATGCCCCGAGGCACATACCTTTCAAAGGTCTAGGGCTGGAGAAGGTTTTCTTGAGGCAAAAGACTCCCCTTCCTAAGTATATTTGTTGAGCTTTTAAAGCTGTGCTCACCGCGAACCTGGCGGCAGCAAATTAAGGGCTGGGACGTTCCCATATTTGGCATTGTGGCAACGTATCGTGAAAATGATCATTTGCCTCCTTTTTTGGGGGGAAGGAGACGTACTCCACTATTATTGAAACCAGTCAGCGTCAAGCAAACAAGGGCAGTCTTCACATAGAGTAGCTCTGATGTTACCTGGCCACCACAGCAGCAGTGGCGGTGGCGGTGGCGGCAGTGGTGGGCAGGCCGGCGGCACTTTTTCCTCTACCACCCCACCAATTTCCCACGTCTGGTGAAGCTCCGTCCACCTATTAGTGTACTCCAGAGGATGACAGATTACTGAATCCTCAGATTAATTGCTCTCCAAAGTGAGCCGGTCATGTTTGGTGCCCGACGTCAGCACATCCCATCCATCTCGGCAGCCGAGAACTCCTGTCGGGGAGGATAATCCCCCTCCCCGGCTCCTTTCCCGAGGCAGGCAGTTCATTTCCACTTCATTACTTCACAATGTAGTGAACTGGCGAGCGTCTTAGTTACCAGCTCGGCTACACACACGCACTGCATTATTTACTATACCGACAGCTGCGCTGAGCTCCAGCGGCGTGTTGTTGCCACCAAAGCATTCACACTCCCGTCCTCGGAGAGCTGGGCGTCGGTGGCGCCACCGTGGCAAAGGGGTCAACAAGAGAGCCCGATGGCAGGCCCGGGACTGCAGCACCTGTGGCAACTGCGTGGCACAACCCCAGGACCAGAGAGGACCTCTCTTCCAGCTCTGGGGGGGATCTTTGAGCCATGGGGAGCCACCAGCCCCTGACATTAGGAGGAGGAATTCCACACACCACCTCCTGGCTGCTCGCTCTGGGCTCATTGCTAGCTCCCGTTATTCTTCAGAGACGGAACCCTCCCTCTGTGCTCTAGAGCAGGGGTGGGGAGCCTTCGGCCCCCCAAGATATTCTTGACTGCAACTCCCAGAATCCCGAGCCTATATTGCCAGTGATAAAGGACCGAGGGAGTTGTGGTCCAAACCATCTGGAAGGCTGGCATTTCCCTAAACCTGCTCTCTCAAGAGTGACTGGCCAACACTTTGCTGCCCTTCCCAAGCCAAGGAGTGGAGCAAGACAATCGGCTGGGCAGGGGCAGGGGCGGGGGTGAAGGAGAACTGAGAAATTTTCAGCTTTCCTTTTCCAAACTACGGCAACAGGACAAGCTGACCACCCCCAAGCCACACCTCTGCCCAACATCTGGTTTGGATCCAAGGGCAGGTACAACGGGCCAAAGGGGGCTATCAATTCTGCACATGAAGACACAGGAGTGCAATGCATCCAGCGGAGAGTCCTTGTCACTGTAAACAAGCTCTCAATGTCCCAAACAGTCGGAAGGAACAGGGTGCTAAGAAGCACGGGGACAGCCTGGCAGGTGGCACGGGTGGCCTGTCAGGTCCCCTTTTAGGAAAGCCAATGTCCAAAACAGAGTCATCCTCCTTTTGTAGTTTGGAACAAGACAAACCCACAAACTGGTTTGAAAGTTCCTAGCCCAAGGTCTCTGCATTTTTAGCCTGCAGTGTTTGACATGTACGTATGTATGTACGTACGTATCTATCTATCTATCTATCTATCTATCTATCTATCTATCTATCTATCTATCTATCTATCTATCTAATTTCTGTTTTTGAGATATTTCCGAGTAGGGAAAAAGATGCAAAAAATCATTAAGAAGCAAACCAGGGGATCACAGACAAGAAGGGTGGTAATACAAGTCATATTTTGATCCAGGGGGAAAGATGTGGGCAGAGGGCTGTTTTCTTACTCATGCCCCTGCTGCCCATGCCCATTTATTAAATGCAGTATTCCACTGGCCACAGGAACACACTCCAGCTTACGTATGGGAACGAGAGCTGGCAGTGGGGCTCCTACTGAACCATGAAGCAGGCAGGAGTTTGTCCAGCTGTTTGGCTCACTTGCAACCAACAGGGGAGGCACCCGGGATGGAGCAAGAGGAAGCACAGGAAGGCAGTGGCGGGGGCGCCTGGGGACAATGTTGTTTTTGCGCCCCTGCGGCCCTCCCCAACCCCATCGTATCTACCCAGCAAGGTGGAGGCAATCCTGTGGGCAGAGCAAGGCGTGTGTGGAAGAGTTGCACAAAAGGAGGAGGGCACCGGTGGCCCAGAGCAAGGCGAGGAAGAGTTGGAAAAGGAGGAGGGCACCGCAGCCACTGCGCTCACCTGCCTGCCTGCCTGCTTGGTTCCCCGCTTGCCTGGCGTGTGGTGGTGAAGGAGTGGGTCCCATCGCTGAGCCTGAGGACTGCTGGCGGGAGGGCGCAGGGCTTCCTCCTCCTCCTCTCCCCCTCCAGGCGCCCCCAGATTGCTGCGCCCACGGCAGATGTGTCCTTCTGCCGCCGCCCCCAGATACGCTCCTACAGGAGGGCAGAAGAAGGACCCAAAGCAAAGCAAAAGCAAAGGGTTCTGCTTATACACCGCCCCATAGCACTTCAAGCACTCTCTCGGCGGTTTACAGTTTACTTATGCAGGCTATACACTACATGCTGAGTGGAGGGCTGTAAACTGGCTCACTTGCTCGAGGCGTCCAGTGCACATGCCCTTTGCAGGTACCCACCCACTTGTCCTTTGCTCCTTCCTGTTCCCTGCCCTTCCTTCTGCAAGTTTTGGGAAATGTTCATCTTGGTGAGTTTTGCAGGCATCAATTCTTAAGGTGCAAATCAGTCTCAGCGATTTTTCTTGGCCTAGGAAAAAGGCTGTGGCGGAGGCAGGACACAATGCCCCATCTAAGGGTTTTCACATCAAAGTTGCAAAGCACTGTAGAATACGTTCTGTATAGAGATGTCTGGTCTGACTAATGGGCACACCCAGGTCAGAACAGACTCCCAGGCATTTTCCACTCTGATTGTTGGGCACACCCAGATCAGAAGGGGAAAGCCTTCTAGTGTGACCACTAGTTACATGCTTGGATAACATCAAATAGTGTATAAATCGCTTCAATCATTAAGAAACTTGGAAGGTAGCCTTGGGGAAGAATGATGTTACGCTTGCTTAGCAGAAACAACGTATAGACAAAATATAACGTGTCTATGCCTTCTGGAATACACAGAACGTCAATAAATTGTGCTAATGCAATCTGTTCTATTCTGTGATTACAAATATCATAATTGTTCTACCTGTCTTTGATTAATGAGGACCCTCAGAAGTCCACTCAATAAAAAAGAGGAAGCTCCTCTCAGTAGAGAGAGTGATCTGCCAGATTCTTGCAACCACTGCGTCTGTCAGTCATCCCTACAGTTCTGGAAAAAAAAGGGGGGGCTGGAAATCGCACACGGCACTGCCGCTCTGCAATGGCCTCTCATCAGTAATCTTACTGCGAATTTGTGCCCTCGAGAGTTTTCACCACGGTTGTGTAATTACAGAAGGCACAGCCTTGGGTACTCCGAGGATGGCTGGCGCTACCTGTCCAACTGGCTGGGCACTGGTGAGACCATTTGTGAGCCTCTGGCATTCCCGGTTCTGCACAATTCTATTTTTTTTTATTAATTTTTTTATTGAACATAAAAAAAGACATAATAACAATGATAAACAATTACATAAAAAAACAGTAATAGACAATCATAAACAGTACAAAGTTCCAGTATTCTTACATCTTCTCTTTCTTCTTCATCTTTTTTTTTCTTTTTCTTCCAATAGGCCTTAAGGTCTTTACGCCAGAACTGTGTTGGGTTATAAGTTGGTTGTATCCCTTTCCCTTTTAATAATACATGATCTATAAATTTCCCCAAACATCATAGAAAGTATCTTTTTTTATTTCACCTCTCAAAACTTTTATATTACAAGATAGTTTATCATTTAGTGCTATGTCCCACACTTCCTTATACCATTCAGCAATTTTAAGGTCTGATTTCAGTTTCCAGTTCCTAGCAATAATCAGCCTAGCTCCTGTCATAAGATTTGCTATTAATTCTTTAGTTTTCACATCATATTCATTGATAGATGGTAATGATAACAAAGCAATTTCCGGTTCGGCACAATTCTAGTGAGGTTTAGCTGTCCCTGTTCCCTCCGCCACAGCCAATCTTTCCACCCAGAGCCCCCTCGGTGGCCATTCCTAGGGGCTCAGACTCTGCTGTTCATGTTTCTCCACATCTCAGGGAACTGCCTCCAAACAACCTCAGCCTCGTGGCGCAGTGGTTAAATGCCTGTCCTGCAGGTAAAGCTGTGCTCACGGCCTGGGGTTCAATCCCAGGTAGCAGGCTCAAGGTTGACTCAGCCTTCCATCCTTCTGAGGTCGGTAAAATGAGTACCCAGCTTGCTGGGGGAGGGGGGGCAATGTGTAGCCTGCATTACTGTAATTAAAACTGTAAACTGCCCAGGGACTACTTGAAGTGGTCTGGGGCGGTCTATAAGCAGAGCACTTTGCTTTGCTTTACCTCTCGTCACCTCTGGATTCCAAGGAATCTATTTCGACTTCAGACCAGTGCTTAGCTTCAGTAATGAACTGGATGAGGAAGAACAAACTGAAACTAAACCCAGACAAGGCAGAGGTGCTTCTGGCCAGTCCAATAGGAGATCAAGGGATAGGGATGTAATCTGTCCTGGATGGGATTCCACCCCTCCCATTGAAAAAGAGGTGCGTAGCTTTGGGATGCTCCTGGACTCATCCTTGAGGCTAGATGCCCAGGTCACAGCTGTGGCCAGGAGTGCTTTTGTACAATTAAGGCTAGTACGCCAGTTACTCCTGCTTCTTAAGAAATCTGCTCTGGCCACTGTGACACATGTCATAGTGACATCCCTCCTGGACTTCGGTAATGCACTCTATGTGGGGCTACCTATGGAAAGTCTCAGGAAACTCTAATGGGTCCAGAACGCAGCGGACAGATTGCTGACTGGGGCAGGTTACAGAGATCACATTACACCCCTACTAAAGCAGCTCAACTGGCTGCCAGTCAGCTATCAGGCACAATTCAAGGTGCTGACCTTAACCTACAAAGCACAAAATGGCCTGGGTCCAAGCTACCTCAAAGATCGAATCTCACAGTATGAACCAGCTCGGGCACTAAGGTCATCAGGAGAGGCCTTTCTCTCCATCCTGCCACCTTCACAGGTACGTCTCACAAGAACACATGAAAGGGCCTTCTCTGGACTTTGGAACTCCCTCCCACTGGAGGCCAGGACTGCCCCGTCTCTGCTGTCTTTCCGGAAGCAGGCAAAGACCTTTCTCTTCAGGTAAACTTTCCCTGAATGAATTTACTGAGTGACTTTTATATTGATTACCATACATGATTGCACTGACTGATACTATAAGAACAACAGTGAGGTTCATGTTGGTTTCCACCCTTGATAATGGATTTGTTTTCTTTTTGTGAGGTCTTTATAGCTTTAATGTTACATTTTAATGTTCTAAGATGCCTCTCCTAATTCCCTGTTCTTAATTTGAACATGTCTTAAATATCCTGGGCTGTATATTGCCCCTCTTTACCTTGGGTCCTTTTTCATGGAGAAATGTGGGGTAAAAATATTGAAAACAAACAAATAAATAAAAATAAAACCTTCCCTCCTCCCCAGACATTTCTGAATACACATCTCCATCATGGTTTTAATCCTTTTTGAAAGTGGGGTTTTGAAAACAAACAAATAAATAAAAATAAAACCTTCCCTCCTCCCCAGACATTTCAGAATTTCAAAGTTATTCAAATAATCTTCTTCTCGCCTAAAACAGGGCAGGGGGACTGAAAGGATGGCGAAACGGCCTCTAGACAAGATGGTGCCCAAAGGTGGGTTCTCCGTTGCAGGTCTGGGAAATTCCTTACCGGTGGAGAGCCTTCAGCGGCCAGGCACGTTTCCCCTCTCTGTGCATCCAGCTCATAGAATCATAGAATCATAGAATCCTAGAGTTGGAAGAGACCTCAAGGGCCATCTAGTCCAACTCCTTGCCTTGCAGGAACCCCCATCACAGGATGCCCGACAGGTGGCCATCCAGCCTCTGCTTGAAAACCTCCAAATGAAGGAGACTCCACCACCCTCCTTTGGGGCAGCATCTTCCACTGCTGAACAGCTCTAACTGTCATGAAATTCTTCCTAATGTTCAAATGGAATCTCTTTTCCTGTAGTTTGAAACCATTGCCCCGAGTCCTAGTCTCTGAAGCCCTGGAAAACAAACCTGTTCCCTCTTCAATATGACATCCTTTCAAATATTTAAACATAGCTATCATATCCCCCCTCAGCCTTCTTTTAGAGAGGCTAAACATTCCCAGCTCAAAGAATAACACCAAACAACCTTAAGATACAAATGCAAAAATGGGGGGGGGTGCCTTTATAGATCACTAAAAAAAACATTGTGCAATAAACAAGCTTCTGTGGATTAAAAACTCATTATTGTATGATGACTTTTTTAGTGGTCTACAAAGGTATTGCCTATTTTGCCTTTGCATTTTATTTTGCAAATGGCTGCCCTTTCATTGCCTTTGCTTTATTGTTTAATTAAATAATTAATTATTTAATTATTTTTGCCATTTGTGTTTCATTTTCATTTGTTTTCCATCATGCCTTGGAAACCACTCTGGAAGCCTCGCTTAAAGTCAGCAGAGAAACTTTCTCAATGACAGCAGCCCCAAATGGACAGGCCACCCAAAGGGAAACCCAAATCATGATTCAAAAAAGGGGGAGCAGGAGTGCCAAGGCTTAGAGTGGTTTTCAGTCAGAGATCTGCCTCTGAGAAAACCAGAGCACTTGGTTGGCTGTTTTTTTGCTTTGGATATTATGGTGTGGCCCTCAGGGAAAGTAATTCCTGCCACTTTCCAATGAACTGGTTTAAAAGATGCAAACCTTCTGAGCAATGCTGGCAGGACGGGAGGCTGGCAGAAACGTGGGCCCAGTGTGCCCCCTACAGGCCATCTGCAGTGAGGCGGCTTTCAACATCACATGGAGCACACCTTGGCTCACCTGTGCAAAACCCCTGGCACAAAAGAGAGGTCAGGGCGTTTGACTCCTGCTAGCAAAATCATCTCTTGTATATCAGGTTCTGCTTTGCTAAGCTTCCTGCTTCGGGGCCTGGATCTGGCCCAAGGGGTTCTACGTAACCATGGGCCAGTCGCTCTCAAATGTTGCAATGACCCACAATGCCCGGCTCCCTTTTTGATCCCAAACCCCTGGAGCCATACTCGCCAGAAACAGCTGGCGGATTCTGCACGTGACGTCCCCGAACAGCCCGAGGACACGAGTCAGAGCCAGGCTAAAGGAAGGGACCTTGCTTTGCCTTTAACACCAGGTTTGTTTCAGAACAGAACTAAAAGGTGCATCCACAATGACAAGATATCAAGAGGAATGGTAGATCTGTATCCTAATGGAGACACAACATACCTTGAGGCCCTTAAACGGCTAGCAGGAAACCCAAGGTTCCTTGCCCAAAATGGCTCCACTGAGCAGTGGGGGAAGGCGGGTCAATCAAAACATACATGCAAAAAGAAGTTACTGTTATGTCCTGTTTGGCTTAACTATGCATTCATGGTACCATTAAACAAGTATATTTCTTAAACTGTGGTTTTCACAAGCCTAGTTGCTGACGTAAATGCCTTTGGCATGGACTTGTCTATGTTTATTTATTATTTATTATAATTATATCCCACCTATCTGGCCAAAGGTCACTCTGGACAGCTTTCATAAAACAATATATTATATTATATTGTATTATTCATAAAACAATAATACAATATAAATGAGCATACTAAAACCACAATTAAAATAGCCAAAATATATGACATAATAAAAAACAATAACATTGCAAGAAAAATAAGATGGGAGACTGGAGGGAGACTAGCTGATTGAGGCATTAACATCTAAGTTGTTCAGGAAACGCCTGTTGGAACAATCATAGAATCATAGAGTTGGAAGAGACCTCAAGGGCCATCTAGTCCAACCCCCTGCCATGCAGGAACCCCCATCACAATATTTCAGACAGATGGCCATCCAGCCTCTGCTTAAAAACCTCCAAAGAAGGAGACTCCACCACCCTCCTTTGGGGCAACATATTATTCCACTGCCGAACAGCTTTAACTGTCATGAAGTTCTTCCTAATGTTCAAATGGAATCTCTTTTCCTGTAGTTTGAAACCATTGCCCCGAGTCCTAGTCTCTGAAGCCATGGAAAACAAACCTGTTCCCTCTTCAATATGACATCCTTTCAAATATTTAAACATAGCTATCATATCCCCTCTCAGTCTTCTTTTAGAGAGGCTAAACATTCCCGTTTTTAATTGCCTTTTAAAGGGGCAAAAACAGCCCTGTTTTTAATTGCCTTTTAAAGGGGTCTAAATTCAGAGCAAGCCAAGCCACCTAGCCAAAGGGGATTACAGAAGAAAATAGGATCGGACACAACACCCTGCCTGAGCGGTTCCGCTCTCCTGTGCGTGGTGCCGCGAACCCGGCCTTACTAATTTATGGCGATTCCATCTGGTGAGAGATCTAATTTGTGAATTCCAAGCATTCCAAGCAAACCTCCCGCTCGGAATGGCATCCGCCGGTCCGGTCCAGAAGCTCCCCAAGGCAGCCTCGAGCTGGCCGAACAGGGGGCCGGGAGAGACGTGCCTTTCGTGGCTCGGATGCCAAGCCGGATGCTTCTGCCGGGGGAGAACACGAGCACTTGAAGGGGAGACGCAAAGATAGCTCTTGAGAACCAGAATAAACCTGCAGCTCAAGTTTCCTTCTTCAGCCCTCCCTCCCTACCCCCCCCCAAACTGGCCCTCCAGATACACCCCCTACACACCTGCTGGGCATTTTTGTCTTGTTACACTGAAATGGAAAGTTTGCAGGGCCATTTGGAAGGGGATATAGGGTTACTCTGGGAGACCAGGGTGGCGAGCAATGGCCAAACTCCCAGCTGCTTCTCTCGCGTCACGTTCACACAGGCAGCTAATTGGCAATTTTCATCACTCCCTCCAAGAGGATTTGCTGTTTTATATATACCAACAGGGGGTCGGAGGAGTGTCGGAGGGAGGGAGAAAACAAGCGCAGGTGGCCCCAACAGATGCTGCTGGGTAGGTGGGGTGAAGGCCAGGCCAGGGGTCAGCAAGCGTGGCCAAACGCCCACCGCCAGCGGGGCTGGGACCGGGGTCAAGAAGAGGTGCTGCACCAGAGGGCAGGCGGCATCAAAGGAAGTGCTGTCGTTTAGACCAATACGCTCAGGAGAATGAGGGGTGTCATTCTGTGCAAGCTTGGTGTAAGACATTCAGGCTGCAATCTTGGGCCCCGGGGTCAACACTCCCAGTTCCTTGTTTGTTTAAAGGGGAGAAATTCGGAGCCCACAACCTGACATCAAAAGCTTCACAACATGTAATCAATACCAAATGTGATGGTTAATGCCAGAAGGGTCGGATTGTGCAAAAACTAGGACGTTTGCACACACTTCCAAATCTGAATCAGCTGGATGGAGCGGAAGCAGAATTGTCAGATAAAAACAGTGCAAACAGGGGGCTGCATTTCAAAGGTTAACTGCAGGAAATTGGGAGGACATTCAGAAGCTCTGGAACTTGAGTCATGGCAACTGGACTTCTTTTTCTTGAGAGATTGAAACGTTTCGCTGCTCATTCAAACAGCTTCATAAGTTTGACTCAACTTGCTATGTTGCCAAGTTGCCATGACTCAACTTCCAGATAAACTCACCTGGGTGACTAAGAATCCTCACAGATATTCAGAAGCAAAGCAAAGCAAAATGTTCTGCTTATATATACTGCGCCATACCACTTCAAGTAGTCTCTGGGCGGTTTACAGTTTTAATTACAGTACGCAGGCTACACATCCCCCCCCCAGCAAGCTGGGTACTCATTTTACCGACCTCAGAAGGATGGAAGGCTGAGTCAACCATGGCCTGCTACCTGGGATTGAACCCCAGGTTGTGAGCAGTTTTACAGTTTTACCTGCAGGACAGGCATTTAACCACTGTGCCACTCTAAGCTCCTAAGGATGATGCCTCTGAAATTCTAAAAGACCTGAAATGCATTCATAGATGCTTACAAGTGGCATATAACCAACAGAGAACATTACTCTAAGACCATGGTTCCTGAACTTTTTGGACTTGCAGCTCCCCTGGGCAGAGGCAGTAGGGGCAGAGAGGCAGGGGCCAGGGTTGAGCAGGAAGCAAACAAAGAGCTGGAGTCAGAAAACCAGCAACAGCCGCAGCCTTGCTGTCAAATCAGAGAAACTCTGTGTTGTTCCAGGCACGCCGCAATGGCTATAGGGCTGTACTGCACATACTTTGAGAATCCCAGCTGTAAGGGACCTGCAGCAGTCAATGCCTGTTGAGCACAGGCACAGCTCACCAGGCAAGGAGAAGAAAAAGTGTCCAAATGACCCCTCCTGGATTGAGGCCATGATGGGAATTAAGGTGGGCCACTGCTTAGCCTCAGAAGATAGTAGCTAAAACCCCATGGAAATAAACTTGGGGCGGGGATGGAAAATATTTTCCCATTCCCCCCCCCACCAAAGTTTCTGGAAGTTTTTCATCTCTAGAGTAAGTTGCAACTCGAGTAGGCCCACGGAATCACTGGAACTTATGGAGGAGTTGATGTACCAAATCCCTACTGATTCCATGGGCCTACTCCAGTTGTGCCTTATTGCCAGATTTTAGCTAGAGCCATGGGGCATGTCCCGCTTAGATCACACACTAAGCCATCTCTGTGGGACTACATTCACCTCTCCAGCAAGGGGTGCACACGGACTGAAGATCCCAAAAGAACAAGGGCGGAGAGGCAAGATCTATAAAGAAACCGCTGGAAACATCCCTCGTCTGCCTCCGGCCTTCATCTGGTGCCTCCAAAATCAGATTATCCAAGCACACAAAGTAGCTGTAATTCAAATCGGAAACACAGTATGAGTTTTGCCCTGTCGATGCAGAACCCTAGGAACAAATCAGTATTTGACCTGGTCTGTATGAAAAGAGAGGGAGATGAGGCCAGGGAGAAGTTTTCTTGCTCTTCATAAGTCAGCGTGGAACCACTGAGTACCTGAGTGCACCAACTTCTCCCAGGGTTCAGTGGGAAAAGAGTACCATTAACCCTAAGCAAATTTCAGAACCTGCAAGCAATCAGCGTAAAAGCTTCCAAGTTCTCTCAAATTCATCCAACTGGGTGACAAAACAAATGGGAGTGCAGGTGAAGGAACAAATTGGTTGGCAGAGAGAAAGAGAGAGAGAGAGAGACTGAAGTTTAGAATAGAATAGAACAGATCCTTTATTGTCATTGTACATAGCACAACAAAATTGAAAGCTATCCCAGGTGTGAGAAAAACAAAAAACAAAACTAAAATTAGAAAGAAAAAATGCATTTAAAAAGTAAAGAGAATTAAAAGCGCTCATATACATCCATCACAACTCCCCAAGGTCACACACTATTTGGTTGCAGCATTTAAGATGGTTATGGCTCTTGGATTAAAAAAAAAAACTTTTTTTAGACTTCCTTGTCTACCAGAACCGACCCCGTCCTGAGATGCCAGGCTCCCTCCAGCCCTCTGGTCTGTCCTCCAGTCCCGTTGTTCTACAGGCACTCCAGCGGACCAGAGGCCTGGGAGAAAGAGGCCAAGGGGTGGTGTGTGCGCAGGAGGGCTAGAACTATCCGAGGCACCTCCGAGCCCCCAGGGCCATCCCAGGGCAGCAGCCCAGGGTGCCCACCTGCTGGCATTTTGCAGCCTGAGAAAACACCCGGGAATGAGGAGAATCCTGAGAGGCAGCGCTCCCCCCCCCCGCCTCCTCCTCCACCGAGGGCAGTAAGAAAGAACCTGCTAACGACTCTTCTTCGCTTGGTTCAGGGGTTAGATCATCGCTCAAATTGTATTCCCAGGGGACACAGCGGCCCCATTCCAAAGAAACATAACCTGGTGCACTGAGAGGAAGGACCGCAGAACTCACAGGCATGGTGTGGCGCGCAACAGGGAAGCCGCCCGCCCTCCCGGCCGTGCCCCGGAACCTCTCCCAGCTGCTCTGCTCTTTGGGCTAAGGGGGCCGCAGGCACATGGCAGCTGCGCCCAACAGAAAGAGCTCACTGGATAGGAAGACAGACCTGCAGCCGGGCCCTCCTCCTCCTTTCCTTCCTTCCCACCAGATGTGGCACATCTGCGGGACAGGTCATGGGAACATAGGCAATTGGCTTCTAGAAGCAAATCCCTTCAAGCTTCTTCTGTTTCTCTGTTAAGTTTGCTCTTCATGCAATAACTTCCTCCCCTGCTTCATTTCTGTAACCTAAGTCATGCAGAGGAGCCAGCGATTAAATGCAGGTGAGATGGTAGGTTGGTTAAACCTAGAAAGCAGGCACCAAACTTGATTCCTTTGACTATTCTGTTCCTCCTCCCCACGTCTCCACCCCACAGCGGTACAATCTCCAACCTGACAAACAGCCAAGCAGGACTCTGCGGCTCTCCTTTCTAGGACCTTTTATTGGCCAAAGAGAAGCCATCTTCCCACCCTGGTTCTGGATTTTGCCAATGGGCCATACAGCCATCCCTGTTCCTTTTTTGTTCCACCCTCATTTCCCCTTTAAACACCCATCTGAGGCACATCAGCTTACTGACCAACACCTCTAGTGAGGTGGCAGGCCGAATAATGGAAGCGCCCTGCTGTCTGCTCACTTGCTCTAAGCCAGGGGTGTCGAAACTTTTTTGGAATAAAGGCCAGATTTGGTGAGGTGAAAATGTGGGGGGCCCAACTATTCAGCCTGAAAGGGGGGGGGAAGGAAATGGCCCATACACATCTGCAACAGCCACAAATGCTCTGGTTTCAAGGCGCCCAAGGGTCCGGCGGCTGTCGCATGGCCCAGGAATCATCCTACGCGCACCCAAGACGCACCGCTACTCACATAAACTGCCCTCCCCTGCACGGAGGTGGGGAGGACACTGCGGCAATGGAGCCAGGAGCAAGTCAGCAGGGCGGGTGGTCGAGGGGATGGATGGAGGCAGGGAGGACGGGCAAACCATAAAACTGCAAGCTGATGTCTCCATGAGATATGGGGAGGGGCCAGCTGGCAGGGAGAAGAGGCTGAGGGCCACTCGAAATTTTAAAACGGGCCACATTTGGCCCCCGGGCCGGACTTTGGACATGCCTGCTCTAAACCGTTAGTAGGAGAGACCCACATTGTCAGGGTGATGCAAGTTTGTCCTTCATCCTCACCCTTTCAGGTTCAGAAAGAAGAAGCAGCCCAGCAATTCACCAAACAGCAGAGAAAAGTAAGAGAAGAAAGCCCTGTTATGCCCCAGCTTCGTTGCTGCCATTACCTTTCCCCCTGGCATTGATATTCCTGGGGAACAGGTTTGTTTTCCATGGCTTCGGAGACTAGGACTCAAGGCAATGGTTTACAGGAAAAGAGATTGCATTTGAACATTAGGAAGAACTTCATGACGGTTAGAGCTGTTCGGCAGTGGAAGATGCTGCCCCAAAGGAGGGTGGTAGAGTCTCCTTCTTTGGAGGTTTTTAAGCACAGGATGGATGGCCATCTGTCGGAAGTCCTGTGATGGGGGTTCCTGCATGGCAGGGGGTGGGACTGGATGGCCTTTGAGGTCTCTTCCAACTCTATGATTCTATGATAAAACTTGACCATGAGCACAGAGGCACAATATGCATTTCCCCCCCCCCATCAGCCTGTGTGCCCCAATCATGTTTTCTAGGGCAGCCACCTCTCGGAGAGACACTGAGATGCTCCTATCCGGTAAATATTTCAGACCAAAACCAATTACCCTCCCGAGGAGCATCTGAACAACAGCTCCAATGTGCCGGGTAAGCAAGTTTTCCGGGACTCAGAGAGGGGAACGAAAGCAAAGAGCTTTTAAAAGGGTGGCTGAGAAAACCACTTTGAAATCATCCAACCCAGAACAAAATCAGAAGATTTCAGCAGGCTGAGGAGCCGAGGACGTGCTGAGGTGTGGGGGACTGCGAGAGGAGCGGCAGCGGATTAAGGGTGGGTGGGAAACTAGAGAACCCATAGAAAACCACGCGTGCTTCAGTGAACAGCACAGGATAGACACCCACCAAGGTATAACCCCAAAGTGGAGCTCCGGCACGTAACCCTTTTGGACTCAACAGAGGTGGTGGGCTCCAGCATAGTCTATCTGCTACTTATCAGGCTGTGCTTTCCAAAGTACTGAGACAAATCAAAAAAGCCTTCACCACCAAGGTCATAGCTAACGACCCATTCTTGATAGGTTTCAGCACCTTAGGCCATTGTTCACCTTAAGGCTAAGGATACTACTGTCTCCCTAACAAGCCTATTTAGGCCATTGTTCATCTTATGAGCCTAATTCAAGCCAGGGTGACAAGAGGTCAAAGCTGCCTATAAGATGGAGGATTTGTACTAGCTGTATTCAGACCGATGAAGCTGTTTGGATGAACAGCGAAACGTTTCTATCTCTCAAAAAAGAAGTCCAGTAGCCATGACTCAACTTCCAGATAAACTCACCTGGATGACTGAGAATCTTCACAGACCTTTTGGACTACAACACACAGAGTCTGTCAGGACCATGGCCATGCCGGCTTGCAGGGCTGTGGAAGTCATAGTATGAAAGGGGCAATTTTCCCAACCATTGTCCAGAAAAAAAAACAAAAAAACAAAACAAAACAGGGCTACTGCCTGAGCTCTTTCTCCTGTCCTCAGATCCTCCGATCCGACCCCAGATCTACAAGAACAGGGATCATGTTCCCCATTCTGCCCTTCAGACTGCAATGGCCCTCTGAGTGTACAACAGAGAGACAGGGAGCCACAGGAGAACAAGACGAGGAAGTACCAAACGAAGCCCAAACCGAAACATATCAAAATGAAATTCAGGCAAAAAAACAAAGAAAAACAAAACAAAACAAAACAAAAGACACAAGCATGTGGCACCTTAAAGACTAACGTTCATATTTTAATGTAACATTTCATGGACACATCCACTTCTTCAGGCATATAGCAGCAGAATATAGCACGAAACGAATTTTGAGAGCACAAAAATGTAACGTTTTGTGCTATATTCTGCTGCTATATATCTGAAGAAGTGGATGTGTCCATAAAATGTTACATTAAAATATGAATGTTAGTCTTTAAGGTGCCACATGTTTTGTGTCTTTTCTTTTCTTTTGTTTTTCTTTGGTTTTTGCCTGAAATTCTTGAAAAGACTAACACGGCTACCCTCTCTAAAACAACATGAAAACTAAAAGATTTTTTTTTCGTGCTCTCAAAATTCTCCTTCCCTTTTGACGTTCAGAAAAAAACAGAATTATATAAAGCTGTCTTCATTAACTGAACACTGTTAATATTTTTTGTTCCCCTTTTGTTTTTCTTTTGTATGAATTTCAGACCTGTACCTGTGAACCGCTCTATCGCATGTATTGTTCTGTCTTGTGGCATTTTTATTTTAATCCGCAAACTGCCCAGAGTAGTATTTGCACAAGAAGGGCAGTATATGAATCAAATACATAAATGAAATAACTGTTAAAGATCGGCCATGTAGTCAACAATTAAATAAAATGGATCGGAGAGGTTACTCCGTGAAGCAGCAATATTTATTTACATTATTGCAATAACGAGTGTCTAGCAGATCAGCTGCCAAAGTTCCTTCCTCCAAACCCCCATTGGATAAAAGAAAGAGGCGTACACTTTCTAATTCGCCCATTCCAATTTTAAAACAATTAAACCACACACACCCTGTCTCTATAAAGGTAAAGGTTCCCTGCCCTTGCAGATGCGTGCTAGTCGTCTCCAACTCTACGGGCGGTGCTCATCTCCGTATTCAAGCCGAAGAGCCAATGTTGTGCAAGTCCCTGGCCACGTGGCCAGCATGGCTGCATGGAAACACTGTTTTACCTTCCCACTTTTTTTAGGGCGGTGCCTATTTATCTACTTGCATTTTACATGCTTTCGAACTGCTAGGTTGGCAGGAGCTGGGGTTATCAGCAGGAGCTCACTCCACTACGTGGCACCCGGGATTCGAACTGCTGAGCTGCCAACTTTGCAGCTGACAGTTTTCGAAGCCTTAGTCCACTGAACCACCATGCCCCTCGCCTACAATTTCACTCTATCTAGTGTCGGAATGTCTTTGTTCCTCGGTTGGTGGTACCAGCCTCCATCCATCTTAAGGAGGCACGTGGGCCTCCAGTGGGTCTCAAGGTGAAAAAAGTTCATCCTGCAATAAGAACATAATAACATTGGCCCCAGAACGTCTGGGAGCGCATGAGACTAGATATCTGTGTCCCCAGATACCACTCCCCTGCATCTGGCCCTTGAAGTACCCTGGTTTTAAGCCTGGAGATTCCACATCTCCATCATGGTTTGTCACCTGTGATGGACTTTTCCTCCAGGAATCTGTCCAATCCCCTTTTGAAGGCCTCCAGGCCAAATGCCATCACCACCTCCTGTGGCAGGGAGTTCCACAGACTAACAATGCAGCTTCTTTGTTCTACAAGACCTGTCCTTGCATCAAACATAAGCATTCTGTTTATGCTCAGAATACATGTGAAAACAACATCTGTTTATTTCTTACATAACTGTGCAAATTGATTACTGTCTACCCAGGAGCAGACATTGTTGGGCACAGCGCTAGAGAGGTGACAGCAAACTATGAACTATACTGCTAAGAGACTTCCTGGCTTTTGGCAGAGACACGCAAAGGAATTAAAGGGCGCTTCACAACGTCCAGGAAAAAGACTGCCCATGTAGCTTTGCCCCATCCGATTTCCCTCTTCCACTCCAAGGGATCAGTGCCTGTTCTAGTCCGAACAGATCACTGAGGTGGCACTTTTGCTTTTTTCATTTGAAATATTCATAGCAGGGAAGTGCCTGCATTACTTAATGGAACAGGGGTCTTCTCTTAGGTGAAGAAGAAAGAAGAAAGATGAAGGCTTGTCAATAGAAAAAAAAAAAAGTTCTTATCAGATTTGCCCAAAAACGGGGGGGAAATGCTGCGGGCTAAAGGAATAAAAAGTATCTTGGGTCTTAACACAACTATAAGAGAGACAAACTCCAAAATCTATATTATAGCAATACCCTTGTAAGGGCAACCAAAAAGGTTCAAGAAATGCATAATGTTGCAAAAAGCAGGTGGAGCGAAGGCTTGATGTGAAAATCCGTTTCTCTGCATGTTAAACTTAACTACGTACAAAGTTTTTTTAATGCCTTTTGGCTTGGATCGACCACAGGACCATCATAATATAGATTTTGGAATTTCTCTCATGACCAGTGTGGTTACACTTGCTTTTTATGAGACAGACATCTCTTTTGAGAGGGGGGAACGGAAAAGAAGGTGCATCGGGTGATAATTTATAGAGAAACATTCACTGATTCATTTCTCCCTATCCCTGGGTGATTCAGCAGGGTCTGCCCAACGAAGTAACTTCCTTGAGGTCCATCCAGAATTCCAGGGGGGGTCTGCCCACCCAGCCTTCTGACTCTACTGCCTTCTAGACATCTTCTGAAGAAATCCCATCCACCCACCCAGAAGCATTCTTGTCAAACTATCAGAAGGCAGGAATGAACGAGTTGGCCTTGCTTTTAAAAATAAATTAAATTAAACCCTGGCTTGGCAGCATTGCACATGGCCCTGAAGGGGTCTTTTGCTCTGTATTTTAAATGCTACGTGAGACTTTGGGAGTTTTGTTTTGGAAGTAAAGGCATGACATACAAGCTTGTTCTAAGTCCCTTCAGACCACAATCAAGACCTCTTGCTTCCTTGTCCTCAATTTTCCCTTATTAGCTGCTACTGCTTCCTTTACCTAGTTTGTTCACTGGAAGGACAGATTTTGAAGCTGAGGCTCCAGTACTTTGGCCATCTCATGAGGAGAGAAGAGACTCATTGGAAAAGTCCCTGATGTTGGGAAAGATTGAAGGCAAAAGGAAAAGAGGACGGCAGAGAATGAGATGGTTGGACGGTGGCATCGATGCAACCAACATGGATTTGACCAAACTCCGGGAGGCAGTGGAAGACAGGAGGGCCTGGAGTGCTCTGGTCCATGGGGTCACGAAGAGCTGGACACGACTGAACAACTGAACAACAACAAGTTTCTGACAGATGCTCTCCCTTGCAGTGAGCATAGATGCTTCCCAACTTTAACAGACTCAGATTCTGGGGCTGGAGAGCAAATTCTCCAGGCTGGGGGGGGGGCATGACATTCCTGCCTGCTAATTGTATAAACTAGTGGTTCTCCACCTGTGGATCCCCAGATGTTCCTGGACTGCAACTCCCAGAAGCCTCCACCACTCACTGTGCTGGAAGGGGTTTCTGGGAGTTCCAGTCCAGGAACATCTGGGGGGACCTACAGATTGAGAACCACTGGTATAAACCCTTCTTCCACTCAAATCCACAGGCCTGGTGGGGTGAGGAGCCACCAGAGGCAGCAACTTCTAAATGCAACCAGCTGACCTGACTGGCGATGTTTTTGGGCAACAATTAAAACACTTAACAACACTTGACTCACGAACATGAGCAGAGCTTGCTTTCTGCCGAGTCACACGTTGCCGGTTGATGGAAACAGTTTGCACAACTAACGAAGAGGTTCTGAGCTCATCAATGTTTTGGCTGGAATGAAGAAAGCTACCCCTTGGGAAGGTACAAGGTTCCGCTCCTTGTGCACTGGATCAACAGGTCCACCTGCTTGGAACTGGTAACTAACAAAAGAGCCAGCCATTCAACATATGTACCACTTTCCCCACGAGGATAGGGCTGCACTGGAGAAAAACCAGCCCAATCTTTCTCTCGCACCCCAACCATTCACTTTTTCACGGAAATCGAAGAAGGAACTGCGATTGATGCAGAACAGGTAACTTTGCAATCAAAGACAGAAACAACTGCTCCACAGAGCTCCATCGTCTTCCTCCTCCAACCACTGCCTTGTCTTGTTTACTGCTTGCAGCTCTGCTAAACCATCAACTCCCACTGTATCTGGGTCGTGAGATAGGAGAGGGTCATAAAGCCCGAGCCTCTTATTATTCAAAAAAGCCGGAGATGGACGAGATGAGACTTGACACATGGCAGGAGAGCTTAATATGACGCGGCAGCTGAGTCTTTTAAAAAGTGCTAGTGGAGGGGTTTTGTTCTGGTCCCGGTCTCTCCCACCCCACCCCTGCATACGAGCGGAGGGGGTGGCGTGTCCTTTCTCTAAAGAAAGTTATCAAGGAAAGTAGAGCGCGGTCATGTGGGGACCCAGCTTCAACCTGCAGGAATCCTTGTTGTGCAGAGAGGAGAGATCCAACCCACCCCCAAAAAATAGCATCTCAGGGGCGCTCTGATCATCTCAGCAGCAAGAAGCCAGGCCTACTGTGCAAATACAGTAGGACCCTCCGCTCGTTCCAGGCCTTCCCGTGGATAATGAAAACTGTGGATAAGAGAGAACGCCTGTCCACCCACCCCCAAACTGCTGTTTCCTGACAGTAGCTTGCTTTATGGCTGCTGTTTGCAACAGTAGTTTGCTTTGTGTTGTGTCATTACAGTCGTGACCAACTCTTCGTGACTCCATGTCCATGGAGTTTTCTTCAGATGCTATTTGTGACAATAGCTTGCTCTACAGCTGCTGTTTTTGACAACAGCTTGCTTTGTGGCTGCTGAATTATTTAATTTTTTTTCCTCTGCCAACCGTGGATAACTGAATCAGTGGATAATGAATCAGTGGATACGGGGGTTCTACTGTACTTGGATATGAAAACAAAAGCCCCCTTGCCCGAGACCTTGGAGAGCTGCATCCAGGCAGAGCAAACAGCACCCTATTCTCCTGCAAAGCAGCCTTAGGGACATGGGAAAGCCTGCCGTGAAGGGTGGAGGTGAGCAGCCCAGTTCACCTGTTCGCTCTCTTTGCGCACCTCCCCCATGCAGAAAGTTGTCGTGGTGTGGGAATAACAAACCAGACAGGCCACAGGTGAGAAACAGATGACAAAAAGGCAAGTTAGCAGAGAGGGACTGAAAAGCCAAGGCACAATTACGTTAGAGAAAAAAAACAGGAGCCAGTGCAGTTAGAGAGCAGGGCTAGGATCTGGGACTAGAGAACCAGGAAGTTCATGGGGAAAATGATGGTTTGTTGGTTCGGTCTGTTCATTTTCCTTTAAACCAGAGAACTCACCCAAAGGATGAACTTTCTTTTGGTGATTTCTAAAACAACCTGATTTGTCTTCCACCCCAAACCCATAGCCATCCCACCCGCTTCCTACCTTTTGCTGCTGTCTCTTGCTACCACCACTATTACTTTTTAGAGCCGGCCAGGCTGCCTCAGAAAAAAATATAAATTTAAGAAGATAAGCCTTCCTCTCAGTTGAGACAGCTGGGCTTAAAAAAAACAACAACTAAATGAAGTGATTTGTGGTTCGTTTGGGGGAAATGTGGAAGTTTGCGGTTCGTGGTCTTCAACCAACCCAAATCAAGACAAACCGTCGTTTTTCCAGTTCGTGCCCATCTCCCTCTGGGACAGCTGGCCTTCAAATCCCTTCAAATCAAGAATGAAAGGCGATCTTGTGCCAATCACACCCTCTCAACCTCACCGACCTTGTAAAGGTGTTGTAAGAAGAGCAGCAGAACCTTGGACGCCACTCTGAGCTTACCAGGATGCAAAGCAAATGAAAGGAAGAATGGGCAGTGCCCTTAAAAAAAAAAAAAAGAACAATTCATGCTGCTAAGAAAACCCAAATATTTATTTATTTATTTATTTATTTATTTATTTATTTATTTATTTATATACCACCCGTCTTCCAAAGGAACTCCAGGCAGTTAACAACACAATCAAATAGCAAATAAAAAGTTAATAAAAATACTGTTCTTCTGAGAAAAATCGCCTTCAACATTTATTTATTTAAAATATTTTTACCCATTCTTTCTCCTTAAAAGGACTCAAGAAATGGGCTGGTGAACAGCCAGAGGTAACAGCAATTTCTATTCTTCCCATAACCTGCTCTAGTTAAAAAAAGCTAGCTACAGCATCCTGGGTCCAACAGCATGTGGGAACACTTCCAAGGGTAGCCCTATGCAGAGCACATTACAGTAATCCAAGCAGACCGTAACTCATGCACGCATGTGTCACCACGGCCAGATAAGTTGTTGTAACAGTGCAAAAATATGTCTGGCCACTGCCAAGCTCAGGGATAAATCCAGAAGCACACATAAGCTGTAAAGCTAAGCTGTCAGGGAGAGCGTAACTCCAGCTAGCACCGGTTGAATCCCTCTTGCCTGGGTCTGCCTTTCGGTTGAACAGAAGCACCTCTGTCTTATCTGGACTGAGCATCGGTTTGTTTACCCCATCCGGCCCATTACTGCCGCCAGGCACTGGTTTAAGACTGAAACAGCTCCCCCAGAACTGGATAGAAAACAGAGAGTGTCATCTACATGCTGGCGACCCCCAAATGCCCAAACCTCCCAGCAGTTTCATGTATATCAGTGGTTCTCAACCTGTGGGTCCCCAGATGTTCCTGGATTGCAACTCCCAGAAACCCATTCCAGCACTGCAAGTAGTGGAGGCTTCTGGGAGTTGCACTCCTGCACTCCAGGAACATCTGGGGACCCACAGGTTCAGAACCACTGGTGTATATATTAAACAGCATGGAAGACAGAGGAGAGTTTTGAAGGAAACCATAAGCCAATGGCCAGGGTGTCCCACAGGAGACACACACACACACACACCCAAACACCACTCTGTGAGCTTGCCCATCCAGGAAGGATGGGAGCCTCTGCAAAAGGCCCAACACAGCAAGAGGGCTGCACGCCACACCTCCCCCAGGTCCTGGAGCAGGTGGTCCATCAAGGCTACGGCCCCCACCCCGGAGCCAGGCCAGGAGCCAGCAGGCAATGGATCCAGATGTGACTCCCCACTAGCAGGATTCTGAGCCCTGAGGAGAAACACTACAGATGGTCCATTACCCCCCCCCAAGGCCTTGAAATAAGCTTCTCTTTGGGTGTTTTGTGGGAAAGATTGAGGGAGTTGGAGTTGGAAGGGAGTGAGAGGAAGGTACTGGAAGGGCCAGATGGAGGGGAGTGGTATCAGGAGACAGAGATCTAGTTGTCTCGTGGGCTCCCAGAAGCATCTGGTGGGGCCACTGTGAGATACAGGAAGCTGGACTAGATGGGCCTTTGGCCTGATCCAGCAGGGCTCTTCTTATGTTCTTATGTTCTTATGTAAGGCTGGATGTGTTCCCTCATCCACTGCTATTTGAGACTTGCCCCCAAAAAAATTCTGGGGCACCCTTCACGGTGGGGGCAAAGCAATCCCCATCCATTCCTCTAAGTGTCCCTTTTCAAATCAGTGGGTTTCAGATGAAGTTGCTCCAGACCATGCCTGAATGCCACAGCGGCCACATAAACAAGAGAGGCCTGGTTATAAAAAGTAATGATGGCTATCAGCACGGAATCAAGATGTTAAACTCCCACTTGTGACAGACAGTAAATTCCTAGCGTTCAGGTCCTGTTGCTCATACAGACATATAGTTCAAAGGAGGCAGCCTGTTTTATGGTCTCTTTTTCACGGCTTTCAAAGGAGAAGCTGCTACGCTTTGCTTCTGTCTTCCCCATCTCTTCTTTCTCTTTTCTTTTTCCACCGGGGAGGGAAGCCTGAGAGATTTAATTTTCATTGGGAGCAATGGTGCCTGCAGGCACTATCAGCACACAGTCCATGAATGTCTTTCCATTCCCCCTTTCCTGCCCTCAACCCAAGCATCTTTGACGGTTACTTCACATCCTTCCTCGTTCCGAGTTGACATTCGTTTCGTGATCATGTCACTCGCTGTCACGTGGTCTTGTCCCAGTACTTTCCCTGTTCCCGTGTACCCATGGGCGTGATTGATGGTACCGTGACGACTGTTACTGCACGTCCTTGTTTTGTGACAACATCTGAACTTCCCAGCCTTTGTTCTCTCTTCTTCTTCTTTTTCTTTTTTGTTGGTCCGACCTTCCGTTTTTCGATCTTTCGAATCTCCTCAACTTTGCCTTCAATGCGTTATGGAGCTAAGTTCGAGGCATTTGTCTTTTAATCTCTCTGCACTGTGTTGCTGACTCCATAGGGAATGTACTGGAGAATGGCACTTCATACTCCTGCCCCTTGATGGAGAATGGCACGTTGCGTGAGGAGCCTTACCTCACGGGCACTCGTCTCAGAAGGAGAACTGAGACAAGCAGATTCCCGAGGCCAGGGAAGGGAATCGCTCATCCTGCTTAAATCCCAGTTCAGGGGGCATGGTCGGGACGAACTCCCATCATCATGCAATGGACGTGGAGTAACATTTTCATACCGGTCCCAAGCGGGATGACGAACCGCAATGAAAGGGAGATGAAGTAACAGCCTTTGTGTTGGCTCCTTTCTCCTTCCTCACCCCAATGTGCTTTCCTTGGCTCTTCTGCAAGCTCATGGTGTTAAATCAAACTTGAGTGCAGATAACCCAATGCACAAAAATTGACACACACATGGAAAATAGCAAGAAGTCAAAGAAATGCTGGAAACATATACATTCTGAAATATGTCTGTGGAGATTCTCAGTCATCTAAACCTGTCAAAGTCAGCTGTCATGCGGAGCAGAGAGCAGCATTTGTAAATTGAATTCTTCAGATGTCGAAGCAACTATCAGTTGAGGACCCTTTGTAGAGTTCACATTCTAAAATGTTAACAAAAACTGAAGTGTAGTACTACCCTGAATAATATGTATAAATGTTAAAATAAAGGTTCCCCCTGCACATGCATGCTACTCATGTCCGACTTTAGGGGTGGTGCTCATCTCCGTTTTCAAGCCCAAGAGCCAGTGTTGTGCAAGTCTGTGGTCATGTGGCCAGCATGGCTGCATGGAACACTGTTTTACCTTCCCGCTTTTTACGGTGGTACCTATTTATCTACTTGCATTTACATGCTTTCAAACTGCTAGTTTGGCAGGAGCTGGGGAGCTCACTCTGCTGCATGGCACCTGGGATTCGAACTGCCAAGCTGCCAACTTTGCAGATGACAGTTTCAGTGCTCTAGCCCACTGAACCACCACGCCCCACAGGAATAATATGCACAGCACAGATTTTAAAGTAAGAAGGCTATATAACCTATACCAGTGGTTCTCAACCTGTGGGTCCCCAGATGTTTCTAGACTGCAACTCCTAGAAACCCCTTCCAGCACAGTGAGTGGTGCAGGCTTCTGGGAGTTGCAGTCCAGGAACATCTGGGGACCCACAGGTTGAGAACCACTGACCTATACAAATGAACCGTCAGTTGTCCTTGATATACAGTACATGAAATGTCTGGTTCCTTTTCTTTTTCTGGAGGTTTTTCTTCTGTATTTACACACATGAATCACATGATTTTTTTAAATTAACACTCATGCACACAGAGAGAAAGTTGAAGATGAAGATGAAACAGAAGCATGGGACATGGTGCTCTGGTGATGTAATGTGATAATCCACAAAACCTTGGGCAAAATAAGAGTTCTTTGTTTCTAAGGTGCCACAAAATTTCCTAGTGGTTTGGACTAGATAGGCCATCGGTCAGATCCAGTGGAGGGTCTCAATATCCAGCCAAACCACTTGGCCTTCTTCCATTTTACCTTTTCATATATTTACTGTATTTTGCTCAGCCCCTGAATCATTATAGAGTCCATAGGATTTAAGCAAAACTGGCCGTTTGCCCTTCTCAAGAGTAAATTTTATCATATCTACAAGAAGGATGATTGCAAGTTTTTATAGCATCCCAGAGAGAGAGAGAGAGATTAGGCTCCTATAAATTTCTTCAAAGAGCCTTGTTACACTTCTGCCCTCGTCAACAAAGCAGCTAAAACTGGCACGTGGAGAAAAGGAGTCCACGAACCGAAGACCATTTCGTATAATAATAATAATAATTTATTGTCATTGTGTGTATATACACAGTATACACATACAACAAAATTCAGACACCCAGAGACCAGATTCAACACACACACACACACACACACACACACAAATCTCCAAACACTCTCACACACATTAAAAAAAACCCTTCAATACACACACATAAAAATCCCCGAACACTCCCCCCCCACCAACCCCCACCAACAACACAAGCATCTACACAACAGGCTAGGTAATCCTGTCCAAGTGCTCACTGCTGGTGGTTCTTGAGTTCATTATTAAGTCCAATTATAGCTCTGGGATAAAAACTGTTCAGAAGACGTGTGGTCCAAGTTTTAATTGTTCTGTATCTTCTGCCAGAAGGCAACAGTTCAAAGAAATTGTAAGCAGGATGAGTAGAGTCCCTCAGAATGTTGTGTGACTTCCTCAAACGGCGAGATGTGAAGATGGCATCCAGGGTTGGTAGTTGGAGCCCGGTAACATTCTGGGCAATTTTAACTATTATCTGTAGAGCTTTTTTGTTCACTACAGAGCTGCTCCCATACCATGATAGCATGCCATAAGTTAGGACACTCTCAATGGTGCTGTGATAGTAAGACAGAAGTAGATGCTGAGATAAATTCATCTTCCTGAGCATTCTCAGGAAATACAGCCTCTTCTGTGCCTTCTTCACAACCATATTGGTGTTTGCAGTCCATGAGAGGTCCTCTGAGATGTAAGTGCCCAGATATTTAAAGCTACCAACCCTCTCCATCTCCTCACCATTTATGTACAATGGTAAATTGTACAATGGTACAATGTACAATGTAAATTGTACAATTGTAAATTGTACAATTGTAAATTGTACAATTGTACAATGGTAAATTGCAACTTGTCTCTTCAAACGGCCACAGTGCCGGAGGACTGGAGGATAGCAGATGTCACACCAATTTTTAAAAAAGGAAGGAGGGGGACCCAGGAAACTACAGGAGTTAGCCTTACATCTGTCCCAGGAAGATGGTGGAAGGCCTCATCCAAGAGAAAATCTTAAAACACATAAAAGAACAAACCTTGCTAAGAGAAAATCAGCATGGCTTCTGTAAGGGTAAATCTTGTCTTACAAACCTTTTAGAATTTTTTGAAAAGGTCAACAGGCACGTGGATTTGGGTGAACCGGTGGATATAGTCTATCTGGATTTTCAAAAGGCTTTTGACACAGTCCCTCACCAAAGGCTGCTGAGAAAATTGCACTCTCAGGGAATAAGAGGGCAGGTCCTCTTATGGATTGAGAACTGGTTGAGATCGGAAACAATGGGAAATTTTCACAATGGCTGGTCCTGGGACCGGTGCTTTTCAATCTGTTCATAAATGACCTGGAGACAGGGATAAACAGTGTGGTGGCCAAGTTTGCAGATGACACAAAACTTTTCCATGTGGTAAAAACCAGAGAAGATTGTGAAGAGCTCCAGAAGGATCTCTCCAAACTGGGGAGGGCTGCGTTTTAATGTAACCAAATGTAAAGTAATGCATATTGGGGCAAAAATCCAAACTTCATCTATCAACTCATGGGCTCTGAGTTATCCACGGATCAGGAAAGAGATCTTGGTGTGTTGGTGGACAGCTCCATGAAGGTGTCTCCCCAATGTGTGGCAGCAGTGAAGAAGGCCAATTCCATGCTAGGGATTATCAAAAGGGGATTGAAAATAAAACAGCCAACATTATAATGCGTTATACAAAACAATAGTAAGGCCCCACCTGGAATTGTGTACAATTCTGGTCACCGCATCTCAAGAAAGACATAGTGGAACTGGAAAAAGTAAAAGATGCTGAAGATAAAAAATTCATCTTCAGTCTGAAAAAGCATGATTTCAAAATAATGCAGGGCATGAGTAAAGTGGATACAGCCTCTTCTACCAGTAGGGGCCTTCTTCTGGGAGAGTAAGAACTGACAAAAGAAAATATTTTTTGGTGTTTGCAGTCTATGGAACTCCCTGCCACAGGATGTGATGGCATCTGGCCTGGATGCCTTCAAAAGGGGATTGGACAGATTCCTAGAGGAAAAGTCCATTTACAAACCATGATGGAAGCTTTACCAACCCTATCAGGAGACTCCACCTCCTCACCATTTTAGATGGGTTGGCCTGATCCAACATGGCTCTTCTTATGTTCTTATGTTCTTATGTTCTTAAATGTGTCTCTATCTGAAAGGGGGCAAATGGAGACCCTAAATATAAGCAGGTTTCTGTTTTTATGACATCTAGAGAACAAAAAAGGAGGGGTTACTCTTGAAACGCAAAAAGCCAGCAGGTGCTGCATCACAAAATAAAACAGTAAAGGAACGGACATGGAAAGTTTAGGAAGAGTTTCTTCAGACTGCAAGGTGGGGACTTCCCAGTGGAATCTAGCTGGCCAGCGTTGGGGAGTTAAACAGTAAGCTGAACAGAAAGACTTTCTGATGGGGAGGTTTGTGCAAGGAGACAAGCCAGTCATTCACGCGAGCCGCTGGTGGGTGCTGCTTGGCGGCTCTCGCCTGCAGAGGAGTAGGCGAAAAACTAAGGGGAGGCTCTCTTTCTGGGTCGTTCCCCACCATGTCCGACACAAGCACCTTCCCTTCTCTGTTTTGGCCCCTTCCCAACAGAAGAGAAAAGGCAACCGGTGGTGCTTGCCCTGGTTCACTGGGATGGAATCAACCTGCAATAAGGGAACTGCATAAAGAAACTCACTCCTGCTGCTGCTGGAGGGATTCCCCACAGATCCCTGGTTTGCCCTGATCTGTGCAAGTTTATCTATCCCTCCTCAGCCAACCTGATATGACCCTGTGACTCAACAAGGCAATGCCAAACTGGGGAGAGAGACGAAAAGAATGAACAAGAGTTGACTCAAATCAAATGCACACAACCCTGAGTATTCATACTCAGAGATCCGGAGGGGCAGAGAGAGAGAGAGAGAGAGAGAGAGAGAGAGAGAGAAGAACTATTACACACACACATTTGACATGGGGATTGAAGCACCTCTATTCTTCTGCGTCTCATTCTCCACAATGAGCAAAAGTAACAGAAATATTTCTGGAAGGGTAGGCAGCATTTACATGACAAAAGGCCGGCTTGTTCTTTTCCTGCATTGATTTTGTGCAGAATTTTTCCGCAGGCTAAACTAAACTAAGTAGTTGTCCATAGACTCCCAAAAACGGGGGAATGGCACAGACCATGTAGTTCCACTTCAAAAGGGGGAAGAGTGATGACCTGCACCGTCCCGGCACTTTCCACAACCTGAGCTGCAAAAGTAGCGACTGTTTTGGACCCGGTTGAGTTCCCAAGAAATCCTGTGGCCGCCCGACATCACAGATGTTCCATTACATTCGATCCACAGCAGTTGGTGAGTCTAGAAGAAGGTGGTCCGATTCGCGGACTGTTTTGCTTTCCCCTTTCCGCCAGTTTTACAAGCTGCCCAAGGAGCTCATTAGCCTCACAAGTCAAGATTAAAACACATCCGTGCCCCCATCCAAAAATTATATATGTCTACAGCTGCCATTTTGGAAGTAAATATACTAGGGTCCATTACCAACTCTGGGGGGAAAGAGAAGAAGTCAGAAACCATTGATTATTCGGGAATAACTAATTAGCACAGCTCTAACAATATATAAAATGGCTGGCCCTTGACTCCACTAATAATTTATGCAAGATTAAAGTATCGCTGGAGTTGCCTTTTTCCCAATGCCTCCTTCAGCATTTTCTTTTTTTCCTTAGGAAAGCAGGACTGTGGGATTTAACTGCTCCGATGCCCTTTTATACTGTTTGGGGCAGTAAAATGTAGCCGACACTTCGCCATCAGGGGGGAGATGATGGATCATAGCCCCGTGTACACACCAAGGAGGGCGGGGGGGGCAGAGACACACTACAGTGCCCCCGTTAATGTTCAAATGGAGGTATAAATTCTCCCCAGGCGGTGAAGACCCCGATAGGCTCACTGGCCCCAGCCACGTCCCGTCCGCTTGATTTCTCTTGCTGATAATACAGCTCATTTCACATAAAACATGGTGGTCTTTCTTTAGCCTTAATATCTTTCTAAACAGCTGCATTACACGGGAACCATTTTAGAGACCATCACTAAATTAAGATCACCAATCAATGGCCAGCCCAGCCAGGAGAAAATTATGTTTGGAGCCAAACCGGGAGAAGCATATCTATTATCATCCTCTACTCCAAAGTCCTTTGATTAGAAAGCCACACTTTTTAGCCCAGTAAACAATTCAAAAAGAGCTCAAAGCCCAGAGATACATTATTCCATTGAATTCCCGTGCAGATTTCACTCCAGTGATAACCTACAAGAGACAGAGAGCATTAAACTGGAATTCAGACCTTTGGCTCACTGTTTCCTGGCCACAAGCTTCATTTCTGGTGTGGGTTAAGGAGCAGCACTTGGTCCCTACAGTGAAAACTGGAAGGGACCAACTCATGGAATTACAGTGGTACCCTGACTTAAGAGCAGCTCAACTTAAGAGTAACTCAACTTAACAGCAGAAAACCATTGGCATTTTAACTGCCACCTTACAAATTTTAGATATGGTCTGCTCAACTTACAAATATTTTTTTCCTTTTTTGATTTTTTAAACTTATCTTTTCAGTTTTTTTAGATAGGTACCCCAACGTAAGAGTAGTTCGACTTAAGAGCATGCATTCGGAATGGGTTAAATTCGTAAGTCAAGGTACCACTGTATCATCTTCTGAAACTGGAAGGAGGTTATTGAGGGGTGAGGGGTAACTGGTAATGTCAAGTCAGCCAGAAGAGTTGGCTGGCCATGGAATCAGAAACCTAGCCTCGTCTGTAGCGCAGACATTCCGCTCTGCGACCTCCGCTAGACGCCCGGCAGCTTGTGTCTGTTTCTAAACTTTCTGCAGAATTCTTTTATGTCCTTGTGAGTTTCTCTAGTCTAGCTGGTTACAAGTGGCCAAATCTTGAGTTCTTATTTATGTACGGCCACAGCGCAAAGGAGTCAGCAAAGGCAGGGCGCAAAAAAGAGATGTCCAACAATAGAAACTGTCAAGCCCAGAAAGTTATTCACAGAAAGGAAGCGCAGAAACAGAAAATGGAGAGAAGCAAATTCTCCACTGGCCATCGGCCCCAAAAGCTCCTTAGGGCTTTTCAAAGGATGGTAGCTCTGTTTAGATACTTGAATGCATCTGTTGGAATTGGTGCATGCAGATGTAAACGAAAGAGGAAGGGGGAGGGAGGAAGGGGGAGAGAGAGGAAGGAAGGAAGGAAGAAAAAGAAAGAAAAAGGAAGGAAGGAAGGAAGGAAGGAAGGAAGGAAGGAAGGAAGGAAGGAAGGAAGGAAGGAAGGAAATGTTTTACCCTGCTCCTCTCTCCGACCCCATCAGCCCTATCATGCCTCAAGAAGATTATATGTGTATAAACTGAAAGTTTGGAAGTGAATAAACTACGACCCATTACCACTTTGGGGTGGGGGAAGGAGGTCTGAAGCTATCAACAAAGCAATGGGCCCCAGATGCCCATACCTTTGAGGGCCAACATCTTCCTGCACACCCCGGCATAACCCCTCCCTCGCCAATGGCTAAAGGAAGACCCTGATATACTCCAAAGAACGGCAGTCTTGTGGTCTCTTTGTTTTTAAATCACTTTATTGTAAGCTGAAGGGTCAAGGTGGAGCAGCAACCTATTAAGAGGGGGAAATACCCTCATAAATAGCTAGGCATAAAAAAGGCAAACATACCTTTAAAGAATTTTATATTAAGAGCTTTTAAGAATTACTCAGGAATTGCCACCAAGCCCAGAATAGAGGAGTAGAAAAGTGTTCCCAGAAAGCAGTTCCAGAAAGGTGTGTCCTTCCTAGACAGTTTCCTTTCTCATCTCAGCAGAGATGGTGAGCGAGACCAGCCCCTGAAGGGGCAGAGAAACCTAACACGATGACTTATCTGCAGACTGACGTAACCGGCAGGGGCCAGGGATCACGGCCAAGTATGTGAACTTTTGCAAAACTACAGAGACGGGGCCACGGGGTTTGCTTTACAGAAGAGGCTTCAGCATCTATTACCAACCGAAGGCAGAGATGAAGAGCCAAGGAAACCTGTATATCTTGAGCACCCTGGCCGGCTGCCACGCCGTTGTGTGTGCCACTTTGGAGGGGCGGCGGTTGACAGAAAGAACTTCAACGGGCAAGACTAAAAACAGATCACTAATAATAGTGACAGATGAGGGGAGATGTGGAAACTTCAGCTGAGTTTTACACGTCTTAAAACAGTCTTCCCCAAAATGGTCAGAGATGTAAGAAGGAAGAGAGTGTCCACAGAATTCTGCACAACTGACTGGGAACAGACCTATAAGCCCTGGTGGTGAAGATTTCTAAGAAAGTGTGTGTGTGGGGGGGTGTATCAATATGCCGATGGATGGGAGGATACAGGAGGTAAGATTGGGGGGGGGGGCTACAAGGCAGCAGTAGGAGAGGCAAGGAGCCAGGAGAGAAATGCATAGGGGCCCCTCAGAGACTGTACATAAAGGAAGATATTTAGACCAAGAAGATCAACTTTAAAGAACAGAAACACACAACAAGGATTGGTGGCTCACGTGCAGTGTGGCATTTGCCTTAGAACAGTGATGGCGAACCTTTTAGAGACCGAGTGCCCAAACTGCAATTCAAAACCCACTGATTTTTTTTGCGAAGTGCCAATACAGTAATTTAACCTGTATACAGGTGGCTATAAAGGGGCGATGTCGGGTGCCCACAGAAAGGGCTCCGAGTGCCACCTTTGGCACCCGTGCCATAGGTTCACCATCACTGCCTTAGAATGAAGGTGCGGACAAACGCTGGGGATCCACGTGTGTGCATACAGACTCACACACATACACCTTTAAAAGCAAAGAAACACATATTACCATTTGCAAACAAGATCTCCGCCCTTCCTAGACAAGTTAGCTACAGACAAGGCATTGTTTAGGTGGTTTGTTTCATCTTTTTTTTACTTAGCTGGGCCTTTGACAAGGGGGGAGTTGTGGGTTCTTTTTTTAAAAAAAACTGGCATGTGCTTCCAATTGCATTTTTGATCCTTTTATTGGCTGATTTAAATTCAACTCCTTTTTGGTTCTAGCTGCACTTGTTCCAATCCCATTTCACTGCCTGCCCCTTTAAGTCCCGTTTTGGAGGAGAAAGGTTTAAACAGGAGATAACAGTGATCTATATGTAAATAAATTATGATCTCTGTCTTCTACCTAAAAATATTCCCTTTCTTGGAAAGTAAATCCTCATCCAGACATCATGAGAGAAGGTAGACAGTGGAGATGAGGTTCCATGTTCTTTTTCAGTCCATAGCTCATGAACTTTATGGCTTTGGCCCACAACTCACAAAACCCAATTAAGCACTTAATTTAGCCTGATATTTCACTGAGCTGCACCTCCATAACTGTTAAAACAAAATTGCACAGGCAAAGAAGATATACACAAGGTTTGAGAACAAGTAAAAATAAAACCTAAATACACACCATGTTTAAAAACCTTTGCAGCAACGAATTAAAAAACACACACACAATACCCATATAGCCTATTCGTATTTTCATTTTGTTTTTATTTGGATAATAAACTACCCAGAGTAGTCCTCTGCTCTAGGGCTACTTACAAATGCTTAAAGGAGGTATCTTTACCGAGTGGACGTGCCTAAAAATAAATGAGTATTTAAATTAACCAAAAAAAAAGGGAACCCAGAGGTTTCTCTGTCACACTGGAATACTTTACCTCCACCAGCTGCAGTTCTTCAGGCCAGCAAGGAGACAGATGTTCCAATCTAGCTTTACTCATGCATTGAAAATAATATTTAAGCACGACTAGTTGCAACCAAGCATGGAAAGTGCATCCTGCCAAAGGTAATGCAGTGTGAACCTCACTTAGACATCCCCACACCCCAAACTGATGCTCTTTGGATCCAGTAAATAATATGCCCATCTCACCCTCTGAATTGGGGGGGGAGGGGGAGGAATCCTAGCAGAAACGGAAAAATGCTCCCTCCGTTAAGACAAAGATTATTTCACGGCATTGCAGATTCAGCCATTTCTTAGAATTTACATTCTGAAACTTGTCCAAAGATCAGAAATATCGCTTTAAAATTTGGAAGGCGGACTTCCTGTTCCTACTCGGTGAAACCTCAAGACTCTGCATTAGCCATCAAAACACACCAAATATGACCCTCTTGTTTAACATGAACCTATTGTGAACAGATATATGTTTCTATTTAATATATGCCAGCAACAGACCTCATTTTTTCTCCAAATGATCCCACTGCAATCTTGGTTTCCCTATTCTCAAACATTCCAGCATGAGAAACACAAGCGATAAACCATAATTAACTTAAGCACAGACCATGCACATTTTACTACATCTCCAGGGCAAAGAGGAAAGAGAAAGAGAAATAATTCTGAAATCAACAATAGTGTGACACAGAGACAGCACAATTTATCTCTAACGCAGGCCCCCAGAATAGAATGCAAGATACAGAATGCCCGGGTGTGCTCAGACGACAAATTTTCTTTTACACTGGGAAGAATGAGAAAAAAAGGTTATCTTGTTCTCAAGTGCAGTGGGGGGGGGAATAGCATCTCCTATTTGTCCACTTAAACATTTAAAGAGACCACGGTCTTGGATGAAACCCACACCCTCTGACTAGAAACACACACCCTTCCTGGATGGTAGCTTCTCCTACACAGGTCACGCCTCTTGAGTCCCAGCTTTAATCTTGCCAGCCTTTGCAAAATAATGTAATTAATCTCTGCATAAACTAATAACGGCCCTGCTACAGTCCTTGAATCTCTCAACAGTTCCGTCCTGTTGCTTCTTCTTTTGGGTACTGCTAAGCATCGAGTCATCCAGTTTGAAGGTTTGCCCGGGCCATAAGTTTCTTGCCTCTGCTCTCCCCATGCCACCTTCCTCTTCTTCTTTTTTTTTTTGGGGGGGGGGGGTTCCTCCATCCTGTCTCCAGAAAAGATCTCCAAAACGTCCCAACTGGGGCTCCAAAACAGTGCAAACGGTGATGGCATGCACAGCTGGACACTTGCTTTTCATGCCTGTGCACATTTAGTTGGCGCATACGCACGTGGCAATCAAATTTATTTACCCAAGCCAAAGCTGGGGAGAGAAATAGGCCAACGTTTACATGAGTGCTTGTTCAGCTAAAATCTGGGCATTCTTTGTCTGAGACGCTGGTGGGTTACATTTAGGAAGCAGGAAAGCAGGCCAAGAGTTTCGGATTAACTGGGAGATTAAAAAGCACATCTTGGTAGGTCTTCCCCCAGGAGCAGCGCCATGGCATCAATTGCCAATTGGAGACTGGGTTGCCCAGGCCTCTAGAAATGTTACACACTCGCTGGATGCCCAACAGTGTGTGATTACGCACACAAAAGGACTGCACGTGGCTTGTGATTCTTTCCCGCACCAGCAGGAAAAGCACAGCAATCCTTTTCTCGTGCAACCGGTCCTCAAGGTATTCAGGAGGAGGAGGAGAAACAGAGAAGTCTGAGGGACCTCCCTTCCTGCACGCCAAGGAAATTCATACAAGCTCAAGTTCTCTGTCAAGGCAAAACCTGGGCCCTTGAGAGTTCTAGGAGGACAATTCTGCACCCTGAGAGTTAAACAGGAAGGGGTCCTAGAGGCAGAAGAAGAAAATGTGATTGCCTTTTTAAATATTACCCCATCAACGGTCTTTGCTCCATGCATGAATGAAGCCGTATTAGCTGTGCTGGGGGTAGGGAACATTACAAAGAAAGGACACACACACACACACACACACACACACACACACACACACACACACACACACACACACACACACACACACACACACACACAGTTCTATCTGGACCTTTGCAATGCTACTCCACATCCCCACAGGCAAAAACGAGGCCGGACACACTGCTGAACAATGCAGTTTTGAATTCAATTAAAGTGATTATCTGTTGTGCCAAATAAATTGTGTACAGCATATATCCTGTAGCACTTTACACCTTCAGGCTCATTATTTCCTAACTGTTTCCTCCTGTTTATGCGCTTTCAAATTAAATTGCTGATAATACGCGCCAAAATAAAAAATGAGCGCACCTTGTCCGAAGAAAATTGATTCTCCTCTCCTCCTGAAGTGGGCGATTGCCAGGTTTTATATACTCGGTTCCTGGCGATCATTAGTAATTCAATTTTCTTTTTATTAGCCCCCTTATCTGCTGAGCAATATAGTGGCAGAGCTGACCTCTTTCGCACGGGTAAATGTTTAAAATCTTTCCCCTGATTAATTTTGCCAGTTAAGGAAAAGAGGAGAAATGGCCCGGCTCTTAGCCATCACAATGAATATAGCTTAATGTTGATTGTGATGGAATTTCTAATGCCAAGGAAATTGATTGAACGCAGCAATTATGCCGCAATACTAACTCAAGGGAAATGGGATAGTTTTCTCCTGGCCACAGTCTTTTGGTTATTTAAAACAATCCAATTTGCAAGGATAATTATATATTAGTGTTTTATCTGCCACTTGAAATGAACATGGGAGTTTTGATACTGGCCCAGCATTAGCGGGTTATTGCTGCAAATTACTCGATATCTGCTTTCTTTCACATAAAGAGGAAATTAGGCAATCAATTACCAGAAAAAGGTGGTGGAGGGAGAATGCAAGGGGCAAGACTGCCCTCTGCAGGTCAGAGGGGAGAAGGCACCACGTGAGACCCCGGCCGCTGGAACACGGGCAGGCAGCCCTGGGGCTTTGCTGGCCGGGGACTGGTGGCTCCACCATGCCTTAAAGGAGCCACAGTTTGGAAACAGCATCCCAAAGACACCCACGGGGGCCCTTGGCTAGCTGGCACCGCCTGAGGAAGGGAGGGAGGGAGAGAGAGAGAGAGGAAACGGAACCCAGGCGATGTCCAAGCCATGGCCTGCATTCTTGCTATTGGCAGGGAAGCCCCCAAGCACCACTCCCGGGCCTTGTAACAAATACACAAGACATCAGCAACGCCGACTTGCGCACATGGCACATGCTTGCCGGCCCGCCTGCAAAATAGAGAGAGCAGCAGCAGCAGCAGCAGCAGCAGCAGCATTGGTTTTATAGGGGTGACGAAAGGTTCACAGCTCCCAGCTGGTTCTATGCTCTCCCTCCCTGCATCCTTCATGAAGGACCAAAACTCCCCAGCTCCCCACAAAGTGCCTGAACTTTCAGCCACCAGTGAGTGTTCTGCATTCAACAGGATCCGACCCTATGCATCAGGAAGCAGCAGCAGCAGCAGCAGCAGCAGCAGGGAGTTCCATCATTCCCTCTGAAGCCTGCGTGCCACAGCCTTAAATACAGCTCTGACGTTATCTAGCCTATGAGAAAGTTCAAAGAGGGAATTACAACAGGGATGCAGGCCTGATTATTACTCATCCAGTCCTCAGATCGTTTTCGAATCTCCTCCACGACCACCCGGGCGCACGAGGCTAAGCTTTCCCAGTCAGAATGCAACCTGTCAACATCTTGGTTTAAGATGCCAATAATCCACCCTCGCAGCTAATCCCGCGGTGTAGTTTGCACAGCATGTGTGGGAGGGAAGGCAGACCTCTTAACCACCCTCTTTCCATGGTGGTCAATAGTCTTATCTGGTGCCAGGAGGGATGACCTGGCGTTGGGCCAATCGTCATGGTGGCCACCAGAGCAGCCCTAAGAAGCCACGAAAGATTTACACAGGATGACCCAGATCGACAAGAACCACTGCTGCCAGCATCGGAAGACTTTCCATGTCCCTGGCATGTGCCGCCCCAAAACCCTACTGAATTATTTAAGACAGCCAGCTCCCCCATCACACACACACACCCCAAAAGACTCCGCAGATTAGTTCAGAGGCAACACAGAACAAGGGAGCTTCTATCCTGCAACGGTATTCAATAATGCAACACAGGAGCTGTAGTCCCATCTATCTGGCACTATTTTAACTAACATTTCTGCTCTACATGTTTGCACTATTTCTATGAATGCAAATAAAGAAATGCTCTCCCGTTACGTGAGGTATACGTCTTGTACACCTGCAGAGGCAAAAAAAAAAAAAAGAGAGAGAGAGAGAGAAGTTTCTTACTTCAATAATTTAAAACAGTTAAATTTAATACTTAAATTAAAATGTTTTAATTTAAAATAGAGTTTCTTGCATGCATAATTTAAAACACAGTGAGGGCCAAGGGGCCAACTTCAGCTCCCATGACTCCGTGGCAGACCACATCTGGTCCCCATCTTCAACATGCAGCAACATGTCCAACAACCAAGTATGTGGGTGAAGGGGAACCACCTGCAGCAGCCTGGAACTTCTTTATATAGTGTTTTTATATTGCAAACATGCATCTTGTTTTAGATCAGAACTGCTCACTGCTGGAGTTTTCAGAAAACTCTAAATTTCCTCTAAAATCAGGCACACGCTGATCCACACACTTTGTTTTACTGTGAAAAGGGCTTTCTCCACGTGGTGCAAACTGTCAGGAGGGGGCAAAATGAGCCTTCTTGGGGACCACCCTGCTCAGAAATACTTGCTTATTGCTTCCAATTAAGACAGACATTCACCCAAACTCTCCACCGTGTGCTCTCTGGCTCAGTACTCAACTTCCTGTAATACACAGCTACCCGCTTACTATTCTGGTTATTTATTTATTTATTTATTTATTTATTTATTTATTTTATATACCGCAACCATCTAGCAAAAAAGCTACTCTGGGCGGTTTACAAACATATACAAAATATAAAAACAGATTAAACAACTTAAAAATAAAAACTAATCAATCAAACCTAATAATCAAATCATAACAATAAAAGGAACAAATAAACAAATAAGCACAATTACAAAAAATCAAAATGCTATAAGAATTCAAAATAAGAAGAAATGGAAAAAATGACTAATTAGTCAAGAGATGATTGTCAGCTGAAGGTTGTGGTGGTTTGTCTCAATGAATTACAGTTGTCAAGCTGGAGGCTTGGGGAAAAACAGAAAAGGAAATCTGGTGATAACAAATGTATACAGTAACCCCCCCCCTATCGTGGAGGTTAGGGACCCACCCAACCCGCGATACATGAAAATCCACGGAAGCAGGGCGGGGTGATCAGAGGGGGGCGGGGAGCAATCGGATCCCCCCCCACGGCTCTGAGGCCTCCCAGAAGGGGCGGGGGGCGGGGAGCGATGGGATCGCTCCCCCGGTACTGCGATCCCACGATATAGTACCTGAACGGTGAAATGGCGGGGGGTGACTGTACCTTTTTATTTACCAGGTACTAAAAGACACAAAATTCTCCTGCCAACCTAGCAGTTTGAAAGCATGTAAAATGCAAGTAGATAAATAGGTCCCGTAAAAAGCAGAAAGGTAAAACAGTGTTTCCTTGCAGCCATGCTGGCCATGTGGCCATGGACATGCACAACACTGGCTCTTTGGCTGGAATACAGAGATGAACACCGCCCCTAGAGTCGGACACCACTAGCACGCATGTGCGGGGGGAACCTTTACCTTTTACCTTACTAATTCATTTAGATAAACTACAGCCATCCCTGGTCAACAACCATACTTCAACAAAGTAACTGAAGGTCTGAATAGGAAAAAGAAGATCCACATTATACAACCTTTTTCCCCCTTCTTTTAGCAATATCAACAAACTGATCTGAACATCCCTGATTAAGCATGTCTCTTGTTTCTTCGGAGCCTGAAACTAGCTGCAGGAGGTGTCAAACTATTCTCAGACAAATTATCTCTAAGAGGGACAGACACCCTGCATGGCCAAGTAGGCAACAGAGCAACAAACACTGGAAACCAAGGATACAAATTTATTCCTCAACTAAAGGTCCTCTGAAGCAGTTAGTTGTGTCGCAGTAGAGATGGGCACAAAACGCCCGTTCAGCAATTCATGCCAGTTCGTTTCTCATACGGACAGGTGTTTGGTGTTTCACATCTGGTTTTAGGCCCCATGAGAGGATAAACTGGCAGGTCTCCCAAGAGCCATGAACCATTCCAGTGCATTTCAGCAGATTCATCCAGGCAGGCCCTAGAGCTGGGCTTGCCTCCATGCCTTCCTTCTCTTAAACTCACAAAGCACTTCAAACAACGAAGGACTGCCATGACGTATGCACTTCAGGAAAAAGCGATACCTTTGGCTTCGCACGACACGTTCTAGTGAAATTCATGATAAGAATCAGGCATCTTCAAGCATGTAGCATCTCTTTGAGCATTCCCTGTTAGCAATCCCTGTTTTACCCAGGGTGTTATTAGTCTGTGGAACTCCCTGCCACAGGAGGTGGTGATGGCACCTGGCCTGGATGCTTTCAAAAGGGGATTGGACAGATTCCTGGAAGAAAAGTCCATCCCAGGTTACAAACCATGATGGAGATGTGTCATCTCCAGGCTTAAAACCGGGGTACTTCAAGGGCTAGATGCAGGGGAGGGGTATCAGGAGACAGATCTCTAGTCTCGTGAGCTCCCAGACGCATCTGGTGGGGCCACTGTGAGATCCAGAAAGCTGGACTAGATGGGCCTTTGGCCTGATCCAGCAGGGCTCTTCTTCTTATGTTCTTATTCAAAGTACCAGCTAACCTGGTGCCTGATTTGGTCTTCTCAAACAAAGTCACCTGCTATATGCAAAGCAATTCAAAGAAGAAAAGATCTACACATGACCCCTCCCAAGAGGTGACATCACCCCTTCAAATTCAAGAGCATGGCATGTAGACCAGATCCATTTCCTAAGCCTTATTAATTACTTCTGTGCTTGACATTTTGAGAGCTCCATTTCAAAAAACAAAACAAAAAAACAGCCATCCAAATGTCTTGCGATCACAGAAGACAGTAGAATACAGTGGAACCTTGACTTACGTCATTAATCCGTTCCAGTGCTCTAGACTTAAGTCAAACATGACTTAAGTCAAACGAACTTTTCCCATAGAAAGTAATGGGAAAGCGGATTAATCCGTTCCAGATGATGAAAAAGACCCCCGAAAACAGCAATTTAACACAAATTTGACTGGGATAGATTCCTTCTGGGGATGTAAATGAAATGTCTCTTCAAAGAGAGGAGGAGGCAGTGGAATTATAGTCCACAAGTTATATGCCTCCACTTTTTAATGATCATAGCAACAATGTCTAACATTTAAGTTTTACTGATTTTTAACCTGACGTTCCAAGTTCTGAACAACTCTATGCTTACCATTAGAGTCCCATAACTGTACAGCTCCCCAACTAAAATGCTTCCATTGTGGACCAGACTTCTGCAGCCAGATTTTTTACAAGACTGAGCCGACTGTCTAACCAGAGAGGTCAGCCCTGAGCTCCCGGCCCTTCTTCTCCTCCGGCAGCAGCGGTGGCTTCAGTGAGGCCGAGGACCAGCTCCAGGTGTTCAGAGCTGGCCTCGCCAAAGCTGCCGCTGCCGGAGGAGAGGAAGAAGGCAGGAGGAGTTTGGAGGTGGCAGCCGTGATGCTGGGTTGTGGCTGCCGCCAGATTCTGGGGCCTTGCGCCAGGGCTCCGAGATGTAAGTCAAAGCCTGCGACTCAAGTCAAACAGGCCCCTTCTTGCTACAAGTCAAATATGATGCAAGTCAAGCAGTATGCAAGTCAAGGTTCCACTGTATTGGAATCAGAATCAGTTTTTAATAAATTGTCTTTTAGGACGACATGAACCATTTCTTGACAAAGTATCAGCAGCCAAAACCTGAGTTAGACCAGGGGCCCATCTTGTCAAGACTTGAATTTTTTTTTTTTGCCAACTTCCTCTCCATTTGCAACCACAGCCCCAAAGACCAGGGCCTTCCTCCAAAGCGATATGCGCCATGGAAACTCAGCTGCTACGAGAATGACCAGCTTCCAAACAGAGCCATCCCCTTCCACTTGAATGTGGGATCACGGAATTTCTATACCATGGAGGGCTCAACCCTCTGAGACATAAGAAGTGATGACCATGGAAGAGGCCTTCAGGCTTGGAAGCCCACCCAACTGCCTCTGGGACGCTTTCCCAAAGAGACTCAACTGGCAACTATTGTGATGGCCTTTGGGGTGAGTTGGGGAGAGATGTCTTAACTTCTCAAGATTTTGGTTTTCCGTTTTCATAATTAAATTCTAGTTCTTGTAATGAGTTAACACTGCTCTGTCTTCCCCTTTTTCCATTTGCCATTCTATATTTTGCATTTTCCTAATTTTGTTGATATATTACAGAAACGTCGTCCTTTAACGGAAGAGGCATAAACATTTTACAACCTTCAGTTTTCCCACATTATTTGCAGAAATCTAACCCCAGGGAGCAGCAGATACTTAGGTGGGCCATAAACATAGGCCAGCTTTCCAGCGATGGACTTAAACTACATGCTGTTCACCCCGGCCTTAGACATTAAGTCTCTTCTCATTTGCTAATAGATTGGCTCTGTCCTTGTCGAGAAACCTCATGACCAATGAGACACTTCTGGAAAAGCTCACCCTGAAAACCCAGTCCAGACTCCAAATGTAAAAAGAGCACTCAAGGAAGGCCAAGAGGGACCATTTGTCCAAGGACACTCCAGCGCTATATTCTAATTGCTAGTGGGCTTTGTTTTTTTCTGGTACCTCTTGTTCAGCTGGAAGAGACATAGATCTTTCTAGCTACCTGATACAGAAAAGTTGCCCCATTTTGTAGTGAGAACCAAGTTGCAACCCTCCTCCAAATCTTTATCTAAATTCTACTTCCTCAGCAGAGGACAGCAAATTACAAATAGGAAAAACAAAAGCATATATATATATATCTTGTATAAGGCTGCCTAGATGCCCTAAGCACACCCGATCTCACCTGAGACCCTAAGCAGGGTCAGCCCTGGTTAGTACTTGGATGGGAGACTACCAGGGAAGACCAGGTGCTGTAGGCGCCTGGAGTAGGAACTGGCAAGCCACTCCAGTACTCCTGCCAAGAAAACTCCATGGACATGGAGTCACAAAGAGTCGGTCACGACTGTAACGACACAACACACACCTTGTATAAAGGAATTAATTCTTTCCAAATAAAATTATGTTAAGCAAAATTTCCTTTATACAAATTTCCCATAGGAATGCATTGAAAATGGAGTGATCCCCTTTTTATGTTGTACGGATTCCCCCTCTCTCCGGAATTTTTTATGTTGTACAGATTTTATGTTATACAAACTGTTTGTTATACGAGGGTCCACTGTATAGGGGTAATAAAGACTCTGCTTGTAACAAAAAGAGATAATGTAAACCATTTGTTGAACAATTTCCTGATAAAGTAAGATATACATGATTAAGAACAAAATAACTTTTAAGGTGTTTTAAGTAGCAAGGCAAGCTTTGGAATTTGGGTTTGAAATCAGTGCAACAAACCAGGAAAGGGACGTTGGTGTCCTGGTGGACAGTTCAAGGAAGGTGTCAACCCAGTGTGCCGCAGCAGGGAAAAAAGCAAACTCAATGCTAGGGATCATTAGGAAGGGTATAGAAAATAAGTCAGCAAGTGTCATTTTGCCTCTTTATAAATCTATGGTGATGCCCCATCTGGAGTACTGTGTACACTTCTGGTCATCATACCTCCAGAAGAATATGATGGAAATGGAAAAAGTGCAGAGGAGAGCAACCAGAATGATTAGGGGACTGGAACACCTTCCTTACCATCTGAGGCTGCAACGGCTGGGCCTCTTCACTCTTGAACGACAGCACCTAAGAGGTGACCTGATTGAAAATCATACATGGCATGGACAAAGTAGATAAAGCTGTTTTTCCTATCGCACAACACTAGAACTAGGGGGCATCCATGAAACTTTTGGGTGCTAGATCTCAAACAAATAAGAGAAAGTACTCTACCAAAGGATCACTGGTCTGTGGAACTTCCTGCCACAAGAAATGGCGACAGCTGTCAGCCTTGACAGCTTTAAGAAAAGATTGGACAAGTTCATGGAAAACAAGGGTCTCAATGGCTATCATTATGGATCCCGAAGGACAACCTCCGGGTTGAAGAGAGAGGCAGGATATCTCTCAATGCCATTTGTGGGGAATCACAAGCAGGTGAAGACATCTGCTTGGGAATACCCTGAAGCAAATGGTGAGCCACTGTGTGAGACAGAATGCTGGACTGGATGGGCTGTGGCCCGTTCCAGCGAGGCTGTTCTTATGTTCTTATGACAGTTTAGTCTGTGGCGTTTATTCAGCGCCATACGGGGCTCTTCTCTTCTTGGTGCCAGCTGCCTAATGCAGCATTTGTCTCTACATTAGAGGGGAGGGTTTAAATTGGGCTGCAAGGCCCAGCAAGGCTGTTCTTCTGAGAACTAAGTATGCACTAACCATCTTTCTTTCCCGTTGTGTATACCCATCTACCCTTATCAGAAAATCAGAAGGAAGTTTAATTTCTCATAATTCTGCTTAGCTGCAGAAATGCACTGAGCCTACTCCAGACAGAGGCACCCCAGAGCTATGCGAATCACGCATTCTCAAAGCCCCCACCCCTGAAATTGAGATGCAGAAACCGAACCCCACAGAAAGACCCATTTGAAGGCTCTCCCAAAAGAGGGAAATGCAGCGGTGTGGGTCCTTCCCATCCACACAGAGTTCTTTGCACTGTGCCAGGAGAGGGGAATCCCCTAAGGAGGAGGAGGAGGAGGAGGAGGAGGAATAGCCAAGCCCGGGAGGCAAGCAGCAGGCAGAAGGTAACAGAGGTGCAGAACCAGCAGGAAGCTGCGATGCTGCACAGCCGACGCCAGGCACTTCCCTGAACAGTCAAAGAGGGATGGAATATATTACTGAAGTGACTGGGGCATATACAGTACAATGAAAACTCAGAAATCTACTTGTGCACTGAAACCAAACAGGAAATGGCAATCTGTCCCTAACCCTGGAGGCATTATGCTTTTTTTTCTGACAGAGGAAGGAGAAATGGATGGGCTTAGGGTCTGCAAAAGCCGCTGGGCTGGGCAGAATGCAGCCCCTGCCCCCTACTCAACTTATGTATGTGCAGTCTTACCCCAGTCTTCTTAATCCAAACGACAACCATGCAAGGTAAGCAAAGGAGACTCGCACAGTGCATCAAACGAGCCACAGCAGGGATTTGAACCGGGATCTCTACAGTTCACCAAGCTTTAACCTTGGCTTAAGCATCAACCTACCCAGTGACTGCAGCCACACCATCACTGGATAACTGAGACTCAGAGGCTGCAAAGAAGTTAGGAAACGCCCTTGGAAGACAGAGGTGTCCCACGTGGCCCAGGCCAGGGTCATCCACACAACCATGTTCCTCCCTCATGGGAAAAGACAACAATGAATTGACCCATTACAGGAAGCCGCAGCCGATAGCGTGCAAGGCCTGAGCAGGGCTCTTAATAGGAGGCCAATCGTTCACAAGTTCTCCCTAAACTGGCAGCTTTTGATGGCACACACTTCCAGGATACACCACAATTTATTTATTTTTGAGTATTGTTGCCCCGCCTTTCTCCTTGGAAAAGGACCCAAGGCAGCTTACAGTAAGGAGAGACAACATACAGCCCATTACAGTTAAGACATATTCACTTGGAATATGACACTGCAAGACTAGACTGGCTCCCAAACAGATACAGGCAGGCCAAGAGCATCGTATCAAACCCAACGAGCCTTCGGCATATGCCGAGTAGAGACACAGAGAGGAGAACGCTGACAGAGAGAGCTACATAAGTGCATCTTCCAGCTCCATATTAATTCACGCACGACGAAGCCAAGCGGGCAAGGAATAAAATAAGCTTAAAGGGTTACAAGTCCGTCCAGCAGAAAGGGTGCAAAGGTGGCTCCTGCTTGCGACTCTCAGGACCCATCTCTCTGGCCGGGAGGGGAACCAGCCGGGACAGCCTCCCAAACAAACAGACCCACCATTCATTTTCTGCATCAGCAAAAAGGGAAAGCACGGCATAACACTCAAGAGGGCTGCAATCCTGGACCCACAGGTGGCCCTGCCAAAAGACCGAGGCCTTGATCCCAACCAGAGGTCAGCTCCGACGGGAACAGGCTGGTGGGGCTGCTGAGCTGCCCCTCTGTAAAGATCCATCGCCCAGTCACAAACTCCACCACTCTAGATGGGACAATCCAATGGATGTGGGGGACCGTCCCAACCGATCATGCGCTCCTTGGCACGGCTCTGAAACGGCCCCTTGCCATTCCTACAACATGGACTAGGCTGGTATTAAATAAGTGGAAACCGAAGGAAACAAGCCGATCAGCAAAAGGGAAGGTGCTTTTCCAGGAATTACCTTTACCTGCTTTGGCAGACGCCTGGGGTCGGGAGGGTGGCAGCCGGCGCAACCGGTGCCTGCCAATCTGGACCAGCCCCTTGGCGGCCGCTCTTCTGGTCGTAGGCGAGGACCTTCCCCGGTGCGAGCTCCTTTTCCTGAGTGAGTAGCGGCTCTTCAGGAGCATGCTGGGCAGGGGAGCGGTCCTCTTATCCACGGGAGAGCTGCAAGGGACAACACAGGTCCTGACCAAGCCATCGCTTTCTCCTGCGGCCACCTCCCATTTGGGACACCAGAGCCTCAACCTGGACTCAGGGCTGCTGCAACCTCCCCAACATTCAATTCCAGAGCTACGCCAGCCCCGCCGAACCCACACTGGAAGCAGAATGGCAGCTGCCCACGGCTGTCTGGCGCTGAGACCCTCAATCTCTTCCGCTGACCTGTTTTACAAAGTTTAAAGGCCAACACACCTTCAAACGTGGCTAGTATTTAGTAAGAAAAAAAAATGCAGAGGATTTAAGCACACTTTGTTTGTTTGTTTTTTAACGGTGAACAACAGGCTAGGCCAGAACTGCAGGAATATCTATAAGCCTGTCCCACATCTACAACTCTACTGCAAAAACCATCAAGGGAGAACTGATAAACGATGATTTATTTTTAAAAAAACGCAGTGGTGCCTCTACTTAAGAGTGGCTCTGCTTAAGAGCAATTCGACTAAAGAGCGGAAAACCATTGACATTTTAACTGCTGCCTTAGAAAATTTAGATGCAATCTGCTCTATTTATTTTTTTCATTTTTTTAAGATAGGGTGCCTCTACTTAAGAGTTGTTCATCTTAAGATCATGCATTCAGAATGGATTGCATTCGTAAGTAGAGGTACCATTGTAATCAAATTTATTTTAGGATTTTGAAAATTTAATGTCCTTTTAATTAACTTTAAAAAATAATCATCCACCCCTGAAAAAATGCACCTCATATTCTGTGTTGACTGAATGGATGTTACTCAGTTCTTTTGTCAAGTTGTTGTTTCCCACAAACATGGGACGCTGACAACAAGGCTACAGTCCTCCAGACTGGCATGCTCATTTTTTTGCAGGAAAATGTATTGTCTCTGCCCATTTCTGGAATGATTTAAACATACAAATGTCCAAACTCCTTCTGAAATGGTGCAGCCTACTTACTTGGACTGATTCCTGTGGAAAACCAGCCTGCCTCTGGACCTCCAGAGGGAATGAAGTGGGATGGGTGGACAGTGACCATGCTGATCTGTTTGGTGTGCCGGGTTTGAAACATTACCCAGGACTTTGATGCAGTTTTAAAACCATTTGGTGAATTTCATCTTCCCACAAAGGATCTCAGTGCCTGATAGACTACATCCTCTATGAAAAATGCATTTTGGTACAAAGCTTTGATAAAGATAGCTCAGCTTGCATTATTTTATCAGTGACCTCTAAAGGTATCACCTAGCCCAGTGGTTCCCAACCTGGGGGTCGGGACCCCTTTGGGGGTCGAACGACCATTTCACAGGGGTCGCCATGAGCCAGTGAAGAAAAAGGCACCAACGGCTTGGGTCTGGAGGAGGAGGGGAAGGAAGGGGGGGAAGAGTGAGTTACAGCTTGATAGGTTGTAGGGGATGTCATTCAATGGCACCAGAGGCTGCGATTGGCTGAGGGTCCCTGTAGAGAGGGAAGTTCTCTATGGCCCCTGCAGCAGTGGTCTGCCAAAGGGGGCTTGTGGCCTCTTCCAAGCAGGGCAAGGGGTCACCACAACATGAGGAACTGTACTAAAGGGTTGCACCATTAGGAAGGTTGAGAACCACTGACCTAGCCTATCCTTGTATTTTTTTTTTGTTTTTGGTTTTGGAGTGGGGGGGTCACATGGCTCAAACCCCTTTTCATTTCTACAAAATATCCAGGTGCATGTGAGTTCTAACACACTATGGACTTTGCAAATACTTTTCACGCTCCACTGGATCGCTCCGTGGTTGTCATGAATAGGAAGGAGCAATCTTCATGAGACTCCTTTCCTGGCTGCCGCAATTCAACTGAGATGCCAAGTATCAAGAACAACCCACTGCCTTGAACCCTCTTCCTCATTCCCAACACAACCTGCTCCAGATTCTACAAAACAATAACAGTTACTGGCCTCCTAGTTCAGTTTCTCCACGTGTAAAAAAAAATGGAGATGGAAACAGAACGGGCAAAAGGCCACGCTTGGAAGAGTGGTGTTGTTAATGCCCAACATCACCCATGACTTACCAGGCGCTCCCCTTCTTAGTACGGCTCCTCAGTTTGTAATTTAAAAATCCGGTATTTCCAAAAAAGGGCTTTGGGTTGCCCTGGCCAAAAGGCAGACACCTCATAGCCTGGAGGGAGGTGCTGGCTCCGGCTTGGGAGAACACCCCTGCCTGACCGCAATCCTTTCGCCGCCACGTAAACGAAGACACAGAAGGTGAAGGCTGGGGGCCAGAGGCCTTCCATTTATACTGGCTGGAAGAAACCCCGCGCTTTGCATGCACGCTGGATTTCTTCTGCTTTGCTCCCAAGTCCCTCGGTTGTAACTTGGTTGTTGCCTCCAAACCCACGGGAGAGCGGCGTGCACTTTCAGGGGCTTTGGAACCAGCCCCTCTTTTTGCAGTTCGGGGTGATTTACTTGGGTTCGCTGCTACCCACGTGTAGCTGGTCTTCCTGAATCTTGGAGATTTGATGGACGTGGGCAAGGCAGGAGCTTTGGAGAGGGGAGGTTGTGACTGTCTGTTCTCAGCCAGACGAGCTCCAAGACCTGAAGGTGCTTGCCCTGCTGTAGGGTGAGTGCACACAGCAGATGCCTCAGCAGCCTTCTGCAGGTTGGCCTTGTCTTTCCCTGCAGGGGGTTGCTGTGAAGTGTGCAAAGCTGGAATCTGTGGTGCTGGCTTCTTCCTTGCTGACATATAACAGGATTCATGATCGGGTGAGGTTAAAGGCGGCTGAGGTTCAGATTTCAGAGTTACAGCACTCTCGCTGACAGTCCTGCAGAAACTGGGGACATGTTTGGATGCACACTGGACTGTTTGGGGAGTCACCGATCCCTTCCGACACACTGCAGGTCCGCCAGCGCTTTTACTCCGATCAACTGTTTTGCAGGGCAGAAACGGTGAGGTGCTTGAGGCCTCTGGTTCTTTTTTCTCTTTTGACCCAACCTTTAAAGGCCACAATGTGCCACTTGCACCTCCTCTGGAGATAGATAGGCTGTCTAATGATACTGCCAGACTTGGATGGAGCCTTGAGTCAGTTGGATTACCGACTGCTGAGCCAGGCGGCACCAAAGCAACTCTACCCCAGGTATTGAGGCCTTCATTTCTTTCTGAGACCATAGCCTGTAGCTCAGCTGTCTCGCTGCCTGGACAGCTTGGAGTGGTCCTTGTGGCTGTAGCACTGCATCCAGAGGAGGGTGTTGGTCGAGATGGTAAGTTGACAAGAGAATACTTGTTTCTCCAGGCACTGGCTTTGCTATGGCGAAGTGCAAAATCTCTCTGCATTTGCTGAGGGTATCTAGTAGAGAATCCACCTTGGCTGCTGAAGGCAGGTCTGGGATTTCTCCACTGGGGTGCTGGAGCCGGCGGGGGAACTGGTGCATTCCCATGGACATTTTTATGGTCATCGATAAGACCTAAAAAGAAAACTGGTGTTAGTAATGCCTTTCCACACTCCCCTTACCAGTTGTGCATGGGTTTTGCAAACTGGTTCTCTACAGATTATAACATATCAAGGATAGATATCTAACACACCCTTACCACAACACTTTGTACATATTTCTATGGAACACAATCCTGTTCATTCAGAATTCATAGACCCTGGTCCTATAATTGAGCAGAAACCACCCAGGCCAAAGTATGGCAACCGGGGCCCTCAAACTGGCAGAAGGTAGGGCAGCTCACTCGCCTCCACGCCATTCCTGTGCCATTTCTTTGAACCCTTAGAAAAGTGTCTCACAGTTGCAAGGATCCCCTACAGTTTGTAAGGTAGGGGTGAGTTCTGACAGAGACAGCCTCCCTTTAGATGCATAAGTGATCTAAATGAAGGTCCTTAATACCCAAACCACAAGAACAAAGTTTTAAACGGATTCAAAGGAGGAACTGATTGATTGCTGACCTAGCTCAGGGGCCACTCCAGCAGATAAGCAGATCCTTTGGTGAAACTCCAAAGACAGAACTCCACCACTGTGAATGAGCATATCTCTCTACACACCCTTGCTAACTACATTGGGATGGCAGGTAAGCAGGCCAGCTATGGTACAAAACAGGTGAAACACCCCACATCACATTCTACAAACACATTATATAAATTGTTTCTACCTGGAAATGTCAACAAAAATATAGCAGGATTAATCCATGCAATGCCAAACATTAACAAGATCTGTTGTTTATCTGCATATTTTTAAAATATGTATACTGTCCCTTTCTCCTAAAAATTACCCAAGAAGGCTTACTGTATTAAAATATCAGGCCAAAAACAAAATAAAAATAAACTTTTTAAAAAGACAGAAACATTGGGCCTTTTCACACGACCCCTAAACTCCTGCGGCAAATGGCTCCCAGCTCCGGAGCTTAAAATTATTTCCCCACCAGCTCGGAGTTTACAGATAATTAAGTGCGACCACGCCCACCTAAGCGCATCCCAGCGCACTTTTCAGGTACCTGCTCTCCGGAGGTGAAAATTCCTGATGCGGATATAACAGTAGTGACTGCCGGGCTCTCCTTGCTTCTGTTTGTTGTTGTTTTGCCCCCCGCCCCTTTAAGAGATCTGAATGCAGTGCCGGGAGCAAAGCGAGATGGCAGAATGGAGGTGAGCAGCATTCTTTTCTTCCTTTTTTCTCTCTCTCCCCTTACGCAGCCAGCAGCCAGGAGTGCGGAGGGGGTGGGAACGCAGGAACAGCGACAAACCCCTAAGATCTCTGGTCCAAATTTAAGTGGCCAGCGGATTTTAGGGGTCGTGTGAAAAGGCCCATTGAGGCACCTCAAAGGCACCTAACTACTATATTCCAATGCAAGCCTTTGGGGGTCAAGGCCAGTTCCTCAGACACAAGAGTGAGACTGCAGGGCAAATAATTTTACATTTAGACATGACCCAAAACCAAAGAAACTACTTGTTTCTTGGACACAAGTTGTTGAAAATGTGCCATTTCACTCCTCACAATGATCTTGAACACAGCTGGCAACAATTTTGTAGATATCCAGTTCCCTTCCCAGAATTTTTTTGTAAACATGGTTTTGTTGAAAACACAAACAGTAGGAAAAGCTAAGCCCAATAAATTAATGCAGCATTTTAAAAAAGGATTAGATAAGCATGAACAAAGATCGTGGCTGGTGGCCTGAGAGGGGATTTATTTATTTATTTATTATTTCAACCATCGAGCTTCTAGCAGAAAGCAACTCTTGGCAGTTAATAAACATACCACAAAATACAAACTTCCAAATGGAAAATTTTCTTGAGAAACCTGCTGTGACCACCGTGACACATGCCCTAGCTAGTGACATCCTGGCTGGACTACTGGAATGCCCTCTGTCCCCTGTTATTAACTTGAATAGATATTTAAGTGTTCTGGGCTGTATATTGTCCCTTATTATTGTAAGCCACCTGGTGTCCTTTTCCAAGGAGAAAGGTGGGGCACAAAATATTCATAAATCAATAATAATCAATCAATCAATAATCGCTGTCCAAAGAGGGAACGCCTGCTGTGTCCTCAGCACTCTTGGACAGCCGACCAAACAATGGCGTTTGTCAGCAAGGCGATTTTAGTCAGTATAAAGTGATTTTAAATCAAATAAATAAATCAATAAATTTCTTTATATAAATAAATAAAACACGTCCAGACTTTAGGGGGGGGCACAATACTCCTCATTTAACAAACAAACAAACAAAGCTGTGCTCTGTTTTTCTCAAATGTGTCTTTTATCAGTATGGACATCATTTAGCTGTTTGAACGCCGCCACGCTCGCTTCATCCCTTTCGTTAATACTGATACGCTTCCTGCCTTGAGCTTTTATTGAAAGGTTGCCTTTTAATTCTTTTTAAGCCACCTGGGGACCTTTTAAAGAAAAAAAGAGAAGAGCAAAGGGTTGTTGTTGTTGTTTTTTTTAAAAAAAAGCCAGGAAATATTATTTATTTATTTATTTATTTATTTATTTATTTATTTATTTATTTTTACAATTTATATGCCGCCCACTACCCAAAGGTCTACCTTACAATAATGAATTAAAACAGTTAAAAACATTAATGATTTACTAAAACATCACACTAAAATTGCCATCAGAAGACCCCAATCTAAAGGTTTTATTTTGTGGAACATGCCCGAAATGTCTCAGTTTTATCTGGGAGGGCATTCTTTAATGCATATTGTACAAGCCATTCTGTTCTTGAGGGATGGCTCTTTGTAGCCCCATTGATTGTAAGGTTCTATGGAAGGAGGCGGTCCTTCAAATATCCAGGATAAGCCATTTAGGGATATAAATATCAATAAATAAAATAAATAATAATAAATAAATTAATTAATTAATTAATTAATTAATTTATTAAGAGCAACAGATCTGAACCAAACGAAGGCCTCAAAAACCCACGAACAGCAGTAATCAACAGGATGTTGATGCTCTTGAGGCGTTTAATGCTGAATATTTTCCGCAGCTGGAGAAAGGCTCCCCCTGGCCACCGTGTCCACCTGGGCTCCCCAGAGTTAGACCGGGGTCCAGGAGCACCCCCAAGCTGCCCCCTGTCCCTTAGGGGATGCAACCCCCTCCAAGACAGGGAAGTGGCCCCTAACCCCCCACCACTAACAGCACTCCGTCTTGTCTGGATTGAGTTTCAATTTATTAACCCTCATCCAGTCCATTATCTGGCCCAGGCACGAGTTCAGGACAGAAACCGCCTCACCTGGATTGGTGGAGAATGAGAGGTAGAGCTGAGTATCGTCAGCATATTGCTGACTCCTCAGCCCAAACCTCCTCCTGATTTATTAAGATCAACAGATAGAAAAACAGGCCTGAAAACCCACGAACAGCAAGAGGAACAGCCTTTGATGCTCTTGTTGCGTTTAATGCTGAATGTTTTTTTGGGGGGGGAGGGGCTCCCTCCGTGTGGGTCGTTCCCCCCCCAGAGGGGAAAGCAAGGGAGCCCCCCTCCCCCCCCTCCGGGATCCGACCCCCTCCCATCGAGGAAGAGGCCGCCCCCCCCTCGGGGGTCCCTCACCTTGAAGGAGGCGAATCTGGCGCCTCAGCTGCTCTTGCTCCTCCATCCCTTCCTCAGCTGGGCTCCCTCGCCCTGACGTCACCGCCGCGACCGCTGAAGAGCAGCTCTTCCGCGTACGTCATCGCGCCGCGCGCCGCCGCCGCCGCCCGCTCCTGGCCGCTCCTAGAGCTAAACCAAAGGGAAGGGGCAAAAAGAGGAGAGGGGAGGTTCTAAGACACGTCCGGCTCCCGTTGGGGCGGAACGAAGAGTGGACACCGTCGCTTGGGAACCGGAAGTGGCTCCGGGGCGCTCCTGACGTGCGCTTATTTGGTTTTCAGTATCGCTCATCCTCGTGGGGGGGGGGGTGCTGAGGACGAGTGGGGGGCTCGGGCTCCCCCGCTGGAACTCCCCACCGAAGAAGGGCCCGTCGGCTGCCGCCCCGCGCGACTCCACGGAGGAGCCTGGGCGAGACTGGCCTCTATGGTCTGAGGGAGGGTTGCCCCGGCAACGCGGCCTACTGGCGCCCGGCCAGAGTGAGGCGGTGGGTGGGGTTTGTGTGGAATCTTTGCATTTTTATCCCCCACCCCGCCCGAGGATCCGCTGCTGTGGTCCACGTTCCCCTCACAGCCTGATCGTGAAGCAGAACACTTTACTTCAACTCCCAGAATCCCACAGCGAGGCCTTGCTTCCTGGAGGATTGTGGGAGCTGTAGTCCAACAGAAATCCCCCTTTCCAAGTTGTGTGCACTGTAGATCTCTTGGCTCCACTGGGGTCCTTCCCAAGGCAGCAGTGGAGCGGGGGGGGGGGTGCTCAACATTTATTTATTTATTTATTTATGCATTTCTAGACTGCTCTGATTTCCAAAAAGGACTCTGGGTGGTTTACACGGAAACCAAATAATCAGCAATTTAAAAAGCAAACAATGAACAAATAAAGAGCAACTACGGGCAAGAGGCAAGACTAAAAAAATAGCAGGAGAAATACAACAAATAAGAGGAGCAGCACAGCACTACATTGCATTACAGATCGCCATGTGCTTCCTTAAAAGCTTTTTTTAGAAGCAGTTAGGGCTCAAGTTGGTGAAGTTTGCAAGGCAATTTGTTCCAAATGGCCTGGACAGCCATTGAGAAGGCCCGATTACAGGTGGAAACCTTACGGGCCTCCCAGGGAGTGGCCACCCAGAGCAAGTACGCCAAATATTTGCAGCAGGAAGCAGGGCCCCAGGAGAGGAGAAGGGCGGGGCCCCTGAAGAAGAGATGCAGTTGCTTCCTGATGAGATCTGCCTCTGAAATCTGCCCCTTCAATTAGGGCCACCTTAAGAACACACTAAGAGCCCTCTGCAATAATCAACTTGCAGGCATTGAGAGTCAAGGGAGCTTGTCAACACTCCTGTTCTGCAGACCAAGTGCCTCTCAAGAAGAAGGATGCCCTGTACAATCTGTTGGACCTTTTGCAACCTCGCATGCTGCCTTTAGAAGGTCCATCTGGGATGGGCCTTTCTGGGCTGGGGTGACTGTCAATCACGACTGCAGCAACCAATCAGTCCTTCCTTGCCTCTGATTTCAAATTTATTTATTAGATTTATATACCGCACCATCTAGCAACAAGGCTACTCTGGGTGGTTAGAGAGAGCCCCACCTCTGCTTGCATGTCTTTCCCCCTCTCTTTTAGTCTGCCAGCAGTTAGTTCTGGGAGTGTAGTCAAAGGGAAGCAGGCTGTGTGTCTGTTGAGCTGTAAGCAATCTATGTTTTTAGACAGGATGCTGTTTTTTATATGTTCAACTGTGAATGAAAACTTTTAGTGCTTTCTCTTACCAGTGTCTCAGAGTGCAGTATTGAGATTGCAAGTGCCAGTGGATGAGAACAAAGAAGCTAATTCTGTTTTAGAAGTCATTGTACATCTGCTGCAGACTTAAAACCGGGGTACTTCAAGGGCCAGATGCAGGGGAGTGCTATCAGGAGACAGAGATCTAGTCTCGTGCGCTCCCAAATGCATCTGGTGGGGCCACTGTGCGATACAGGAAGCTGGTCTAGATGGGCCGTTGGCCTGATCCAGCAGGGCTCTTCTTATATTCTTATGTAATACAAGGCCTTGTAACACAGTGGTTGGACGGCTATACTGTAGTGAAAACACTACTCACAACCTGATTTGATCCCAGTGGATTCAGGTAACCAAGGTCAAGGCTGACCCACCTTCTATCCTTCCAAGTTCGGTAAAATTAGTACCCAGCAATAGAGGGTAATGTGTTGCCTTCATTATTAAATTGTAAACTGCCCAGAGAGTGCTTTAACAAAATTATGCAAAAAAAATTTCAGCACTGCAGAGAAGACCTGGAGCTGTAAAGATTGGTGAACATCGTTCTTTGAGCTACTGCTCTCCACCATGTACCCCACTGAGAAGCCCTCTACTACAGACTAAAAATGGCAACAGCCTTTTCTACACTTGCCTCTATCAGAGGTCTGAAAAATATGTTTTGGATTTCAATTCCCAGGATCCAGCCAGTCCAACTGCTGGGAATGCTGTGGTCCAAAATAGTTACTTTCCCCAGGCTATTCATTGCTTTTCCAGTTCTCCAGCAATTGAAGTTAAATGCTGCCTCTGGTGGTTCTGCTTATCTGTGTTGACCATGTTGGATCAGGCCAAAAGCTAGTCCGATGCTGAATTTCTATTTCTCAAAGATCAGGATGGTTTCCTCTGGGGGTGAAAAGTTTGATACAGTTGTCAAGATGGGAAAGTTTGTGCCTATAGTGTGTGCTAAAATAATTAAGGATTTTGTGGGGAAATGTCTCTGAAAACAAATGTGCTTTTAAAAACAAGGCTTTAAGAATAGTTTACTAAAGTTGTTGGAAAAGACAGAAAGACAGCTTGTTGGATGGCTGTTCACTAGCCTATCTTTATAAAATAATTTTCTTTTCATGACTGACAGCTGAGTATCTTTTCAAATGATAAAAAGGTATGAACAAAAGATGCAGGACATTTCAATTTTCATTTTCAATAGCTACAATATTCTAGTTTTTCAGGACTCTGGTTTTCTAGGATTTTGGTGTTACAGGTTCTTGGTATTCCAGATAATTTACGCCTTGACTTAGGTTATAAGTGCTTGCATTCTTAAAATGCAACTAAAATATTCTTTTTGATATTTCATTGTACTTATTTTTGCTCCTTTATTTTGGATATGAATTCTGACTTAAATATTTATTTGCAACTTAAGTTTACTTTTCATTTATTTTTAAGCATTTGTGGCTACAGTTTTTTTCATCGTTGCAACACTTTTAGATGTTTGCAATATTTGAGGTATTTTGTGCTTATGAAACAAAGAAGCTAAGTAGATTTATTTATTTTTTAAAAAATTACCTCATCTTTCTCTTTTCAAAGGAGTTTGTAGAATTAGACCAACTGGTGTTGCCTGTCATCACTGCAACAATGAAGAGAATTCTCTGATGGTTTTCCTCCCATAGTTCTAGAGGAGGTCATGTGTGTGTACAGGGCGGTGCAGTGGTGGCAAACCTTTGGCATTCCAGATGTTTTGGACCACAACTCTCACAGTCCTTTGTCATTGGCATTCTAGGCTTGGAATTCTGGGAGTTGTGGTCCAAAACATCTGGAGTGCTGAAGGTTCACCACCACTGGGGTAGAGTGATGGTCACACGCAAAGCACACACCGCTCTGCCCCAAAGCTGATCCTAGCTATGTAACACATCTTTTTGTGTTGCTGCATTTTGCTGTGTCATGGTTTTATGATATCGAGGTTCCATCACATTACTTTGCTATAATTATGCCACAGCAGCTAATGAGCAACATACTCATATCTTTAATAACAGTGTTTGTCTCAACTGCTATAACAGTTCAGTTCCTCAGAATGACTTTGTGTTGAAAAGCATCCGGAAAACCATTCTAACAACAACAACAAAATCAACAACCCATAATTTCTGTGGTACTCTCTGATGCACACAGGGCCACAACTGTTCAATGAGAGGGCAAGACCACCAAATTTGTGGGTTTTCTCTTTGGATCTGTATTACTTTTTAATGTTATATTTTGACCATATTTCAAAATGTGCATTTTTATCTGCACACTTTATTTTACATAAAATCAATGTTATTGTTTTGTAATTGCCTTTTCTTTGCCACTGTGACCCTCTCAGAAACACTCAGACCCAACCTGAGGTGGGTACCCAAATATATATACAGAGGAGAGAGAGAGAGAGAGAGAGAGAGAGAGAGAGAGAGAGGCTTTGAGATCCTGTGTCTCAACCACTAACACTGTACACTGTACTTGCGAGGACACTTATTTTGTGACATAGGAAAAGCATGTAGAAGCTTTTGTCACTCTGTCGGCAGGGAGTTTGTGTGAGAGCACATTGCCTAGAGATGCTGGCATCTTTAAAGAAAATCAAATTTGTCTAATTCAGCTTGCAATAAGCAAGGTGCTAATCTCCCTAATGAGCTCAGCCTCACCTAGAAGGAGGGCCCTTGCAATAAGAATGTGTGCTAGGGCCCAATTAACGTGTTCCCACATTTGAAATGGAACCCTCCTCCGCGTGGTTTCCGGCTGTAGGAGTCTCCCTGTGGCTGATGGAAAACTTTCTGAGGAGAGCAAAGATGCTCCACTCTTCTTGAAAAGCCAAGGCAGCAAATCGGAGAGAGGTATGGAGGGAGCAAGAAGAGAGAGAGAGAGAGAGAAAGTAGACTGTCAGCTGCCGGAGGATTTCTGTTGTTTAAAAGAACAATTTGTGGGGTTTTGCAGAAACAAGAAACGACCAGGAATCCTGGAAATATGTGCAGAGGTGTTCTGCTGGTATTTCCGTTGGGACAATTTTCAGAGAGGAACCAAGATCTGAAGTGGCCCTTGTAAAAGATGGGCCTAGACAAGCACGTAGGCGTCAGAGGCATGGCGGGAAGGGCAAGTACCTGGTGGAGCAGCCCTCTCCTCCCCTGTGGTGCTCCCATGCCCTTAACAGCAGTTAGATTTGTAGAAATCTAGGAAGTGGAGCATTTCACTATACTATAGACGCATCAATAGTATTCAGCTGAAAATATGCCACTGTTGCGTTTAAAATAAGCTAAAATTACCTTTCAGTCAGGCTAGTCCTGCTGAGTTCCGCTGGACCCCCAGATGCCAATAAAAGTCCAACGAGAGAGAGATCCTGAGGCAAATACTGCATTTATTAGGCGTAATAAAGAAACAGCAGGCGAACACCAGCCAGAGACAGGGCGAAGGTGTTCAGCGCTGAGCACATGGAAATCCCAAACTTTTATTGATTCTTGCCCCCTCCCATCCCAGAAGGCGCCTTGTTCAGGGATTGGCTGAAGGAAGTTCAAATTGTCCAATTAGGATAGTCCAGGGGTGGCCAGGGGCGGCTCTGGGCAGTCCTGGGTGGTCCCTGGCAGTGGAGCCAGGGCTTATGCAAATGTTAATGAATCCAAACAGGGTGACACAATAGGTCAGAGAAGCGTGGCATTGTTTTTGGATACAGGTAAACTGAAGGGAATCAGTAAATCAATAGTGGGTGAGAGAAGGCAATTATCAGGGCCAGTGGGGGGGGCCAGGAAGGGTTGATGGGATTACATACAGGTATTTGGAAAGACACAGGAATTTGGGAGCACAAGGATACAAGCCATTTTGGGATTACACACAGGTGTTTGGAAAGATACAAGAATTTGGAGGCACAAGAATGTGAGTTCTTACAGGATTACATATGGGTATTTGAGTGTTTACAGAAACTAGGAACATGAGAATAAGAGTCCTTTCCAGGTGTGTGAATGAAACAATGGAGGGTGTCCTCAGGCTTTGATGACAATCTGGGTTGGCAGACAGGAATGTTGATTTTCTGAAGAGCAGCTACTGGGATACGTGTTGAAGATACCTGGTGATTATGGAGGTTTCCAGATGCCTCTGCCAGCCTGCGAAGTTGCCATTTTCTTCTTGGTGCCTTGCCTTCCTTCAGCCCCAGTTGATGAGAGATGGGGGTCAGGGGAGAGGGTACCTCAGGGTAGTGCGATGAGGGGAGGTTAAACAGGAGAAGAGAATAGAGAAGGAAAAAGCCTTTTGTATTTTGGTTGGTGCCAGAGGTAGGCAAGAGGACCAATGTTTTAAGGGTGTTTCTTGGCCCAAAGGGTGAGATGGGTAGTCACTCCCCCCTTCAGCCTGAGTAGAGAATATAGAAATTGGTCTAAGACTTATTTTGCCCAGGCTGAGTCCCTGGCTGCAGTCCTTTTGGGGTTCTGCTTGGTGAGCAGGAGAGGGGGAAGGGAGAGGAAAGGGTTAATACAGGGCGCGCCGCTTTCGGCCCATATCTCGGGAACGGCTGGGTATTTTTAAACGGGGTGAAAAGCAGCTTGCCTTTCTCAGTATGGGGACCAATTGGGCCGTATTGTTGACTTTCGGAACCGGTCCAAAAGTTTTAAAATTTTATTTTTCACAGTGTCTTCACATCCCCCCCTTTTCGGGTTGGAGGTGTCCGACAGGATCACCTCCCAGGTGGATCTGCTCCATATATCCTAGGGTCCAGCCACCTGCTTAATTAGAAGGCTCTGGGGGGTGCCTTCCCGCGTTCAACGGGATTGGAGGGAAATTTTCCAATAGGACATGGTTGTCCATTAGGAGCTACACATGGCCAGTTTACTCCTAAGAGGTATTTTTATCTGAGGCAAGGCATGGGGGAGCAAGCCAATGGGAAGTGAGACTTTAACATCTGAGTGACATTTTTCATTGGATTATTGGCTGTCAGGGTGCATGCAGGGACCATTTTATATGTCTAAATATTGTGCAACCTCTGGATGGTTTCTGCCACAAAATGTGCCCAATTCTCCGAATTTGAATAGAGGGAAATAGCCAATTTAGGGGAGTTCCTCCTTCGATTTGGCTGGGGGTTTTTTCCACACTGAATCTCATTGTTGCAATGCATTGCATGCCAGAAGCACACTTGTTTGAGTTAATATTCCCCATGGGGAGCAGGGTGGCAGGGTTAAGACATTATGTACTTAGCGATGGACTCCGAGTGGCCTCTCTTTTGCTCCAATACTGTGTTAACAGCATGTGAGGCATAAAGAGTTAGTGATGCCCCCAAAGTCAGCTTACTTGCTTCTCGACTTGGGTTCGCAGCTGCCTTTTGTTACTTAGGGCACGCTGTCCAGCCCCTGACATTCTGGTCCAGTTGTTTGGACAGATAGGCTGCTGGTCTCCACCAGCTCCCTTTAATATGGGTCATGTATACCTCAAGCCAGAGCTTCGATAAGCTTGATCTTTAAGGGTTATGGAATGCCCTCTGCATCTCCTTACTTGACTCAACCCTTTCACCCCTCTGTTTTAGTCCCACAAAATAGGGGTTTAGCCAATTGTGCAAAGTCAGAGATCCAATGTGACAGCCATTCCTAAGAAGGCCCTCCATTTCCTTTTAGGTTGAAATAAGCTGAGATATAAGACCTCAGTCTGCACGCTGTATGCATTGCTTAGGAAACTTTGCCAATAGGTGAAAATCAAATAACAATCCCATTGTAATTTCTATAGAGGCAGAGAATTCCCTGGATAACTCTCCAGTTGGGAACTGATTCCTGTGGTTCTACTTTGAATTGAGGAAACAAAAACATTTAGTACATGGGCATCCAGTTCAGTAGTGTTATGGGACTCAGTCAGCCATTTCAGGGATGAAACAATGTTAAGTTTTTGAACCAAATTCAAATTCCAGATAGGCCAGTCCTGCAGCTGGAGGCTCTACATTTCCTGGAGTGAAAGGCTTACTATTCAGCAGTAGCTCCCTAGGAGTGCGTAAGAGGAGGGCTTTAGAGAGAGCAGGAGAGTGCGTGAGGTAGAGATAGAGATAGAGACCCAATACTCACCAAGGGCTCAGGGGTTTAGCAAGCGTCGTGAGCAGTCTCCGGAGTTCTTGGCAGACTGGGCAGGCAGGCGGCTGGCAGCATTGGCGAATTGAGAGTCCAGGGCTGGTAGTGAAGGTGGGAGTCCCAAAATAAGTCCAAGCAAAGCAGGAACAGATGGGGGGGCAGGTCCAGTCGATGTAAATCTGGGTGAAGATTGAACAGAGTCCAGGGAAAGGTCCAGAGAAGGTCCAAGAAAGGTCTAGGGAAAGTCCAATGGGATGAGGTTTACTCCTGCTGTTAGGTGTGGAAGACAGCAGTGAGTTCCTCGTCCAAGAGAGGCTGCAGAAAGTCAGTTGGATCAGGGTTGGGTAAGGGGCCTCATTTGCTCTCCGCCAGATGATCTTAAGACGGAGGGGCTCCGGTTGTTGGCACGCCCCCCCTCCTCCGGTGTTGGGGGGGCTGTGTTGACCCGGGGAAAGTGGATCCAGGATTTGTCTTCCACCCTCATGTTCAAGCAGCTGGGCTGTGGCCCCTCCATCACCACTAGACTGGGAGGTCTCCTTGAAGAGGGACAGTCGTAACACCTGCAGAGAGAGGGGGGAAGAGAGAGACCCCTCCCGACTCCCTGGAATAGGACGGCAGGGGCTGGTTCCCTGGGTCAGGCTTTCGGGCTAGGGCAGCAAAAGGGGGTGACCATGTGGGGGTCTGAGTGGAGGCAGTTCTAGGCAGGCGGTGGGGGTGGCTCAGATGAGCAGCAATGGGCAGGGCTTTTTTGCCGCTTGGGTCCCGTTTTCTTGGCAGATTTTGAGCCAACTGTTGTTTAAAGTTTGAGCCTCTCAACTTTTTGGAGGCTGGTGACCAATAAGTTGAATGTAGGGACCTTTTAATTTGGAGGTAAGTGGCCATCATCGAATAAATTCACAAGGAAACTCCAAAAGATTCCACTTATCCCCGGCCTTGGGCATTTCTGCGAATTCAGCTGCCATGCCTCCCCTGGGTAACAGGCCTGCCTAAGACTCCCCTGGGGTACAGTTTTAGTTCCCAGGTTGTTCTATAGGCAGATGAGGCAGGAAGCAACCATGCCTTTGCAAACCAATTGCAGCTCAGGGTGGAAGTATCGATGTCTTAGCCAATTATACAAAGTTTTCCCTGAGGAATATGAGCCCCCATGGAACCGTTTGACTTGATTGGACAGTATTGCTGAAGATAATTGTCCAGACCCATTGATTACCCACCAGCCATTCTCCCACTTCCCGCCAGACTGTAGAGAACCTGGAAAAGAGTACAGAGGGGCGGTTCTTTGTTCGGGGGGGGCAGGGGTAAGAGGGCTCCTACTCTCCTAAGGGATAGGGGGGGATAGGTTCTGCCAGGCATATCCCAGGCTTCCCCCTTTTCCAGATACGACAGTGTGCTTGGCACATGTGTCGGTGGAGGGGGTCGCCTGATGACGGGCTATGAGTGCTAAGGGATTAAGGAAGAGGTGGTTAAAAAGGAGGGGGTTGAACTGGATACCCCACCACATGGCAAGGACTTAGATATTAGGGAGGGGTTCCAGAAAGCAGGGAAAAGAGGGAACACATGGGCAGCTGGGAAGGAGGACCCACAAACCACACCATGTAAGCAGGGATTCATTCCAGCAACGGCCAAAACAAAAAGGGAAACAAAGAACCAGGCTCAGCAGTTGCCATGAGGTCCCCAGGCTACTCGGATTAGGCCATTTAGTGGGTCTGGAAGGGAGGGGGTAGCCTACCCTCTTCTTCTCCAATTTGGAGCTAGAATGTCCCCACCCCGGTGTGAAACCCTTAATCATCAAAAAAGGGGGGGTAGATGGGGGAAAAACACATGCCTTCTCTTCTTAGAATGGAGAGGGCAAATAAACATTAGGGCCACTTTTTTCAGGGCCATGCCAGGCTAGGATTAATCCAGCCATCTTTTAAAAATTGAGGAGCTAAAGGGTGGTCCTCCCTAGAGCCAGCCCACCCGTGGGGGGGGGCTGGCCTCTTTGTGCACTAGGCTTTTTCCCTCAAGCTGGTGGTGGGAAGGGAAAACATTAAAAACACTAAACAGTAAATACACACCTGGCAACCAGGACACAACAAGGGGGAATGCTTAGGATTCCAGCCTGGAATTACTGCAGGCTGGAAAGGGGGGGGGCACCCCTACCACCCATGTGCAGCTCAAAACCATCCAGCACACAGAGGGGGTGAGGGGGCATCTCGCATGGGCACACACACACACATATACACACACCGTTCTTGTTGCTCAGACAGAGAGTGCACTCTGCAGAAGCTCAGAGGCACCCTCACTCTCTGCCCCCGGGGAGAGAAAAAAAAAGAGGGGAAGAAGGGAGGAGGAGGAGGGCGCATCCACATGGCCCTGCACGCTCCCATGCGCTCTCCACACACACACACAACAAAATGAGGGAAAATAACAGCCAAAGTAAGGGAGAGAGCAGAGATCACAGGCATACATTAGCACATGCAATAATTGCAAGACCACGTGACCCAGATTCAAAAGACATTCATTCAACGCCCCCCCCTCAAAGGGGAGGCAGGTAACGTGCCCCCCCTCCTTTTTTTTTCCTTCAAAAAGACAAAAACTGTGAAGGCAGCTCCTGAGCATCTCAACAAGCTACCCTAGGAAAAACTCAGTTAGGCAGGCATTGTGCCTCCCTTACTTTCATCAAATATAGGCAGACAGATAGATAGATAGATAGATAGATAGATAGATAGATAGATAGATAGATAGATAGATAGATAGATAGATAGATAGATAGATAGATAGATAGATAGATAGATAGGGAGGAAGGGAGGGGGAAGGGAGGGATGGATGGATAGATAGATAGATAGATAGATAGATAGATAGATAGATAGATAGATAGATAGATAGATAGATAGATAGATAGGTAGGTAGATAGAATGGTACCTGGCACAAAGGAACCTAATTTGCCCCAAATGAAACTATGTTAAGCAAATTCTCCTCTACACAAATTTCCATAGGAGTGCATCGAAAACAGAGCAATCCTATTTCTGTGTTGCACGGATGTTCTCATAGGCTACCACATTGAGCCAATTTCCCTATCACCAGAACTTTTATGTTGTACAAATTTTTATGTTACACTAGCTGTTTGTCACACAAGGGTCCACTATAGATAGATAGGTAGGTAGGTATGTAGGCAGAGAGCAAGGGAGGGTGAGAGAGAGAGAAAGAGAGAGAGAGGAGGTGAAGAAGCCTCACCTTCCCTTTTGGATTGGAGCTGAATGATTTTTCCTCTGTAGGAGAGGAAAATCAATCGAGCTCCACATGTGCTTGGGCAGGGGGGTTTGGATATTTTCAGAATAACCAGGTCCACATACTTTTGCTAGAGCCTCCTTGTAAGGAGGCCTCTCCTGGATTCAGTAATATGGACCCAAGGGGCAAGGAGGTTAGTTTATGTACATAAGTAGCCCCAGGGACCTGGCAGAGGAATATTGTCTTGTGGGGGGGGGGTCCCCACGTGAAGGTGCCTGGGTTTCCTGAAAAGAGGGGCTTTTCGGCATTCTGACCGTCTGGTCAGTTCTAAAGACAGAGGTGAGTCTCCCCAAGGGGGCTAGCATTTGAATTCCCTTGGGACTGAGATAGGAGGATGAAGAAGGCTGGTGCTCTACTAGCACCCCCTTCTAGAGAGGATGGGGATGGGATCGCCTGGTGATGAGTCGAGAGGGTCAAATGGAGAAAGTCTTCCCCCTTCCAAACAGGATCTGTTAGGTGGTTGGGCTTGCATTTGGTGGTGCTAAGGATGCAAGTTGTCCCAACCCTTGACAAACTGGGGTTTTGAGGCCGCCTTGCCGGCAAATGCCTGCCTCTCCGCCCAGATTGTAAAAAAATATCCCTCCCGTGGCCTTCGGGAAGGGTCCTGGCCAAGGTGGCATAAAGGCCAAATGTCTCTGCATAATTTTCCTAGGTTTTTTTCTGTTTTTTTTTTTTTTGGTTTACATTTGGTCTCTGGATCCACCCCGGCAGGAAAGTGGTCCAGGGCACATTTAAGAGGGGTCTTAGTGGCCCCAGTGGAGGAGAGTTCATTTCCCATGTTCAACGCAATGACTTGGTTCCCAACACAAATTAAATTGACCAGGGGGGAGTTTTTCAGCGTAGCCCTAGCTTTTCCCTAGCTTAGGATCGTACACTGGGAATTCGTCAATTCCCTCCCCTAATTCAAGGTCCTTATCCTGCCCCCAATCGCACGGATTCTGCTGCCTCAGAACCCTCCACCCCAATCTAGGTCCAACCTAGTGCTTGGGGACACACTCAGAGTCTGGGAATACCACCACCCCCAAACTCACAGGCTCTTTCGCTCGGGCAAAACGGGTTCGCCCCCCCCACACACACACCACTCAGATTCCAGGACGTTCCGCGCTTCCAAAGCGCCAATTCTTACCAAGTCCAGTGCCTCAGGTCCTGCTCCAAGCCTTGACCTCTTCTCAGGTTCCGCTCAGGTCCTGGCTCCAAGCCTTGACCCCTGGCTCCAAGCCTCGACCTCTTTTCAGGTCCCACTCAGGTCCAGGCTCCAAGCCTTGACCTCTGGCTCCAAGCCTCGACCTCTTCAGCACCTCAGGCTCCGCGTTGAACTCTCCCTCCTCCAATAAAAAAACCCTAACAAATAGGATGTCTCTCACCCTTCGTTCGGAGCTGGAAAAGGATCTGCCAGGTGAAGTTCAACTGCCCTCTCTCCAGCAAATGGCTGGTGGCGCCAAGAGAAGGTGGCTGAACAACTCCCAGTTTCGCCTTTCAGCTGCTAGGAAGGGCAGCTCCCAAAAACGGGGCTAAAAAGAATTTGGGGCAGCCCCTGGAGAGTTCAGGGAGATAAGCTCCTTCCTTTGCCCACCCAGGGACGCCAAAATGTTGCATTTAAAATAAGCTAAAATTACCTTTCAGTCAGGCTAGTCCTGCTGAGTTCCGCTGGACCCCCAGATGCCAATAAAAGTCCAACGAGAGAGAGATCCTGAGGCAAATACTGCATTTATTAGGCCTAATAAAGAAACAGCAGGCGAACACCAGCCAGAGACAGGGCGAAGGTGTTCAGCGCTGAGCACATGGAAATCCCAAACTTTTATTGATTCTTGCCCCCTCCCATCCCAGAAGGCGCCTTGTTCAGGGATTGGCTGAAGGAAGTTCAAATTGTCCAATTAGGATAGTCCAGGGGTGGCCAGGGGCGGCTCTGGGCAGTCCTGGGTGGTCCCTGGCAGTGGAGCCAGGGCTTATGCAAATGTTAATGAATCCAAACAGGGTGACACAATAGGTCAGAGAAGCGTGGCATTGTTTTTGGATACAGGTAAACTGAAGGGAATCAGTAAATCAATAGTGGGTGAGAGAAGGCAATTATCAGGGCCAGTGGGGGCAGGAAGGGTTGATGGGATTACATACAGGTATTTGGAAAGACACAGGAATTTGGGAGCACAAGGATACAAGCCATTTTGGGATTACACACAGGTGTTTGGAAAGATACAAGAATTTGGAGGCACAAGAATGTGAGTTCTTACAGGATTACATATGGGTATTTGAGTGTTTACAGAAACTAGGAACATGAGAATAAGAGTCCTTTCCAGGTGTGTGAATGAAACAATGGAGGGTGTCCTCAGGCTTTGATGACAATCTGGGTTGGCAGACAGGAATGTTGATTTTCTGAAGAGCAGCTACTGGGATACGTGTTGAAGATACCTGGTGATTATGGAGGTTTCCAGATGCCTCTGCCAGCCTGCGAAGTTGCCATTTTCTTCTTGGTGCCTTGCCTTCCTTCAGCCCCAGTTGATGAGATGGGGGTCAGGGGAGAGGGTACCTCAGGGTAGTGCGATGAGGGGAGGTTAAACAGGAGAAGAGAATAGAGAAGGAAAAAGCCTTTTGTATTTTTGGTTGGTGCCAGAGGTAGGCAAGAGGACCAATGTTTTAAGGGTGTTTCTTGGCCCAAAGGGTGAGATGGGTAGTCACTCCCCCCTTCAGCCTGAGTAGAGAACATAGAAATTGGTCTAAGACTTATTTTGCCCAGGCTGAGTCCCTGGCTGCAGTCCTTTTGGGGTTCTGCTTGGTGAGCAGGAGAGGGGGAAGGGAGAGGAAAGGGTTAATACAGGGGGGGCGCCTCGCTTTCGGCCCATATCTCGGGAACGGCTGGGTATTTTTAAACGGGGTGAAAAGCAGCTTGCCTTTCTCAGTATGGGGACCAATTGGGCCGTATTGTTGACTTTCGGAACCGGTCCAAAAGTTTTAAAATTTTATTTTTCACAGTGTCTTCACACCACCTCCAGGCAGAACCGACCTAACGCAGGAATTCTTGAGTTACCACACAAAAAGACAAGACCAAAGCTGAAGCTTCCCTTGAGATATTTCTTCATTTGACGCTGCACTGATGTGGGGTTGGGGCACAAGGAGTTGGGCAACTCTACTTATAGATGCAGATCTCTGTCCTTGCCATGGTTGTCATGGTTGTGGTATTTGAGGCAACCCAGTTTGCAAGATTAATGGCTTTGGAGGGCTAGAACAGGTTGATAACAGGAGGCACATTCCAGAGGCATATTATTTATTTATTTATTTATTCGATTGGTTGGTTGGTTGGTTGGTTGATATACCATGTACCAACCATCTGATGGGAAGGTACTCTGGGCAGTTTACAGAATAAAACAGACTATTACAATATCATGCCAATAGGCAGAGCCCAGGCAGCAGATTTTGGAGTGGGTGAGAAGTCATAGCAAGGGGTTGAGGAAAGGATCTGTATGGACTGTACCACCTGTTCCAGGCCTCCCGTGCCTAGACTAAAAAGTGTGCAAATCATGCTGTTTATTTACCGCCCCTTAGCACTGAAATAACTCTCTGGGTGGTGTACAAGTAAATTATGCACACACTGCCCCCTTCCCCCTCCCCCATCAGCAAGATGGGTACTCATTTTACCAGTTTCAGAAAGATGGAAGGCTGAATGAACCTTTGTGGCGCAGTGGTCAAATGCCTGTACTACAGGTAAAGCTGTGCTCACGGCCTGGGTTCAGTCCCAGGTAGCAGGCTCAGGGTTGACTCAGCCTCCCATCCTTCCAAGGTTAGTAAAATGAGTGCCCATCTTGCTGGGGGTGGGGGCAATGTGTAGCCTGCATACTATAATTAAACTGTAAACAGCCCAGAGACTACTTGATGTGGTATGGGGTGGTATATAAGCAGAACACTTTGCTTTGCTTTTGTGTGCAGAGTGTTGGCTGTAGTGCAGCAATGAAGGGCACTGACCCATCACTGACATGGAAGAAAACCTGCAGGCATTTTGTTTCTGTTTTACCTAGCTTGGAGGAGCAGCTCATTCAATCAACAGAATCAGAAGGGAGGGTGTCAAGACCAGAGGAGATACTCAGTCCTCAGCTGGGAACTGCAGCTGTGCTTTTCTCAGCCAAGGATGGCAGCTCCTCAGGGCTTCATTCCCCAGCCGATGAGACCTGCAGATGAAGTCTCTATTTACTTCCCAATAACGCATCACAAAACAGAGCCGGCTCCTTTGTAAGATACAGAGATGAGGAAAGCTCCTGCTGGGAGCATTCTCTTTTGCCACCTGAGGTAGCTCTTTTTCCCAATGCAGAGTTCATAGCCTTGTATGGAGATGGTCACTTTCCAAAAACCCTGCCATTTTCTGCACCTAACACTCTGGCGTCCATGACAGAAGGCTTAGAGTAGAGTTTGAAGAGCAAGGGGAATGTGAAAAACTGTAAATGAAGGTGCAACGTAGCAAGACGATGGAGCTGTTGAGCAGCGTTTGGAGAAATGGGCTTTATTTGGCCACACTTTCTAAACTGGATGAATATGACAAAGGAGCTCATGTCCAACAGTGCCTTCTGGAAACCTGCCATGAGCCGACAGATTCCTGTGCAGTAACCTAGTTCTGAGCTTGATTGGAAGAAGACGAAATAAAAGCTCTTGTTGACCCAGACAAGCGTTTGGCCAAGGAAGTAAGTCGGAACCTGAGAGAAGTGTTGTTGCAAGCTTTGTTTTATTCTCTGTGAATTTTTGCAGTTGTTCTATGCTGCCAAGACATTTCCATATGAAGTAGCAACCTCCCAAAGACCCTCTCATGAACAGCACCCCCCCCACACACACACACACCTTGTAAAATCAAGGGAACGGTTTCCTTTAAGGAGTCCCTCCATCTCTTTATTTGGTTGTCCGCTTTTCCTGCTGTCTTCGACTTTTCCTAACATTTTTTTTCCCCAGTGAGTCTGGTCTTCTCACAATGTGCACAAAGTACAGTAGCCTCAGTTTAGTAAATTTGGGTTCTAAATAAGTTCAGGTTTGATTCATCTTTCTGGCAGCACATGGGCACCCTTAAAGTTCTCTTCCAACACCACATTCTGAATTAATACATTTTTCGTTGCCTAGTGTTTAGAATACATCCATGTATGGTGTAATTGAGAATACATCACTGGTTCCAAGCTTTGGGCAGCCTAGGTGTTCTTGGCTTACAGAACGCAGCATGCTCCATTCTTATTTGCTACTGTATGTGACCAAGTGACAGAAGCAAGAAAGCATTTACCAACTAAGAGCCTTTTCACACAACCCCTAAACTCTGCGGCAAATGGCTCCCAGCTCCGGAGCTTAAAACTGTTTCCCCACCAGCTCCGGAGTTTACAGAAAATTAAGTGCGACCCGCCCACCTCAGCGCGTCCCAGCGCACTTTTCAGGTACCTGCTCCCTGGGGGTGAAAAATCCCTGATGCGGATCTAAGGTAGAGAGTGCCAGGCTCTCCTGGCTTCTGTTTGTTGTTGTTTTTGCCCCCCGCCCCTTTAAGAGATCTGAATGCTCCCTGGAACAGAGCAGGACCGGCAGAATGGAGGTAAGCTGGCATTCTTTTCTTTCTTTTTTTCTTCCTCCCCTCACACAGCCAGCAGCCAGGAGTGCGGAGGGGGTGGGAACACAGGAACAGCAACAAACTCCCAAGATCTCTCATTCGAATTTAAGTGGCCAGCGGATCTTAGGGGCCGTGTGAAAAGGCTCTTAGTTGGTAAATGCTTTCTTACTTCTGTCACTTGGTCGCACACATTCCTTCCTGTTTGTTTTCCGGTTCCTTTATTCTTGGTCTTTTCTTCCCTGACCACCTTTCAAGAAGGAAGGATGGAGCTTCCCTCTCTGCTGGAAGCTACCTTTGACCCTTGTTTCCTTCTTATTGTAACCACAGCTATAAACCTAATTTCTCTCTTCTACAGATGTGGCGAGAGTGATCAAATGTTACTACAAAAAAAGAGTTTGTCTGGCGGGGGAGGGGGGTTGATCAGAGTAAGCTAAATATCTCGTGCTTTCTGTGTTTTCTGCCATGGGTTCTGATTACAGAAGGAGAATAACCACATTCCTAATATGAAATGTACTTGGTTGAGTTCTGTTTTCTGGATAGTGTAGGGTGGTTACGGTACTTTCTTGGCAACATAATGTGTAAGAAAACCAAGTAGCCCAGCATTGATGTCAAGCTTATTTATTTTATTTATTTATTTTAGAGTATTTTTACCCCACCTTTCTCCTTGGAAAAGGACCCAAGGTGGCTTACAGTAATGAGGGATAATATACAGTCCAGTACAATTAAGACATAAGAACCTGTGATGGACTTTTCCTCCAGGAATCTGTCCAATCCCCTTTTGAAGGCATCCAGGCCAGATGCCATCACCACATCCTGTGGCAGGGAGTTCCATAGACTAACAACGCACTGGGTGAAAAAATATTTTCTTTTGTCTGTTCTTACTCTCCCAGCCCTCAATTTGAGTGTATGTCCCCTAGTTCTGGTATTTTGTGAGAGGGAGAAGAGCTTCCCTCTATCCACTTTACTCATGCCCTGCATTATTTTGTACATCTCAATCATATCCCCCCTCAGGCGCCTTTTTTCCAGACTAAAGAGCCCCAAATGTTTTAGCCTTTCCTCATAAGCGAGGTGCCCCAGCCCAGTAATCATTTTAATCGCTCTCTTCTGCACCTTTTCCAGTTCCACTATGTCTTTCTTGAGACATGTTCAAGCATTTGAGAACAAGGAATTGAGGGACATCTCACAGCATTAATTTATTTATTTATTTATTTATTTTTTTATTTACCCAAAGGCCTCTTTACAACAAGGAATTAAAACAGTTAAGATATAAAATATCAATAAATAATTAAAACAACAGCAAAACCTTATACTAAAATCATCACTAAAATTGCCATCAAAGGACCCCAGTCTATGTTGTATCAATTAAAAAACTTCTGGAACAGGAAGGTTTTTACCTGGCGCCGAAATGTCATCAATGTTGGCGCCAGGTGGATCTCACTTGGGAGGGCATTCCATAACTTGGGGGCAGCTGCCGAGAAGGCCCTGTGTCTACAAGCCATCTCTCTCACCTCCTTGAGGGATGGCTCTTTCAAGAGGGCCCCCTGGCTAGATCTTAATTGCCGGGTAGGTTCATATGGAAGGAGGCGGTCCTTCAGGTATCTAGGTCCCAAGCCGTTTAGGGCTTTATATGTCAAGACAAGCACTTTGAATTGGGCTTGGACAGCAACTGGTAACCAATGCAGGTTACGTAGAATCGGCGTGATGTGATCTCTGGCGGCCCCACCACTCACCAGCCGCGCCGCACGATTCTGAACCAGTTGCAATCGCCGGACCGTCTTCAAAGGCAGCCCCACGTAGAGCGCATTGCAGTAATCAATACGGGATGTTACCAGCGCAGTAACTGTCATGAGGCTCTGCTCGTCTAGGTAGGGGCGGAGCTGGTATATTTTCCGCAGCTGAAGGAAGGCGCCCTGGCCACCGAATCCACCTGGGCTTCCAGAGTTAGACCAGGGTCCAGAAGCACCCCCAAGCTGCGGACCCTGTCCCTTAGGGGGAGTGCAACCCCGTCCAAGACAGGGAAGTGGCCCTCTAACCTGTCCGGCGAAGCACCCACTAACAGCACTTCCGTCTTGTCTGGATTGAGTTTCAATTTATTAACCCTCATCCAGTCCATTATCTGGCCCAGGCACGAGTTCAGGACAGAAACCGCCTCACCTGGATTGGTGGAGAATGAGAGGTAGAGCTGAGTATCGTCAGCATATTGCTGACTCCTCAGCCCAAACCTCCTGATGACCTCTCCCAGTGGTTCCATGTAGATGTTAAACAGCATGGGAGACAGTATTGAGCCCTGAGGAACCCCATGACGTAAACGCCACGGGGGCGGAGCAACTGTTCTCCAGCACCACCTTCTTCAGCCAGGGAAGGAGCGGAACCACTGCAAAACAGTGCCTCCAAACTCCCAACCTGGCCAGCCTATCCAGAAGGACACCATGGTCGATTGTGAAAGCCGCTGAGAGGTCCAGGAGTATCAACAGGGTTGCACTCCCCCTGTCTCTCTCCCGGCAAAGGTCATCGTACAGGGCGACCAAGGCAGTCTCTGTTCCAAAACCCAGCCTGAAACCAGATTGAAATGGATCCAGAAAATCCGCTTCATCCAGCAGCGCCTGGAGCTGTCCGGCCACCACCCGCTCCAACACCTTGCCCAAATAAGGGAGGTTCGCTACTGGCCGGTAGTTACCCACCAGCCCTGGGTCCAGGTTGGTTTTTTTTAGGAGTGGCCTAATTACTGCCTCCTTTAAGGCAGCAGGGACCACTCCCTCTCTTAATGAGGCATTTACAGCTTCCTGGACCCAGGTGCGAACCCCCCTGGCAGATCTTTCAATTAGCCAGGAAGGGCAAGGGTCGAGCAGAGTGTTGGTAGAACGGACAGATCCAAGCACCCTGTCCACATCCTCGGGTCTCAATAATTGAA